>OZ035855.1:1205405-1805405 GCA_964034905.1 Itoplectis maculator | reverse complement strand
TCAGACTCCGTGGACCAGAGACTGCATGGGAAATCACTGGTTCGGATGAGGAGGAAGCGAAAAAGTGGCCGGTACCACTAATCTCAGTGTTATATATAAAAAATCGATAATTTATATGAAAGAAAAAATAAATACAATTGATTGAACGTTTGAAGGAACTTGGAATTGTATATTTACAGAAATCACGTAATCTACACGCGCTTACGTTTAATAATAATTATAATAATAACAATAACGATATTTTACTTTCATACGCCATTTGGACGGATTCACTTGTCGGATGATTGTCGAAGAAGAAAAAACGAAGGCTCGTCGAATGATTCGAGTCTGAGGAATGCCCATTCAAGTATATAATTAGGGGCATTCCACCCCGTTTCGACCTGAATTTGACCCCGACCTCTCCACTTTGGGTCGTAATTTTTTGAAGGCTTCGTTGGACCCTCAACTGCACAAAAAAATCTTATTTATTTTTTCTATGGCATTTTTTATATATTTTTACATCACTACGTGCGAGAACGGCGGTTTCACGCACGCTTCACGTGTGCGTAACCCCATTTTCGCACCTTGTGAAGCAAAATTGTGTACGATACTCGGCGGAAAAACGTTTTCTCAACTCGTGTGATTGCGTCACTCGCCTTCGGCTCGTGCGCAAACTCACACGAGCTGAGAAAACGCTTTTTCGGCCTCGTATCGTAATATATTAAAGTGAAATATCGAATGTCATAATTTAAAAACCTAAAAAAATTCTGAAAAATATTTATTTTAATACCAAAACTTTCTAGCTTATAACCAAAGTGGGGAAGACTTTCCTTCATATAGTTTTTGAGCTTTTTTTATTCAAGAAATTATTTAAAAAATTCAAGAATATACTGTTCAAACGTTTATTTATGTAAAACTGGATTTTTATGCACTTTTTTCAGATTCTTATATTTCTTTTCAAATTTTTCCGAACAATGTGTCGCACTCCCGGAGTGCTCAAAAGACAATTCTTGTTTTTATTATAAATATTTATTGAAGAAAAATCGGAGCGACTCAAACACGTCCGCTCTCTTCGCGACTTTTTCAACAACAACCTGCTTTTGTTTTTACACCATGACAACGACAGTTCACGTTCGATATAGCAATAAGTAATATTCCGCAAATGCACATTTTTTTAAATGTTTTTTTAAAGTGACATATTGAATGCCACAATTAAAAAATCTGAAACAATTCTGAAAAATACTCTGTTGAATATAAAAAATTCCTAGCCGATGGCCAACGTGGGCAAGATCTTTCTTCTTATAGTTTTTAAGTCACTATGTTATTGGGTTATGAGTTATTTTTTTTTATTAAATAATCATTTTTTCATAATTTTTTTAACAAAAAAAATTCAAAAACTATAAGAAGAAAGCTCTTGCCTACGTTGGCTATCAGCTAGAAAATGTTAATATCGAACAAAGTATTTTTCAGAATTTTGTCAAATATTTAAATAATGGCATTCGATATGTCACTTTCAAAATATACTTAAAAAAATGGCCACAGAAAAAAAAATGTATAATTTTGTTTGTACAGTTGAAGGTTCAACCAAGCCTACGAAAAATGGCGACCCAAATCGGAGACGTCAATGTTAAATCCAGGTCGAAACGGGGTGAATTGACCCACAACTAGCAGCTAATTTGCGGCTAACTCGCGACGAATGTCTCGTGTCATATAGCGGTGGTCTGAGGCGCGGGCGGTGGAGTCAGCGGTGCTAGCGGTGCAAGCGGTGTCAGTGGTGTCCACGAAGTTTGCGATTCTCCGCCGTTCGGATCTTGCTGGTGATGAGCGGCGTGCCGATGATCGATGACTGACGAAACGTAGCGTCGATCTGGATCAACCTGCCGTAAAACGATCGTATATAAAACAGCGCTGGGCAGTATTTTAAGCACGCAGAATTGTAAGTATTTTAAATACGTACTTAAAATATTCAAATACTTTTGTGGTATTTTAAGTACTTTTTTCGGCACTTCAAGTACAAATACAAAATAGTTTTCTGTCTACTTCATATTCGGAAACATTTTTATTTTCTAAGAATGGCTGTACGATTAGCCGAAGCGGAAGTTCTAGTCCTAGAAGGGACAATCTCGTTAAACGTAAGTTTCACATAACATTTCGATCACTTCGCGATGGGATAAAAATCTGAAAAAATCAGGCATTCAGGTTCAGGCAAGGTTTTGAAAAGATTGACTTTGCATAATAATAATTTTTAAATGTTATTAACAAATTAATGTAAGAATTAATTGTTTTGTTAAACAATAATGTCGGATAATTTGTTAATTATCCGGCAAGTCAAATTTTTTTCTCATGAAAATCATTCATTTTTCTGAGCACGTATGAATTTTTTTTCGGAATTTCGACTGATTTTTTAAATTTTTGTTTGCGCCCCTTGTTTTGCGTAAAAAACGTAATTAAAGAAAAAGACAAAATTCTAAAAAAAATTCATACGTATTTTATTATGGAAAATTATTCTCTTCAATCTCTTTAATATGCATAATTTTTTCACATTTTTATAGTATCAAAAAGTGTTTGCAATTCCCTCTCATTTTTCGAAAATTTATGCGAACTCGACACCAGTTGCAAAGATTTGCTTAAATTGAATCTGCTCGATTTTTACAAAGTATTTTTACAAGTACTTAAACGAAGTACTTGTCACGTGTAACACTTTTCACGAAATTCTTTTTCACCATGATCTGTTAGATGCTGCCGCACAAACGATACTATTGTTACACGCACGCGCGTCCCAAAATAAATAAATAAACCCCCCCCCCCCCCCCCCCAACGCGGTTTTTGCCCGTCACGTATACCCCGATAAATCCTCAAATTTCCACGCCTAACGCGATCAAACTCCCTCAATAAAGACGCCCGTGAGCGCCCGCCGTGTCAGTCGGACCTGGCCAGACATTGCCGCGCCGCGACGCTCAATTTAGTTCCCGCCGCGGCCGACAGATGGTCACGTCGAGGAGCGCTTCTCGCATGCGGAGGATCGCCCGCGCCAGGATATAAGGCGCGAAGCGAGACGACTCCGGACCGATTCGTCTTGCCGATCAGGCACTCGAGTGCAAAAACCGAGTCGACGATACCGAGCCTGTTAAAGTGCTCGTTCCCGACAAAGCGTCCGGCTAAAGTGACTGCTCCCCGAAAACACTCAGAAAAATGTCCTACAAGGTAAATTTTTCCTTCATTCACAAATTCTCCACTTTGACAAAACTATAATCAATTCTTAAAAATTCCTAATTTCTTAATTTCTTATATTCATAATTCTTTTCTACCCTTTTCAAAGCTTTCAAAATAGATTATCCGACAAATACAAAAATGCTTCTCTTCTCTCCAACTTCTTCCCGAGCGCGCTGACAAGCTGCTCGCATCGCTTGCACAAAAACTCTCTGATAAAGAGAGACCCTTCTCGCATCTTCTGGTGTAGATGCCGAGGAAAAGAACGGCCTGCTATTTTCGCCGACAATGGCGACGCGCACAGGCTCGCGCCACGGGCCAAATTGTGGCCGGCGCACGGCACTCCGCTCCCGATCCACGGGGTTTCCGCCAACGCGAATTCGCGCCACCACCTTCACCACCCCGCATACACGAAATACCTCATTCACACACCAAAAAACAACACCTTCATCGCACACACTCCAATACCTGAGACGTACGATTCACCGACATACTACAACACACTCAACACACTCACCTCACACAACCGCTCTCACCACACCTACACTCACATCTACTCAATCGGCGCCCCAAACACCCCTGCCACCGAAACCAACTGCACAGGTGGAAGACTCCGGGACCAACGACGAAGAGGAGAACTGGTACCCGGACTTCGACGAACCCATCGTAGATACCGAAGCGTTCGAAGCCTGCTACGAACGGCTGGCACGAGGATTCGAGGCGGCCCAGGAGTCCGTTCCGGCCTACATCCCGACCCGGAAGGCGACTCGTCCGGCACGTCCCGCCGCCCCGCCGAGGGGCCGAAACCTCATCTCCGAGAGTTCGCAGAAGAAAAATCCGCCGGACACGCGTCCACCTCCGATGACTCCCTCGCCGCGCAAAAACAAAACGCGCCAAGCACTCTCGGAGCTCTTTTTTATTCATCTCTTCATCCCTCGCCGCCGACTAATCGATAAATTCATTTCATCTACAATCTTTCTTTCGACGGAACGTCCGTGTCGCTCCTCTTCTCACGTCGCTCGGCACTTCCGCTTCGTCTCCGAACTCCGAACTGAGCACTAACGACACACTAAACCACTCGCTATTCCTCTAAGTCTGTACCGGCACCAGAATCAGGGACATCGATTTCGCATGTGGAAGCTATAAAATATACCAAACTAGACCAAGCTCTCCCACAGAGATGCTTTCAAGAATTCTTCCACGTGCAAGCAATCGGCCTCCCGGATTCGCAGCATCCGCGGAAACGCGTCACCGATCATTGGACAAGTGTAGCTCTACGGGAAACAGGAGGCGCTCAACCACGGATGAAGCGACACGACGCCTAACACTAGTTGCTGTAACCGCTACTGAAGAGGCATCATAAACTGCACTGATTGTTGCCGTCAGCCGCGCTGGAGAAAAGTACTAAGCCCTTCACCCTACCACGAAATGCGACACTCGAAACCTACTAGAATATCTAGCTAACATGATATTATAGACCCGAAATCTAGCGACCATTGTAACCCGTTCTACTCATCCGATGCCCTTATTTGCAAATCACCACCCGCAAAGTTTTGTGTTTAAGCCCACGACTTTCAACCGAAATCAAGTCAGTCTACTGTCGACTCTGCGAGGCTGCACATCGGCAGACCCATCTTCGGTTGGGTTACATATCGCAAGGCGCGGCTTCTTCGTTAGCTAAGTGCGAGTAGCTCCATCCTATTTTGTTCAGTTGTTGTGTTTTTTCGAGTATTGTGAAGTTGTATTATATACCGCGCCAACGGCGCCGCGTCGAAATTTGTGCCACGAGAGCACCACTGCGTCCCCTACCACTTAAAAGCTATTTACTCTGTTATACGACAAATCGTTCAATATTGCATCTTGTTTAAGTAAATTAAAGTTGCATCATAGATCAGCTAACTCCTCTCTCGAGATCTTCAGCGTTCTCCCACTTCCCTTACTTAATTACTAATAATCTATCCCTAGATTGGTGTAATACTAGAGTCGCGTTAACCGCTCGGCGCGATTTTTCTTTTCTGCACGTCTCCGGACGTCACAACAATATCAAATTACTGCCAATAATTTTCATGTTTTGTGTCGGATTTTTGAGAATTTTTTCAGATTTTTAAATTACGGCCCTCAAAATGTTAAAAAAAAAAATCATAGCGTACTCAAATTTGGTTTAAAAATGTTGCAAAAAATCATAGTTGTTATTTTAAGTCAGAAGAATTATTTCAAAAATTATGAACCAATTCCGCTAGGTCGAGCCGGGTCATGGCCGGGACGATTTGGTATGGAATGCCCTAAATATATTTTAAGTACAAAAAGTGTTTAGTATTTTAAGTATTTTCGAGTATTTCCCCCAACTCTGATATAAAATACACTATCCTACACCGGGATTTTTGTTGCCCTTACTTCGTTACTCTCAGGATTGCTTTGATCCGGATAACCGATTTCCTGATGATGCTCCTTCGACGGATCGTACTGATGATCGGTCACGGACTGCGGAGACCCAGCTGGATCTCCCTGCTGAGAGTGAAGATGCATCAGCTGTGCCTGATGATGATGATGATGATGCTGCTGTTGCTGCGCGGAGTCGGCCTGACTCTGCGCCTGATGATAACTCTGAGCGTAATCGTGCTGAGTTGAGGAAGCGAGTCCAGAATTCGCCAATTCCGAGGGATGCTGAAGACCCTGATGCTAGGGTTGCCGTTTTTTACTCGATTAATAAAAGGTCCATCTTCTTATCACTAATTAAGCGATTTTTCGATCGATCGATTTTCGGACCGATTATATCCATTAATATTCCAGATCGATCCACATTTCTTTATTTGTTATTATAACAGGGTGTTCCAAAAGTGATGAATCTCCGGCTGCTTAACCCTGTTCGCTTAGCCCCATATATGAACAGGGAACAGGGCCAAAAGTTAAGTTCCTGCTGTTTAACCCCATTCATGTACAGGGTTAAGAGAACTGGGTTAACAAGGCCAAACGTTATGAAGTTCCGGCTGCTTAACGCTGTTTATATAGGGTTAAGCGAACAGGGGTAAACAGCAGGAACCTCAAAACTTTTAGCATACCCTGTGTAGAGAAAAAAAAATCGATTTTCGGTAGATGGATCTTATAGTACAGAATTTATGGCTGGATCGATTCATTGGGGTTCATTATTCGAATCGATTCGAAACAATTGATTCGTTTTAAACAATCCGGCAACCTTACCTGATGCAGCCCTGAGCCTCCGGAGGGATAGGAAGAGATTTGATGATGAAGGTGAAGATTAAGATTGAGATACGACTGGTGTTGCTGCTGCTGCTGTTGCTGTTGTTGCTGCTGTTGTTGCTGCTGCTGCTGTTGCTGCTGTTGCATCTGATCGGCGACCGAGGAAGGATGCAGCCAAACCGAGGAATCGTGGTCGTGGGGACTAGAGTTGCAACTTGCGACGCTCTGGGCTGTTGGAACGTAGAGGGCGCACGCTGTGGTGGTCGTCGTCGTGGTCGTTGTACCGCCGTGTCTCCCGAGAACGGTGTGAGCGTAAGGCGAAACCGAGGTCGACGAGGACGTCGGAGAAGGCAGAGGAGACGAGGGCCAATCCTGGGACAACGCGGGATTAAGGGTAGTCAACTGTTCCGGACTCCTGGGTGCCCAGCCTGTAGCTGTCACATAGGCTGCCGAGTGCAGCAGTGGAACTGGACTGTAGGGATCGACGACGTGTTGATCTACATACGGAGTAAACAGCAAAATGTCATAAGAATGACGCGTAGCAGAACATAGTAAAAGTGCCTACTATCATTATTCATGAGCGACTAACTTTCATGAATTATTATTATTAACCCTTTGATGCACAGCGCTGGGATGTTTAACATCCAACCTAGATTATTATCATTTCTTAAATATTTCAACGTTTTCTTTCTCGATTTTAATGATTTTTTTTTGTATACTTACTATAATAACATGTTGGAGAATTGAAAAATAAAATTTGTTATCTACATTTTTTTGAGAGTTTGTTGATCTTAACAAACAAACAAACAACGATAAACGTCACTTTTTCAAATAAAATTCATTATTTCCAACAGTTTTTATTATATTTACGTGAAACTTGGCGTATAATATGTTTTGAGGGATGCTGATCTTGAATCTGTTATCAGAATTTGGGAATTCACACATCCAATATGGCGGATTGAGGATCGCTGACCGATTTCGTGAAACTTACTCTGATCTTGAAGGAAAATAGTGTATATGAGTTTTTAGGGTCGCTAATTCCGAATCTGTCATCACCCAGTGAACGCACAGTAACAATTACGTTGCAGTTACATTAGAATTTCCTACTCAGCAATGTAACGGTTATATAAAACCCTTGTTATGTAACAATCACATAGCTGAGTTGGAAATTGTAATCTAACTGCGACGTAACCGCAGTGCGTGCGTGCTGTGCGTGTTATACTTTGTGTTTACTAGACGAATTCATGAAATTCAATATGGCGAAGCCAACATAGCGGGCGATATCGTGTAATTAACGTTGATGTTCAGAAAAATATGTGCATTACGATCTGTGGGCCACTAATTTGAAATCTGTTATCAGAATTTGAGAATTCAGAAATCCAATATGGCGGATGCAATATGGCGGACTAAATTCGTAAAATTATGAATTTCGGAATTTCGAGCTTGGATTCGAAATCAGCGACCCTGAAAACTCCCGAGTATCGAATTTCATCCCAGACAAGTAACTTTTTGCCTTTTGGTCCGCCATATTGGATCCGCCATTTTGAATTTCGAAATTCTGAACTCGGATGCGTAGTCAGTGACCCAAAAAACCGCCGAGTGATAAATTTCAAGTCCATTGAATCCAAAGAAAAATGTATGCGTCAAAGGGTTCAGGTAATAAGAGCGCCATAATAATGCAACAAATTACCCGGTAACCTATTTTTTTTTCTTCTTAAATGATTTGTTTATTTCTCTGGATACGTATGAATTTTTTCATAATTTATCCCGATTTTCAATTTTATAATTCGAAAGACGCAATCTTCAAATATGGCGCCCATACTACCTTAAGGTAGTCCGAGCAGTACAGTCATAGGAAATTTGAGATTTTGGTAAACAGGGGATTTGTTAAACCATTGTTTTTTTTCATCAATTTGTTAATAACATTTTGGAAGTATTATGATTCCAAGATAATCGCTTGAGCACCTCCTATATGGGAGGGATAAAAATCTGAAAAAATTAAGTATTTACTTGTTTTTTTTTTTTCAGATTTTTATCCTAGCAAAAAGTGTTCGAAATTCTATGTTAATTTTCACTTTTTCACAGGTTAAGCACCGCTGCGCGCTACAACTACCTTACTTCATTGATACAGTTGTTAGCAATATTGCAAATTTTTCGCACAGTTTCTCTCTCACCGTCTTGAAAATATTTGTGCCCAATCGTGTAGGGCGAAGGCCTGCAAGATCTCTTGTGACTTCCGGTGGACATGCTGCAGGAATTCGAGAGATTATTCGCGGAGTTTGCGATCTGACTCTGAGCAACGGCAATTGACGATGGAGCATTGCACTCGTAGCTCATCGCCGGTTGAGGAAGAAACCAGGCGCTCGTATCTGCAAGAGACACTTCATGAGTACCGTCGAATAATTATAATAGTTGCAACTTAAAAAAAAAAACAGAATTATCAGGGAATCCTTTACATTGAGGATAAGACTGCTGGTCCGTCGGTCGTTCCTTCGCGTCGAGAAACGCCTTTGCGAACGGATTGTACTTAATCTTCAAACTCGTCACCTCTTCGTTCTGATACGCCGTCACCGCTATGAACTGAGTTTCCGGGAATCTATAGGTCAGCACCTGCCGAGATCAGTTTTCACGAAAATCGGTTAAAAGTCAATGAATAAAATAAAAAGGCATTCAAGAAGGTTGCTACACTAATGGAAAAAATTAAGGGATCGTCACAGTGTGACCCTCCGAAAAATCAATGATTGTCGCGAATTTTTTTTGTTAAGTTGTAATGAACTAATTGGTCTGGTTTTTTTTAATAAATAAGTACATTCTTGAAGAATACAAAATGATTTTTTTTGTGCATTTCTTTAATGTATAATAATGATATAAATTGTTTAAATAGCTCGTGTAAAAAAAGGTCCTGCATTATGTCCACGATTGCGGCCGCAATTTTTATCTGAACCAGAAATTTCAAAAAGATTATTAATCTGTAGGAAATTCGCTATCGCGCTATGAGAGCTTTTTTTTTTTTTTTTGAAATTTGACAAAATGGCGGCGGTTTGAACGAAAATTATCGAATTTAGCCCTTTTTTTCGACAGTTTTTCGTAAAAAAAAATAGGAAGATTTAATAAAAAAAAAAAAAAGCTCTCATAGCGCGATAGAGAATGACGTTAGAAATGTTCTCTCAAAATTTGAAATCGATATCGTCATAACTCTTCATTTGAGAGTGGACACCGTTTTGAAAAACAACATTCCGAGAAAAGTGCGTTTAAAGTTTGCACACGCCGCACTGTCACGCTGCAATCCCTTTCTCTAAGAAAGGCTGTAGCGACCGAAATAATTCGAATTTCGATAAAAAAATTTAACAGAATGTTTATAACCGTGTATACTATTCGATAATGGAAAAAAAAAATCGATTTTTTTTTATTTCACACTGTGACGATCCCTTAAGGGATTAAGCAAAATTTCAATTTTTTTTGCGATTTTTCAAAGGGCTGTATATTTGTTAAAAATGATGGTCGTATTGGAGTCAGAAAAAAAGTCATCTAAAGCCTGAAATCTCTGGTTTTAAGATTTTTAGACCAAAAAACATTTGCTAGCGACAAGTCTCGCGCAATCCTGATGAATACCGTGAAGAAAAAATTGTAAACATTTTTATTGTTTCTTTTTTTGTCCAGATTTGAAATTAGCGGCCCTCAGAACGTATATGTACAATTTTTAAATCAAAATCAACGTTAATTACACTATTTCGATCCGCTATATTGAATTTCATGAATGGGATGACAGATTCGGAATCCTGGGAATCCAATAACTCATGTACACTAATTCCTTGAAGATCAGAGTCAATTTTACGAATTCGGTCAGCCATCTTGAAGCCGCCATATTGGATTTGTAAATTTCCGAATTCTAATATAAGAATCAAGATCAGCAACCCTCAAAGTATATATTTACCAAGTTTCACGTAAATAAAATAAAAACCGTTGGAAATAATTAATTTTTATCAGAAAAAGTGACTTTTATTGTTGTTTGTTTGTTATATCAACAAATTCACAAGAAAATTTAGGTAACAAATTTTATTTTTCAATGCCCCAACATGTTATTATAGTAAATATAGAAAAAAAAATCATGACAATCGAGAAAGAAAACGTTGAAATATTTGAAAAATGATAATAATCTAGGTAGGATGTTAAACATCCCGGCGCTGTGCATCAAAGGGTTAATAAATGTTTAAAAATTGCTTTTTTTTAATCGGTCTGAAGGAAGTATAATAGGCAGGCGGAATCTCACGGGTCGTAATCTTACCGTTCTCTGCTCCTCGGCACCGACCCGCACGAGATGAACTCGCGGCTCATACTTGTGCAACGAATTTAGCATTATTTGCCCGTTTCCATTCGACTTATTCGTGAGCTTGACCTTGGCGAAGGACACCGCCTCCTTCATCCAGTGAGCTCCGAAATTCGGGCTTTCCGGATGAATGTAAATCGGATTCGGCGGTGCGACTTCGGCTTTTCCACCGGGCACCCATTCACCGTTCACGTATTTCCATCTAAAAATGGTCAAAATTCTAATTTCACCGCGTCTTTAAGGAGGTTGGAGCGCTACGCACTAGTCGCAAATCAGTGTTCATTTTTACAAATCGTTTACGCAAGTTTTATGAATCAATTGACTATAGTTTATGGTGATATGTACAAAAATATATGTTCTTCACCAGGGAAAACATTTAATTGCACCGGATTTGCAGGACATATTAATCGATTTACGCACATTTTTGAAAAGGTAATATTCATTCAATTTTTTCAAAGAATAAACCGTATTTTTTGTCCGATTTTGATTTATCGCGGCTCATTTTCTTCCTTGAGAGATGCTTTACGTATTCACCGTCTAGATATTTTATAGTATTCCCCATTACCGACATCAGTAGGCGCGTGGTCGGTGTGTGGCTTTGGCGGTCTCCAAAGTTAAGCAGCTTGACTCGCGGGGTCAGTACTTGGATGGGTGACCGCTTAGCCATGCACTAATTTGCGCGTCAACTGTTGAGCGGGAGGCAGTTTTTCTGACTTTCCGATGTATTCTCATACAGCGAAAAGTCAGTAAAATATAGCCGCCTGTATCGGCACAGGTTTTCCGCAGTTTTCCTGTGCCCGGAGTGCAAATGCGATACAGTAGTGCGGTTAGGATGAGTGGCTGCGGACAACACTCTGGAGGGGGGAGACGTGCGGAATTTGCGGAAAGAGTAGAGACGAAGGAGATACGTAAAAGCCTAGACGGGGCATACGTGTGGAAATCATAATAAAAATAATAATAATAATAATAATAATAATAATAATAATAATAATAATAATAGTTATTCCCCATTTAAACATTACAGTCTATTGTTTGCCCATCGACGAAATTTCTTCGTAAGCAACCATCTGTAATTTTTAACCGGTAAATACTGTCGCATATCTAGACAGTGAATACGTAAAGCATCTCTCTCAAGGAAGAGCATGAGGCTCGATAAATCAAAATTGAACATAAAACGCGGTTTATTCTTTTTAAAAAACTGAATGAAAAATACCTTTTCAAAAGTTTGCGTTAATCGATTAACCCCTTAAGCGGCAGACGAAATCGTGCGCACATTTTGCATCTCTTATATTGAGTCTGCTATTTTTTGTTTCTAAATGTTGACCCTTAAAGCCCCCGAGTACCAAATTTCACGAAAATCAATCAAGCCGATCGGAAAATAATTGGATAATAATCGGGAAATGCATGCGCCATATGGCGTCATTGCCGCTGAAGGGGTTAATATGTCCTGCAAATCCGATGCAATTAAATTTTACCCTGATCAAGAAAATACCTGGGAATACGAATCACCATAAAAAATAATCGTCGGGTGCTTAAAACTGTGCATAAATTATTGAAAAAATCAGCAGTATTCTGACTAATGTGGAGCGCGCGCTCCAATCTCCTTAACGACACACAACGTACGTAATTCACGATTTTAAACAAGCTAAATCTCTGCGTCACCTGTGCGGATCGACCTGGACGAATTCCAGGAGCAACGTGTACATCGCCGCCGGCTCGAGACCCCTCGCCACGACTTTAACGACCGGAAACATTCGCCTGCAAATCGAACAATTCAGTACAATTTTTTTCTCGTGTGATCTTTTTATTGAGAAAAAAAAACGAAGAAAAAAATGATTAAACGCTGCATGCTCGTCGACTCGTGGCTACAATTAAAATGAAATCATTATATAACGTCGTGAGAATCGTTATGGAAGGTATATAATAGTAATTTCTGAATCGTGGCCTTCGGTGTTTGTGGCACATTGTAATATCGCGGAAAAAAAAAGTTCTAATAACTCTCCATAGGGGCAGAGCATATAGCGAACGAATTAATAACACAGCGTCGGCGAGATCGTAATCGGATGCGGATCGAAGAAGCGCAGCAATATAGACAGGTAGGAGTACACTGGTAAAAATGTCTGTGAATTTATATTGCTGAAAATTTGATTCATCGACCGATTTATCGAATTTAATACACGTGTGCGTCAAGTTTCCAAATTTGTATCTATTCCTTAAGGGGGGACACACATTAGGAGTTTCAAAAAATCCGATTTTTTTGTTAGCTTAACTATCTAAGAATACGTTGTCAGAATTTCAAAGCAAAATTCGAGTTTCTGTAGATTTTGTGACGATAGAACCGAGCGCTCGTCTCTGCGTCAGAACGACGTTTTTTCGCCTCTGCGGGCATTCTACCACAAAAAGTAATGAATCGATCATTATTAAAATTGGCAGTAATATTCTTTATGCAATCACGAAGTAGATGTACCAACATCGGGAATGATATCATATTTCTAAGGGTGTTTTTTTGTGCATTATTCGTGAAAAAGATTGTGAAGATTGAGAAAAAACATTCAAACGCCTGCCAAATTTCTTATTTTTGTCGCATTTTCACCCGCATTGAGGTTTATATTGTTAGAAAATTAGTTATTAATGTAAAAAAAACCCTAATGATTTCGGATAAAAAATTGCAATGGCTACCCTGCCCGCAGTGGGAGAATTCTACGTATGACCTTTAGCGGATATTAGTGCGTAACGCTGTTATTTTTCGGTGGAATTATTCAAAAAAATGCACAAAATCAGTTCGAAATATGAATAACATGCTGGCCAAATTTTACTAAATACTTTCCACCCAAAAAAATCCTAAAAGACCAGTGAAAATAAGCCTCCTAATGTGGGTTTCCTCCTTCAGGGGTAAAATGAGTTTCAGAGGCTCAAAAAAAGCGTATTTTTACTAATTTTTTTTTCAGAATATATCTGATGGAATATTTTATTTAAACAATTTATCATGTCAAATATACATATTTCACGAGTACTTTGAGAAATTTTCGTTTAAAAATTTCGAAAATTCAGCCGTTGAGAGCTCATTTCACGTGCTCTCGCCATGGACACGATAACTCATGACTGGTTCATCGAAAATAAAAAAACCAAAAATTGTCCGTTCGCACATAAATAAATCTTGTGCTTGACGGAAGGAAAAAAGAAAAAATTGAAATTTGAATTTTTGGCCGAGTTGTGAATAAATTTTGAACAAAAGGTCCTATTTTTTTCGTTAAATTTTCACCATATATTGCCTCGTAAAGTAAGTAGTACTAATTTTTTTTAAATACTTCGTCCAAGCACTAGACAATGTCGTTTTGAAGAAGTGTGCAAAGTTTGAACAAGAGTTTCGGTTTATAACTTTTCGAGAAATCGTTTCCACCGACTTGAGAAAATAGAGTTTCGAGAAAAACGCGATTAAAGTTTTGAAGAGCTAGGTGGGTTGGTTAGGCGGGGGCGGGACTTTCGAAGGTTCTGTCTCTTAGAATTTTACGCGGATCGATTTGAAATATTGGGAGAATATTCTAGACATATTGTATTATTTAATAAAACAAAAAAAAAAAACGATTTTTTAAAGTTTTGAAACCCATCTAATATACCAGCAGTTTATAGATACATTGCGTCGACACGCCTACCTTCCGTTTTTCGTGACTATCATCTCGTTGGTGATGCACTGAAATCTCGTCCACAATTCGCGGTCCTCGAGCGACAACGAGAGCGCCTGATTGCCGCCGCTGCATGGCTGCTGACCATTGCTGCGATCCTGGTGACGATCCTCGCGATCTTCGTGATCACGCTCGCTGTCGCAACAATTTCCCGCGACGGATCGCGACGGACTGTCGAGCTCCGTCGCCGAGGACGTCGCTGCCGACTGCATCGTCGCGCGCCCCTGTCCGCAGCTCCTTCGGCGCCTCTTTTCGACGATTAATCACCAATTTTTGCCTCTTGCACAACTGTAATTAAATTCCATGTTGAGGACACGATAATTACGAACACACTATTCGATGTTGCACAATCACATTTTTTCGAATTATACGAGTCACTTTCAATTGGATAAACCGATCTTTTCTAACTCGCACTGCTATAACATTTTTTTCAAAAATTCTATCACATTCTTAAGGGGAGAAATACCCGTAGAATTGAAAAAAAATCGATTTTTTTTTTGTATTTACAATTTTGAAAGAATGATATCCAAATAATATACCAGAGCTGGACAGTATTTTAAGTATAAGCACGTACTTAAAAATACTCAAATACTTTTGTGTTATTTTAAGTACTTATTCGGCACTTTAAGTACAAATACAAAATACTTTTGCGTCTACTCTATATTCGGAAACATTTTTTTTTTTAAATGTCTGCACGATTAGCCGAAGCCGAAGTGCCGATAGCCCTCTCGGGACAATCCACTTAAACGTAAGTTTCAGATCAAATTTCGATCAATTTTCGATGGGATAAAAATCTGAAAAAATTAGGCATACTCAAGGTGCTAAAAAGATTGATATTGCATAATAATAATTTTTAAATGTTATTAAAAAATTAATGAAAAAATGAATTGTTCAAACAATTATTCGACAAATCAACGTTTTTTTTCATGAAAATTATTCACGAATTTTTCCGAACACGTATGAATTTTTTTAGAATTTTGTTTATTCTTCAGATAACGTTTCTCATTTTGCGTAACAAAACGTAATGTGAAAAAATACAAAATTCTAAAAAAAATCATACGTATTTTATTATGGAAAATAAATCTGTTCAATGCCTTTAATGTGGATGATTTTTTCATATTTTTAAATTATCGAAAAGTGTTTGCATTTCCCTCAAATTTTTCGAAAGCTTATGCGAATTCGACATCAGCTGCAAAGACTACCTTAAATTGATTCTGCCCGAGCCTACTCATCGCCAATGGACATACCATTGATTTTTATGAAGTACTTAAAAAAAGTACTTCAACGAAGTACTTATAAATGTATTATTATAAGTACAAAAAGTATTTTGTGTTTTGTATTTTGAGAATTTTCGAATATTTTGCCTTTGACACGCGCTGCATTGTAAAAAATCTACATCTACATTGACCGATGTCAAACGTTTTTCGGAAGCGCTTCAGTCGCAATATGCGAACTATCGAAATCTCGCGTATCCCATTTTTTTGTTCCCCGAGTCAAATGTAAAACAGCTGAGTCACGCGATTCTCTAACTCCACCGTGCATTGCGATTCGATGAATTACAGATAATATCGAAGCTCCGTAGCTCCCGTACGAGGCGGACACTAACACTTGGCTAAACAAAGTAATTATTACGCGAGAATCAGCGACGCCGCCGCGGAGAGTCTTCCTTCCTCGCGTTGACTCGTAGTGCGAGTAACCGCGACAAGCAGAGAGAGAGAGAAAGAATTCCTTCTCTGTCTAGCGTGACACACGCGAAGATCGCCAAGATTTTCCCAACGTATAATCGAACATTATAGCATCTCTCTCTCTCCCTCCCACATCGCCGTTGACATCGCGCACGCAGTCCTCACTGTGTCACCTGCGCAGATTCCACCTGTATATACCTGTATATAGCGACTCCCTCGCTTTACAGGCGAAAAAGAAGCGGGAAGCTCGGATATTCCTCCGGAGATTTGACGCAAAACCGGCGGCGGCGGCGGCGGCGGCGGCGACGCTTATCGTTTCGGCGCGTTAATCTCGCGACGCTACGTCGCTACGGGAAAATATGCACTTGTAACACTTGGGCGCGATATTTCACACTAGACGGCGAACAATCGCCAAGGGACTCAGCCGCTCTCTCGCCGCGTCGACGTCGCGTCCGCTTCTTCTCCTTCCTCTTCTCCTTCCTCTTCCGCGGCGGCGAACGTCCCCCGCGCGCGTTTTTCCCCCGGCAGCCGCGTCGCCCCCGGCTCTTTCGTCCAATTGGACGAGCGGCGCTTCTCGCCGCTACCGAGAACCACTGCGACAGCAGCAGGGGCTAATTACTCTTCATTAGGATGCATTCGGCGAAGAAACATGGCCACGCGGTCTCGCCATTGGCTTTTTCCCGCGGGTTTTAGCCTCGACCGAGAATCGTCGTTCGACTCGCGGGCGGCGTCTGCCGCGTCTTCGGACCTTCGACGGACACGCCTTTTTACGACCCGTTCGCCAATCCCTCCGCGCGCGTTTGCGACGACCAAATGCAAAAGTCCGTTCGAACGAAGGTGCGAATTGTGACGTTCAACGTTCGCAGGTTTCGTCCGCCGGCAGAACAGAACGCCCTCATCGCTTCCTTTCGACCCCCGCTTTTTTCGTGTCCGGCGACGTGTTTCGATACTTATTTTTTTTTTTTTTTTTTTGTGTTTCGCCCCGCTGGCTTGAAATTCCACGCGTTTGCTCGACATCCACGCGACCAGAGTTTCGGCATCCGTTTTTTTTTTTTTTTTTCCCCGGCTGCCGATGCAAACGAGGCGCGGCCGGACGATCGGGGTAGTTTAGTGCGCGACGCGCGTCTCGCGATTTCGTATTTTTCTACGTCAGCCGTTGTTGACGACGCAGTGACGATTGTGCCGTGCATCCGATGTGTAGGGTAGAGTAGAAGTACCAGTTTTGGCCACCTTCGTCCTGTTGTGGCCACCAACTTCGAAAGAACAGTATTGTTTGTATCGTTAAGGGGGGAAAGAAAGCACATACGGAGGCTGAGAAAATCTGACTTTTTTATTGCATATATCGTTAACTTAACTATCTGAGAATACGTTGTCAAAATTTCAAAGAAAAATTCGTATTTTTGTAGATTTTGCGACGAAAGAACCGAGCGGTCGTCGTCGGTAGGTCGTTTCAGGCTCGAAGCGTTCTTAAAACGCGTTTTACTCAGAACCACTTTTTTCGCCTCTGCGAGCATTCGCCGCGAAAAGTAATGAATCGATCACTATGAAATTCGACAGTAATATTTTTTGTACAATTACGAAGTAGATGAACCAACATCGGGGATGATATCATATTTCTAAGGGTGTTTTTTTCATAATTCGTGAAAAAAAAAAAGAAAATTGTGAAAAATGAGAAAAAAAAAGTCAAACGCCTGCAAAATTTTTTGTTTTAGTAATTTTCACTTGCATTGAGGTTAATATTCTTAGGAAATTAGTTATTGATGTAAAAAAAAACCCGAATGATTTCGGATGAAAATTGGAATGGCTAGCCTGGCCGCAGTGGGAGAATTCTACTTACGACCTTCAGCGGACATCGGCGCGCAACGCTGTTATTTTTCCGTGAAATTATTTTTTTAAATTCGCAAAAGTTGTTCGAAATATGAGTAATATGATGGCGAAGTTTTATTAAATTCTAATAATTACTTCCCACCCAAAAAAAAATCCTAGAAAACCAGTGAAAATGAGTCTGTTAAGGTGGGTTCCCCTCTTAAAACGAATTCAATTTTATAGACAATCTTGTTAACTTGTATGGATACTTTCTAAGTTTCAACATGAAAATACAGACAAACAATAATTTGAAATAAATTATAGTGAAAGTGTCCGCAACCGGTGCATCTACCCTACATCGGTAAAATTTGGTGTTAAAAACTACACCAAGCCGGTGTCTATATAGGTCCACACCGATATCGCGCAGTGTTAAAATATTTTTTCATCAACTTAAAACTGCTTCGTAGCACTGGTCCACAATGAGGCAGTTTTTTAAATATATATTAAGGTAGTCCGAGCGCGGAACAGTCCCAGGAAATGTGAGATTCAGGGAAATTCGGAAATTCAGAGAATTTCGAACGTTTCCCAATGGAATAAAAATCTGAAAAAAATCAAACATATAGAAAGTGTTTGAAAAATTGATTATGCGTAATAATAATTCCAAAAAGTTATTAACAAAATGATTTTAAAGATGTTGTTTAACATATTACCTGGCAACCTAACTTTTTTTTCCCATGAAAATAATTTCTCTATTTTTCTTAACACGTATGATTTTTTTCCGATTTTTTTCGAGATTTTTAAATTTGCCAAAAGTAGGACAATAAAATCACAAAATTTCGAAATCACGGAAAAAATCTGAAAAAATTCATACGTATAAAGAAAACTGAACAAATTATTTTCATCAAAAAGAAAAGTTAGGTGGCCGGGTAATTTGTTGAACATTTTTTTTTAATTTTGTTAATAACTTTTGGGAGTTATTATTACGCAACATAAATATTTCGAACACCTTCTATGTGCTCGATTTTCTTTCGATTTTTATTCCAATGGGAAACGTTCGGAATTCTCTCTAAATTTCTCTGAATCTCACATTTCCTGGGATTGTACTGCCAGGACTACCTTATTTTATACGTATGCCTTCTTCAGGTTTAAGGGGAGAAATACGTTTAGGAGCGTGACAAATTTTTCGGGAATTTTTTGGGAGGGGATAAAATAACCCGAGCATTTTCAAATTTGCACATAAGTTTCTTATAACTGCCAAGTTTAAAAAAGTTTTTTTTTTTGAGATGACTAACAAAATGGCGGCGTTGGTACATTTGTCCCTCCGGACACCTGTCTTCCGCGACATCGAAAAGTCCTGCAGACGTCACTCTTTTTCTGTCCATCTGAAAACGATTTAATAAATGTCATTCGTTTACTGACATGGTAAGGGGACGAATATACGTAAAAAATGATGAAAATTTTCAAAATTGAACATTTGGGAGGCTTCTTACTCCAAAGGTTGAATTTTTAACCATTTTTTCGACATATACGACCGTCAAAAAATTATTTATTTTCACGCTACCTTTCAAAATGTAGGTATATCCTTCCGATAATATTACTGAGAGTAACCTCCCAAAATTTCGTCCAAATCGGTCAATAACTTTTTGAGCTACATCACGAGCAGTTTTTGAAAAAGTAGTTTCGACATAATCGCGTTTAAAGTTTCAATATACCTGACCGCTTTCTGTCCCCGCGCTTTAGACTATATGCGATAACTCCGCAAATATTCAATATTTCGAGTTCTCCCCTAGCAGATCGACCAATCACGAAAAATCGAACCGGGTCGGTTTAGAACACGAAAACAACCAGCATTTTGAAGAAAACAACCACCGACCAACCGTGTTCTCAACTAAACCTCAGTTGGTCGGTGGTTGGTTTCGATAAAATACTGGTTGATCGATCCTGTGTCCCAAAACGACCCGGTGGGGATCATGGTCGGTATTCGATTGGACCGAACTGTTAGGGTCCTTTCGTCAGTATAGTCTTTGGCTATCATACTCTCGAAATATGTAAAGAAATAGATATTTTGGAAATTCTAAAGTCCTATTTCTCCCCTTAAATTTAACAAAATCGTCCGTATCAACTATATAGACCGTGGGAAATGTTGTTATTAACACTATAATGAATAACTGCGAAAAAGTCCACACTGGCAGCGTTTGACACCATTTATTTTTAAAAGTGTAGCGCCGCATTGCCATGCGTAACGCGTCGATGCACTTTGCGCGAGGAGAAGAAGTGAAGTGAAGGAAGGAAAATGCGTCTGAAGACGACGTGACGCGAAAATTCTCATATTGTTTCATAATAATGACGATAATTTGTGACTAAGTTTTTTTTCCGATTATTGGTCACGAGTGGGTTGAGCGTTTGCTCGTAGCTCCGGGAAAATTATCTATATCGAACTTTTCTTTTTCGAGGGGATTTCGCGTGCAGAGCTGGGCTGTATTTTATGTATTTATGAGTATTTTAAGTATTTAAAATACGTAAATACGTACTCAAACACTTTTGTGGTATACTAAGTACTTTTTCGGCACTTTAAGCACAAATACAAAATACTTTGCGTCTACTTCATATTCGGAAACATTTTTATTTTTTAAGAATGGCTGCACGCACGATTAGCTGAAGCCGAAGTGCTAGTCTCCTAGAACGGACAGTCCCCTTAAACGTAAGTTTCCGATAAAATTTCGATCACTTCTCGATGGGATAAAAATCTGAAAAAATCAGGCATACTTAAGTTGTTGAAAAGATTGTTTGAGCATAATAATAGTTTCAAACAGTTATTAACGAATTAATGAAAAAATTATTTGTTCAACAAATTATCAGGCAAGCCAACTTATTTTTCTCATGAAAATTACTCACTCATTTTTCTGAATACGTATGAATTTTTTCAGAATTTTGTCTGATTTTTTTTAATTTCGGTTTTCGCGACTCATTTTGCATGAAAAGACGCGGGACTTCCGAAGGTTCTATCTCTTAGAGTTTTACTCGGATCGATATGAAATCTTGAGAGAATATTCCAGACATATTGTATTATTTAATAAGATTAAAAAAAAAGAAAAAAAAAACGATTTTTCGAAATTTTGAAACCCAGCTTAACCCCTTAACAGAAGTTCTTATGAATGTATTTTAAGTACAATAGTACTTTGTGATACAAGGGCGAGAAAGCGGCCATTACGCGCGGAGGTTAGGAAGCGGCGCACTCGCCAAATCGAGTGCTACAACGACACGAGCTGCGAAGCCGAGTGTTGTTTGTAGCACGAGAGGAGGCGAGTGCACTGCTTCCTAACCTCCGCGGGACGGCCGCTTTGTCGCCCATGTATCACATACTACTTTTTGTAACGAATGTCAACGTGATGTCGCACATCTTCGTGCCTGCAAAGCGTGCGTGAGATCATCTTGTAGATAGTTTCACGCACGCCAATGTGTGCGTGAAGTAATGTAGATAACTTCACGCACCAGATGGCGTACGTGAAATTATCTACGTTGACATGAGCATAATACGCGATCTCACGCACGCTTTGCGGGCACGAAATGTGCGACATTACGTGCATGAGTTACAAAAAAATTATTTTTTATTTTGTATTGTAAGCATTTTCGAGTATGTTGCTGAGCTCTGGTCGCGTGTTCCCGAACTCTTTTGCGTTGGACATTGTTCTGCGTGATATCGCGCTCGAGTCGGAGAGAAGTCATTTCGAAAACATTTTTCTGGAATTAAATGAGAAAAATCAACAAAGTGCACACCGGCGGGCCAGGCGGACGGACGGACGGACGGACGGACGGACGGACGGACCTCCGTGCGTATTACGAATGTTTGGTCAGGGCCACTCGCGGCTGTTTGCGATCGTTTTTTTTTTTTTTTTTTTTTTTTTCAGTTTCGGCCACACAGTTGGATACGAGAGCCGCGCGTCGTATCGGAGATAACGTCTGCAAGGTACAAAATAGCATTTACGCGCGGGGCCTGTTTGCTCGTGTCGTTTCACGAATATTTTCAAACTTATTTGACCGGCCGGCGCTCGCATATCGCAATTGTACACGCGTGACATTGATTTTGCTGACGAAATCGAATTTACGAACGACGTTCGAGCTCTCGCGACGTGCGTTTTGTATTCTTCATTTCCACCGCGTAAAAAGAAATCGAGACTTTTATAACAAATTTTGTATTTGGTAACAAGTTTTTTTTGGGCAGCGTATAGAAGACAGTAACAACCACGGAATATACGAAAATAAAGCTTTCAACTGTTTTTTAAATTCGAAGATGCAAAACGAAGATTAACAGAATTAAGTTGGAATTAAACCCACATTAGTAGTATCAAAATAGTATATTTCGATACAAGTCGAACGATATCGACAAAAAGTAACGATATTTTATATTACGATGTGAGAAAATGCAGTTTAACGCATTTTCTGATTTTTTTTATTGCATATATCGTTAGCTTAACTACCCAAGAATGATGTCCAAATTTTAAACAAAATTCGATCTTTTTGTAGATCTTGTGACGATAGAACCGAGCCCTCGTCGTGTACTCACAAGCTTCAGGCTCGAAGCGTTCTTAACGCTCGAAACGCGTTTTACTCAGAACGATGACGTTTTTCGCCTCTGCGGGCATTCTGCCGCAAAAAGTAATAAACCGATCATTATGAAAATTGGCAGCAATGTTCTTCGTGCAATTACGAAGCAGATGAACCAACATCGGGGATGATATCATATTTCTAAGAGTGTTTTTTTTTTCTATGTTTCGTAAAAAAAAATGAAAAATGAGAAAAAATGTCAAACGCCTGCAAAATTTTTAATTTTCGTCATTTTCGCCTGCATTGACGTTCACATTCTTAGGAAATTAGATATTAATGTAAAACAACCCTAATGATTTCGGATGAAAATTACAATGGCTATCCTGCAGGAATGCCCGCAGTGGGACAATTCTATTCACGACCGTCAGCGGACATCAGTGCGTAACGCTGTTATTTTTCGGTGGAATTATTTTAAAAAATGCACAAAAGCAGTTCAAAATATGAATAACATGATGACGAAATTTTATTAAATTCTAATAAATACTTCCCACCGAAAAAAAATCTTAAAAAACCAGTGAAAATGAGCTTCCTAAGGTAGGTTGCCCCCCTTAAAAAATGATTTCTTTCGCGAAACGGTCGCCGCGTATCTCGAGGAACTTGATAAATTCGCGAGTCACGAGAGTAGTTTTACGACGAGCAGCGCGCTGACCAGTGTAAAGGACGCGATTGTTTTGTTGTATTTGGGTTTTCTCGTGGCCGGGCAATAGAGTCATCCTATCATCCTGTCTTTGGGGTCGTAGAACCACTGCCGCTGCCACCGCTGTTGCTGTTCTATAAAGATGAATCAGCACCGGTCGCGGCCGGTCGCATCACCAAGCATAACAAAAATCTAGAATTTTATAATAAATTTAGGTTGGAAGTTTTTATTTGCACAGCATATCGATGATTATAACAACAACGAAATGTACGAAAATAAAGGTTTTAACTATTTTTTTAATTCGAAGATGCAAAATCAACATTGAGAGAATTAAAAAATGATTTCTTTCGCGAAATGGTCGTCGCGTAGGGTAGATGTACCGTTAACAGTGACCGCACTGTACCGATTGTGACCGTATTTTATTACGTCATTCTTCAATTTATTTATTTCTCACAGCTGCACGTGTATTTTTCGATCAAATTCATATCAATTCACCGAATGATCTACTCGATATTTTTCCAAGTGATATTCTTTTTAAGGGCACGGTAAGGTTAATTCGGTGAGAAAAAAAAGCATATTGTCGAGAATTTTTTTAAAGGATACAATTAATGCTGTTTTATTTAATTAATTTTCACATAATAATACAACATCAACTATATTTTCCTAAATTTTCATTGCAAAATATTGATAAATAAACCGTTGTCGGTAAATCTCCGTGGGTACCTCGAAAAAAGATGATATACGCTATAACTCGTCATTGGATTATCCGAAACAAAAACAAGCAAAATGCATTTATTAGGCGAGTTGTTTCCCGAGGTAAAAACGTCGAGATTTTGTTTTTTATAATTATTCTTTATACTACAACAACAAATTTACCGATTTTTCAGCGAAAATTGCGGTTTTTACCTACAAGTGCTACTAAAAGTAAAAAATCGATATAAAAAAAATCTCGACGTCATTACCTCGAGAAACATCATCTCACCTAATGAACGCATTTTGATTTTTTCGTTTCGGGTGATCCAGTGACAAGTCATATAGCGCACACCGCAAAACAACTTGTTTTCGATGCGCTTGCGAAGATTTGCTGTCAACGGCTTATTTATTAATATTTTGCAATGAAAATTTCGAAAAATATAGCTTAGATGTTGTATTATTATATGGAAATGAATTAAATAAACCAGCATTACCTGTATCGTTTAAACAAAAAATCTTTAAAATATGCTTGTTTTTCACCGAATTAACCTTGCCATGCCCTTAATGTAATGGCCACAATCGGCCGTAAGGTGGCTAAAAACGGTAAGTCTATCCTTTTCGAGGAACTTGAAACATTTGCGAGCCACGAAAGTTTAACGACGAGCAGCGCACCAAATGATGTCAAAATTTGCATCGTTGGAGTGTAACGAAAAAAAAAAAAAGAGTAAAAAATCATTCTAGCGATTCTAAAATGATGTAGCTATTGTAAAAAGTTATTGTAATGATCAATCATTATAATAACTTTTTCTACCCAGTACGATTCTTCGGGTTTGTTGGAACAATTTTTTTGTTATTTTCGTTGCTTTCCAACGATGCAAACTTGAACATAATCGCGCTGACTGGTGTAAAGAATGCGATTGTGTTGTCGAATTTAGGTTCTCTCGTATGGCCGGGCAATAGAGTAGTCATCCTGTCTTCGGGGTCGGAGAACCGCCGCCGCCGCTGCTGCTGTTCTATAAACGATGAATCATCACCGGTTGCCGATCGCATCGCGAAGCTTCCTGTTTCTTCTGTGGAAATTGCTTGAGTATAGATGGCGGATCCCGTGGCCGTCGTCGTCGCCGCCGCCGCAGCAGCAGCAGTAGCTGCAGCAGCAGTAGCAGTGGTGGTGATAGTGCATCTCGGTGTCGGTATAGAACACCAGCGGCGGCAGGTCAGCTCGCGCGGTGTGTATACACCGGCGAAATACGGGATCGGGAAAAAGGTACAGACGCCGGGGGGACCATAAGAGCCATAAAAATTCTTGGGTTAATCAATGTTTAATGTTGCGCGCGCGCGCGCGCTCGCCGAGAATTTTACAACACCTAGAGCGACGGCAACGGGTCTGCTGCGTGGGGCGTTGGTCCGGCGGCGGCGGCGGCGGCGGCGGCTCCTGCGGTTGCCGGACACGCCGTCGGACTCGCCTCTGCCGCGACGCTGCCGGTTTTTCGTCCTCGCAACGGCTTCGCTACCCGCGCGTTTTACAACAAACGTGCGCACCCGTAGGTATATAATGTATACCCATAATCGCTCGCAGCGTGGGCGTTTCAAAGACCGCGAGGATTTATATTATTATATTTGAGGGCTGCCGCCGCCGCCGCCGCCGCCGCCGCCGCCGCGATTGTCGTCGTTGCTGTCGTCGACGTCGCGAGACGGCGGAGAAAAACGAAAAGGAAACACGCGCGATATGTCCTCGACCGAATGCGAAGATCGTTCTGTTCGACTCGAGGAAAAAATGGCCGGACTATAAATGGCTGGGTGAAATAATGGCCGGGGAGAATGGCCGTCTGAAATAATGGCCGGAGAAAAATGGCCGAGTAAAAAATGGCCGCGTTTAAAATGCATGTTTGTGTGTCGGGGGCACGTTTTCCTCGGCCATTTTTTCCCCGGCCATTATTTCGGACGGCCATTATCCCCGGACATTATTTCAGACGGCCATTTTTCCCGGGCATTATTTCAGACGGCCATTTTTCCCGGGCTTTATTTCAGACGGCCATTTTTCCCGGGCATTATTACCCGGCCATTTTTTCCTGATGATACCGTTCTGTTCGACGGGTTCGACGCGCGTTCAACACTTTGTTTTCTCCGTTTGGCGCGCGCGGAAAATGACAATCGCTCGATCGCCGCGTATCAACTGAACGTGGGAATAAACGCAAAACGGTGCGAATAATGCGGCTGCGTAATTCCGAGCCGACGGACACGACGATCGAGTTATGAATTTTCGTTGCACCGAGTGAAGTCGAGGAAGAAACGCATATTTCGGTGTTGACTGCTCTTTCAGCTCTGGTGAAGCTGGTTCGCGTCTTTGACCGGCGAACGTTGGTCTTGAAGGGCAGATCGCCGAGAGGTCAAGTTTTCCGGCTCGGTGCTGGAATCGACGACGGCTCCCGCCGAGGAGTCTACGGAATTTTCCTCGTCTCGAGTTCCCAAATCGCGGGTTTGCAGTTTCAAGTTTGAGCTATCCGCTGCGCTGGAACTGCTGCTGCTGCTGCTACTGCTACTGCTACTGCTGCTGCTGCTGGTGCTATTGTCGCTACCGTCGCTGCTGTTGGTGCCGCTGCAACTGCTCTCGCTGTTTTCCACGACATCGCGTTGACTCTCGAAGAGAGCAGTACAATGCTTCTCGCGAAAGACGAAAGCTCCGACGGGCTGTTCCGTGATGAGAGCCGCTTGTAGGTCCGCCGCCGGGGAGAACGAGCTGCCGTTCGAATGCAGCCAGTCTTGTTGGTTGAAGCGGTGCGAATAATCCAGAAAAGCCGCGTAATTCTGAAATTCGTGGGATTTCGAATTACAGCGTTTGAGTATTATATAGTGCGTCACAAGTGCGTGTAAAGTAGGTTAACCCTTTGATGCACAACGGAACGTTTAATAATAAGCCACCTAAATTATTATTATTTTTTAAATATTTCAACGTTTTCTTCCTCGATTTCAATGATTTTTCTAAATATTTACTTTAATAACATTTTGAAAAATTCATTATTGCCAACAATTTTTATTGTATTTGCGTGGAACTTGGTATATATCGCGTTATTAATGGCCATAGGGCTTATCCGCCAGAAAGTCACCTATAGTGGCAAAAGGGCGCGCATATATATATGATAAACGGCATATATGACCACAGACCGACTAAAAACATAAAGTCGCGTATATGCAAGACATACGACTTCATGCTTTTAGTCGGTCTGCGGTCATATACGCCCCTTTTTGCAATTTGTGCGAGACATACGCCTTTATATGGCTTTACGCTGCCAGTGGTCATATACACCCTTTTCGAATTTGTGCAGAAAATAAACATAAAAAGCTATGAAAGTTAAGCTATACGATGAAGCTATATAAAACCGTCTTAAAGACACTGGCGTTCTTTTTTCTCCCATAGTTTTTGTTTACTGTACACCGAACGAAGAGCAGAACCGAACGGAGCAGGATCGAGTAAAACACTTACATACCCAACGTGATTTTGGTACAATCTCACAAAAAACCCTAATAACAAAAAAGGCGTATGGACCAGAATGAAAAGCTAAAAGCCATAGTGCGTATGTACGGGTGACACGCCCTTGGGCTTTTATTCTACCTTTTTTTATTTTACACGGAAGTGAATACCTATATAGTGAATACCTATATGGCTTTTTAATTCTAAAAGGTCGTAACAAGGCAGAGAAGCCCTATGGCCTTCAGGGGAGAAATACCTTTAGAATTTTCAAAAAATCGATTTTTCTTTACATATTTCTAAAGTATGATATCCAAAGAATATACTGACCAAAGGCAAACTCGAAATAGTGAATATTTGCGGAGTTATTGCATATAGTGTAGAGCGCGGGACACTGAAACGCAGGGGCGCCGCGTTGAAACTTTAAACGCGATTGTCTCGAAACTACTTTTTCAAAAACTGCTCGCCCTGTAGCTCAAAAAGGTATTTGGATGAAATTTGGATGAAATTTTGGGAGGTTACTCACAGTGATATTATCGGAAGGATATACCTACATTTTGAAAGGTAGCGTGTAAATAAATATTTTTTTTCCCCGACTACGCTAAAAAGACCACATTCCATGCCTGCAACTCAGGTGGAAAGTGACCGATTCTTGACCAACGGGAAAAGAAGTTGCGCAGCGGGCAGAATAGTACATTACGCTACAAGGGAGGGAAGTGCAACTTTTCACCGAGTGTGCAGTTTGATGCCCGAGCGAAGCGAGGGCAGAAATTCACACGAGGTGAAAAGTTGCACCCCTCCCATGTAGCGTACTATACTTTTCTCCCGATTTCACTGCAAAATAACTCCATTTCGCGTGTGCAACGCGGACGGAAAATTAGGTTATTTTTAACAAATGACGATCCGCATGCGTAATGCGATTTTCATTTCTCCCGCCGGGCAGGAATAAGCCGATTTCCTCCCTAGGGAGGAAATGAAATCGTATTTCGCATGCGTGAGTCATTTGTCAAAAATGAGCTATTTTCCGCCCGCGTTGCGAACACGAAATGGGGTTCTTTCAGTGGAGTCGGGAGAAATAGTACATTACGCTGCAAGGGAGGGAAGTGCATCTTTTCACCGAGTGTGAAGTTTGATGCCCGAGCGAAGCGAGGGCAGAAATTCACACGAGGTGAAAAGTTGCACCCCTCCCATGTAGCGTACTATACTTTTCTCCCGATTTCACTGCAAAATAACTCCATTTCGCGTGTGCAACGGGGACGGAAAATTAGGTTATTCTTAACAAACGACGATCCGCATGCGTAATGCGATTTTCATTTCTCCCGCCGGGCAGGAATAAGCCGATTTCCTCCCTAGGGAGGAAATGAAATCGTATTTCGCATGCGTGAGTCATTTGTCAAAAATGAGCTATTTTCCGCCCGCGTTGCGAACACGAAATGGGGTTCTTTCAGTGGAGTTGGGAGAAATAGTACATTACGCTACAAGGGAGGGAAGTGCAACTTTTCACCGAGTGTGAAGTTTGATGCCCGAGCGAAGCGAGGGCAGAAATTCACACGAGGTGAAAAGTTGCACCCCTCCCATGTAGCGTACTATACTTTTCTCCCGATTTCACTGCAAAATAACTCCATTTCGCGTGTGCAACGGGGACGGAAAATTAGGTTATTTTTAACAAATGACGATCCGCATGCGTAATGCGATTTTCATTTCTCCCGCCGGGCAGGAATGAGCCGATTTCCTCCCTAGGGAGGAAATCAGCTTATTCCTGCCCGGCGGGAGAAATGAAAATCGCATTACGCATGCGGATCGTCATTTGTTAAAAATAACCTAATTTTCCGTCCCCGTTGCACACACGAAATGGAGTTATTTTGCAGTGAAATCGGGAGAAAAGTATAGTACGCTACATGGGAGGGATGCAACTTTTCACCTCGTGTGAATTTCTGCCCTCGCTTCGCTCGGGCATCAAACTTCACACTCGGTGAAAAGTTGCACTTCCCTCCCTTGTAGCGTAATGTACTATTATGCCCTCTGCGTAGCATTTTAGTGCCGATTGCAGCTTCTTTTCTTCCCTCTGCGCAACTTTTCTTCCCGCTGCGGCTACTTTTCTGCCCGCTGCAAATTGTGTCGTTCCACCGTTGCAGGCATAAAAATGTGGTCGTTTTAGCATAGTCGGGAAAAAAATAACGTATGCCACTCGGGAGGAAGTGCATACCTTTTCACCTCGTGTGAATTTCTGTGTGATCAAACTTCACACTCGGTGAATGGATGCACTTTCCTCCCTTGTATCATAATATACTATTTTTGGAGTAAGAAAGCTCCCAAATTTTCAATTTTGAACTTTTTCATCATTTTTTAGGTACAGCCTTCCCCTTAATATGTCAGTTAACGAATGATACTTATTAAATCGTCTTCAGATCGACAGAAAAAGAGTGACAACTGCAGCACTTTTCAATGCCGTGGAAGACAAGCTGTGTTCGAAGACCCTTAATAACGCCGCCATTTTGTTAGTCATCCCCAAAAAACAAAAAATCTTTTTTAAACTTGACAGTTATAAGAAAGTCATGTGCAAATTTGAAAATAATCGGATTATTTAATCCCCTTCAAAAAAATTCTCGAAAAATACCTATTTTTCACACTTTTAAAGGTATTTCTCCCCTTTAGTAACGTGATATACTATTTCGTACGGTGTATATCCAAAAGTGCGATAGACACATCGAAAGTGAACGGATCTTTCGCACTTTGGCGGAAATGTGAGGCGCGAATGCGCGATTTAATACTCACCGACGCGTCGTCGGCCAAACTGGATACGGGGAGGCCGGGAATCGGAGTCGGCAACCAGAAACACTCGTCGGGCAAGAATTGTCGAACGAGCTCGTTGCTCGCGGTCAGAGCGCGGTGAGACATCGCGACGGGATTTCCGGAGCAGAAATTCAATTGGGAAGTCGGGGAAAACGGGAAGATCGAAGCAGGCAGAAAACCGTCGGGTATCAACTGCTGGGAAAATAAAAAGTATGTCGGATATATGAAAAATGGGGCCAATAAAACACTGCGGCGATTCAACTCGATATTATTAATAAACGTTTATTCTCGTGTTCGTCGCTGTTGTAATTTGCGTCACACGATAATTGTCGTAATCTCGTAATCTCCGTCGATGAGTGCGATTACAAACTGCTCTTGCGGCCAATTGAACGATGCAATATCGTTCGCCGAGACTCGCTCGATACATCAGGCGTAGGACGAACTGGGCGAGAACATCTACACACTCCGGTAATCCCATACCCCAAATTAAATATATGGGGCATTCCATACCAAATCAGCCCGGCCGTCATCCTCGACCTCTCGGAATTGGTTCATCATTTGTTTCATCATTCTTCCGACTCAAAATGACAGTCATGATTTTTTTCAACATTTTTAAACCAAATTTGAGTACGCTATCATTTTTTTCAGACATTTTGAAGACCGTAATTTAAAAATCTGATTTTTTTTTTCAAAAATCCGACACAAAACATGAACATTTTTGGCACTAATTTGATGTTGTCCAGGATTCTTCTTCCCTTTTATTCGAATTTTTTCAATATTTTATTTTTCTGTTTTAACCCTCAATCCATGAAGGGTTTTTCGGCACACTCAATCCATGAAGGGAGGTCATTTTGGTCTGCGCGCTACAAATTCGCGGTTTATCCTTAGAATGTACGTTTGAAGGACGAACAGGAGTTATTCGGATATTTTTATTTATAATATATATATATATTTTTTTTTATATCAAGCAATCCGCGGAAGAAACGCGTTGCCCGGCATTTTTGCCCGGACAGATTTGACCCCCTTCATGAATTGAGGGTTAAATATTTCAATGGATATTATTACAAAAAATTACAAAAAATGTTTATCCACTTATGAATATCGATTTATGTTAATAATACATTTTTTCTTTTTTTTTTTTTTTTTTTTTTTTAATAAAATAACAGGTTATGACGACTCGGATAAAGCAGTTATGAAATCCACCAGGGGTACTATTCCGAGATAGATATGATTCCGCCGCCCATAGAGTCACAAGCGACACGAGCGCCGGTAGCGACTGTCGCCGCAGCGATAAATAAGTTATTCTTAACTTGTAATTGAAAAGAAAGATGCTCCCGTCGCTGGCATCGTGTGTCAGTTTCAACTACAAGTTGAGATCACTTATTTGTCGCTCGGCCGACGGTCGCTGTCGGCTCCCGTGTCGCTTGTGACTCTATGAGCAGTGGAATCATGTCTCGGAATAGCACCCCCAATGTCATGTTGCTACATGTTATTTCTCAATTTAGCGGCGATTTTGTGTACTTTCGTTCAAAACGTTTACGTTTTTACGTTTTAAAGTTCTTTTTGTGAATTAGCGATGGCACCTAATTATTCATTTGTTCCCTGGAAAAATGTGTGTTTTATTTTAATCTTTGGACCGCCGTGTTTTATTTGGATCTTCGGATCGTTGTCGAAGTTCATCTGGTAATAAAAAAAAAAGAAAATAATAAAAATTCTTAAAAAAAGTAGTTATAACGTTTTGGCGCCAAATTAGTGACAACAATTTGCCTTTTGATACGAGATTTTTGAGAATTTTTTCAGATTTTTAAATTAACGCTTCAGAAATATATGAAAAAAAAAGTTATAGCATACACAAATTTGGTTTGAAAATTTTGCACGAAATCATGAGTGTTATTTTGGGTTAGAAGAATGATATAAAAAATTATGAAGCAAATCTACGAGGTCGAGGGCCACAGGCTGGTCGATTTGGCATGGAATGCCTCACATATATAAAAAAAAAACAAATAAACGCTGTATATCGTCTCTCCAACTCGGAATTCTTCTTCTTTTATTTTACGACAATTGCATTGCATCTACTCTTTTTTCTGCTCCGAGTCAGGTGGAAATTTCAAAGGAATTTCGAAGTCTGTCTACTTTATATCCGTCTGTCTCTCTTCTTCCTTCTCTTTTCGGTATGACAATAATTTCCTCAATTTTTTTGTCTACTCTATAATCTACCGTTAAAGATAATCATTCGGCTTATACATATCTCGTGGACACAACCGTTTATTTATTTGGCATTTTCTCCGTTTTCCTCACTCCCCGTTTTTTTTTTACAATTTTCTCGGGTTGTCTCCAGCATCGAATGTTTATTTCTTAATATACTTCGTGTCGGTTTTACCGGCGCGTAATTAAGTAAATTCGGCTCTCGATCGTGCGACCGAGGAGCGATCGTTCGGAGCTCTCGCGAAGCAAATATTTCTCTCACCAAATTTTTCCATAGTCGAAAACAATGGCGCGAACGGTTTGCAACGTTGAAAAACAACGAAAAAAAATAAAAAATAAAACAAATAATTCTAATGAACAAAAAGGATAAAAAGTAATTATAGCGATTGATCGTTATAACAACTTTTTAGAATCGTAAGGATAATTGTTTTTTATGTTTTCGTTGCACTCCAACGATGCAAACTTCAAATTCCGTGATGGAACAGCTGAATGATGCGTGACAAATTTCCACATCATACCTATATCAAGATACGTACTTTCTCGCCAAAATACAACGAACAATAATAGAATATATAATATAATCTTTGGTTCAGTACATTCCAATGCGCGGAATGTCACAAAATTATCGTTTCATAAACTGGAGGGCAATAAACAATGCCTATAAAAAGTGTTTTGGTCTGATGACCCGTCGATTTTTTTACCACACAGTAAAAAAATATCATTCACTAAAAAAAAGTCCGTTTTCGAGCTGCCAAATCAAGTTTCAAAAATTGACTCCATTTATTATTGTTGCAATCTCATTTGACATTGAAAGAACTGTCTTTTTTGCCTATTTTTTACTTTATCGTCTCAACCCATGCGAAAGTAAAAGAATTGGAAGTTAAATGGACAACGTTCACTTTTGGCGGCGCGCAACGGAAGATTTGATCGAGTCAATGACATTTTTTTTAAGTGTATATTTAGGGCTATACTCGACACTCGATCGCCCTTCGGACTAGAGACCGGTAATAAATAATTTCATTCTGCGTTTACAAAGAGCTCGAGTACTTTGATTCACTTTCACGGATTAAGGGGATTAGGCAGCGAGATTTTTTGACATTTTCAATTTTTTTTTGTTGCATATTCTTACACTCCGATTCTTTTCGCGTATTTTGGCGCAAGCTAAACAATGCGAAAAATAGAGCTGTTAGGGGAGCTTGGAGTACGGAGCGCACCATGGACACATTGTACAGGTTGCGTTTCCTTTAACCCATTAACGTCCAAGCGTCCCGATTTCTTACCGAACTTTCAACGCGCTTATTTTTTATGTTATCGGCGTTGAAAAAAATTCGTTTGCAGGTATATCGACATAGAATTTTATGCTCTTTCAGAATATCGGCTCAAAATTTCGATTAGACCCACAGAAAAAAAAATATGGCCGATTCAAGCGAGAAAAACGTGAAAATTTGTGAAAAAAAACTTTTTGTGCATTTTTTTTGCAATGTTACCGCAATGAATTCGTACTGCAATCGTGATCAGAGGTGATCGGAATAGTTAAAGTTTAACAGGGAATTTTCATGTAATCATTGAACCACTCCTTTTTACAATATGGCGGCTAGAACGTAAATATTCTACAAAAACATAAGCTAATTTATTTCTCGGAAACTATTGAGCTTAGCTCAAATTATGTAAGCACAAAAATATCTTAGAATTCGTCAAAGAATATCCTCAAATTTTTCAAAAATTTTTTGAGATGATTTTTGGTTTTCCAAAATATCAAAAAAATTAAAATTGCAAATTTTTTTTTTTTCTTAAAAAATTTATCGACACAATACGAATTACTTTATGCGTAAATGTTTATGCAATCATTGAATCACTCTTTTGAAAATTTTTTGAGATGATTTTTGGTTTTCCAAAATATCAAAAAAATTAAAATTGCCAATTTTTTTTTTTTTTTTTCTTAAAAAATTTGAGGGTATTCTTTGACCAATTCTAAGATATTCTTGTTCTTAGATAATTTGTGCTAAACTCAATAGTTCCCGAGAAAAAAATTAGCTTATGTTTTTGTAGAATATTTACGTACTTGCCGCCATATTGTAAAAAGGAGTGGTTCAATCGTTACATGAAAATTCCCTGTTAAACTTTAACTATTCCGATCACCTCTGATCACGATTGCAGTACGAATTCATTGCGGTAACATTGCAAAAAAAAATGCACAAAAAGGTTTTTTTCACAAATTTTCACGTTTTTCTCGCTTGAATCGGCCATATTTTTTTTTCTGTGGGTCTAATCGAAATTTTGAGCCGATATTCTGAAAGAGCATAAAATTCTACGTCGATATACCTGCAAACGAATTTTTTTCAACGCCGATAACATAAAAAATAAGCGCGTTGAAAGTTCGGTAAGAAATCGGGACGCTTGGACGTTAATGGGTTAAACGCGTTTTTCTCGAAACAGCATTTTCCGATACTGTAGCCGCGATTTCTCAACAACGAATGAAGATATCGCCTTGATTTTTTTTCTTTAAATAAAGCGATTGAGTCCCTCCACAGATTGAACCTGAATCTGTGTACAAAAATCAATTTGTTGTTATTGTTTTTACAACAAACGTCAATTTTTCCATGTTCTTCGCTGTTTTGCTGCCATGTTCTTAATTTTTATGATTTTTTGTTGAATTGTGGTTCAATCTATAGAGTAACATGTCCTGAAGAGAATCCCCTTTGGAAATGCCCGCTCGCTTCATCTGGTCAACCCGGAATCGTGGCAACAGCGGAGCAAACTGTGAGACGCATTGCCATCCACAATTGTTAATAACTCCGTTAAATATTTACGTTTTTAGAGCCACAGCCTCTGAATTCTATAGCCAAAATTCGAATAAAAACGTTGCAAAAAAGAAAATGGATGTATGTCGATTCGTTTCCACACAAATGCCATTTGAATTTTTTGGCCGAATCTCGCTGCCTAGTCGCCTGAATCCCGTTGATGTCCGAATCGTCTGTCAGACCTTAAACGTTTTGTTCGCGGTAAAGAGTCGTTGAAATCACTTAATCGCTGAGTGGACCATGTAAGTTTGATTACTTTGTTCAGATTATGATTAATAGATGTGTGTGTGTGTGTGTACACGGCGCATTTTTCTTAGCGCCGTCTTTCTCTATATTCTATAACACGTTCGACCGACATTTATCGGATTAACTATCAAGGTATAATAATTACTAGTATACCAGGGCCCGATCGTCCCTGCATCGCTATATAGATATCACTATCAGTCGTCGTACACCGTCGCGGCTCTTTAAATCTACACAACGTTACATCGTTCTTTTCTCTTTAAATAAGTGTAAATAAATTTGTTTTCTAGAAGAAGAGCCGGGCGCTCTGGAACGACTTCAGTTTTGAGATCAGCCTGTACAGCGCGTAACGGAGACAATTTTCATGACAGAAACTACCATTTCATCATCCAATTTAGTACAATAACGTTGTCCCTAATCTATGGAAGATCTTATTACCTCCGGAAAATTCTCCCTAAATTCTCTCTCTTTCTATCCTTCTGTATGTGTTTGTGTGTGTTTGTGTATTTTTTCTTGTTCTTTTGCCACAAGGGGCCAACCCACATTAGGAGACCCATTTTTACTAGTTTTTTTAGGATTTTTTTTTGGGTGGGAAGTAGATATTAGAATTTAATCAAATTTGGCCCTCATGTTATTCATATTTCGAACAACTTTTGTGCATTTCTTGAATAATTCCACCGAAAGATAACAAAATTACGCACTGATGAACGCTGAAGGTCGTAAGTAGAATTCTCCCACTGCAGGCAGGGTAGTCATTGCAATTTTCATCCGAAATCATTGGGTTTTTTTTACATTGATAACCAATTTTCTAAGAATATGAACTTTAGGTGAAAATAATGAAAATTGAAAATTTGGCAGGCGTTTGAGTTTTTTTTCTAATGTTTCACAATTTTTTTCACGAATTATGCACAAAAAAACACCTATCACCCTCGATGTTGGTTTATCTACTTCGTAATTGCATAAAAAATTACTGTCTATTTTGATGATGATCGGTTCATTAGTTTTTGCAGCAGAATTCCTGCAGAGGCGAAAAAAGTCGTTCTGAATAAAACGCGTTTTAAGAACGCTTAGAGCTTGTGACATGACGTACACGATGAGCGCTCAGTTCTATCGTCACAAAATCTACAAAAATTCGAATTTTACTTTGAAATTTTGACAGCGTATTCTCAGATAGTTAAGCGAACGATATATGCAATATAAAAAAAAAAAAGAGATTTTTTTGAAACTCCTAATGTGGTTTCCCCCCACAAGCGCATGCTGGACAATAGACATCCTTTTGTTTTATCTTTTCTTACACATGTTTCGGTATAACGAGATGGACTTTACAGTTGATTATTTTACAGCGAGGAATGATAACTACCTACTTAATTTAAGGGGTATTCGATACGTGGACATGTACCTCATTTCAATAATACACGAATGGCGAGTGATAAATTGGCCGACGAAAATTCTCTAAGTTGTCTAGATAAAGTCTGTGCGGGAATGGGGACAACGATGATTTTGTTTGATTGATTGATTTCGTTTACTTTTCTTTTTTTTTTTCGTCTACCGTTGTGTTCCACATTATACTCGATTAACATCACAACGCGTTGTACTTTGAGCTGAAATATTTGGAATAAAATGTGATATGCCCGGAGATTGATCCTTTCTTTTCGTCTTCGAATGAGAGCTATTGTGGTTCTTTAGATTAAGGGGTTATGCGGCTGTAGACTTAAAAAAAAATCGATTTTTTTCCTTAAAAGGTCTCTTGGGACCTCAAAAATCATGTCTCAAAATATTATAGCCGAGAAAAATGTCTAAGTACTCGATTTTCGAATTTCAGTGCGCGGCCGCCTGGTGCCTAGTAAGACAAACTTGAAACGCGTTTATCTCAAAACTACTTTTTTCAAGCTGACCGGGCCGATTACTCAAACAATGATCTTTCGACTCACTTGAAATTTTGCACATATCTTTAAAAATACATTGTCTTCGACACCCACGTAGGATTTTTTTTTGGCTGAGTCAATTTGTCATTAACAATTTTGTGACGGTTTTTTTTAGGCAAACTTTGCACTTTTCACTTTAAAAGTGCGCTACTTTGCTAAAAGACCAAATATCGAAAAAATCCTACGTAGTGTCGAAGACAATGTATTTTTAAAGATATGTGCATAATTTTAAGTGAGTCGGAACAGAATTCCGATGTACTTAAAATAATTTTTTTGTTCGAGGAATCGGTCTGTCCGTTGAACTTGGAAAAGCGGAGACGTCATCGCAGATGACGTCTCCGCTCAAGAACCCATTTTTTCGGCCTCTGCAGTGGCATAACCCCTTAATTTTTTTGGCCAAAACGCAATGTACAGATTATGCGAACTTTGATCCGCTATCCGTGGCACGGACTTTATAGACTTCGTACTTTCGTATATTTTTCATACATTTGATTATTTGGCAAAGCAAACGTCGGATTCCCATCAACCGATCTGTCTACTCGATTCGAAGTGACGTTTTTTTTTTTTTCTTTTAGCTTTTTACAAAAATGCCTCTGATAATTTGGAGAGGAAAATTGGCATTTCTAGTCGAATTAGCAGAACTATCGATCGATCGATGCAAGAGATTTGGTGGGCGTGCGATACGTAAACGAAATTAAGAAATGTTGGTCCCATTATAAAGTACAGGATGGGTTGTCCAGCGAGATTAATCGTAAATCAACGTTACAATATTGTTGATTTTTCTTTCTTTCTTTCTTTCTTTCTTAGGATCTACACGAAGTTTAAATTTTCCTGTTAATATTCAGTTAGATAGCCATGTGTTCTAAGGGTTAGGTGGGTTTCAAAATTTCAAAAAATCGTTTTTTTTTTCTTTTTTCGTCTTATTAAATAATACAATATATCTAGAATATTCTCCCAAAATTTCAAATCGATCCGAGTTAAATTCTAAGAGATAGAACCTTCGAAAGTCCTGCGCCCGCCTAACCAACCCACCTGGCTTTTCAAAACTTTAATCGCGTTTTTCTCGAAACTCTATTTTTAAAGTCGGTGCAGGACACGGTTTCTCGGCATATTATCAACCGATCTTGTTCAAATTCTGCACACTTCAAAATTACATGATCTAGTGCTTGAACGAAGCATTTTGTAAGTTTTATTATTACAACTTACTTTACGAGGCAATACATGGTAAAAATTTGACGAAAAAATGGGATCTTCTATTCACAACTCCGCCAAAAATTCAAATTTCAATTTTTTCTTTTTTTCTTCGTTGAAGCACGAGATCTATTCATGTACTGATGGACATTTTTTGGTTTTTTTATTTTCGATGAACCAGTCATGAGTTATCGTGTCCACGGCGAGAGCCCTTTTTTGAGAGATCAAGAGAAATGAACTCCCAGCGGCTGAATTTTCGAAATTATTAAACGAAAATTTCACAAAGTACTCGTGAAATATGTATATTTGATATGATAAATTGTTTAAATAAAATATTTCATCAGATATATTTTTTCAAATGAGTAAAAATACCCTTTTCTTGAGTCTCTGAAACCCACCTAAGCCCTTAATAAAATTCCAGACGCGTATTGCACACGTCTGTCCTCTCGTCTACGCACGTAACATTTATTTAATATTGACCTACCTTCTACTAAATAATTTATATATATAATATATATAATATATATATATATTCATGTATATATATTTTATCACATATTTAATCTTTTGATAATAAATATTAATAACTTATTAACAATAATAAATTGTTAACATATATATTATGTGGAATGCTCCGTTTTTTGATTATCTTATTACCGTACGTAGAAGCATGCGTCGTTCTTTCAATTTGATTTTTCTTGTTTTCCTTGTAAAGTATCTTCTTTTTAATAATATTCAATATCTTTATTCCATCTCTATACGTTTTTTTTTCTTTTTGTTATTTTTTTTACTCTGCTTCTATACTATTTATATCTTTCTTTTCGTTTGCTGAATACAGGTCGTCGATCTGCACATCGATCTTGTTTGATCGTTTGCCCAGTTTAATCGCGATCCGAACCGACGATCCGGAGAAACAATAGCGACAGACAACTCTACACGACGGGAACGATGAAATAGATTTATCTGTTGTGTCTGGGTTTGTTCCGTGAGTAATATTCACTTCGTCACTTTAATAATAATTGTAATACTTAATATATCCAGTCCATCGAAAGGCACAATTTTGATAACCAATTGAAATTTCATGTCGTGATTAAATATCCGCTGAATCGGCTGATAATCGGAATAATCATTAATCCCCCCCACACTGTAACCCCCTGCCGAGAATGATCCGAGACTGGGATAACTTTTAGCGCTCGCTGTGGTCCAGCGACCGCTGGATAATCACAAAAGAGAACATCAATATGACGTACGTGTAGATATTTATCTAGCGAATTTTCCTTGCCTACGGTACTTTTTCCCTCCCTCCGCTTCGAGAGAAAATTATCAGAGCTGGGCAGTATTTTAAGTACATGGCGTATTTTAAGTATTGTTAATACGTACTTAAAATACTCAAATACTTTTGTCGTATTTTAAGTACTTATTCGGCACTTTAAATACAAATACAGAATACTTTTGCATCTAATCCATATTCGGAAACATTTTTTTATTTTTGGTAATGGCTGTACGATTAGCTGAAATTCAAGTGTTAGTCCTGTCGGGACAGTCCCCTTAAACGTTAGTTTCAGATCAAATTTCGATCACTTCTCGATGGGATAAAAATCAGGCATACTCAAGGTGCTGAAAAGATTGATTTTGCATAATAATAATTTCAAACGGTTACTAACAAAATGAGTGAATGAATTGTTCAACCAATTATCCGACAAGTAAAATTTGTTTTCCTATGAAAATTATTCACAAATTTTTGTGAATACGTATGAATATTTAAAAATGTTGTCTAATTTTGAAAAATGTCGGTTTTCGCCCCACTACTTTGCGTAAAAAACACGCAATTAAAAAAAAAGACAAAATTCTAAAAAAAAAAAGTTGATACGTATTTTATTATGCAAAAATAATCTGTTCAACGCCTTTAATATGCATGTTTTTTTTCAGATTTTTATATTATCGAAAAGTGTTTGCAATTGCCTCTCATTTTTCGAAAACAAATGCAAACTCGACAGGAGTTGCAAAGATTACCTTACATTGATTCTGCCTGACCCAACCCATCGTCAATGAACATATCAGTGACTTTTACAAAGTATTTTATGTCACTCCGTGCGTGAAACGCGATATTACGCACGCTTCGCGTGCGTAATACCGCATTTTCCGACGTCGTGAAATAAAATTTTGTACGATACACGTGCGAAAACGTTTTTCGGACTCGTGTGATTGCAGCACTCGCCTTCGGCTCGCGCTGCAAACTCACACTCGTCAGAAAAAGTTTTTTCGCACTTGTATCGTAATGTACTATTAAAACACACTTGAACGAAGTACTTTATAAACGTATTTTGAGTACAAAAAGTAGTTTGTATTTTGTATTTTAAGTGTTTTCGAGTATTTTGCCGAGCTCTGATTTGAAGAATTTTCGAGTATTTAGCCCAACTTTAGCGGAGACCCTTTAGCGAGTGCGCCTGGTCTGGACTAGTACGGATGACTTCGTTCGTTATCGCTAATACTAAATTTCGCTACCTATCGCGCTCACGTAAGGACTGTGCCAACGTGGCATCGTCGTCCCGCCTAGCATTGCCCCTGCTGCTGTTCCCGCTGGTCCCGGACTCCTCGCGTCGTTGTAATAAGCCGCCGCCGCCGCGGCGGCCGCTGCCGCGGTCGCGGCTGCCGCGGCCGCCGCGAGCGCGAGGCTATTGTTCATCGGACTCGGATCGTTCGCGTTCGCGTCAACAACGCCGTTCGTCGCGTCGTCAACGTCGCCATTGCTCGCGCTCTCGTCCCGAGAGCCGCAATTGTTACCGTCGGCGGCCGACAAATCGCCGCCGCCGCCACCGCCGACATTGTCGCGATGTTCATGACGATGTCGATGATGTTGCTGCGGATGATGACGATGATGACGCGCGGACACGACGCCCTGGACTTGACGAACGACGTTGCCGCTCTCGACGCTCATCGTCGTCGTCGTCGTCGTCGTCGTCGTCGTCGGGTCGCCGAGGTCCGTCGCGCTATTGTCCGACGACGAGCTACACGAGTTGCGACTGTTGGCAGTACACTGAAAAAAAAAATTGGTTATCTCAACGGAATCGTAGTTGACTCAACCTCTCCATGAGGTTATATACGGCGACACACAATCAGGAGGTTGGGCCAATCTCATCGACCCAGTAGGTTGTTGGCTTGTTTCTTCGACTCGGAAACCTTGTGTAGTTGAGACAACTACCCCATCGTTATCTTGACCCTCTGATGCACAGCGAGATGTTTAACATATCCCACTTAGAATATTATTATCATTTAACAAATATTTCAACGTTTTCTTTCCCGATTTTTAAGATTTTTTTTTGTATATTTACTATAATAACATGTTGGAGAATTGAAAAATACAATTTGGTATCTAATTTTTCTTGTGAATTTGTTGATATTAACAAACAACACAACACAATAAAGAGGATTGCTGATCTTGAATCTATTATCAGAATTTGGAAATTCACACATCCAATAGGGTGGATTGAAGATGGCTGACCGAATTCGTGAAATTAACTCTGATCTTGGAGGAAAATAGTGTATATGAGTTTTTGGGGTCGATTCTGAATCTATCATCAAATTCATAATATTCAATAATATTCACAATAATCAATAGAATTTGAGAATTTGGAAATCCAATATAGCGGATGCAATATGGCGGACTTAATTTGTAAAATTATGAATGTCGGAATTTTGAACTTGGATTCGTAATTGAACCCAAAAACCACCAAGTGACAAATTTAAAGTCAATTGAACCCAAAGAAAAATGTATACATCAAAGGATTAACGATTCCTTTAATTTTGTGCAGCAGTCGCACCAATATTTCACTGAAATGTTGAGAACAACATTTCAGTGAAATGTGCGACTGCGGCGTTTGTGTGAACAGAAGTTCACACAAACGCCTTGGTATTTTGATTCTTAATTAATTAAAAACTGTTCATAAAATAAAGACTCGATGTCGTGGATCACCATAATGTAAGAATTAAAAAAGCGAAATACGGATAAAAAAAAAGAATGTACGACCACCTACAGCTAGTTTTGCGAATAAGTGCCTGGGGTCAGCCTACGTATGAATTATGTCTAAATTATTATACCTAACCTAACACGCGTAACCTAACACGCTACCGTCTTATTGAATACTATAATATGTCAAGAATATTCTCCCAAAATTTCAAATCGATCCGAGTAAAATTCTGAGAGATAGAATCTTCGAAAGTCCCGCCCCCGCCTAACCAGCCCACCTAGCTCTTAAAAAAAAAAATGTTGCACACTTCTTCAAAATAACATTATCTAGTGCTTGAAGGAAGGATTTTTAAATTTATTACAACTTACTTTACGATGCAATAGAGGATGAAAATTTTACGAAAAAATGGGATCGTTTGCTCACAACTCCGCCAACAATTCAAATTTCACCTTTTTTTCTTTCGTTCAAGCACGAGATCTTTTCATGTACTAACGGAAAACTTTTGGTTTTTTAGTTTTCGATGAAACAGTAATGAGTTGTCGTGTCCACGGCGAGAGCACGTTTTTTTTTTTTGCAAGGTCAAGGAAAATGAGCTCTCAACGACTAAATTTTCGAAATTTTTTAACGGAAATTTCACAAAGTACACGTGAAATATGTATATTTGATATGATAAAATGATTCGATGAAATGTTTCATCAGATATATTTTTTAAAGTTTAGTTAAAATACCCGTTTTTTGAGCCTTTGAAACCCACCCATTCAACTCTCAACTTCGATTTCGTTGGGTCAGTAACGAGGCTCTAAATCATTTTAAATGTTTTCTCCCGATTCCGCTGAAATAAGCTCATTTCGCGTCCGCAATGCGAGCGGAAAGTCGCTCGTTTCTAACCTGGGACTCGACGCATGCGCAGTCCGGTTTCATTACCTCCCTAGGGACGTAATCGGCATATTCCTGCCAGCGCGGACATCCGTACTGCGCATGCGTCCTCGTCACAGGTTAGCAATGAGAGACTTTCCGTCCGTGTTGCACGCACGAAATGAGGTTATTTTTCAGCGAAATCGGTAGAAAAGTATAGTACGCGACATGGGAGGGAAGTGCCTTCTGACCTCGTGTGAATTTCTGCTCTCTCGCTTCGCTCGGGCATCAAATTTCACACTCGGTGAAAAGTTGCACTTCCCTCCCTTGTTGAGTAATGTACTATTTTCAGTGTACTCACGTTCCCGCTGTCGCCGACCATATTCGCGAAGAATTCGGACCTCGAGAACCTGCCGATTTCCGTCGATCCGAAAGCCTGATGGAAGCCCGGCAATGGCGGCAGTTTGCTGCTGCTGCCTGCCGATTTTTCATGCTTCGTCTCGCTCGAACCGCTCGATTGCGCGTAATGTTGCTGCTGCTGCTGCTGCTGCTGCTGCTGCTGCTTTTCACGCTCGCGATGCTGCGGATGCTGCTGCTGCTGCCGGGAATCCCGGGATACCGATTGATCGCGTTCCTGTTCCTGTTGCTTCTGGTGCAACTGCAAATCCGATTCCCGCCTCGAGTGGCCCGTTACCATAGCACCACCCATCGATCCTTCGCTCGTACGTCCGCCACCGCTGCTGCTGCTACTGCTGCCGCCGCCGCCGCCGCCGCCACCCCCTCCCCCGTCGCCGGATCCCCACCTCGGCCCGTCCTCGATGCATTTTTCCGGCTCTCGCAGGTGCGACATGTTTATCGGCGACATCGAGCTCGACTGGAGCTTCGCCTGTGGATAACAGCGATTTACATCAGGCAACGACACAACACTCGACAAAACCTCTTTTTTTTTTTCTTTTTACTTTCAAGGAGATCAATGCGCGCCGAGTAAATCGGGATAACATTTTGGAAGTATTATTATGCCAAAACAATCTCTTGAGCTCTTTCTGTATACTTGATTTTTTTCCGATTTTTATCCCATCAAGAAGTATCCGAAATTCTATGTTAATTTTCACTTTTTCGGAGATTGAGCAACTTTTCGCGCTCCCACTACCTTAAGGTAGTTATGTCGCTATAGTTCAATTCCGCATAAATTCGAGAAAACTGAAAGAGAATTGGAAGCACTTCTCGATGGTCCAAAAATCTGAAAAAATGCATGCACATTAAATGTACTGAAAAGATTAATTTGGCATAATAATAATTCTAAAATGTTATTAACAAATTGATAAAAAAACATTGTTTAACAAATATTTCGGTGACTTAAGTTTTTTTTTTATGAAAATGATTATTTCGTTTTCCTGAATACGGATGAATTTTTTCAGATTTTTTAAATAACTTTGAATTTACGTGTTTTTTTATATGAAAAATTCAAAGTTATTTTAAAAATCTGAAAAAATTCATCCGTATTCAGGAAAACGAAAGAATCATTTTCATAAAAAAAAAAACTTAGGTCACCGAAATATTTGTTAAACAATGTTTTTTTTTGTCAATTTGTTAATAACATTTTAGAATTATTATTGTGTCAAATTAATCTTTTCAGTACCTATAATGTACATGAATTTTTTGAGATTTTTAGACCATCGAGAAGTGCTTCCAATTTTCTTTCAATTTTCTCGAATTTATGCGAAATTGAACTATAGCGACATAACTACCTTAAGGCGGTGGAAATGAGCGCCGAACGTTCGTACCTGGTGTTCCTGTTCCTGCGAGTAGCCCGGATGCAACCTGTGACCAATCTCCATGTGTTTGTTTTGCATGTAAGCAATTTGCATCTCGTCGGGAAAGCCACAGTGCTGCTGCTGCTGCTGCTGTGGCTGCTGCTGCTGCTGCGACTGCTGCTGCTGGCTCGGCTGTTGCTCCGGCTGGAGGAAGAGCATGTGCCGCGGTGCTCGGTTCACCACCGAAGCCGCTGAAAAATACGAATCTTTTCACCCAATCGATCGCCTCGATACTGAAGCGACCCAACTACCGCGCTGGTATCGGCAATTCGCTGAATATGATTTTTTTGTCGCGAGAATAGAAAAAGAAAAAAAGGAGAAAAATATGTTAATGGAAAATCGTGCGAAACGTTGGTGCTTCGTCTATCGATACCGGTAAAAGCTTACACATTGGCATGGCGCAGTATTGATTCCAGCCGCCGTGCCCGTGGGGATTCCCCGATTGAACTCCGGGATGCAGGGCTCCCATTTTCGTGAGTGGTCCACCGCCGCCCCTCGAGTGATAAGGTGCCGGGCCATTCTGCAAGCAAAAAATAACACAGTCTTTCAAGTTTTCAGGACTTCGATCTCAACATTCGTCGCGTTACTTGTTTATAATTGTAACACTGAAGAAAAAAAAAGATGTCATTGATCCGATGGCACAAAAAAGCGTTACCAATTCAATTTCACTTTCGATTCCCATACAGTGTCATGTAGGTTTTAAGGGGGGAACCCGCGTTAGGAGGCTCATTTTCACTGGTTTTTTAGAAGTTTTTTTGGGTGGGAAGTAATTATTATAATTTAATAAGATTTCGCCATCATGTTATTCATATTTCGAACTAATTTTGTGCATTTTTTAAAATCATTTCACGGAAAAATGACAGCGATACGCACTGATGTTTGCTCTAAAGGTCGTAAGTAGAATTGTCCCACTGCGAGCATTCCCGCAAGCTAGCCATTCCTATTTTCATTCGAAATCATTAGGATTTTTTTTACATTAATAACTGATTTCCTAAGAATATGAACCTCGGTGAAAATGACGAAAATTGCATACAAAATATTGCTGCCAATTTTCATAATGATCGGTTCAGTACTTCTTTCGGCAGAATGCCCGCAGAGACGAAAAAAATCGTTCTGAATAAAGGGCGTTTTAAGAACGCTTCGAGCCTATAGCGACGTACACGACGAGCGCTCGGTTCTATCGTTACAAAATCTAGAAAAATTCGAATTTTGCTTTGAAATTTCGACAGCGTATTTTTAGATAATAAAGCCAACAATATATGCAATACAAATATCAGATTTTTGGAAACTCCTAATGTGGGTTTCCCATTAATAAATTAAAAGGTCTTCTCAGGAGAAATTCTTTAAAAAATGTATTTTGTTGGCCTCCTCACTGTATATAACCCCTCAATTTAGGAACACTTGTTTGCAGCAGCCGGCAACGATATTTCATTTCAATGAATGACGTTTTTCCTTCAGTGTGACAATAATTATTCGAATACGGCGTTTTGGATAAAAACATACTTGATAAGGATGCCACTTTTGACCATCGGAGAATTCGGCGATGACGCAGTAATCGTTGCCTTCGTGACCGGTCGACGGGTGTCCCTGGCCCTGAACATTTCCAGGAGCTCCGTGGCCGGCAAACTCCGAGGGATAACCGGAAGCGGAAGATCCTGAGAATCCGACACCTGCGCCGCACTCAGCCTGTTTTCTCAAAACCTCTTTGGTCTTATCGATCGTCCGCTGCTGCTGTTGCTGCTGCTGCTGCTGCTGCTGCTGCTGCTGCTGCTGGTGCTGCTGCTGCTGGTGCTGCTGCTGCTGGTGCTGGGCCACCGTCATGACCTGGAATCGATAATCTAATATTAAACCGACGAGGCTGTAAACTCGACGCTCGTAGGTCCCCGATACACTTGGATTTTCAGCGGAAGGGACGAGCGAAACGCGCCGCGACAGCCGGACACGCGGGAGGCCGTAGCGTCGCGGAGGGACGAGAAAAATAACGCGGCAACGGGTCAGCAAGGAAGCGTTTTTAAGGGAGAAATGCTTTTTTTTTTTTTTTTTTTTTTTTTTTTTTTTTTTTCAGCTAACGCAGCTCGCCGTTAGGGAAAGAATAAAAATGGTAAAAAAATGCGTGACAAAAAATGAATGGCAACGATAAAAAAATTGATAAAAATGAATAAAAATGATCTGGAAAAATCGGTTGTGGGCCGATTCGAAGATGAATGCGGCATAACCGCATTGATCACCGAGTGAAAAATTCGAAAAATGAAAAGTAAAAAATTGGAAGCGCGCGCAAGAGGATCGCGCGCGTTCAAATTCCACGGTCGAACTCACCCTCGGGGAGAGAATTGGTTTCAGATGATTGGCGCTCGGTGGATGACCTCCCGGAAACCAAGGATTGATTATCCGGCTGCCGGCTGAGTTGTAGGATGGGCTGCCGGGCAGCGAGGAAACGGCTGCAGCCGCCACGGATGCCGCGCCAACGGCGGACGTTGGACAGCTTAGCGGATGATTCGCAAAGTTTGTCGATCCCGTTGCCGGCGGCGGAGCGGCATTTCCGGAGCCGCCGCCGCCGCCGCCGCTCGTGCTTCCGGATACCGAGGCAATTGCCGTTTGGAGGATCGACTGTCTCGACAATTCGCGACTCTGCTCTCTCATCGCCTTTCGCAATCTCGCCTCCTTCGGATTGTACACGTAATCTGGAGAAAAATATAAAAAGGTCGGGCGTTAGCGGGATATATATGAAATATCATCGAAATAGTACATTACTAATTTTATTACTAATTACTAACATTACTAACTAAAGTACGTTAGAAGTTTTATTTCACGAGGTCGGAAAATGCGGTTTTACGCACGGAAAATGAGTTTTCTCAGCTTATTCATTTTTATTGGTAACTCTGATCGTGCGGATCAGTGTTCTAGGTCCCCATTGATTCATGACATATATTTTACAATACAATAGGTTTTGTAGTTATGATTTCATAATAATACAAAATAAAATGTAATGCATTAAGAAAATAATGAATTATTATTTCTTCAATTTTTTCCTCCGTTTCTTTCAATATTAACCTTTTGATGCACAGCGAGATGTGTAACATCCCACCTAGATTATTATCATTTTTATTTCTCAATTTTAATACTTTTTTTTTTCATTTATTACAATAACATGTTGGAGCATTGAAAAATACAATTTGTTATCTAAATTTTCTTGTGAATTAGTTGTTATTAACAAACAAACGACAATAAAAGTCACTTTTTCAAATAAAAATTCATTATTTCCAACCGTTTTTATTGTATTCAAGATGACTGACCGAATTCGTGAAATTAACGCTGATCGTCAAGGAATTAGTGTATATGAGTTATTTGGGTCCCTTATTTCGAATCTGTCATCAAATTCATGAAATTCATCATGGCGAAGCAAAATCGTGTAATCAACGTTGATTTTTATAAAAATTGCTACATATACGTTCTGAGGGCAGCTAATTTCAAATCTGTTATTAGAATTTGAGAATTCAGGATTGAGATTCAGAATTCCAATGTGGTAGATTCAACATGCGGCGGACCAAATTCATAAAATTATGAATTTCGGAATTTTGAGCTCGGATTCGTAATCAGCGACCTCGAAAAGCCCTGAGTATCAAGTTTCATCCCAATGAAGTAACTTTTTGCGTTTTGGTCCGCCATATTGGATCCGTCATTTTGAATTTCGAAATTGTGAGTTCGGATTCGTAATCAGCGACCCCCAAAACCCCCGAGTGACGAGATTTCAAGTGCATTGAACCCAACGAAAAATGTATGCTTCAAAGGGTTAAAGAACTTATTTTTGGCGACTCGCAAGCCGATGATTTTCGAATGCTTAACATTTTTGTAGCGTACATTTTTGGCGTACCACGCACACGGAGCGGCGGGAAATTAGCGGCAACTGGAGACCCATATACGCGGCGCGTCCACGTGTAATATACGCGCGCGCGCGCGCTGCATCACTCGTAAGACCCGGCGTGTCTGGCTAACAGGAAGCATATTGATTTTAGCTTTGCCAACGAGCAGAGAGATGCGGTAACTCGTGGCATTGTGCACCTGCGGAAATACGCGACGACGACGCCCAAGTTATTTTTGCGCCCCGCAGAGGCCGTAAGATTAATCGGCGAGGCTCGTCCGCAGCGCGCGCGCGGTGCGCGCAACAGATGGAACACGACGAAGCGATCGATGCTCGTTAGTACAATCGCGCGGGTCAATTCGCGCGCGAGGAGTAGGACGCGCCGACGCGCGCGTCGCGGTGACGCGGCTGGCGGCAAACATCCGGAGCGCGAACGACCCGCGCGCGATGTTGTGAAAATACGAGTCTCGCTGTTACAACTCGGTACGAGCCGCGACAAATGTAATGCAACTATCGAAAAGGACCTCGGAGTGTGTGCGTGTGTGTTGTACACTCTTAAAAATCTACGGTGTCAAACGCTGCTGGTGTGGACTTTTTCCTGGTGTTACTTATCACAGTTAATATTAACACTGTAAACAGTGTTAATATTAACACCAGCCGTTTCGTTAAATTTTCCCTGTGTTACCGACGAAGCATTGCAACGCTTTTCGCTTTAAAGGCATGAATGCACGTATCATGTGTGATTTTTTATTGTCTCGTGAATGAATTAGTCGCTTTTCTCAGTTTTTATCAAAAAATTTAAGAAAAAAATCGATTTTTTCATTACAGATTTCTCTACCGGGTAATTGATCTGTAATTTTTTTTTCGAAAATCAAAGTTCTGACTAATTCATTAACGAGATTCACATTACTGGCGTCTGTATTTCAATTTTCGCTTCGATCTGTTGATAATTCGCGAAAAACGGGACTTCTGACTTTTTGAGGTGAAAGTCGGTATTTCAGACTCAGTTAACACCGCTCATTATCACCGCGATTGGTGTGGACCTATATAGACACCGACTCGGTGTTGTTTTTAACACCAGATTTTTAACAGTGTATGTATGCGTGTGCACTCAGAAAAACGTTTGGTATTATCAACTATTTATGTATGGTTGAAATTGTTTTGTTTCAATCAAACCACATTTTTTTGCTCAAACTAAGATTTAGTTCATGTGACATATACGCAATTGAATCGAAACAACTGAATTATTTCGTTGAAATGGCAATATCCACTTGGCCGCACAATAGTTCGAATGAACTACATTGAAGTTCAATCAACTGATATAAAATTTCCTATGACACGACATTTTTTTGATAATTTTTCGCTAAAAGATTACATTTTTCAACTGTATTTATTGTCTCATTCAAAGTATATAGTGTTTCTTTCAACAAACGAATAAGTCGATTTTGAATATTTCATTGATATATATACGCTGTTAAAAGAATATAATTAGGTTTGAAAACAATGGGAACATAGTCGAAATTACTGCGTGCTATTTCGGATAAAAATAAATTCATTTGAAATAAGCAAATAAATGTTTGTAATTCAACCAAATCTTGCAGTCATTCGAATGGTTGGGTTGTGCGTCCACCACCCGTAACTGCAGGATTTCGTTGATACTCATTTTTTAAACTGTACTAAACCTTTTTCTGAGTGTCTGTGTATGCGTGTGCGTGCGTGTGCTTGTGTGAGTGTTAATGTGCGGATGATCCGACGAATTATCGAAGAGAGAAAAATATTATTGTCAGCACCGGTATTCGAACCCGGATTGTTAGGGTTACCGAGCAAGCTCGCTAATCACTGCGCTAATGTCACCTAAGGTAAACGTCCCCGTAATCGACAGTGTACCAGTGATCGACAGCTGTGTGCTTTGAATATAGATTTTGCTATAGTCAAAGCACATATTGTCGATTACTGGTACACTGTCCATTACTGGAACGTTTACCTTACGCTTTTCTCTCATTCGAATCGCTTCCACTTATATGCAATGTAGGCTCGCGTCACAGTAACAAGCTTACGCGGCGAATCTAATTTCCAAAAGCACGAACGCACGTGCAAGTGCACATGCACCCGCAGCCCTCGTAAAAGTGCATCCACTCCGCGGAGATCCGAGTTCGCAAATCACCGTGACGTACGCCAGTTACTATGTGGAAGTTTGCATCGTTGGAAAGCAACGAAAATTTAACTAAAAAAAAAAAACACCGTCTAAGCTACAAAACCCTATAACCGTTTTTTTTATATATTTATCTATTGTGAAGTTATGAATTTTTTAACAAAATCCCGTTTTTTCCCCATTTTTGACTAGAATTCTATTTTTATTAACAATAGTTATACATTTTTGACCTCGGAAACTTGCGGGCTGTGTAGTAGACACTTCGAGAAGTATCTTTGATTTTTTCCGATTTTTTGAAAGCTCAAAACATTTTGAAAATTCGACTGTTCCCTGAAAGTCACAGTGTAAAGACCGTGTACAGAAAAATATAGTTTACATGCGAAGGGTTAAATTCCCTTTTTTTTAAATAGAATTCAATAGATAATACTGTAATTTTATGTTTCACTAGTATGTCAAATCCAGTATACCAGTTTATGTTAACAAACTTCACTGTTAAAAATGTTTACAAATTTGCATTGTCGGAAATTTTATTCGTCAACTGACATATTACATTTAATACACTTGTGTGGTAAATTTCGAAATGGTTGTACTGAACTTTTTAACCTTGATATAAAATTCACTAATTATTATAGAATTCAGTAGAAAATACTGTAATTTTACATTTCACTTGTATGTCAAATCTGATATAGCAGTTTATGTAAACAGACTTCCTTTACCAGTAATGGAAGCTTAGTGTTCTTTTAGCGGTAATAAAAGCTTATGCGAAATATTTTTAACAGTGTTCATTTACCGGTAATGGAAGCTTATGCGAAATACTTTTAACAGTGCGTATAACAAATTTGTTCGTTCCAAGCGGGTGCAGTGCAGGTGTACAGGTGTAAATGAGTGATCTACATAGATGGTGGTGTACCAAGACTCACAGACACACAGACATAGACACGTCAATAGGACCGACGATATGTACCTGTCGGATAGGCAGGCGGCAGTCTGTTGTATCGCGCGGCATTAGCTTCGATCGCATCGGAAACAGTAGTCCCGCCGCTGCCGTACCCTCCGGCCGCCCCGTACAACACGTTCGTATTATCATAACAGAAATGATGCTGTTGTTGCAGTTGCTGCTGTTGCTGATGCTGCTGCTGCTGTTGCTGCTGCTGCTGTTGGTAAAAGTGTCTGTGGGCCGGGTACGGTTGAACGTAATTGCAGCAATCCATTTTGTCCGCCTTACTTTTCGGTCAATTCAAGCCGACCGGATTGCTCGCAAACTCTTCTCTCCTCTCCTCGACGCGTGTCACTCGCGGACAACTATCGATTTCTTTATCTTTTATATATTTTTGTCTTATCTTTTATTTTTGTTATCTTTCATTTGTTTATCGTTCATTGTTTATCCCCCATTTTCTCCGCCTAGTCGCACTCGGTGTATTGTTATGCACGCGACTCACACGAAACACTCTTTTTCTATATATATATATGTACTTTTCCTCTCTCAGCCTCTCTCTCTCTTTCTCTCTCTCGCTCACCCTTTCTCCGCACTCGCGTACCTTTTATTTATTTTCATTCATGGAAGATACGCGTCGGTATCGAATATATATTTAATTGGCCACTTTTGTATTATATATACCATCCTACGTGTTTTGCGATATAAGAAAATGCTTCCGGATCGACGATTCGATCTCCCGTTTGCGAATTCATCCGACGACCTTGGAGGGGGCGTCCCGGACCTCTGTGAAGTTAGTCGCGCAATTTCGATTAATTAAAGTTTCACTTAATCTAATCGATTGATGGTCGTTCGGTGGTCATTGGTAGCCTAATTAAGGGGGATCATCGTAGTGTGATCCCCGAAAAATCGGATAGTTTCTCTATTTTTTTTATGGTTGGAACAAGCTAATCGACCTGATTTTTTTTACAAATTAAAGCACCGATAGAGAATACAAAATGATTTTTTTTTAATTTATTTTTTATTGTTTAACATTGTTTTTATTTATCAAAAGTACCGGTGGAAAAAAGGTCCCATATGGTGATCACGATTGCGGTCGCAAATTTGATCTGAACCAAAAATTTCAAAAAGATTATTAATCGGTAGGGAAGCCGCTATCTGCCTATGGGTTTTTTTTTTTTTAATTTGAAAAAATGGCGACGTTTTGAAAAAAAAGTATCGATGTTAGCCTATTTTTTCGACAGTTTTTCGCACAAAAAATAGGAAGATTCGAAAAAAAAAAGCTTTCATAGGCGGATCAAAAATGATGCGAAGAATGTTCTGTCAACATTTGAAAGAGATAGCTTGAAAGCTCATCCTGTGAGAGTGGTCGCACTGTTTTGAAAAACACCATTCCGAGAAAAACGTGTTTCAAGTTTGTACACGCCACTGGTCACGCTGCAATAGCTTTCTTTACGAAAGGCTGTAGCGACCGAAATAATTCGAATTTCGATTTAAAAGTTGAAAATGCAAAAAATGAAAAATCGATTTAAACAAAAATTCACACTGTGATGATCCCTTAAAAACACTATATATAGTATGTACTGGAGCGAGAATTTTCCGCTTTAGCAAGGAATTCTATGAAAACGGTCATTCATTCGGCCGTCTTCACGCAGTCATATGACCGATCCCAGCAAACAGTGAAAAGACAGTGTTTACACTTTTCTATCGGAACAATTCGCCACCAAACGTTATAATCACGATAATCGTGACCACCAAACTCCGCTTCGAATGAAACTAATTAAAATTGAATTAGCTGAAGAAACAAAAATCGGCTAACTTCACACATTTTTATTTTGTTCTTTTTTTTTAACGCTTGACCACCAAACGATTTAATTAGCCCACCGATGACCACCGAACGACCACCAATCGATTAGCATAAGAAAAACTTTAAGGAGGTTGGAGCGCTCCACACTAAAGAATGCTGATTTTAAAAATAATTTTTACAAACTTTTAAGCATTTGTCGATTGTTTTTAATGGTGACTCGTATTGCCAGGTATTTTCTTGACCAGAGAAAAATTGTATTGCAACGGATTTGCATAAATATTAACCGATTTACGCAAACTTTTGAAAAAATCATTCTCATTCGGTTTTTTTCAAAGAATAAACCCAGTTTTTTGTTCGATTTTGATTTATCGCGTCTCATTCTCTTCCTTGACAGACGCTTTACGTATTCACTGTCTAGATATTCGACAGGATTTACCATTTGAAAATTACAGATGGTTGCTTTCGAAGAAATTTCGTCGATGGGCAAACTAAAGACTGTAATGTTTAAACGGGGAATACTATAAAATATCTAGACGGTGAATCTCTCAAAGAAGATCTCATCTCATCTCTCAAAGAAGAGAATGAGCCGCGATAAATAAAAATCGAACAAAAAACTCGGCTTATTCTTTGAAAAAACAGTATGAAAATAACCTTTTCAAAAGTACGTGTAAATGGGTTAATATTTCTGCAAATCCGTTGCAATTAAATTTTTCCCTAGTCAAGAACATCTATTTTAATACAAATCACCATAATCACTATAGCCAATTGATACACAAAAGTTGTGTAATCGATTTAAAAAAATTAACGCTCATTCGATCAGTACGCAGCGCTCCAACCTCGTTAATTAATTGAAATTGCACGGCTAACTTCACAGAAATGTGTCCCGGGGGTGCAGCGGTCGTTCTAGACAGCCGCGATTCGGAAGACGTTCTCGCGGCTTCGGCCCGCGTCGTCGCCGACGTCGGTCGACGATTATCGTCGCGGCACTGTCGATCACTGCGGAGCTTCTCGGTGCACGACGGCGGTGGCGGTGGCGGCGGCGGCGGCGGTGGCGGCGGCGGCAGGACGCCGCGAGAGCGAGATTCCGGAGTCCGGCGCCGATGTCACGCGTCGCGCTCGTCCGGCTCCCGGACGACGACGCGGCGGCAGCGTCGTCGGTGACGTCGAACGTCGCGACGTCCCGGGGTTTTCCCACCACCGGGAAATCACCTCTTTGCGATTGGCGACGACCTCGAGGCAACACGGCGGCGAGGTTGTCCTCGCCGACGACAGCGAGGGCGACGTCCACGAGATTGACGCGGCGAAGGAAGCGAAATAACGCGTCGATGCTCGGCGAGGAGCATCAGCCGCGACGACGACGACGACGTGTTGCCTCATCCTCGTGCCGGCTGTCGGGGAAGAAGAAGAAGAACGTCATCGACCCGGCGACGTCGCTGCTTCTTTCGTCGGGGCGGGATGCTACTGCTGCTGTTGCTGCTGTTGCTGCTGTTGCTGCAGCCGCTCGTTGCTGCTGCTGCTGCCGCCCGGCTCGCTCTTTGCCTCGGCGCCCGTCGACTCTTCGTTCTTTTATCTCGCACTTTTTCCCATTTTCCCAACCCGCTCGCTCGCCCCCGTCGCTCTCTGTCTCTGTCTCGCTCTCGCCCTCTCTCTCTCTCCCTCTTTCGCACGCTTATCCCGTCGGACTAGCGCGTCGACGCGACCGCCGGTGCTTCGACTGGTCTCTCGTCGCTCGGCGCGAGTGCGCTGAGCGTGCGGCGGCGGCGGCGGCGACGGTGGCGGTGGTGGCGGTGGTGGGAGCAGGCCGATGCGATCGAAGTAGGGTTGCCGGATTGTTTGAAACGAATCAATTGTTTCAAATCGATTCGAGTTTCACCCCAATGAATCGAAAATCGATTTTTTTTCCTTCATACTGGATATCCTAAAAGTTTTCAAGTTCCTGCTGCTTAACCCTGTTCGCTTAACCCTATATATGAACAGAGTTAAACAGTCGGAACTTCATAACTTGTGGCCTTGTTAACCCTGTTCGCTTAACCCTGTATATGAGGGTTAAGTAGACGGAACTTCATAGTTTTAACCCTGTTAAACCTGTTTACTGAACCCTGCCTTGGTAACCCAGTTCTCTTCTTAAGCAGCAGGAACTTGATAACTTTTGGACATGTTAACCCTGTTCGCTTATAACTCTATATATGAACCGGGTTAAACGATCAGGATTAAGCAGCCGGAACTTCATAGTTTTTGGCCCTGTTAAACCTCTTCGCTTAACCCTATACATAAACAGGGTTAAGCAGCCGGAACTTCATTACTTTCGGGCAGAGTTGGCGACAATGCATTATTTTTTAAATGCATTGCCGTTTTTTTAACCCATTATTTAAAAAATGGATAATGGAATTTGGATCCACTACACATTACTTTTTTAATGTTTAATGGACCAGAGATCCAATACCCATTACTTTTTTAATGTTTAATGGAACAGAAATCCATTACACATTTTTTTTTTAATTTTTAATGGAACAGAGATCCAGTACCCATTACTTTTTTAATGTTTAATGGAATAGAAATCCATCACACATTTTTATTTTTATTTTTAATGGAACAGAGATCCAGTACCCATTACTTTTTTAATGTTTAATGGAACAGAAATCCATCACACATTTTTTTTTTAATTTTTAATGGAACAGAGATCCATTACCCATTATTTTTTTAATGTTTAATGGAACAGAAATCCAGCACACATTTTTTTTTTTAATTTTTAATGGAACAGAGATCCAGTACCCATTACTTTTTTAATGTTTAATGGAACACAGATCCAGTACCCATTTTTTTTTTTAATGTCTAATGGCGCTATACAGCTCCCATTATTTTTTTAATGGAGCAGTGCTACAGCTCCCATTATTTTTTAATGTTTAATGGAACAGATGCAGCACACATTTTTTTTTTATTGGAGCAGTGCAACAGCTCCCATTATTTTTTTTAAATGTATATAATCGTGTCTAACCCAGACTAAACGTGTCTAAACCTGTCCAATCGCGTCTAACCCAATCTAATCGTATCTAACCCAGACTAATCGTGACTAACCCAGTCCAATCGTGACTAACCCAGACTAATCGTGACTAACCCAGACTAATCGTGACTAACCCAGACTAATCGTGTCTAACCCAGTCCGATCGTGACTAACCCAGACTAATCGTGACTAACCCAGACTAATCGAGTCTAACCCAGACTAATCGTGACTAACCCAGACTAATCGTGACTAACCCAGACTAATCGTGACTAACCCAGTCCAATCGTGACTGACCCAGACTAATCGTGACTAAACCAGACTAATCGTGACTAACCCAGACTAATCGTGTCTAACCCAGGCTAATCGTGTCTAAACCAGACTAAACTTGTCTAACCCAGTTCAATCGTGACTAACCCAGACTAATCGTATCTAACCCAGGCTAATCGTGTCTAATCCAGTCCAATCGTGACTAACCCAGACTAATCGTGTCTAACCCAGGCTAATCGTGTCTAACCCACACTAATCGTGACTAACCCAGACTAATCGTGTCTAACCCAGGCTAATCGTGTCTAACCCAGTTCAATCATGACTAACCCAGACTAATCGTGTCTAAACCAGACTAAACGTGTCTAACCTAGACTAATCGTGTCTAACCCAGTCCAATCGTGACTAACCCAGACTAATCGTGTCTAACCCAGGCTAATCGTGTCTAAACCAGACTAAACGTGTCCAACCCAGACTAATCGTGTCTAACCCAGTTCAATCATGACTAACCCAGACTAATCGTATCTAACCCAGGCTAATCGTGTCTAATCCAGTCCAATCGTGACTAACCCAGACTAATCGTGTCTAAACCAGACTAAATGTGTCTAACCCAGACTAATCGTGTCTAACCCAGTTCAATCATGACTAACCCAGACTAATCGTGTCTAACCCAGGCTAATCGTGTCTAACCCAGTCCAATCGTGACTAACCCAGACTAATCGTGTCTAAACCAGACTAAACGGGTCTAACGTAGACTAATCGTGTCTAACCCAGTTCAATCATGACTAACCCAGACTAATCGTGTCTAAACCAGACTAAACGGGTCTAACGTAGACTAATCGTGACTAACCCACTCAAATCGTTTCAAACCCATTTAAATCATGTCCAACCAAATCAAATCGTGTGTAACCCACACAAGACGTGTGTAACCCACTCAAATCGTGTCTAACCCACTTAATTCGTGCCTAACCCACTTAAATCGTGTCTAACCCACTTAAATCGTGTCTAACACAATTAAATCGTGTTTAACCTATTTAAATCGCGTATAACCCACTTGAATCATGTTTAACCCACTTAAATCATGTCTAACATAGTCCAATCGTGTCAAACCCAGTTAGACACGATTAAACTGGGTTAACCTAGTTAGACACGATTGGACTGGGTTAGGAACGATTGGACTGAGTTAGACACGATTTAAGTAGGTTAAACACGATTTAAGTGTGTTAGACCCGATTTAAGTGGGTTAGACACGATTTAACTGTGTTAGACACGATTTAAGTGAGTTAGACACAAATTGAGTGGGTTAGACACGATTTGATTTGGTTAGACATGATTTAAATGGGTTAGACACGATTTGAGTGGGTTAGTCACGACTAATCGTGACTAACCCACTCACGAAGTCACGATTGGACTGGGTTAGACACGATTAGTGTGGGTTAGTCACGATTGGACTAGGTTAGACACGATTAGTGTGGGTTAGTCATGATTAGTCTGGGTTAATCACGATTGGACTGGGTTAGACACGATTAGTCAGGGTTAGTCACGATTAGTCTGGGTTAGTCACGATTAGTGTGGGTTAGACACGATTAGTGTGGGTTAGAAACGATTAGTCTGGGTTAGTCACGATTAGTCTGGATTAGTCACGATTAGCCTGGGTTAGATACGATTAGTCTGGGTTAGTCACGATTAGTCTGGTTTAGTCACGATTAGTCTGGGTTAGTCACGATTAGTCTGGTTTAGTCACGATTAGTCTGGGTTAGTCACGATTGGACTAAGTTAGACACGATTAGTCTGGGTTAGATACGATTAGATTGGGTTAGACGCGATTGGACAGGTTTAGACACGTTTAGTCTGGGTTAGACACGATTATATACATTTAAAAAAAATAATGGGAGCTGTTGCACTGCTCCAATAAAAAAATAATGTGTGCTGCATCTGTTCCATTAAGCATTAAAAAATAATGGGAGCTGTAGCACTGCTCCATTAAAAAAATAATGGGTGCTCTATCTGTTCCATTAAACATAAAAAAATAATGGGAGCTGTAGCACTGCTCCATTAAAAAAATAATGGGAGCTGTATAGCTGCGCCATTAGACATTAAAAAAAAATGGGTACTGGATCTGTGTTCCATTAAACATTAAAAAAGTAATGGGTACTGGATCTCTGTTCCATTAAAAATTAAAAAAAAAATGTGTGATGGGTTTCTGTTCCATTAAACATTAAAAAAATAATGGGTAATGGATCTCTGTTCCATTAAAAATTAAAAAAAAAAATGTGTGATGGATTTCTGTTCCATTAAACATTAAAAAAGTAATGGGTACTGGATCTCTGTTCCATTAAAAATTTAAAAAAAAATGTGTGATGGATTTCTGTTCCATTAAACATTAAAAAAGTAATGTGTACTGGATCTCTGTTCCATTAAAAATTAAAAAAAAAAATGTGTGATGGATTTCTGTTCCATTAAACATTAAAAAAGTAATGGGTATTGGATCTCTGATCCATTAAACATTAAAAAAGTAATGTGTAGTGGATCCGAATTCCATTAACCATTTTTTTTTCATTTTTATAATGCATTAATTTTACATTAAAAATTTCACAACGCTGCTTTCGGGACACCCTGTATAATAAAGAATAAAGAAATGTGGATCGATTTGGAACTGAATTAATCAACTCGGTGAATTAATCGGTCCGAAAAGATCGATCGAAAAATCGATTAATTGGTGACAAAAAGATCGATTATTCGATTAATCGATTAAAAAACGGCAGCCCTAGAGCGAAGCAGACCGAAGGTCGAACGCTCCCGCACCCTGCTCGTGGACTCGCGCAGCAGCAGCAGCAGCAGCAGCAGCAGCAGCAGCAGCAGCAGCAGCAGCAGCAGCAGCAGCAGCAGCAGCAGCAGCAGCAGCAGCAGCAGCAGCGGTAGCAGCGGCGCGGCGACGAAAAGCGACGCGTCCTCGCCGAGGGTGTTGCCCGCGCGCCGCGCGCGCTCATCGTTACTCCCATCGTCCGATGCAGCTGCAGCTGCGCTCCACGCGTGTAATCGCAATATCGCGCCGCGACGATAAGGTAAACGTACCAATAACGGGACGTTTAAGACAATGTCTGTTTTGTATGTCAATTTTCGTCCGCTTATATTGATTATTTTAGGAAATAGTGGTATCGAATCGCAAGGTTGGAGTTTCTTGTTCCCGAAAACCATAGAATAAACATGTTTCGGATGTTTTTAAATATATTTATTGAATAAAATGCTGAAAAGTGTACATGTACCCGTGTCGGGACATCTATTTTTGTGCATGTCCCGATGGCGGGACATCAAACGTACGTGCCGCTAGAAATATGTAAATTTCAATTCATCTGCCTGGGGACAATTGCTGAAACATCTTTTATATGTATGGTGACGGTTTATAAGTTATCGCGGAATCCTTGCGATATTCTTACGCTCTCGTTATCCAAGTAGCTGCCACATAACCCAAGATCCTTATCAAGATGACAGTCTCGTCCCAGTTTGTGGACACATATTGGCGTGGGCGCAAAAATACTTTTGATGCAAATATTCAATTGACGATGAAAAATGTGAAACTTTTTCATGTGCGTCAATGATATGTAACAGATGCTATTGTAAGAGTTACATTTTATATTTTGTCCATCAATCTTTTATTATTTACAAATATCTTCTTAGTGTCCCGCAACTGGGACCTGTCCCGCCATTGGTACGTTTACCTTACTGCGACGTCGCGACGGACGCGCGAGGTTAGGTCGACGACGCGCGAACGCGCTCGGATGACCTGTTCGACGCGCGATGCCATTGCCCGGTCCGTCGATCGATTTTCGACGACGAATCCGCGACGGAAGTGCCGAGTTTTGCGTGCAGTAGCGACGCAGCGCAGCCGATAAGCTGCTGCTGCTGCTGCTGCTGCTGCTGCTGCTGCTGCTGCTGCTGCTGCTGCCGCGCAGCCTCGCGGGCTGAGCGCGCAATGCGCACGCATCCTGGACGCGGAGTTACAATTTTAAGGTGGTTTCCACGCAAAAGGCCAAAACTCGCAAAGCGAATTCGGTACTAACCCTTTGATGCATACATTTTACTTTGGGTTCAATGGACTTGAAATTTGTCACTCGGCGGTTTTTGGGGTCGCTGATTACGAGTCCGAGCTCAGAATTTCAAAATAAAGAATGGCGGATCCAACATGGTGGACCAAAACGCAAAAAGTTACTTGGTTGGGATGAAGTTCAATACTCCGGAGATTTTCGGGGTTGCTGATTACGAATCCAAGCTCAAAATTCCGAAATTCATAATTTTACGAATTTGGTCCGCCATATTGGAATCCTGAATTCTTAAATTCTAATAACAGATTTTTAATTAGCGGCCCAAAATCAACGTTGATTACACGAGTGAAAAATGGCCGCGTTTAAATTGCATGTTTTTGTGTGGGGGGCCTTTTTTCCCCTGGTCATTTTTTCCTAGATTCATTGCACCGGACGGAATTCAGAAAAAAAAATAGCCGGGAAAAAATGGCCCATAGAAATAGTGCCCGGGAAAAAAAAGTCGCGGAAAAAATGGCCGCGTTTAAATTGCATGTTTGTGTGTGGGGTCTTTTTGTTCCTCGGACATTTTTTCCCCGGCCATTATTTCAACCGGCCATATTTTCCGGCCTGATTTTTTCTGATGCCGGTGCAATGTGAGACGGTAAAGAGGTAAACTAAAGGACGAGCAGGTAGGGTAGAGACAAGGGTCGAAGTCGCGCAGTGACACGTATATTATTATCGCGATCTCGGCGGGGCTGCGCCAGGGAGAGGAGTAGGAGGAGATGACGGCAGCAGCGGCGACGGGTGAGACGGCGCCACTGCACGCCAGCAGTTTCGTCTCGACATTTCGGTGGCTTCCCGGCTCTCGGACGGCGCGCTCTATTACCGCGAGCGTCTCGCGACCCTGCGGTCGCACATCCGCCGAGCATTTACCGCGCCTGCTTTCAGACAAGCCTAGGTATATAGGGCATTAGGAAAAAATGGCCAAAGAAAAAATGGCCGGCGGATAATATCCCCGGAAAAATGGTCGGGGATAAAAAAGGCGGTCGTTGGAATAAATGGCTAAAGAAAAAATGGCCATGGAAAAAGTGGCCGGAGAAAAATGTCCTCAGAAAAGTGGCTGGGATTTAAAAAAAGATTGTTGGAAAAAAATGGCCATAAAAAATGGTCAGAGGTCCAAATGTCTTTGGAAAAAATGGCCGGAGATAAAAAAGGCGTTCGTTGGAGTAAATGGCCATGGAAAAAGTGGCCGGAGAAAATTGTTCTCAGAAAAGTGCCTGGGATTAAAAAAAAAGATTGTTAGAAAAAATGGCCATAGAAAAAATGGTCGGAGGAAAATGTCTTCGGAAAAATGGCCGGAGATAAAAAAAAAAGATCATTGGAAAAAATGGCTCAAGAAAGAATGACCGGGGAACAAATGGTCATGGAAACAATGGCCGGAGAAAAATATCCTCGGAAAAATGGCCGGGGATAAAAAAGACCGATAAAAGAAAATGGCTAAGGAAAAAATGGTCGGGGGAAAAAATGTCCGGTGAAAAATGACAGGAGGAAAAAAAGCCTCCAATTTGTTTTTAACTGAGAATTGATCATTTATATACAAATTTCCTTGAAAAATTCACAAATACATGCAATAACATACCAGGTCAGATATATAATATACGTATTCATAAGCATAGGGTAAAAGTACCGTTTTTTGCCATTTAAGTATCTTTTTTGGCCATTACTTGGTCCATTTGTGGCCATATTGATTGCACGTAAATGACGATGATGACTACAAATAGTGCAAAGTGCTTTGAGCATCATTTATTAAGCAATTATGTATTTCAAGCACCGCATATGGGGCACCCCACCCTGTTTCGATCTGGATTTGACCTCGACCTCTCCGATCTGGTTCGACATTTTTTGTAGGCTTAGTTGGACCCTCAACTGCACAAAAAATGTGATTTTTTTCTAATTCTTTTAAATATATCTTCAAAGTGACATAACGGATGCCATAATTTAAAAATCTGAAAAAATTCTGAAAAATACTTTGTTCAATATCAACATTTTCTAGCTGATAGCCAAAGTGGGCAAGATCTTTCTTATAGTTTTTGAACTTAAAAAAAAAAAAAAAAAAGAAAAAAAATGATTATTACATAAAGAAAAGCTTAAAAATTGTAAGAAGAAAGATCTTGCCGACTTTGGTTATCAGCTAGAAAATGTTGATATTCAACAGAGTATTTTTCAGATTTTATAACGATGGCATTCGGTGTGTCACATTAAAAACATATTAAAAAAATGCCATAGAAAAAAATTAACAAAAATTTGCAATTGTGCAGTTGAGGGTCCAACTAAGCCGGCAAAAAATTGCGAGCCAAATCGGAGACGTCAAGGTGAAATCCAGGTCGAAACGGGGTTGATTGCCCCATACAGCTACTGCGTATATAGCCAGCTGCTACCCGTCTCGCTATGCTCCGACGGGGCGCGTGCACTCCCGGTGCACACCCGACCGAACGCGTACGTCCCTTATACCCGATCGTTTCTTATAGCTCGCGAGCTCCCCGCCTCTCCTTCTCTGTTTCCGCTCTCTCTCTCTCTCTCTGTCTCTCCTTTCGCCCGCACCGAAAATCATTCTACTCCAGTCTCGCCCGACCTGCGACAGCTTCCTCGCGTGTTCGTCCCTTTTACCCACTTCGCGATCCCGGCGCGGCTGCACGCGCACCCACGTACTCGTCGCGTTGCCCTTTGCTCCGCTGATTTCCGCAAATCCTGCGGATTGGCGGAAAGTTTGAAAATTCAACGGAACGACGATCGACTCAATGAAAAAATTAGTCACGCTACTTTTTCATCTTATGCTCTCGAATCTTATCTTCGGCAATCTCGAGTATTACATTTCTAATTAAGGATCAATGATGGTTCTGAACAAATTCCGTGGGCTGCATTTTTGTATACTATTTTTTTTGTAACTTTGCTTTATCTACGACAAATTTACTCCTCCCGAGCGGATCCGCGGGCGTATACAGGATGTCCCAAAAGTTGATGAACGAACTTACGGCTGCTTAACCCTGTTGGCTTCCCTGTTCATGTACAGGGTTAAGTGAACAGAGTTAAGCTGCCGAAAAGTTATGCAGATCTGCGGCTGTGTAATCCAGGGTTGCTTAACCCTGTTCATGTGTAGGATTGAGCAAACAGGGTTAAGCAGCCAGGGCTTCGTAAACAAGGTTAACCCTGGACTAAGGGTCATCCTTGTCGCGATCTGTTAAGACTGAGGGTCATAACACTGTTAAGCCCGTTCGCTCAACCCTGTATGCTGCAACAACGGGGGGTTAATTTCGTAACTTTTGGGACACTCTGTATAGGAGGTGGATAACATGGCCGTAGAGTCGCGTCGCAATCAATACCTCTGGTCCCCGACCCCCGTCACTCACCCGGCAACCTCTGCGAGGAATATTTCCCTTCTCCTGTCTCACTCGCCGTGCTCGCGCGAGCGCCCGCCGGTGATTCCTCTCCGCGCGCGCCGCGCGCGCGGCGTTGCCCTTTCTCGCTCGCGCCCGCTCCCCCCACCCCACCCCCACCCCCCGCCTCTTGCACTCTTTGCACCCACGCGGGACGCCCCGTTCGATCTCGCCGTGTCGTCGTGGTCGTGGTCGTCGTCGTCGTCGCGGCCTCGTCGCCGGCCGCCTCGTCGTCGACGTCGACGTCGACGTCGACGTCGCAGTCCTCGTCTCTCTCGCTCTTTCTCTCTCACTCGCTCGTTTATTCTTGCCCTTTTCGCCCGCGCCTCTCGCACTCGGCCACCATATCCCTGGTAGCAAATTTACGGCGTTACACTCGGCGCTAGTCAGGCCCTGGTCAGCGTCATCCCGGTTCGGCACTGATCAGTGATGCCTGGCTTGGGTCGAATGAAACGCGTTACCAGATTTTCTACTAGGGACAGCGTTACACTCGGCGCTAGTCAGGGCCTGGTCAGGGCCGTGTCATCCCTGTTCGGGTCTGATCAGTGCTGCCTGGCTAGGGCCGAATGTAACGCTATAGATTTTCTGCTACACTGTTAAAAATCCGGTGTTAAAAACAACACCAAGTCGGTGTCTATATAGGTCCACACCAATCGCGGTGATAATGAGCGGTGTTAACTGAGTCTGAAATACCGACTTTCACCTCAAAAAGTCAGAAGTCCCGTTTTTCGCGAATTATCAACAGATCGAAGCGAAAATTGAAATACAGTCGCCAGTAATGTGAATCTCGTTAATGAATTAGTCAGAATTTGGTTTTCGAAAATAAAAATTACAGATCAATTACCCGGTAGAGGAATCTGTAATGAAAAAGTCCATTTATTTCATCAATTTTTCGATAAAAACTGAAAAAAGCGACTAATTCATTCACGAGATAATAAAAAAATCACACATGATACTTGCATTCATGCCTTTAAAGCGAAAAGTGTTATAATGTTTCGTCGGTAACACAGGAAAAATTTAACGAAACGGCTGGTGTTAATTTAACACCGTAAAAAGTGTTAATATTAACACTGTAATAAGTAACACCAGGAAAAAGTCCACAACAGCAGCGTTTGACACCGTAGATTTTTAACAGTGTAGTGATGCCGAGGGCGCGAGCCGCCTAACGCGACTTCTAACGCTGCTGCTTTCCGCACCCCCTGCCTGGCACATCCTTCCCGCCGGCGCAGCATCTACATCTACTCCTGCTACGTCACTCTGCGTTTTCCCAACCTCTCCCTCTCCTCTTTCCCTCTTTCTCCTTTTTTCTCTTGTATTCCCCCACGAGCTCAATGCATTTCCCGTTTCTTACCGTTTCCTTCCTTCCCGCGCGCGCGCGCGCGCGCCTCACAACGCAACCGCACTGCGCGAGATGCATTCGCGCATTCCCGCTCGCAGCTGTGACGTCCGTCGCGGCGCATTGCGTCCGGCGACCTCGAGGTACATACTCATATCCCGCGTATCTGCGGTTGCCGGATTCTTTGAAACGAATTCATTTTTCGAATCGATTCGAATTATACCCCTATGAATCAATTCAGGCAAATTGTCTATCATAAGATCGATCTACCGATAATCAATTTTTTTCTATATACAGGGTATCCCCATCAAAGTTTTGAACTTCCTGCTGCTTAACCCTGTTCGCTTAAACGTATATACACGATCAGGGATAAGCAGCTGGAACTTCATGGGGCACCTTGTATAATAATAACTTTTGAAAATTGGTTTTTTCCTACAATGTTCGAGCTGTATCTCCGAATCTACTTGATGAATCGTGCGAAAACTTTCTTGAGTGTAACAAGTGGTTCTATGACTAACGCATATCCAAAATTTAGGAATTTTCACACATTTTTCACAATAAAAGAAAATCCAAAAAAAAAAAAAAAAACAATTTTCATAAGTTACAAGAAATTCGGAAAAAATTCGTACGCATGCAGAAAAGTTGACAAATCATTTTCATATGAAAAAAAAAAAGTTTGGTAAACCGGGGATTTGTTAAATAATTTCTTTTTTCATCGGTTTGTTAATAATTTTTTGGAAGTATTATTATGTGAAATCAATCTCTCGAGCATCTCCTATATACTTGATTATTTTTCAGATTTTAATCCCATCATTAATTTTCACTTTTTGGAGATTGAGCACCGTTGCGCGCTAGAACTATCTTAAATCATGTTTCCGCAAATCTCGGACGTGCGAAATAAAGGAGGTAAGTATAATCGAGGTCTTTCACTCCGGCGAGTGAGGCCTTCGTCGTCATCCTTTCCGAAACTCCGGCTACTCTCTTATTTTTATCCATATAGGTCGTCGTCGGGTGAGGCGCGGCGGGCGGCGGGCGGCTCGTCCTTCAACCTTGTGTCGCGTCGCGCGCGGCGAGTGTGTTGCATATACGAGCGAGCCAGCGAGCGAACGGGGGGTGGAATCGACTCGGGGCAACCCCGCAAGTCCGGCGACATCGATGCAACGCGACGCGACGCGTAGTCATCGCGGCGAGCGAGGGACACCCGCTGGGTCAGGGTTGGCAATTCGAAGGGACGACATGGCTTTCCAGCAGCGGCAGCCGACGCACGATCGGTGAAAATGATGTCGACAACGAAAGCTATCGACAGTGCGCGAGCGCCGAAACCATCCTCCTCATCTCTCAACCATGCCGAAAAAAAAACAAAATAAAAAAAAATAAAAAAAATAAAAATAAATAATAAAAAAAATAAATAAATAAAATAAAATAAAATTTGGATTCAAATAATAGCGCTCTACACTAGTGCAAAAGAGTGCTGATTTTTTAAATAATTTAGACAGTTTTAAGCACCTGTCAATTATTTTTACCAGGGAAAAATTTAATTGCAACGGATTTGCATATATTCTAACCGATTTACGCAAACTTTTGAAAAGGTAATTATCATTTAGTTTTTTTCAAAGAATAAACCGTGTTTTTTGTTCGATTTTGATTTATCGCGCGGCTCATTGTCTTCCTTGAGAGATGCTTTACGTATTCACGCTGTCTATTTATATTCGACAGTATTTACCGTTTAAGAATTACAGATGGTTGTTTACGAAAAAATTTCGTCGAAGGACAAACAAAAGACTGTAATGTTTTAACGATGAATACGTAAAACATCTCTCAAGCAAGAGAATGGAGTCGCGATAAATCAAAATCGGACAAAAAACGCGGTTTATTCTTTGAAAAAACTGAATGAAACTAACCTTTTAACATGTTTCCGTAAATCGGTTAATATTTATGCGAATCCGTTGCAATTAAATTTGTTCCCTGGTCAAGAACATATATTTTACTACAAATCACCATAAACTATAAGTTGATAAAACTTGTGTAAACGTTTTTTAAAAATGAACACTCATTTGCGACTAGTGCGTAGCGCTCGAACGTCCTTAAGGGATCGTCACAGTGTGAAATAAAAAAAAATCAATTTTTTTTTTTTTTTCATTATCGGATAGTATACACGGTTATAAACATTCTGTTAAATTTTTTGTATCGAAATTCGAATTATTTTAGTCGCTACAGCCTTTCTTAGAGAAAGGGATTGCAGCGTGACAGTGGCGTGTGCAAACTTTAAACGCGTTTTTTTCGGAATGTTGTTTTTCAAAACGGTGTCCACTCTCAAATGAAGAGTTATGACGATATCGATTGCAAATTTGGAGAGAACATTTCTAACGTCATTCTCTATCGCGCTATGCGAGTTTTTTTTTATTTATTAAATCTTCCTATTTTTTTTACGAAAAACTGTCGAAAAAAAGGGCTAAATTCGATAATTTTCGTTCAAACCGCCGCCATTTTGTCAAATTTCAAAAAAAAAAAAAGCTCTTATAGCGCGATAGCGAATTTCCTACAGATTAATAATCTTTTTGAAATTTTTGGTTCAGATCAAAATTGCGGCCGCAATCGTGGACATAATGCAGGATCTTTTTTTTACACGAGCTATTTAAACAATTTATATCATTATTATACATTAAAGTAATGCACATAAAAAAATCATTTTGTATTCTTTAAGAATGTACTTATTTATTTTAAAAAAACCAGACCAATTAGTTCATTACAACTTAACAAAAAAAATTCACGAAAATCATTGATTTTTCGGAGGGTCACACTGTGACGATCCCTTAAATCAGCTCTACAGTAGGATTGCGATCGTGCACGCATGCGCGCGCGGAAAAGGCTAATTTTGCGAAATAATTCTCTTCCGACGGGGAAGAAGACGTCTCGGTTCTCTTAGCAACGCCGCGCGCCGAGCCGCTATATCGGTATCGCCTGCCCCGTGCCGCGTGACCTACTTTCGTGTCACCGGGAGAGACCAGCGAGAATTTCGAAAGAACCCTGTACGCCTGTATATTTTAACAGAGCGAAAGCCGTGTAGCTGTCAGTGTTGTACTACAAGCGGGAAAGGCGCGCGGGGTCGCCACCGTCGTCACCGCCACCGCCGCCGCTTCGCTGATAGGAGAGTGAGAGGTGGTGGCAGCGGTCTATCGATTTTCGTCGCGCATTGGTCCGAGGCAAAGGGTTGAAAATAATATAATAAAGAAGATAGCGAGTGGGAGGCGCGGCGGATCGACGCGATACGGTGGGTAAAATTTGCGGATCGATCGTGTCGCCGGCCGAGAGCCAGGACCTCACCCGCGATTTTTATTCGCGCGCGCTGCGTCGAGTCTCCGCGCGTTTCAGCACCGTCAGCCGTATCCATGCGACACGGCGGGACACGACGATCTCTTCATTTTTCGTCGACATATTTTCCAAGCTTATCGAAAAATCGCGGGCAATCAGTTTTTGCCTTTTTACCTCTTCTAATCAGAGCTGGGCAGTATTTTAAGCAAATGGCGTATTTTAAGTATTTTAAATACGTACCTTAAACACTCGAATACTTTTGTGGTATTCCAAGTCCTTTTTCGGCACTTTAAGTACAAATATAAAATACTTTTGCGTCTACTCCATATTCGGAAACAATTTTCTTTTTTAAGAATGGCTGTACGATTTGCCGAAACCGAAGTGCTAGTCCTAGAACGGACAATCCCGTTAAACGTAAGTTTTAGATCGAATTTCGATCACTTCTCGATGGGATACAAATCTGAAAAAATCAGACATACTCAAGGTCCTGACAGGATTGATTTTGCATCATAATAATTTCAAAAAGTTATTGACAAATTAACGAAAAAATTCATTGTTCAACAAATTCTCCGGCAAGTCAACTTTTTTTTCTCATGAAAATGATTCACGAATTTTTCTGAATACGTATGCATTTTTCAGAATTTTGTTTCATTTTTTTTTATTTCGGTGTTCGCCTCATTTTGCGTAAAAAAAACGCAATTTAAGAAAAAGACAAAATTAAACGAAAATTCATACGTATTTTATTATGCAAAATCTGTTATCTATTATTTGTAATCTGTTCAACGCCTTTAACATGTATGATTTTTTTCAAGTTTTTATATTATCGAAAAGTGTTTGCAATTCTTTCTGATTTTTCGAAAACTTATGCGAACTCGACACCAGTTGCAAAGACTACCTCAAATTGATTCTGCCGGACCCTACTGATCGTCAATGGACATACAATTGATTCTTACGAAGTATTTCAAAAAGTACTTAAAAGAAGTACTTGCAAATGTATTTTAAGTACAAAAAGTATTTTGTATTTCGTATTTTCAATATTTTCGAGTATTTAGCCCAGCTCTGGCTAGGAGCTCACCCACGATTTTAATTCGCGCGCTGTCGTCGAATCCCGTGCGTTTCAACACGGTCAGCCGTATCCATGCAACGCGAGACACGCAGATCTCTTGATTTTTCGTCAACATATTTCCAAGCTTACCGAAAAATCGCGGGCAATGATTTTTTGCGTTTTTACTTCCTCTAACGATAAAAAAAAAAAAAAAAAAAAAAAAAAAAAAACTTTGGTTCGGTTGTTTAAAAAATGCGAATAAATCTCACCGGGATATTTTCTCTTGTGTTCGGCGTCGACTTCCCGCGCGAGGGAAAAGTACTTCTCCTTTATGTCCTTCGCCATGTTCTTCCACAGAACGCCCAATCTGTCGATATTAAATAGTCGTGAAATGAACGATCGCGACGTTTACATCGGCGACCACAAACACGTGTCGCACTGATAAATAGTATTAGTCGCGATTACCAATCGTTGGTTCGATCTACCAAAATATTAGTTGCAGTTACTAAAATATTGGTAGCTCTGGCCAACGATTGGTAATCACAATTCGAAACTAGCCTGACGCTTATGTCCTTGTTGGACTCCCGGGGATTCTCCACCGCCAATTTTTTTCTCCACTCGTTCGCGAAGAGCATGAAAGCGTTCGCGGGCCTCGGGATCTTTTGCTTTCCCGGCGCTGGATCGCCGCATCCAGTGGTGACGGCGGCGACGGCGACTACGCTGCTGGATCTGTCAACGATCGTGGCTCTCGTTATCGACGCTGCCGCTGCCGCTGGTTCTCCTCGCCGTCGCACCTGAACCACATTTTTAAATCCCTATTTATTTATGACATATAGTTTACAGTACAATTTGTTTTGTAATTACGATTTCATGTGTAGTGATAATAAAATAGATTGCAGATATTTGAATGGCTGAAAACAATACTAATTTTCGCTTTAATATTGGAACAAATAGTGGAAAAAATGGAAGAAACAATTTATGCATTACTTTTTTAAGGGGTTAAGCCACAGTAGAGGCTGAAAAAAGGCTGTTTTCGGGATTTTTTTTTTTTTTTTTCAGAAAAACTGCAATGTAAATCAAGATTTAAAAAACGGGTGAAAATCGACCGATTCTTCAAACAAGTTTGCACCGATTCACTTGAAATTCTATACACATCTTTAAAATGACATTGCCTTCGAAACTATCTAGGATTTTTTCGATATTTGGATTTTTAACAAACTGGCGCACTTTTAAGGTGAAAAGTGCAAGATTTGCCTAAAAAATCGTCAGAAAATTGTTAATAACAAATGAACTAAGCAAAAAAAAATCCTACGTAGTGTCGAAAACAATGCATTTTTTAAGATATGTGCCAAATTTCAAGTGAATCGGAACATAATTGTTTGAATGATCGGTCCGGCAAGCTTGAAAAAAGTAGATTTGAGATAAATGCGTTTAAAGTTTGTCTTCGTAGGATGCTGCTGCGCACCAGGCGATATTACGATAAAATTCGAAAATCGAGTGCTTAGAGACTTTTCCCGGCCATAATCTTTTGGGACATCATTTTTGAGGTCGCAAGCGACCTTTTAAGGCGCTGCTGGAGTAGATTTTTTTACCGACCAATCGGTAAAAAAATCTACTCCAGCAGCCCCTTAAAGCGAAATAAAATCGAAAAATCGAAAAGAACTACTGGCCACCGTAGAATCGAAAATTCTACAGTGGCCTAACCCGTTAATAAGGATTTAGAACTCTGACCTGAACGACGTTACCCAGCGCGCCTCGACGAAGCTTCGGTTCCATGCAGATCGTCTTCCTCCTCGCCGCTCCCGTCGTCCCGGTGGCATCGATTTTCCGATTCGCCCCGCTTTCCGTCAGAATACCGATCAATTGATTTCTGCTCGCACGATGGATCCGGCTCCCGACGATCGACGACTCGCCGCGGGTCTGGTGCAGCGTCACGATCGCCGAAATCGAAGCCGAACCCGACGACGCCGAGGCGCTACTTCCTCGTATCGCCGCTTTCGAGCCTGAACAAAATAATAATTGGAAATAAATTACGACGCAATGATACACCAAGAGAAAAATATGGAAAAAATCGCTATACTTGAGTGGCAATTGAAAAACATTCCGGAATTTCGCAATTTTTCCCATACTCGTCGACGTGTGTATATATAAAATAAACTTTCTATCGCACATTCCTACAAGTATGGAAAAAAACGCCACAATTCCTGAATGCCTCTCAATTGCCACACGAGAATAGTAATTATTCCCATATTTTTCGCTCCGTGAACAAAAATCGTTACCTCGATCGTTGAGCTCGCCGAGAAGATCCATGTCGTTATCCATGTCACTTTGAATCGAAGGATTCAAGATATTTCAAAACAAAACGCAAAAAAATACGACGTATATAACCCTTACATATACATGTATTTATAGATATTCAGCAGAGAAGAGAATTTTTTTAGGGCTCGTTCGGTACGTCGACAATGGTCTCGAGTGAAATTCCGGGCATTATTATGAGGGTCAAATCGGTAACAGACGGATGCGTATTATCAGTGTCGTAAGAGTGGTGCGTTTGTTGAAAGCTCGCGCCGCTGCTCGTTGTTGAAAACCCGTTGTCACGCGTGCGGCGCTGTTTCGACGCGAGCCGATCGTTTTTTGCTTTTTCGATGATGATTTTTTTGCCCCGTCTTCGCGACCTCTGTGAAGTTAGCCGCCTGTATGGAAATTAATACACGTCAAATATAACGCTAAAAATATATGAGGCATTCCATGCCAAATCGACCAGGCTATGGCCCTCGACCTCGCGGACTTGCTTCATCATTTTTTATATGATTCTTCTAACCCAAAATAACACGCGTGATTTTTTTTTGCGACATTTTCAAACCATATTTGAGTATGCTATAACGCTTTTTTCAAAAAATTCTGGGGCCGTTATTTAAAAACCTGAAAAAATTCTCAAAAATCTGGTATCAAAAATGAAAATTTTTCGCACTAATTTGGTGATGTCCGGGATTTTTCTTCCTCTTGCTTAGAGCTTTTTTTACATTTATTTATTATTTTTATTATTATTTTTTTACTACCAGATCAACTTCGACAACGATCAGCGGTACAAAGATTAAAAAAAACACACACACATTTTGCTAGGGAAAAAATGAATAATTGCCCCGTAAACACGTTTTTTACGTAAAAATGTACCGTGAAAATTGTTTTTTTTTTGTGCACTGGGCAAGCGGTATGGCTAAAATATTAAAAACGGGAAAATAGCTGCCATTTCTTCAAAATTTAAAAAAAAAAAAAAGGCGGCACTAGAAAATTGGAAAAAGAAAAAAATGTGCCGTGGAAATGTTTTTTTTTGTGCACTGGTGAAGCGGTACGGCTGAAACATTAAAAAACGGGACTAAAATGGCTGGTAATTTTTCAAAATCATGAAAAAAATAAAAAAATAAAAATAGGCGCCACTAGAGAAAAGTCTTACGTTCAAAAGTGCCTTAGCAAAAAAATTCTCGGCCGCAGGGTTGCGCCGTGGCGGCGTGAAAACTTTTTTTTTTGCAGATGCAGAAATGTTCAGGGTCATAAAAAAGTTTTCTGCCGAGCTGTTCGTAAAGTGGCTATCACTGGTCTCCAGCAGACAAGTCCATAACAGAGCCAGAAGGACGAGCTTCTCCATCAAATAGTTTGCGAGAACGTCCGAGGATCGATTGGTACTCGTTTCGAGGTGCGTATTCATCGATATCTGTTGCTTTCTCTCGTATTTTTTGGCATATTGGAAGTACTGTCTTGTAGAACGGGCTTCTCTCGTATACACTCGTGATGCTATCATCCAAGATTTCCGATCTTACATACGACATATCTTCGTATGGCACTTGGCGAAAGCACAAAGCCAGAAGGATAAAGAAGAATAAGAAGACATATCTTCGTCTTCGTCGACGTGGTCTTCCTCGCTTTTTTCCTTCTCGGATTCGAAGAAGGAGAGTTTTGACAGGGCACCCAAAAATGCGTCGTCTTTGCGGAGAAGCAACAACACTCGCAGGAGTGCCTCCACCTGCTTGTCGACAAACACCTCAAGTTCAGTGGTGTGAACGAGAGGAGCACGTGTCTTCAACATTATCGTCACAGCCCGCTCTTAACGTTTTTTGAGACAGCGTATCGTGAGACCATTTTCATGAAATGCGCGTAACACGTATGCAGCGGCACGACTTCGTCGGCTAGTGGTACGTTCTCACAAAAATTGCGCCGTACGTCATATTAAGGTATTCAGCTACTGTGCACTTGATCCACGCCGACATAAACGCATTAATACTTGCCCAAGACCAATCCGTCACTGCAGCTTCTAATGGACGCCACTTGATCCCGCTTTCAGTCTACACACATTTAAAAAAATGACAGACATTCGCTGATGGAGGAGGCCGTATGATTGTTCGTAATCATCTCGAGTACAGGTAGGATTTTGTGGTGAACGTTAACATCGCCAGCATAAAAAAAACCCTCTTCGAGTTTTCATACGGCTTCCTCGCAAAAGAACCGGTCACGTCGAAGTACAGTACCAACTCAGAATTACTCCTTAAAAAGTCGATCTGATCCTCTATCCCTAGGTATATCGTAAATGGAGTCGCGAACTTGCAAGTGCAGGGATTGTCGTGGTTAGCATTTACAACTCTCATAACAATATCGATAGTGTTGTCTTTGTGGCAGTCATTCCGACCTAGCACTTCGAATCTCGCTTTCTGCAGAACCTCCAGCGATTGACAAAATCAACGGTTGCCCACATTGCGGGCTAACTTCTCGTCTACGTCGTTTAGCAGCTCCGCATACTTGACCCTAGGTTTGACATGCAGCAAGTCGCGTTTCACCTTCTCTCGATGAGTACCTCGCAATTGGTACGAAAGTGGCAGTGTGTGTTGGGATTTCGAGCCCGCGACATTAACGTCTATATGCGTATCGAACCGACCGATCTGACCCACGAACTAGTACCTCAACTCGCATCCCGGTTGCTTACATGAAGCGTAGTCGCAAAAACGATTTTCAAGCCGATCCTTTTATTTTCATCTCGGCTGGAAGCACTGTCCGCAAATGCGCGTGAAACAAATCTGGCGGCAATTCACGACTATCGGTTGCCACTACCTGCGCTGTGAAAACCGATATGGAATGCAGGAGCCAATAACCAGTTTTTTGCTGTTGTCTACTTATTGGTTCATCCTCGCGCTTCGTCGAATTGTTTTCGCTCGACACGAATCTCGCCGCGGACTCCTGAGACAATGACAAACTTCTCATTTTTTCAAGCAAAGGTTCCTCCAAAGCATCGGAAAGTACGGTCTACTCGGAACCGGTTTCCAGCCGCTCGTACTTTCCGATGCGTCCTTCTTTCCTTTGCCCTTATTAGGGCGACGACGCACGAAATTTCTTTTTCTCCCGACTCCACTGAAATAACCCCATTTCGTGTCCGCAACGCGGGCGGAAAATAACTCATTTTTTACAAATGACTCACGCATGCGAAATACGATTTCATTTCCTCCCTAGGGAGGAAATCGGCTCAGTCCTGCCCTGCAGGAGAAATGAAAATCGCATTACGCATGCGGATCGTCGTTTGTTAAAAATAACCTAATTTTCCGTCACCGTTGCACACGCGAAATGGAGTTATTTTGCAGTGAAATCGGGAGAAAAGTATAGTACGCTACATGGGAGGGATGCAACTTTTCACCTCGTGTGAATTTCTGCCATCGCTTCGCTCGGGCATCAAACTTCGCACTCGGTGAAAAGTTGCACTTCCCTCCCTTGTAGCGTAATGTACTATTGCTCTCTCTTTCGAATTTTCAAGTTGCATATTTTGCTTTGCATATTTTGCTAAACACGGGATTGCCAGTAGGACCCAACGACCCAGCAAACCAAACGTGCTGTGAGAGAGACGGCAAGGCGTGCACAGGCACAACGTGCCGTCATGCTAACGGCACAAAAACAGCACGATGACACAATATTTTGGTCACGCTGTCATGTGAAATGACATTACTAAATTACTACATGACGGTACGACGAAAATATTGTGTCATCGTGCCGTCATCACATGTTACGTCGTGCTGTGTTTTTGCCGTTAGCCATTTGCTTTGTTAGCACCTTGCCTTTTGCCGTTTGCCATTTCGTTGGGGTCAAAACGCATCACTTCCGAAATTTTTAACACACACGTTTAGCAATATCGTTGTTAACGTTTGCGTTAACAACGATAAAAGCGATCAAGAATGATCTCATGAGACTTGCAGGTAGCGTCGGTCAGCTCTCTCCACAACCAAAAAATAACTTGAACCAGATAGGAGTAGTCAGAATGTCGGACTGTCTCGTACATAAAAGTTCGTAGTTCAAAGTGAAATTTACGCACCAATGAACAGTGCAGATCTTTGAAGTCCCAGCGTTGAACTCATAACAGCCAGCACCGCCGGCTTACTCGATTACGTTCTCTTTCAATTTCTAGATCATCTAACTCGATAACATCTGGGCGACAGATACGTCGAGCAGTAGTGACAAACTTATTGTTTACCATTCAACAGGATTTTCAAAACGAAAACAAGATCATTTAATTTTTATTTCAAAGTCGCCTCTGGAGAATTTCAAGACAAACAAAATTGTTGTCATCATTATTATTTTGCATGCAGCGTCGAAAATAAGATTGATGAAAAAAATGTAAAAATATTCGTCTCCAGCGAATTTTAAGACGAACAAAATGCACCCCCGCGGGTCCCTGTACGATAAAAAATTAAGGGAGTTACTCGGTGCCAAATGTTTCTCATCATTATTTTGTATGCAACGTCAGAAAAAAGTTTGATAAACAAAATCTAAAAACAGTTGTCCCTAGAGAATTTGAAAACGGACAAAATGCACTCCCGCGGATCATCGTACGAAAAATAAGGGAGCTACAGCGGGTCAATTTTTTTTTTTTGGTTCTTGCCAAAAATAAAATTGATAAAAAAAATCTAAAAATAGTCGCCCCTAGATAATTTCAAGGCGCACAAAATGCACCCCTGCGAACCCCCAAATGATAGAAAATTAAGGGAGTTACAGCGTGCCAAATGTTCGTCATAATTATTTTGTATGCAGCGTCGGAAAAAAGATCGATAAAAAAATCTAAAAACAGTCGCCTCTAGAGAATGTTAAGACGAACAAAATGGAGCCCTCGCAGAAGTTCATACGACAAAAGTTGAGGGAGTTACAGCGAACCTTTCGTACCATGCACCAAGATATCTTCAGGGCCATGTACGAAAAACTGTCGAAAAATAGGCTAAAATCGTTATTTTTCGTTAAAATCGTCGCCATTTTTTCAAATTTGAAAATAGAATAAAATCCTCTATAGGCGGATAGCTGCTTTCCTACCGACTAATAATGTTTTTGAAATTTTTGGTTCGGATTAAATTTGCGGCCGCAATCGTGGTCACCATATGGGAACTTTTTTTTTTCACCAGTACTTTCGATAAATAAAAACAATGTTAAACAATAAAAAAATTAATTAAAAAAAAAATCCATATTGTATTCTCTATCAGTGCTTTAATTTGCAGAAAAAATCAGATCGATTAGCTTATTCTAACCATAAAAAATAGCGAAAATATGCTGTTTTTCGGGGTGTCACACTGTAAGGATCCCTTCATTGAAATTGCACGGCTAACTTCACAGAACGTTATTTTCTTCCTCCGCCTTGGCGCTTTTCTCGCGCGGCTCGATCGCATCGATGATACGCGACAAAAGACGGACTCGTGCTCGCATCGCGACTCGCTCGCCGCCCAATTCAGTGTTTCCGTTTTTTCTTTGCGCGTGCTTGACGCTCTCGTTGTTCACATTCGATCGGCTAAACATTTCTTTGTCGATATTTTTCACATTTATTCCCGCCTGCGTCGCCACCGACAGACGGAAAATTAAAAAAATATGTCGTGCGACGATCCGTGCGTCTGCGAAAAATTTGGCATTGACTATTACGGCGTTTTGGGGATTAAAAAGGACTCTAACGACTTGGAGATTAAAAAAGCGTGAGTAGGATGGGACGGGGGCGGGGGGCGGAGGGGCAGGGAGGGGGGCGAGTAATAATCGCGATAATCGCGGGGCTAAAGCGACGCTTGTTGTCCAGATCGAGCATCCCCCGTCTTCGTTAATTAGTCCCGGGTTAACGGGCGACACGCCCCTGATAATAAACGGAAATTTAATTAAAACGCGACGAACCCGAGTCATCCGTTATTAATTAACCGCGGGAAATACACCGAATATCCCCTCACCTGTATCTCGAATGTGTTTACGAAAAATTCGAGTGGCCGTTTTCTTACCATAATAATAATAATAATAATAATAACATGTTCGGCAATTCCCTTTTTTTTACGTATGTTCTTGTGTGTAAGTGGACTATGTGTGTGTGTATGTGTGTGTGCTGGGATTTTCGAGGCCATCGACCGCGGTCTTTCAGCCTTCCAAAAAAGAAAAAAATAAATAAATGCACATTTTTTGACACATTTTTGAAGCTCGATCGGAGGAGCGGGGTCCGAGACAAACGGGGTTGGAAAGGGACCGACGGGCTGGGCTGGGCTGGGCTGGGCTGGGGACGGAGGAGGGATGATCGCGGGGATTAATTAATTGTCTCATTTTTGTTTCCAGCTTTCGTCGTCTGGCTATAGATTGTAATCCCGGGAGAAAGGAAAACAGGCTCGGCCGCGGCTCACTCGCTACTTTCTCGCTCGTCGCCGAGGCCTACGACGTTCTCTCGGATCCCCTCAAGCGGGCTGTTTACGACCAGTACGGCGAGGAGGGCTTAAAGAGAGGCGCACCCGGCCCTCAAGATTATCTTCAGCCCTACGTTTACCATGGCGAGCCAATGCGAACGTACAGGTATAACGAACAAAAAATCCAAAGATCGCTATAATACCTGATCAACAACAAAAAAAGTAATTTAAAGTTGTTCACTCGCTTCACGCTCACTTCGCATAAGTTTCCGAAAAATGACAGCGAGTTGCATATTATAAGTGCTGAAAAGATTAATTTTGTATTATAATTATTCGAAAATATTACTAACAAATTGATGAATAACAAAATTGCTTAACAAATCTTCCGACAATAAATTTTTCTGTTTCGATGAAAATGATTGGTTCATTTTTCTTAATTGATATGATACATGTATATAAAGCATAACATTTCACAAAGTACTCGTGAGTACTTTGTGAAATTTTCGTTAAAGAATTTCGAAAATACAGGCGTTGGGAGCTCAGTTCCCTTGAACTCGCAAAAAAAAGTGCTCTCGCCGTGGACACGATAACTCATGACTAGTTTATCGATAATTAGAAAACTAAAAATTGTCCGTTAGTACATGAATAGATCTCGTGCTTGAACGAAGGAAAAAAAAAACAATTTTGAAATTTGAATTTTTTGCGGAGTTGCGAACAAAAGATCCCATTTTTTCGCCAATTTTCACCATGTATTGCCTCGTACAGTAAGTTGTAATAATAATAAAAAAATAATTCCTTCAATCAAGCACTAGACAAAGTCGTTTTGAAGAAGCGTGCAAAATTTGAACAAGATCGGTTGATAACTTTTCGAAAAATGGTCGCCACCGACTTGAAAAATAGAGTTTCGAGAAAAATGCGATTTAAGTTTTGAAGAGCTAGGTGACTTTCGAAGGTTCTATCTCTTAGAATTTTTCTCGGATCGATGTGAAATTTTGGGAGAATATTCTAGACATATTGTATTATTTAATAAGACAAAAAAAGAAAAAAACGTTTTTTTTGAAATTTTGAAACCCACCGAACCGCCTTAATGCATAACGATTTTTGCATTTTTGTCGTTGCTTCATTTGTTCAGGGAATTCTTCGGCACTGAGAGTCCTTACGCCGATTTACTGGACTCCCTGTTGGAGAAGCAGCCCGCGGACTTGTCGCGCGGAGTGTGCGGCGGCGGCGGCGGCGGCGGCGGCGGCGGCAGCGGCGGCGGCGGCGGCGGAGTCGAAGGCCGGCGAACGGGACGCAGCAAAGAGGAAGCGCTCGTGCAGCCTCTACCGCTGACACTGTCCGAGGCAATATCGATCGTCCGCGCAGCTCGCGCGGACAATTCTTTATTCCGTACCCACTTCCTCATCCAATTATCGTCAACAGTTGTATCTCGTAGGTTTTCTTCGGTGGCATTAAAAAGATGAAAATCCAGAGACTCGCGTTCGCGAACGCGGAAGACACCGAGACCGCGCTCGGCGAGACCGTGCTGACGATTCCCATCGCGCCAGGAATTCCACCGGGAACGGAAATTGTATTTACCGAAGCGGGCGATCAGGGTCCGAGCAAAATACCGGGTGAGCGACGCGCTTCGCGCAGCCCCGTCGCGAATCCACTAAAAGTTGCGAGTACTTTACGCACGCGATATCACCTCGAAGAAATCTCGAGGTGACGCACCGCAATTACAACAAAATTCTATGCGTCATTTGTGTGGAAATAACCTACTTTGGGCACTCATTACACAATATACCATTATGTCACACTGTGCGTAAAATGCGATTTTACACACGCTTCGCGTGCGTTAAACTGCATTTTCTCACATCGTAACATAAAATATCGTTCGACACTCGTGCGAAACACTCGCCAGAAAAAGTTTTTTCGCACTTGTATCGAAATATACTAATTTGTTTGTAATAGCGTGCGTAAAGTACTGGGTTTCCGCACTAGCGCGTAAAGTAGCGGCTTTCCGCACGAGTGCTTAAAGAACTTGTTTTCCGCACTAGTGCGGAAAGTACCCGCTGTCCGCATCAGTGCGTAAAATAAACATTCGTGCGAAAAGTGACACTTCACGCACCCGTGCCGGAAAACGAATACTTTATGCACGCGGTATCGCCCCGAAGAAATCTCGTTTAAGCACCGCTATTTAAAAAAAACAGGATGTCTAACTCGTGTGAAAATAACCTACTTTACGCACTTGTTGCACAATATACTATTTTGTAATTGCAGTGCGTAAACGAGATTTCTTCGAGGTGATATCGCGTGCGTAAAGAACTCGCTTTCCGGCACGAGTGCAGAAAACAGAAGTGCGTAAAGGGATATTTTACGCACGAACTTTTACTTTACGGAAAAGTCGGGTTTTACGCACGCTATTGCAAAATGGTATATTGTGTAACAAGTGCGTAAAGTAGGTTATTTTCGCACGAGTTACACATCCTATTTTTTGTAATAGCGGTGTGTAAACGAGATTTCTTCGGGGCAATTTCGCGTGCGTAAAGTACTCGTTTACTTTACGCACGGGTGCGGAAAACGAGCACTTAACGCACGCAAAGTCGTCCCGAAAAGTCGAGTTTTACGCTCGCTATTGCAAAAAAGCTGCTTTCGCGTCTAGCGATTGAAACATCGTGCAGCTACTGAAACATGCCCTTAGCTATTGGAACATTTCTGCCACTATTGAAACGTTTTCCTCGCAGCTACGGAAACAATTCTGTGGCGATTACATCGTTTCCGCATTTCTGTACTTCACGAACGTTGTAACTCTGTGTGTTTTATGGTACGCCTCGATGCGACAGCCGATATCGTATTCGTGACTGAGGACCGGCCGCACGAGACATTTAAGCGGGAAGGCACTGCCGATCTGTCGATGACGGCCAGGATATTTCTGCGAGAAGCTCTCGTCGGCACTGTCGTCACGGTAAATACCCTCGACGAGAAGACTCTTCGTGTGCCGGTAACGTCCATCGTCACGTAAGTTCGCGTCGAATTTTCAGGTTCAAACGCTGTTCTGCTTTTACCTGAGCGCTCGGCGAATCAATTTTGTAGGTACCAGTGATTGCCAGAGCTGCGCCATATATTTTTTATCGAATAATACCTACGGGCAATCCACCCCGTTTCGACCGGGATTTCACTTTGATGTCTCTGATTTGGCTCGTAATTTGTTGTAGGCTTAGTTGGACCTTCAACTGCACCAAAAAAAAATATACATTTTTTTCTATGGCAATGTTTTTTTTTTAATATGTTTTTAAAGTGACCTATCGAATGCCATAACATAAATATCTGGAAAGTCTTTCAAAATAGTACTTTGCGATACAAGGGCGAGAAAGCGATCATTATACGCAGGTTGCGAAGTTGATCAACTTCACAACCGTCGTATGATGATCGCTCTCTCGCTCTGTATCGCATAATACTTTTTGCACGAGAAGTAGCACTTCTCATGCATGTGTTACAAAAATACTTTGTTCAATACCAAAACTTTCTAGCTTAAAACGAAAGTCGGGAAAACTATGGTTTTTGAGCTCTTTTTATTAAAAAAATTATTAAAAAAATTACAAAAAAATCTACTATTCAAATGTTTATTTATGTAAAACTAGATTTTTATGAATTTTTTCAGATTTTTCTGAACCATGCACATTTTTAATGTTTTTTTTGTAACTCATGCACGTAATGTCGCACATTTCGTGCCCGCAAAGCGTGCGTGAGATCGCGTATTATGCTCATGTCAACGTAGATAATTTCACGTACGCCATCTGGTGCGTGAAGTTATCTACATTACTTCACGCACACATTGGCGTGCGTGAAACTATCTACAAGATGATCTCACGCACGCTTTGCAGGCACGAAGATGTGCGACATCACGTTGACATTCGTTACAAAAAGTAGTATGTGATACATGGGCGACAAAGCGGCCTTTACGCGCGGAGGTTAGGAAGCAGTGCACTCGCCTCCTCTCGTGCTACAAACAACACTCGGCTTCGCAGCTCGTGTCGTTGTAGCACTCGATTTGGCGAGTGCGCCGCTTCCTAACCTCCGCGCGTAATGGCCGCTTTCTCGCCCTTGTATCACAAAGTACTATTTTTAAGTGACATGTAATGTAATGTAATGTGTTTATTAGTGTTCACGGAACTAGGTCCCCTACGGACATACAGAGAAAACGATGCGTTTCAATACAAAGATGTACTACATGGTGTCCAAGTATGGCATTGCGATTCAATATAAAGAAAAAGTAGAGCGTGTAGCCACGTTCGAAGGCGCACATCGATGCCATAATTTAAAAATTTGAAAAATACTTTGTTGAATATCAAAATTTCCTAGCTGATAGCCAAAGTGGACAAGATCTTTCTTCTTATAGTTTTCAAGCTTTTCCGATCGAATAATTTTTTTTCATCATTTTTTTAATAAAATAGGGTGAACATGCCAGTGGATGGACACCTGCCAATGAATGGACGGTCTAGCACAATAAGCTAATTATTAAGAATGTGGTGGATAATATACCAACGGCAGGTGTATTCTTAGTTTCCTTCTACATTTAGAGTGATTGTTTACTCATTAGATGACCTTTCAACGTTTACTATTTTGAAGAAAAAATACAAATTCTCGCGCTCGAGCCCAGTCATTCAGAGAATCATTTCCGCGTGTCGGAAGTCAAGATCGGTACATGAAAAGACTGATTATCACGCGTCCAGGCATTGGCAAGAACGTCCATTTGTTGGCAAGTCGTCCATTCACTAGGACTTTCCGTATTTTCGTGTTCAAACCGTGATATAAACCCTATCATAAATCAAACGTCGTTTATAATTATACGAATCGAAAGAGAAATTCTAACGAATCCAATGGTCCAAAGTACTTTCAAATCTGAGCAAAGATTATAGAGTTACGGATGGCTGAAATGGTAGAATTGCTTAACCGTCCCTTCACTGGCGTCTTCACCCTAGTTCAAAAACTATAAAAAGAGAGATCTTGCCTACTTTGCCGCTGTCAGCTAGAAAATGTTAATACCGAACAAAGTATTTTTCAGAATCTTTTCAGATTTTTAAATTATGGCATTCGACAATGTCACTTAAAAAAAAAAACATTTGAAAAAAAATGTGCATTGTTCAGAAAAATCTGAAAAAACTTCTAAAATTCTGAAAAAGCTCATAAAAATCCAGTTTTACATAAATAAACGTTTGAACGGTAGATCTATTTTTTTTTTTATAATTTTCTTTTTTTTTTTTTTTAATTTGATTCCTACGTATGCCTTCTTCAGGCTTTTACGTTTTTCCCCACTCCCTTTCATCCCCTTCCATTTATTGAGTTCCCCCCAGAGTGTTATCCGCAGCCACTCTTTCCTAATGCACTACTGTATCGCATTTGCACTCCGGGCACAGGGAAACTGCGGAAAACCTGTGCCGATACAGGCGGCTATATTCTACTGACTTTTTGCTGTATGAGAATACATCAGAAAGTCAGAAAAACTGCCTCCCGCTCAACAGTTAACGCGCAAATTGGTGCGTGGCTAAGCGGTCACCCATCCAAGTACTGACCGCGAGTCAAGCTGCTTAACTTGGGAGACCGCCGAAGCCACACACCGACCGCGCGCCCACTGATGTCGATTAATTTTCTTAATTATAAAAGCACAAAAACTACATGAAGGAAAGTCTTCCACACTTTGGCTATAAGCTAGAAAGTTTTGGTATTGAACAAAACTTGAACTTGAACTTGAACTTGAATGGAATTTTTTCAGATTTTTAAATTGTACCATTGTGTCACTTTAAAAATTATATTTAAAAAAATGCTATAGTATAAATGCTAAAATAACATTTTTTTTGTGCAGTTGAGGGTCCAACTAAGCCTAGAAAAAAATGGTGAGCCAAATCAGAAAGGTCGAGGTGAAATGCAGGTCGGCACGGGGTCGAATGCCCTTTATATTTCAGTGATAAATTGTCGATTGAATTACGCAACATAGGCCGGGTTACGAGAAGTTGGTAACCGGCGAAGGACTTCCCATGCCGAACGATTCCGAGCTGCGTCGGCGCGGAAACCTCATCATCAAATTTGACGTCGAGTTTCCGGTGTATCTTCCACTGGACAGCAAGATCTATGTTAAAAAGGCTTTCAAGGCACGTCGTACGGACGCCGGAGACCAGCTGCGCCACGGTCGACGTCCAGTCGGAAAACTGCGTAGAAACGTCGACGAGGATATTCCGCTCAGACGGAATCGAGACGATGAATTCGAGAAGCTGACATTATTGTGCACGAATTAGTTCGTAAAAATATTTTTCAAATGTCATTTTGTTGATAGAATTTTTTTTCGAAATAATAATTGATTTTTCGGAACGTTTTTTTCCATTACTCGGAATTATTAGCTAATATTAATATTAGGTTTTGATAAACACGAAGGAAAATATAACCACCGAAACTACCGTCAGTAGCGCAAGTCAATAAGTTAATTGTATTAAAAATAATCGTACGAGGGCCAGTTCGGGCGCGCGCGCGGACGCACAACATCATTCGGCGTCGGTAACCGCTTCGGTCGTTAAGGGCATGTGAAACAGTGAGCGCCGAAAATCTCCGGATGTGCGGTTTGTCGCGAATTATGAACGGATCGAAGTGAAAATTGAAACACAGATGCCAGTAATGAAAATGTCGGGAATGAATTAGTCAGAATTTTGATTTTAGAAAAAAAAATTACAGATCGGTTACCGACATCAATTTTTTTTTTATTAAAATCAAAATTCTGACTAATTCATTCCCGAGATGCACATTACTGGCGTCTATATTTCAATTCTCACTTCGATCCGTTCATAATTCGCGAAAAAAAGCGTATCCGCGTTTTCGAGGTGAGAGTCGGTATTTCACATCGCCTTAATGCAGGGTTCGCGGACCAGAAACCAGCTAAGGGTTTCAGCTCGTTTTAAGGGGATGCTGGAGTAGATTTTTTTACCGACCGGTCATAAAAAAGTACGGTTTCGTAGTTTACAAAATTCATTGTTGTTGTATTACAAATATGTCTGAAATTGCACAGGATTATAATATCAACATAGGCGCATCGGCGTACACTCGAATTTTGGGTGAAAACGCTTCAAAATAAAAAAAATCGTAAATTTGTAAACCTATCGAAAACCAATATGGCCGCTCGAACTGTCAACTGCCACCTTTTTCGTATTATGTAAACAGTTTTAGGAATCACATTCGAAAAATGAGAGTGGTCGTCGATGCGCCTATGTTGATATTATAATCCTGTACAATTTCAGACATATTCGTACTAAAATAACAACGAATTCTGTAAACTACAAAACCGTACTTTTTTACCCACCTTGCCGATAAAAAAATCGACTCCAGCATCCTCCCTTAAGGGGGCTGCTGGAGTCGATTTTGTTACCGACATTGGTCCTGTGAAAATAGACTTCCGCAGTTTACGCTTTACGTCGTTATAACGCTACACAGATATACTTCAAATTTGACAGAGATGTTATATGAACAACAACGGTTCGGCGTAGATGCGATTTTCAGTCGAAAACTAACAAGAAATAGGAAAAATTGTATATTTGTAAATCTCCGAAAACCAATATGGCCGTTTGAAATGTCAACAATGCATTTGCTGTAAGATATAATCGTTTGAGGAACTCAAACGTGCCAAATCCGTATCTACGCCAATTCTTTGATGTTTTCTGAATATTTTAGAACTGGCGAAATGTCGATTATAGAAACTGAATCCACGTAAAGCGTAAACTGCGTGCACGTGTTTTTGGTTAAACTTTCAACCGATAAAGAAGATCTCTATTGGCTCAAAACATACGGTTTTTCTACTTCTTGCTAGTTTTCGACCACAAATCGAATCTACGCCGAACCGTTGTTGTTCATATAACATCTCTGTCAAATTTGAAGTATATCTGTAGCGTTATTACGACGTAAAGCGTAAATTGCGGAATTCTAGTTTTACCGACCAATGTCGGTAAAAAAAATCTACTCCAGCAGCCCCTTAAGGCGATGTGAAATACCGACGCTCACCTCAAAAGTTTGAAACAGCTTTATCTCGTGAGTTATGAACGGACCGAAGTGAAAATTGAAATACAGACGCCAGTAATGTAAATTTCGGAAATGAATTAGTCAGAATTTCGAGTTTTGCAAAAAAATATGCTGGGGATAATCGATCTGTAATTTTTTTTTTTTTTTTTGAAAATCAAAATTCTGATTAATTCATTCCCGAGATTGGCATTACTGACGTCTGTATTTCAAGTTTCACTTCGATCCGTTCATAATTCGCGACAAAAAGCTGTTCCGAAGATTTTCGGCGGTCGGTGTTTCACATACCCTTAAGGGGAGATCCTTCTTTAAAAGGTCCAAAAAAATCGGTATTTTTTTTATTGCCTAAATCGATAGATAAACTATCCAAGAAATATTCGCAAAGTTACAGATGCCAATTCCAAGTATTTTCGGAAATACAGAGCTGAACGCAGAGGGGCGTCGAGCGGATATAGAAGCGCGTTTGGGGCAGGGCTCAGCTGCGCACGCTCCGCGTCACTTTTCTCCGTGTTTTCTCGAGTTTTTATTTTTCCGACTTTTCTGAATTGACGGGCATGATAGCAAAAAAACTAAACGGCCTATGGACTCAAAACAAAGTCTATTCCCTTCAGTATTAAATTATCTTCTAAGTGAACTAAAAAAATTGTTGAAAAAGTATTTGTTAATAACTTTTACAGCACGTCAAAGTGGTACTTTTAAATTGAAAAAAAAAAACAAGTTTTTTTTCAAACCTGAAGAAATATGTGACTTCATGATTACTTCAAGTTTTTCTTAGTTCATCGAGAAAATAATTTAATACTGAAGAGAATGAACTTTGGTTTGAGTTGATATGACCTTTAGTTTTTTTGCTATCATGCCCGCCAATTGGAAACTGAATTGGCAAGGCGCTCACGAAAAGGGTCATTACTCTGCTGTTTATTATTACATCTAGTTTAAAAAAATTATTTGTACACTTCAAATACATAAGAAAATCTACCCCTAAGGTCGCTGGGTTAAGTTGTTTTTTCCCCGTCCAAAAAAATCCTCGAAAAACAGCTATTTTTCAGTCTTCTAAAGCAGGATCACCCCTTAAGGTAGTTCTAGCGCGCAACAATGCTCAATCTCCAAAATAGTGAAAAGTAAGATATAATTTCGGACACTTCTTGATGGGATTAAAATCTGAAAAAAAATCAAGTAGATAGGAGGTGCTCAAGAGATTGATTTCGCATAATAACAATTCCAAAATGTTAGTTACAAATTTATGAAAAACGAAATTGTTTAACAAAACCCCCGTTTACCAAACTTTTTCTCATATGAAAATGATTTGTTAATTTTTCTACATGCGTATGAATTTTTGCAGAATTTTTAGGAACTTTTGGAAATTGTTTCTATTTGGATTTTTTTCATTTTGAAAAATGTCCGAAAATTCCCGAATTTTGGATATGTGTTAGGATAGAACCACTTGTTACACCCACGAAGTTTCCGCACGATTGATCAAGTAGATTCGGATATACAGCTCGAACATTGTAGGAAAAAAACAATTTTCAAAAGTTACTAAAAATTCTGAAAAAATTCATACGCATACAGAAAAATTAACAAATCATTTTCATATGAAAAAAAAAAAGTTTGGTAAACGGGGGTTTTGTTGAACAGTTTTTTTCCATCAATTTGTTAATAACATTTTGGAATTGTTACGCGAAATCAATCTCTTGAGCACCTCCTATATACTTGATTCTTTCAGATTTTTATCCGATTAAGAAGTGTTCGAAATTCTATCTTAATTTTCACTTTTTCGGAGATTGAGCACCGTTGCGCGCAGCTCGGTAATTTCGGTAAAAATCGTTTTTTTTTTTCGGTCTTATTAAATAGTATATGTCCAGAATGTCTCCCAAAATTCCAAATCAATCCGAGTAAAATTCTAAGAAATAGAACCTTCGAAAGTCCCGCGTCCGCCTAACCAAGTCACCTAGCTCTTGAAAACTTTAATCGCGTTTTTTTCCGTAACTCTATTTTTCAAGTCGGTGCACGCGATTTCTCGAAAAATTATCAACCGATCTTGTTCAAATTTTGCACACTTCTTCAAAATAACATTTTCTAGTGCTTAAACGAAGGATTTATTTTTTATTTTTATTATTACACCTTATTTTACGAGGCAATACATGGTGAACATTTGACGAAAAAATGGGATCTCTTGTTTACAACTCCGCTAAAAATTCAAATTGCAAAATTTGTTTTTTTTTTCCTTCGTTTAAGCAGGAGATCTATTCATGTTCTAACAGAACATTTTTGGTTTTTAATTTTCGACGAACCAGTCATGAGTTATCGTGTCCATGGCGAGAGCACATTTTGTTGCGAGGTCAAAGGAAATGAGTCCCCAACGGCTGAATTTTCGAAATTTTTAAACGAACATTTCACAACATACTCGAGAAATATGTATATTTGATATGATAAATTGTTTAAATAAAATGTTTCATCAGATATATAAAAAAAAGAGTAAACATACCGTTCTTTGAGCCTCTGAAACCCACTTAACCCCTTAATCACTGGAGCCGATTTTTAATCATTTCGACGCTTATGTGCAAATATGCTGAATGAATCAGTGCATCGAGTCAACGAGGCGTTCACCATGCAGATAATCTGCCGCGCGCGTAAAATCCGTCGGTAATTCAGAGCGACAGGAAATGAGTACAATACAATGCGCTCGGATTAGAAATCTCTCAAACAATTTCATTTATTCGATAAACTCGCACATCATCGGTTCGTCGGACAATACCGATATCCGTTATTATCGGACGCGTTCTTGCAAAAAAAAACGGGCACATTCCGTCGAGAAAAATAGTAAAACAGCATATATGTAATTTATGTACAAACACTTATGTTATGTGCGCGAGATATCTCGCGGTAAAGAGTGACCGAACATTTCATACAGCGGCCGCGCTGGCGTTTCTACTTCTGAACATTAGGGTGTGTCAAAAAATAATGATAATTTGTTTTCTTTTCTTTCACGGGAGAAGTATGTATACTGACCTCAATACACACCTTCCATGCAGAAAACTCGCCTAAATCTCTCTATAATATAAAAAAATCTCGCTACCGCCGCCGCCGCCGCCGTGGAGCATACTCGAGATGTTTCTAAGTCCCCCAAGGGACTTGGGCCGATTTTTTCTAAGTTCCCAAAGTGACTTGGGCTAATTTTTTCTAAGTCCCCCGAAGTGACTTGATCTGATTTTTTCTAAGTCCCCCAAGGGATTTGGGCCGATTTTTTCTAAGTCTCCCAAGGGACTTGCGCTGATTTTTTCTAAGTCCCTTTTGAGCTGATTTTTTTATAGCAACCATAACCATAGAAACTATTACCGTGGCAAACAATAATCATGTCATACATATCTTTTTTTTTATTCGAAACTTCTTGTAGTAAAAAGACCTCGATTGAAGCACCATTAAACATCATTTGTCAGCGAATTCTTGTGGTACAGTTGATTGTTAGGTCAACCCCTCGAGTTTAAGTCATGAAGACCAATGAAAAGTGCGATAATTAGTAGTAAAAATCAGAAAAAGAAAAAAATCGGTATTTCCTGGGTTATCGAGGAAAAGTTTAAAAAAATCCCCAAAGATAATCGCACTTATCTTTGGTTTAAACTCGAGGGGTTGATCTAACAATCGACTGTGCCAAAGAAATTCACTTGCAAATAGTATTTAGAGGTGCCTCAATCGAGTTTTTTTTATTACATGAAATTTTAAATAAAAAAAATAAAAAGTAAATATTTTGGCGCGTTTTCTGCATGGGAGGTGTCAATTAAGGTCAGAATACATACATTTACCGTAAAAAAAAATATATATATATGTATATACGTTCTTTTTTGACACACCCAAATGAACATTCTCGAGTTCGAAGATAATGTGTCGGTTAGTTTCGAGTATCCTACTTACAGTTATTTACAATTTATTATAAAGCTTCGTGATAAAAATATAACTTCAACAGATGTTATATCTCGACAATTACAGACTGCAATCGTCTTAGGCGCGCAATGGACATTCGTCGCATCGATATACTCTATACATAGCTATTGTAATGTTGCGTCGGGTATTTATTCGCGTTGACTAATAGTATGTGAGGCACTCCAGCTAAAATGTTCATGCTGTGACCCCGACTCTCTTCAATAACTACAGCATTTTTTTTTTTTTTTTTTTTTTTTTTTTTTTTTTTTTTTTTTCTTAAAAAGTATTTGAAAAAAAGTATTTTTTTGTTAGAGCTTCTAAACAATATTTGCGAATCTACGATTTTTTTTTTTTTTTTTGGAAAAATGAATTTTTGATGATATTTAGTCTATTAAATCTGCATATCTTCGAAAATTCCGAACTATATCAAAAATGGTTCAGACAAAACTTGTCTGTTGAATGATGTATATTCTTCCAAAAAAATTTGCATAGTTCAAAGTACTCTAAAATCGTTTTTAAATGTCCGAACCCATGAAAAATACGTTTTTTATAATACTTATAATAACCAATTTCATTCGTGAAATACTTCAAGTAGATATAATTCCACAAAATAAGATCTTGCCATTTCCCACCAGAGCTCAAAATCTTCGTAATTTTGCATAGATTTTTTTTTTTTTTTTTTTTAGAAATCTAAGGTGGCGAGCTTAACGAAAAAACGCTATTACCGTTTTTTTTTTTAAATATAAAACAATTCAACTCGTTTCAAACCGCATACATTTTGTCTGAACCATTTTTCTATATAGTTCGGAATTTCCGAGATATGCAGGTTTGAAAGAATAAAAATCATCAAAAATTCATTTTTTGAAAAACAAAAAAAAAAAAAAATCGCAGAATCGCAAATAGTGTTGAGAAGCTCTAACAAAAAAATTCGTTTCTTGTCTATTTCCAAATACTTAAAAAAAAATGCTGTCGATATTGAAGAGGGTCACAGCATAAAAACTTTAGCTGGAATCCCCATATGGCGACTTGTTTTTTTTTTCTTTTTTATCTTTCCGAATGTTATGTTTCTATTTAAATTTCCAGTCCCAAGGTACGCAGAGTACGCCGTCGCTCATCACCGAATAATAATGCGTCACCCAGAGCATAACGCCGTCGAGCATCGGCGCCAATGCGGTTTTGTGCGCGAGAAGTCGTTCGCAGCATTGAATCATGAGGTCCGGCGTGATACTGTCGTCTTTGTTGAGTCCGGCCAGGGAGAGCTCTTTAATCGTCCTCTCGTGAATCTCCCGTTCCACGTGCTTGATACTGCGGCGCAAAAATAAAACCGCACGATAAGAGGCGTAACAGGCATAAGTATTTCAGAGCTGGGCAAAATAGTCGAAAATACTTTAAATGCAAAATACAAAATCCTCTTTGTACTTAAAATACAAAATATTGGTTGTACCTAAAATACATTTATAAGTACTTCGTTTAAGTACTTCTTAAAATACATCGTAAAAATCGTTGGTATGTTCTTTGACGATGAGCAAAGTCGGGCAGAATTTAATTTAAGGTAGTCCTTGCACCTGGTGTAAAGTTCGCATAAATTTTCGAAAAATAAGAAGGAATTGCAAGTACTTTTCGCTAGTAAAAAGTTTGAATAAATCATGCATATTCAAGGCGTTGAAGCGATTAATTTTGCACAATAAAAGACCCATGCATTTTATTCGAATTTTTTTTTTAATTGCGTGTTTTTTACGCAAAATGATGGGGCGAAAAAAAAATATACAAAATTCTGAAAAAATTCATGCGTATTCAGAAAAATGAATGAAAAATTTTCATGAAAAAAAAGTTGATTTGCCGGATAATTTGTTGAACAATTCGTTTTTTTCATGAATTTGTTAATAACTGTTTGAAGTTATTATGCAAAATCAATCATTTCAGCACCTTGCGTATGTCTGATTTTTTCAGGTTTTTATCCCATCGAAAAGTGATCGAAATCTGATGTGAAACTTACGTTTACGTGGACTATCCCTTCTAGAACTAACAATTCGGCTTCAGCTAAGCGTACGCAGATATTCTCAAAAATAAAAATATTTCCGTATATGGAGCAGACGCAAAAGTATTTTGTATTTGTACTTCAAGTGCCAAAGAAGTACTTAAAATACCACAAAAGTATTTCAGTATTTTAAGTAGATATTAAATATAGTATATTGTGCAACAAGTGCGTAAAGTAGGTTATTTTCGCACGAGTTACACATCCTATTTTTTGCGGGGCAACTTCGCGTGCGTAAAGTGCTCGTTTTCCGCACCCGTGCGCAAAGTTAACGCTCGTGCGTAAAGTTTCACTTTACGCACTCTCATTTACTTTACGCACTCGTGCCGGAAAACGAGTACTTTACGCACGCGAAGTTGCCCCGCAAAAAATAGGATGTGTAACTCGTGCGAAAATAACCTACTTTACGCACTTGTTGCACAATATACTATTTCGCAGCTCGTGTGAGTTTACGCACGAGCCGAAGGCGAGTGACGTAATCACACGAGTTGAGAAAACGTTTTTCCGCCGAGTATGGTACACAATTTTTTTGCTTCAGAAGGTGCGAAAACGGGGTTTCACGCACGCGAAGCATGCGTGAAACCGCCTTTCTCGCACCGAGTGATGTAATAGTACTTTGTGATACAAGAGCGAGAAAGCGGCCATTACGCGCGGAGGTTAGGAAGCGGGGCACTCGCCAAACCGAGTGCTACAACGACACGAGCTGCGAGCTGCGAGTGTTGTTTGTAGCAGCACGGGAGGAGGCGAGTGCACTGCTTCCTAACCTCCGCGGGATGGCCGCTTTGTCGCCCATGTATCACATACTACTTTTTGTAACGAATGTCAACGTGATGTCGCACATCTTCGTGCCTGCAAAGCGTGCGTGAGATCATCTTGTAGATAGTTTCACGCACGCCAATGTGTGCGTGAAGTAATGTAGATAACTTCACGCACCAGATGGCGTACGTGAAATTATCTACGTTGACATGAGCATAATACGCGATCTCACGCACGCTTTGCGGGCACGAAATGTGCGACATTACGTGCATGAGTTACAAAATAGTACTTTGTGATACAAGGGCGAGAAAGCGGCCATTACGCGCGGAGGTTAGGAAGCGGCGCACTCGCCAAATCGAGTGCTGCAACGACACGAGGCGAAGCCGAGTGTTGTTTGTAGCACGAGAGAAGGCGAGTGCACTGCTTCCTAACCTCCGCGGGATGGCCGCTTTGTCGCCCATGTATCACATATTACTTTTTGTAACGAATGTCAACGTAATGTCGCACATCTTCGTGCCTGCAAAGCGTGCATGAGATCATCTTGTAGATAGTTTCACGCACGCCAATGTGTGCGTGAAGTAATGTAGATAACTTCACGCACCAGATGGCGTACGTGAAATTATCTACGTTGACATAAGCATAATACGCGATCTCACGCACGCTTTGCGGGCACGAAATGTGCGACATTACGTGCATGAGTTACAAAAAAATCCTTAAGACACTCCATCCTCTCTTAATGTACTTAAAATACTGCCCAGCTCTGAAATATTTGGCAGGGAAACTTTCGTTCGACTCGTCGCGCGGTATGTTCGCGCACGTTATACTCACTTGTTGTAGTGGTGTAATCTCTTGGTGGCTTCCTCCAAATTCTCAGTGATGAAAGTCACCAAGAGAAATCCTGGACAGGAGGAGGGCACGATAAACTGTCCCGTAGGTGATAACATCAACGGGCCAGCTTCACTGGAAATAAATCATATCAAATACATTTTTCGTTGTTCCGGAAGTCAGTGCGTTTTTCTCGAGCCCCGACAATATCAAATTTTATTCTAAAGTCGGGTTTTGTTTTTAAGGGATTATGCCACTGTAGAGACCGAAAAAATAGGCGATTTTTCAAACAAAAATTCGAATTTTGCTTTGAAATTTTGGCAGCGCGTTCTTAGATAATTAAGCTAACGAAAAAATGCAATAAAAAAATCCGATTTTTTGAAACTCCTAATGTGGGTTCTTCCCTTAAATCAAAACAAAACAAAAAAATCGATTTTTCGAAATTTCTACAGTGGCATAACCCAGTGGTTAATAATAACAAGTATACTAACGCCTCTATGACAATTTCGTAAGCGGAGAGATCGTCCGGCCATACTTTCGGATATAGCCTTCGTCCGCGGTAATCCGAGAGCGTCGTGGTGAGTTGCCGGAGTTGTCGCTCGTACTGGCCGACCATCACCTTGGGCATGAACTTCCTGCACATAAAGGATACCCTGAACCTTACGGTCACTCAAATAATTTTTCGTGTCTACGCACCGGCGACCAACTTTGATGTCCAGGAGCACCCGCGACACGGCTTTCTCGAACGCCGGCAATCGCAGTAGCACAATGTCGTGTTTCCTTACATTTTTTATCAGCTATACGTAAGAAAGAAGTAAAACTATTATCGGATTGGTCGAGTGTCAATATCCAGCAGCGCGACTAGGGTTGCCGTTTTTTAATCGATCAATCAGAAGATTCATCTTTTTCTAACTAATTAATCGATTTTTCGATCGATCTTTTCGGATCGATTAATCCGCACCGAATTGATAAATTCAGTTCCAGATCGCGATCCACATTTCTTTATTTGTTCTTATACAGGGTGTCCCAAAAGTAATGAGGTTCCTGCTGCTTAACCCTGTTTATGTACAGGGTTAAGTGATAACCCTGGGTACAGGGTTGACAGGGCCAAAAGCTATGAAGTTCCGGCTGCTCAAGGGGCTGCTGGAGTCGATGTTTTTACCGACATTGGTCGGTAAAACTAGAATTCCGCAATTTACGCTTTACGTCGTTATAACGCTACAGATATGCTTCAAATTTGACAGAGATGTTATATGAACAACAACGGTTCGGCGTAGATTCGATTTGTGGTCGAAAACTAACAAGAAATAGAAAAATCGTATATTTTGAGCCGATAGAGATCTTCTTTATCGGCTGACAGTTTAACCAAAAACACGTGCACGCAGTTTACGCTTTATGTGGATTCAGTTTCTATAATCGACATTTCGCCAGTTCTGAAATATTCAGAAAACATCAAAGAATTGGCGTAGATACGGATTTGGCACGTTTGAGTTCCTTAAACGATTATATCTTACAACAAATGTGTTGTTGACATTTCAAACGGCCATATTGGTTTTCGGAGATTTACAAATATACAATTTTTCCTATTTCTTGTTAGTTTTCGACTGAAAATCGCATCTACGCCGAACCGTTGTTGTTCATATAACATCTCTGTCAAATTTGAAGTATATCTGTAGCGTTATAACGACGTAAAGCCTAAATTGCGGAATTCAAGTTTTAGCGACCAATGTCGGTAAAAAAAATCTACTCCAGCAGCCCCTTAACCCTGTTCGCTTAATCCTGTATATGCACTGGGTAAAGCAGTCGGAACGTCAAAACTTTTGGGATATCCTGAGAAGATAGAGAAGAAAAATCGATTTTTGGTAGATCGATATATGGTAGACAATTTATGAGTGGATCGATTCAGTGGGCTATAATTCGAATCGATTCGAGACAATTGATTCGTTTGAAAGAATCCGGCAAGCCTGCGCGCGCGACAGGATGGATAAACGCGCGCAAGTGAACAATTATTATTTTGATCTTACGTCGAGCCAGTTGTGCCTGACTTCGCCCGAGTTCAACATGACGCTTCCTTCGAGACTAATGCCCGTGTCATTGGCAAATACCAGTGCACGATTTTTCAAAACGCCCATCGGCTCCGGATGATGCTTCGCCAGAGCCTGAAAGGCCAATAAACATCCTCTGTAGTGGGCGATGTTCCAGCCGCAGTCCCAGACGATGCTCTTCAAGCCCAAATCGTGGCAAAGAATCTGCTCCAGTTTCTTCACCTCCTCTCGCATTGGCCTGCAGGCCTCGAGTTTTATGTGCGCCTCGTTCACATGCTTATCGAGGTACGCCCTGCATCGAGATAAGATAAATTCGTTTTTTTTTTTTTTATTTATTTTTTTTACGTGCGACGACAACTACTGTACGAAATATATATGGCGCATTCTACCCCGTTTCGACCTGGATTTCACCTCGACCAAAATATAATATAAATAAATATCGAATACCATTATTTTTTAAATCTGACAAAATTCTGAAAAATACTTTGTTCGATATCAACATTTCTAGCTGATAGCCAAAGTGGGAAAGATCTTTCTTCTTATAGTTTTTAAACTTTTTTGATTTAAAAAATGATGAAAAAATAATTATTTAATCAAAAAAAGCTTAAAAACTATAAGAAGAAAGATCTTGCGCATTTTGGCTATCAGCTAGGAAATTTTGAAAAAAAAAAATCATATAAATCCAGTTTATCATAAATAAACGTTTGAACAGTAGATTCATTTTTTATTTGTAAATAATTTTTCTAATAAAAAAAGCTTAAAAACTACACGAAGGAAAGTCTTCCCCCACTTTTACTATAAGCCAGAACGTTTTGATATTGAACAAAGTATTTTTCCGAATTTTTTCACATTTTTAAATTACGGCATTCGATGTCACTTAAAAAATATGCCATAGAAAAAAGATATATATCATTTTTTTGTTTTGTGCAGTTGAAGGTTCGACTAAGCCTACACAAAATGACGAACCAAATTGGAGACGTCAAGGTAACGAGACGAAGGTCGAAACGGGGTGGATGATTGCCCCATGCAAAGTATGTGCAAAATGAAAATTGGCGATTTACTTAAAAGTGTCGGGTTCCGAGTTGATTTTTCGTTTCATAAGGATCGACTGATAGAGCGGATCATCCTCGAACTCGGAGAAGTCCCCTCGGTCTCCGGAATTTCTATGAGTCTGCCAGAATCTCGCTTTGCCGTTCGCATTCTGCGGTTTCTCCTCCTTAATCTCGTCGACGAATTTCGTCGGAAGGTTGCACGTCTTCAGGATCGACAGTATAGTTTTTCTGAGGTCGACGTCGTTCAGCTGAATTTTCACCAAAGTAAACTTCCCAGCTTTCACCTCTTTCTCGTCTTTTGACCGCAAGTAAAATGGAAGTGTCGTCGGCATTATTGGTCTACGCTGTTGCAGTGTTTCTATCACAGAACTCAGCTGCTTTAATGAATTTTCGTTTACGGTCTGTAAATTTAAAAAAAATATATATTTCTGTTATCACTTTGATATTGGACGATACATTTGTATTTTTTAAACTGATTTTGTACATTTGAACAAAAATAATAATTTTAAACTTATAAGGAAAACAATTCTAAAGAAAACATTTTTCAAGTTTCATGATAAAGCTTCCCAAATACCTTCAGTTAATAGCAAATAAATGAAAAATATGACTTTTTCAGACGTTAGCATGATAATGATGATGATAAGAATAGTAATAATTTTTCATTATTTTTCCAGATATTCCCCCAAAAAAATGTACATAAGGCATTCCATGCCAAATCGACCAAGCTGTGGCCCTCGACCTCGTGGATTTGCTTCATAATTTTTACATGATTCTTCGAACTCAAAATAACATTCATGATTGTTTGCGAAATTTTCAAACCATCAATATTCATAAGTGGATAAACATTTAAACAGCCAAGTAAAATATTGAAAAAATTCGTATCATAAAGGGAAGAAAAATCTAGGACAACATTAATTAGTGCCAAAAATGTTCATATTTTGTGTCGGATTTTTGAGAATTTTTTCAGATTTTTTAATTATGGCTCTCAAAATATTTGAAAAAAAAAATTATATATATATAGTGTACTTAAATTTGGTTTAAAAATTTTGAAAAAAATCATGATTGTTATTTTGAGTCGGAAGAATCATTTAAAAAATTATGAACCAATTCTACGAGGTCGAGGGTCACGACCGGGTCAATTTGGTACGAAATGCCCCATATAAAAAACATTGTTTGCACAATGAAATGATTTAACAAACGCAATGCCCATATTGTACTCCCTTGACTAATATCACTCTGATGAATGCACTTTTTTGTTGACAAAGAGATTGTGAAATTACGAGATAAGATTGTCCAATGTGATTATCTTATCTGCAATCTCCAGCAAAAACACATCGGAGTAACCTTGACCTTTGGGGTCAAGAACATCTGGCGTGTGAAACATAATTCTGCTACGCTATAAATAGATCCTAGCAAATTTCCAAGCTGCAAACAGTTGTCGCGACATGCAGAGTCGAGCGTTTGTGTGCAAATCTATGGGCAGAGGATAAAAGTTGTTTTTTTACCCTTTGGGTGGGAAATTGTCCAAAGAGATCCGGATGCACGGTGAAGTAGAAGGGTCTCAGGGCAGTGGAGACTTCGCCGGTGCTCAGAGCCCTTACGGCTCCCTTCCCGCAAAAGCTGCAAATCACAGGAGGTAGGACATGAACAAAAATCCGCAACGTTGTCGCTTTCCAACACTTGCGATTGTCGCTATTAGGTTTGCCGGAATAAAAAGAATCAATTGTTTTGAATCGATTCAACCGGAACTTTATAACTTTTGGCCTTGTTAGTCCTGTTTGCATAATAGGGACAGGGTTAAGCAGCCAAAAGTTCATAGTTTTTAGCCCTGTTAAACCCGTTTGCTTAACCCTGTATATGAACAGGGGTAAGCAGCCAAAAGTTCATAGTTTTGGCGCTGTTAAGGGCCTGTGAAACAGTGAGCACCGAAAATCTCCGGATGTGCGGTTTGTCGCGAATTATGAACGGATTGAAGTGAAAATTGAAATACAGATGCCAGTAATGAAAATCTCGGGAATGAATTAGTCAGAATTTTGATTTTAGACAAAAAAAATTACAGATCGATTACCGACATCAATTTTTTTTATTAAAATCAAAATTCTGACTAATTCATTCCCGAGATGCACATTACTGGCGTCTGTATTTCAATTCTCACTTCGATCCGTTCATAATTCGCGAAAAGAAGCGTATCCGCGTTTTCGAGGTGAGGGTCGGTATTTCACATGACCTTAAACCCGTTTGCTTAACCCTGTACATAAACAGGCTTAAGCGAACAGGAATAAGCAGTCAGAATTTCATTACTTTTGGGACACCCTGTATAATAACAAATAAAGAAATGTGAATCAGTCTGGAACCGAATTTAGATCAATTCGCTGGATTAATCGGTCCGAAAACGATCGTTCGAAAAATCGCTTGATCGATTAAAAAAACGGCAAAACCCTAGTCGCAACGGTGAAAAACAAAGAAAAACAAAGAAGAAAATGACGTGTGCAACGTTAAAGTGAGTTTTACCATTTTTTCAGTGAACAATACATCATTGTGGATGTGTCAGTTCCCCGTTGGTATCGGCGGAGGAAGCTCCGATGTCATAACAACGATGAATTCGTGAATAAGTTAAACAAAAAAAAGCACACAGAGGAAAAATAATGCGAGGCGCGTTATACGTGGCCCCGCGAAACTGCGTCGTCGAACGTCGCGTTTCGGACGTGCGACAAATCACTGCGATGCACAACACGCGCCAGAGCGACGACGTCGCCAGCGACGACGGCAACGACGACTGTGCGGCCTGCGCGTCAGCGCGCCAGTTTCACACTGTCAGCAGCAGCAGCAACGGCGACGGCAGATCAGCGAAAGCTGAATGCAGGCTGCTGCTGCTCCTCGTGGCTCGCGATAATAGAGCCACGCGCATCCTCAGTAACGACCTGCGCCTTCTTGCGAGACTGCAAAACAAAAAGAGACGATTTTTCTGTCTCCCTCCCTCTCTCGCTCTTTCTCCTATCCCTTTTTACCATTCTCTCTTTTGACCATTCCAATGATTTAAGTACGAGTCTCTTGGCAGCAGCAGCAGCAAAACAGACGAACGCGCGTGGGATTTGCATATACAAACATCCGTGACGACGGAGGTCGCCGCCGCCGCCGCCGTCGCGGGGCGAGGGTGGGGGAAGAATGCTGCGAGCGGTGTATTCGCGATTACTTTCGGCGCCACAGCTGATTCCCGACTGCGCATGCGCAGAGGTCCGCGGCGATAGTCGCCAGTAATGCAATGCATCGTATTCTTTGTTGTTTCTCGTTGAGCAGTCACTGCGATAGGAGACGCGAGCCGCGCGCTCTTGGCATTTAATCCATAGTCCATTCGGTGTAACTTCGGGTGATCGGAATGCGTCAGATTTAGAGATGTGCAGTGACCGTTTCTGACACCACGTCACTGTGCAACTATATAGACGGCATTTCTGACCGTCAGAGTATACATGTCTAGTCAGATTCCTTTTAAGGGATCGTCACAGTGTGACCCTCCGAAAAATCAATGATTTACGCGAATTTTTTTTGTTAAATTGTAATGAACTAATTGGTCTGGTTTTTTTTTTAAATAAATAAGTACATTCTTGAAGAATACAAAATGATTTTTTTTATGTGCATTTCTTTAATGTATAATAATGATATAAATTGTTTAAATAGCTCGTGTACAAAAAAGGTCCTGCATTATGTCCACGATTGCGGCCGCAATTTTGATCTGAACCAAAAATTTCAAAAAGATTATTAATCTGTAGGAAATTCGCTATCGCGCTATGAGAGCTTTTTTTTTTTTGAAAATTGACAAAATGGCGGCGGTTTGAACGAAAATTATCGAATTTAGCCCTTTTTTTCGACAGTTTTTCGTTTAAAAAAATAGGAAGATTTAATAAATAAATAAAAAGCTCTCATAGCGCGATAGAGAATGACGTTAGAAATGTTCTCTCAAAATTTGAAATCGATATCGTCATAACTCTTCATTTGAGAGTGGACACCGTTTTGGAAAACAACTTTCCGAGAAAAGTGCGTTTAAAGTTTGCACTCGCCACTGTCACGCTGCAATCCCTTTCTCTAAGAAAGGCTGTAGCGACCGAAATAATTCGAATTTCGATAAAAAAAATTTAACAGAATGTTTATAACCGTGTATACTATCCGATAATAAAAAAAAAAAAATCGATTTTTTTTTATTTCACACTGTGACGATCCCTTAAGGACTCGATTCGCTCGGGCTCGCTGCATTTGCATCATAGATATGCTATAGCTATTGAGATGGTCGTCATAAATCGCGATGAGTTCTCCCGCCACTCTCACATTTCGCATCCCTAGCAATCACGATAAATTTCATTTTTTCCCTAAAACAACTGTCAAAGTGGCCATAGAAATAACGCTCAATGGAAGTTGTTTTTTGCACACAGAAAAAACTTTCGGTATGGTCAAAATGACCGTCAGTATAACCAAACCCAAAAATTATTCTGATAGTTATTTTTTCGTTGTTGGAAGCAAAAACGTACCTTCGTAACGACCTTTACGCAAACATCGGGAAAATCATTTTCCGAGTTGCTTGTGGCCGACGAGTGAGAGTCATTTCGAAAACACCGCCGGGAAGGTTACTTTCTGCGGTTGCTCTAGACCGGCGAGCAACCGTCAGAATAACCTTCGCGGAAACGTCAGAACGCGCGAGCAACCATAAAGTATCCTTCCCGGTGTTTTCAAGATGCATTTTTTTTTAAATCTGAAAAATGTTTAGTGTTTTTTGTTGTTGCTCTGCAATATCTTAAAGAAAAAGAAAAAAAAAAAACCTGTCAATAACCGGTGGAATGCCCCATATGCATATAAATAAAATCTGAGTATATATGGGACATTCCATACCAATTCGACAAGTTCGAAACCCTCACCATCTTAAAAATGGTTGATTATTTTTTAACATATTCACCCGAGAAAATAAAAGTTGCTCCAATTTTTTTAGATTTTTTTTAACCTCATTTCTTCGATTTATAAATTATATTTCTTTTCTGGAGTAAAAATGATCAAATTCTCATATCTTCTAAAATATTGATCGGATCCTAATGAACTTGGGACGAAATTCTTCAGATTGGAGTACGCTTTCATGTGCATACTACATTTTTTTTTTCAATTTAGTCAGGATTTTTTATTTTATTACAAAGTGTAAAAAATGATTTTTCGAATCCTTGGACCCGATATTTTATTTCAAAAAAATTGTCAAAAATCCTACTTGGAAAAACGAATATTTTAAGCCTAGGCAGGAAGTGGGATGATTTTATACCGAGTTGTGAGAGCATTTGAAACATAAACTCTTTTTTTTAATTGTCATTTTCGGGTACATTAACGATTTAAAAACGTGAGTGCCTAAAAAAGCTGAAAGCACTTTCAACTAATTTTAACCGTAATCATAGACCGAGATCTTACAACTATTTTTTCACATACTTACACAATAATTTCATTTCATATATGAATAATTATTACAGCTAAAAAATGGGTTTAACCCGTTAGAGAGAAATTAAAGAAAATTAAAAAAATACAAATATATGTACCGTTCGCCACTGTACCTATTGTGGCCATTTGTGTTATTTTATTTTTCAAATTATTTTCTCCCCACAATTGCACCATGATTTGTTTAACAAACGCATTTCAATTCACTGAATGACCTACCCGACGATTGTTTTATTTGATTAAACGTTTTGATTTATTCCTTTCAATGTGATGGCAACAATTGATTCTGAGATAGCCCTAAGATGGCCAAAAACGTCTACGTCTACACTAAAATCATTTGCATTATGACGGATTATGTTGACGGATTAGGACGTTTAAGGCGATATGAAATACCGACGCTCACCTCAAAAATCCGGATATGCTTTTTTTCGCGAATTATGAACGGATCGGAGTGAAAATTGAAATACAGACGCCAGTAATGTGAATCTCGGGAATGAATTAGTCCGAATTTTTATTTTCGAAAAAAAAAATTACAGATCGGTTACCGACATCAATTTTTTTATCAAAATCAAAATTCTGACTAATTCATTCCCGAGATTCACATTACTGGCGTCTGTATTTCAATTTTCGCTTCGATCCGTTCATAATTCGCGACAAACCGAAAATCTCCGGATGTGCGGTTTGTCGCGAATTATGAACGGATCGAAGTGAAAATTGAAACACAGATGCCAGTAATGAAAATCTCGGGAATGAATTAGTCACAATTTTGATTTTAGAAAAAAAAATTACAGGTCGGTTACCGACATCAATTTTTTTTATTAAAATCAAAATTCTGACTAATTCATTCCCGAGATGCACATTACTGGCGTCTGTATTTCAATTCTCACTTCGATCCGTTCATAATTCGCGAAAAAAAGCGTATCCGCGTTTTCGAGGTGAGGGTCGGTATTTCACATGCACTTAACTATGGGCAGCTGATTTGCGATGTTTGGGATGAGCACCGGGCATGCGCGGTGGTGGTGGTGGGGTTTTACTGTGAGCAGCTGATTTGCGATGTTTGCGCCGTTTGCGATGAGCACCGGGCGCATGCGCCGTAGTGGGATTCATCGCTCGTCGCCGCACAAAAGAGCGACGGGTGCGTTGGTATTGCGTCCCGCGTCCGTCGATGTGTGCGTCACTTGGCGGGTTAGTCACAGTCGCGCGCGCGACGTCGTGAACGGTGCGGCGTTGTGACGCAGTAGTCCTCCTCCACACCACAGTCTTATCGCTTATCTTCCATTCTTGAGCCTGCTCATCGACTGCGCGTCTGTCAGCTGCGCGAGCGCCCGCGCGCGCGCGCGCAACATAATAACAACACATGCGGGTGAATCGTTCGACGAAGCAAACATATCCCTTCGAGCGGTCTCGGCGCGGTGGTGTGGTGTGGTGGGGATTCGAGGAGGATTAACGACAGCCGCGTTAATAACTTATTTCATTCGCAGCATCTCGGCGCGCGGCCTTCGATACGCGACTGCCGCGCGTTTCGCTATTTGCTCTGTGTGCTCTTTTCACCGTTTTCACACTGTCAGTCGAATGGCAGCTGTGCGACGCGGCGGCGGTGAGATGTGGGTCGCTCCGACTGTAAACTAGACCGCAGCCTACAGTCCCTCGCGGACTTGGATTCCTAAGCGTCTCGACTGACAGAGGCTTCGTTGCTGCTCTGCCCGCAAATCGCCCTGGACGCGAGAACCTCATCGATACAGCGATCGCTGAAAATATTTTCGTAAGTCATGTTGCAATTTTATAATGTCTTCCAAGCTGTTACGACTATTGTCATATGTGAAAATGGTTTTGTGCCATACCCGTGCGCGAAGAGCGATTTCGCGCACACTCCGCTTCGCGTCGCATATGCGAAATCGCACTTTGCGCACACTGGTAGCATAAAAGTTTGTTTGGAACTCGTGCGAAAAACTTTTCCTCAACTAGAGCGATTGCAGAACGAGCCGAAGGCATGTGCTGCTGCTGCTGCAGACTCACACTCGTCTCGAAGAAGTTTCATCGCACTCATATCGAAGACTACTATTTTATGCATACGAGATTGAATCATTGCTGTGAATCAGTTGCGAGATAAAAATAAGTGTGATAGTCGGATTAGATGGAAAAAGTTGACGATGCACTTCGATTCCCAGTGGTGAATGCACACGAGTTGTTTTCTTCTACACCCTGGATTTTGATCTTTTGTGTATAAAAAAAAATGCAGTGCGTTTACATCTTTTGTTTGTTCTCAAAAGTTGTATTAAAAATTGATGCAAAAGTGTTTTATCGGTTGAACCTCGATATAGCGATCGCCAAAAACATTTTTGTAAGTGACGTTGCATTGTCTTCCAAGCTGTTACGTGTATTGTCATACATGTGAAAATGGTTTTGTGCCATACCCGTGCGCGAAGAGCGATTTCGCGCACACTCCGCTTCGCGTCGCATATGCGAAGTCGCACTTTGCACACTGGTAGCATAAAAGTTTGTTCGGAACTCGTGCGAGAAACTTTTCCTCAACTAGAGCGATTGTAGAACGAGCCGAAGGCACGTGCTGCTGCTGCAGACTCACACTCGTCTCGAAGAAGTTTCATCGCACTCATATCGAAGACTACTAGACTAGTAGACTATTTTATGCATACGAGATTGAATCATTGCTGTGAATCAGTTGCGAGATAAAAATAAGTGTGATAGTCGGATTAGATGGAAAAAGTTGACGATGCACTTCATTCCCAGTGGTGAATGCACACGAGTTGTTTTCTTCTAAACCCTGGATTTTTATCTTTTGTGTATAAAAAAGAATGCAGTGCGTTTACATCTTCTGTTTGTTCTGAAAAGTTGTATTAAAAATTGATGCAAAAGTGTTTTATCGGTTGAACCTCGATATAGCGATCGCCAAAAACATTTTTGTAAGTGACGTTGCATTGTCTTCCAAGCTGTTACGTGTTTTGTCATTTTTGAAAATGATTTTTTATGCATACAAGATTGAATCATTGATGTGAATCAGTTGTGAGATAAAAATAAGTATAATAGTCGAATTAGATGATAAAAGTTGACGATGCAACTCATTCGCAGTGGCAAATGCGCATGAGTTTTTTTTCATCTCGTAATCGAGAAGGCTGTGCGATTTGTCTATCGGGGATAAGCATTTATCTGGTGTACTTTCACCGCATTGACCTTCGTGGATGACTAAAAAAACATCTACAACCACCTACAACCTGGATTTCTATATGTCGTGTATTAAAAAAATTTGATGCGTTTACGTCTTTTGTTTGTTCTGAAAAGTTGTAGGGTAGATGTGCCACTTTTGGCCATCTTAGGACCAATTGTGGCCATAACATTCAAAGGAATAAAACAAAATTGAATAGCATAAAAAAAAACATCGGGCAGATCATTCTGTGAATTGATATGAATTTTTCGAAAAATCAATATGCAGAAGTGGAATAAAAATAATTTAAAGAATAAAATAATAAATATGGCCACAATCAGTACAGTGGCCACTAACGGTACGCCTACCCTATTGTAAAGTGTATTAAAAATTGATGCAAAAGTGTTTTTAAATCAATTGAAATAGAAATATCCCAAACTGTGAAAGTAATGTGTGTACCGTAACATTTGAACAGGATCTAGCATGGAGTACTCGATCAATAGAAGACCCTTACTGGGACCCGGCAGCGACAGCGATTTCGAAGATGATTTCGAAACACAGGTTGACGACGCCAGTGTCTCTGTACCGGATCAGAAGCCATTTTTGAAGTCTCACGACCCCAGGGACAAGTATCATCTAGCCTACATAGTGTTTTATCTGTTGGGAATGAATACCCTCATACCCTGGAGCTTTTTCATGACTGCCGACGACGTGAGTCTCCTGACTTTTGACCTTTCATATGATTATATGAAAATAGCGAAAATGTTATCTGAGATAATTCTTGTTTTTCCCCCCCAAAGTATTGGATGTACAAGTTCCGAGAAATTCATCCAAACAATACAGGCCATCACAACTACACGCACACACAAATTCTGGAGAAGAGAACAGATTTGCAGGCCAATTTTACGTCGTACCTCAATGTAGCTAGCGCTTTGCCAAATACATTGTTTTTAATAGTCAATACTTTTCTCAGCAAGAGGTGAGTCGACACATTTATCAACAAACATCGAAATTTGGTAGAAAAAAAAAATGCTAACGTTTCTAATTCCTTTTTTTATTCATCAGAGTATCACTTAGGACTAGGATGATTGGATCTCAAGTTGCGATATTGCTGTTATTTATTTTGACAACGTCACTAGTAACAGTGAATACTGACGAATGTGAGTGAAAACAAAGTTAATAATTTGAAGGAACGTACATCATTTGTCGTTTTCTCTTCACTTTTCTTTTTAACTATTGTCTTTTGCTAACCTATAATTACTTGCAGGGCAGAACAGTTTTTTAATAACGACACTGACGACTGTTGGATTCGTGAATGGTATGTAAAATATTTGGATGCTCGATAAATCGGATATGTTCGGAAAACTGTTCATCATTTTGAGGTCCCAAGGGACCTTTTAAAGCAAAAAAAATTTCGGACATTTTTTTTTTTTTTTTTTTTCCGTAATAGGTCCCTTGAGACCTCAAAAATGATGTCCCAAAAAATTATGGTCGGGAACAATGTCCAAGTACTCGATTTTCGAATTTTAGTGCGCGGCCGCGTTTTATTCAGAGCGACGTTTTTTTCGCCTCTGCGGGCATTCTGCCGCAAAAAGTAATAAACCGATCATTATGAAAATTGACAGTAATATTCTTTATGCAATTACGACGATCGGGAATGATATCATATTTCTAAGAGTGTTTTTTGTGCATAATTCGTGAAAAAAATGGTGAAAAATGAGAAAAAAAGTTTAAACGCCTGCCAAATTTTTAATTTTCATCATTTTCACCTGCATTGAGGTTCATATTCTTAGGAAATTAGTTATTAATGTAAAAAAACCCTCATGATTTCGGATGAAAATTATTTGAAAAAATTCACAAAAGTTGTTCGAAATATGAATAACATGATGGCCAAATTTGATTAAATTCTAATAAATACAAACACCCACCCAAAAAAAAAATGGGAAAAAACCAGTGAAAATGAGCCTCCTAATGTGGCTTCCCCCCTTAATCATTCGATTTATGTTACAGCAATCAGTGCCATTTTCGGTGGAAGTCTGCTGGGAATTGTCGGGCGGTTTTCCCCGAGGTACATAACTGCAATGTCGGGAGGACAAGCACTGGGCGGAATTTTCACCGCGTTGACCGAAGTCTGTGCCCTGTGGATCGGTGCCAGTCCCGTAGTTTCGGGACTTGTTTATTTCATAATCGGGGACTTCGTGCTGCTGATATCTCTCGTATCCTACATCATCCTCGAAAAGATGGTAAGCTAGTCGCCAGTGGACTTTGAACAATTTGTTGAAAAAAAAGCATCCATTTTATCCAGACGATCCGATTAACCGTGTGAGTCAGTCACAAAAGTGTAGTTAACTCGACGCGGCGGCGAATGGCTTGTCGATCGCTTGTACATAACAAATAGACGTCGATCGGCTTACGATAACTCCCAGCTGCGTCTGTAATTTATAACGTCATAGAATACCATGCAGCATGACGAATTTAGGACAGAGTTGAGGATGATATACAGCTCTACACTAGTCACATGAGTAATGATTTAAAAAAATTATTTACACATAATTTTAAGCATCTGTTAATTATTTGTGATGGTGATTTGTACCGTCAGCTATGTTCGTGACCTGGAAAAAATTTAATTGCAATCGATCCGCAAAAATATTAACGGATTCACGCAAACCCTCGAAACGGTACTTATCGTTCCGTTTTCTTTGAAAGAATAAATCGTGTTTTTTTCCTCGATTTTGATGTTTCACAGCTCATTGTCATTCTTAGAAGATGCTTGACGAATTTGTCTCATAAATAATTTGCAACAATTTCCGTTAAAAAATTACAGTTTTGTTTGTTTACAAAAGATTTTCGCAAATGGGTAAACAAAAGGTTGTCATTTTTAAACGGAGAATTATTTTATTTATACATTATTTGTGAGGCAAATTCATGAAGCGTCTTTGAAGAAAGACAATGAGCCGTAAAACATCAAAATCGAACAAAAAACGCGGTTTATTCTTTGAAAAAAACTGAATGAAAATTGCCTTCTCAAAACTTTGTGTAAATCGGTTAATATTCATACAAATCCGTTGCAATTAAATTGTTCCCAGATTAACAACTTACCTGGCAATACAAATGAACATTCAAAATAATCAACAGATAGGTACTTGAAGCTACGCATACATTTTTTTTTTTTTTTTTAATTCAGCACTCATTTGACTACTGTGGAGCTGTATAACATCCTTAAACAACCGAATGTATTTTCAAGTATGAGTCTATGAAATATAATTGTGTGTGTGTGTGTGTGTTTCAAGGCATTTTTTAAGCACCATATGATGGAGCAATCTCGAGTACCGGTGGAATCGAATTACTCGGTAAACGCGGAGGTGAGCTTCGTGGAGGGGCCGACGGTGTCTTACACGCGAATTTTCAAAAGGGTTTGGCCCTACGGACTGAGCATATTCCTCGTATTTTTCGTCTCCCTGTCGGTGTACCCTGCGGTTACCGTGCTCGTTGAGAGTCAGTACAAGGGACATGGCTACGCGTGGAACGGTTCGTACCTTTCTCTGTCTCTTTCTCTCTCTCTCTCCACTCGCCTGTTACGTCGACCTCGGTAATAACAATAACAACAGTCTCGGTAATAATAATAACAAAAAACATTTATCACAGATATCTACTTCGTACCAGTGGTCGCCTACTTGATATTCAGCATGGGAGATTACGCTGGACGCTTGCTGTCCGGACTTGTTTTATGGGTTTGTAACATTTATCATTTTTTATTTTTCATTCGTCTACAAAACTTGAACGACAATCGTTTTCATACTTTTTCTTCTTTTTTTTTTTCAGCCAAGCGGAAAACCGTGGAAACTCGTGTTACTTTGTGTTTTACGGGCTCTGTTTGTCCCAGCGTTAATGGTATGCAATGCCCAGCCGAGGCACCATCTGCCTGTTTACATAACCAACGATATGTATTATATTCTGCTGACAATTGGTTTTGCGATAACGAATGGTTATCTCTGCAACATGGCATTCATCTTGGCACCAACGTAAGTAACCGCAACATTTTTATGTCGGCCATTCCATCCCGTTTCGACCTGGATTTCACCTCGATCTCTCCGATTCGGCTCGTAATTTTTTGCAGCCTTAATTGGACCCTCAACTGCACAAAAAAAAGGTTGTCTTTTTTCTATGACAATTTCTTTCAAATATATTTTCAAAGTGACATATCGAATGCCATAATTAAAAAATCTAAAAAAATTCTGAAAAATACTTTGTTTGATACCAAAACTTTGTAGCTTATAGTCAAAGTCGGCAAGATCTTTCTTCTTATAGTTTAACTTTTTTGATTAAAAAAATGATAGAAACATGATTATTTAATCAAAAAAGCTCAAAAACTTTATGAAGCCCACTTGCTCACTTTGGCTATATGCTAGAAAGTTTTGGTATTGGACAAAGAATTTTTCAGAATTTTTTCGGATTTTATAAATTATGGAATTTGACGTGTCACTTAAAAAATATATAAAAAAAAATGGCCATAGAAAAAAAAATATATAATTTTTTTTGTGCAGTTGAAGGTGCAAGTAAGCCTCGAAAACGAGCCAAATCGAAGACGTGAAGCTGAAATCCAGGTAAAAATGGGGTGGATTGGCCCATGTATTTCGGTTTCCCATTCGTAAGAGTCGTTCGTAATATATGTCGATTATCTCGTCAGGGTGGTGGAGGGACACGACAAAGAAGTCGCTTCGGCCATGGTGGGAGCATTCCTCGGCTTAGGACTGGCGTTCGGCTCGGCGCTGAGTCTCGTTATGGTGCGATCGCTGTAGCGGCGATCATCAAGTCAACGAGAAGAATTTACGACAGAATCTGGCGTGCACCCGATCGTGTCGCGTCATATTCATAATTAATTGTCGCGCGTCGCGTTCCGACTTGAATGCGTGTTCGCCGCGGATTTTTCTTACCCAAGCTTCGGACGAAATTCTTTGACCGGAACGAACGAGAAATGCGTCGAGGATATTGTTGTTGTTTGTGCTCGACTCACGTTAAATTCGTCATCTATGTTCATAGCCATTTGTTTACCGACGAAATATTTTTGTTATCACTTTTTTGCTCATTTATCTGTTACGTACAAAAACAGCGACCATTCCCCGCGTATGTTAGTTTAACATGTTATGGACGACGCACAAATCCAGATAACGGCATTTCCTGGCAATTATTATTCTGTCTTTGTATTTTTCACGACTAACAAAGTGACAAAACTCGATGAAAAAAAAAAGAAAGAAAAGAAAAAATATTGCAAAGAAGAAATAATACTAGGTAATTTACCTAAAAACTGACTTGGTTGAAACGACTTTTACTAGAAATTAGTAAAATGAGAAAAATTTTTACTAACTCGTTGACGAAAAGCGATGCTGTGCACGACGTTTTTAAAAAGATTACTTAGCGCGTTCGCTATTGACAATTGTTTCACTTTCGTTCTCTTGTTTTATCCCATTTATCACATTGTCACTATTTTGCGGGGCGAAAACGATAACCGCAGCTACGTTCAATGCAGTTGACTGAAGCTGTTCACTGCCTGTCCCGAAAATCTACCGTGTGTCTGTGAATATAAGTACTAATTCGTTTAACAACGACTGAATTTATAACAGGAATCCATTTTTTTTTCCTCGAGTTATGTTGCTTATATCTCTGGTGCTTACATTTATTTCCAACCCCATTGGGGGTTATGCCACTGTAGAATTGTCGAAAAATCAATTTTTTGTTTTGCTTTTAAAAGGTCCTGTGGGACCTCACAAATTATGTCCGAAAAGATTATGGCCGGGAAAAGTCTCTAAGCACTCGACTTTCGAATTTTAGCGTAATACCGCCTGGTGCGCAGCAGCCAGGAAGACTAGGAAGACAAACTTTAAACGTGTTTATCTCAAAACTACTTTTTCAAGCTTGCCGGACCGATTACTCAAACAATTAAGTCCCGATTCACTTGAAAATTGGCACATATCTTAAAAAATACATTGTCTTTGACACTACGTAGGATTTTTTTATTTTTGGTTTAGTTCATTTGTTATTAACAATTTTGTGACGATTTTTAGGTGAATTTTGCACTTTTCACTTTAAAAGTGCGCCATTTTATTGAAAATCCAAATATCAAAAAAAATTCTACCTAGTGTCAAAGACAATGTATTTTTGAAGATATGTGCAAAATTTCAAGTGGATCGGAACATAATTGTTCGAGGAATCGGTCCGACCGTGGAGCGCGGAAAAACGGAGACGTCATCGCAGAGACGGTGCACAACCGCCATTTTGTTTCGAATCGCTTAAAAAAAATTATCGTATACTTTCACTGACATGTATGATAAACACCCGTTTCGTTAATCTCGATTTACATTGCAGTTTTTCTGAAAAAAGTCCCGAAAACAGCCTATTTTTTCGGCCTCTACAGTGGCATAACCCCTTAGGGGAGAAATACCTTTAGTAGCGTGAAAAATAGGTATTTTTTGGGAATTTTTTAGAGGGGACGAAATAATTCCAACATTTTCAAATTTGGACATGAGTTTATTATAACTGTCAAGTTTAAAAAAGATTTTTTTTTGGGATGATCAACAAAATGGCGGCGTTATTGTGGGCCTTCGGACGCCCATTTTCCGCGACATCGAAAAGTGCTGCAATTTTCACTCTTTTTCTCTTGATCTGAAAAAGATTTAATAAGTGCCATTCGTTTACTGACATATTAAGGGGAAGGATGTACCTAAAAAATGACGAAAAAGTGCAAAATTGAAAATTTGGGAGCTTTTCTACTCCAAAGTTCGAATTTTCGACCATTTTTTCGACATATTTGACTCGAAAAAAATTCTTAATTTACACGCGAAATTTCAAAATTTAGGTACATCCTTCCGCTAATATTACTGAAAGTAACCTTCGAAAATTCCATAGAAATCGGTTGATACATTTTTGAGCTACAACACGAGCAGTTTTTGAAAAAGTAGTTTCGAGATAATCGCTTTTAAAGTTTCAACATACCTGACCGATTACTGTCCTCGCGTTATTCAATGTTTCGAGTTTTCTTTTCGTCAGTATATTCATTGGATATCATACTTTCGAAATATGTAAAAAATCGTTTTTTTGAAAATTCTTAAGACATTTCTCACCTTAAAGCGCACTGACCAACGAGTTATAGAAAAAATGACAAATGTAGGTTTAAGATAAATTTATACAGGGTGAGGTGTCCCTTTCGTACCACGAAGCGGTTGCGTGGCCGCGTCACAAATGGTAATCCCAGCGAAATGGCAACCTGCCAGGCTGTAACCCTTCCATATCCTTTCTGACGAAAGATTCTAGATTAATTAGCGAATTACAGAATGAAAAGGGTAAAAGAAAGAGAAATCTGATACTGGTATTATGATAACGTTACGTTACGTTGTTCTAGTCTCTGTTGATTGCATGTAAATGTTTATACATAATACTCGCGAGTATTTGATATGTGCGTAAATATAGCCGTAAAGCGGACAGCGTCGGCGCGATAGGCGCATAAGATATGTACTTTACGCGCCCTCGCGCATGTGAAGGTTCCCTGGTTTAGCGATCCGATCAAAACCAATGAAACGGACAAAAATCCAATTGAATCCTATTACAACCGATTATTTTTCGATCGGAATTTCGTCAATTTCTATTCATGATTTCTTTTTTTTTTTTTTTTGGGGGGGGGGGGGAGTGTCTAAAGGTTTTAATCGGAATTGCTAAGCAGGGTTGTACTTGCGGCGTCATTACGTACACGTTGCGAAAGGATATATGCATCCAGCGCAAGTTGAACATACACAGTTTACGAAAGTCGATAAATAAACAATGTCCCCAATGTCAGTTGTACTTGTGGTCGATTTACTTTAATACTGCTCTAGATCCAAGGACATCGTAGCATCATGGATATAAAATAGTTTTAAGCAGTACTCACGTCGAATGAGTAACAAAAAATAAACAATAAGAAATAAAAGAGAGCTCACTTATTGGAGCGTGCACAGCTTTCATGAGCGGCGGTACTGGCGTTCCTTGTCCGTCAGCGGTACAAATACCACTCCCATCAGCCGCGATTCTTTTATCTTGCCATCCGCGGTTTTGTCTACTTGGACTAGAGTTTGATCGGCGTTTTCGGGTCCCACCGGTACGATCATACGGCCTCCCGGTGCTAATTGATCTATGAGCTGCGAAAAAATAATTCTATTTAGCGTTTCAATTAAGGTAGTCCTTGCGCCTGGTGTCGAGTTCGCATAAGTTTTCGAAAGTTGAGAGGAAATTGCAACCACATCTCGATAATATAAAAATCTGAAAAAAATCATGCATGTTAAAGACGTTGAAAAGATTAATTTTGCATAATAAAAATTCCAAAATGTTATTAACCAATTGATGAAAAATAAAGTTGTTCAACAAATATTTCGACAACCTAATTTTTTTGTTTCAATGAAAATGATCCGTTCTATTTTCTGAATATGCATGAATTTTTTCAAATTTTTTAATTCACTTTGAATTTTGTGATTTTCCCCATGTTAAAAAACGCAAAATTCAAAGTGAATTAAAAAAATTGAAAAAATTCATACATATTTAGAAAAATGAACGCATTATTTTCATTGAAACAAAAAAATTAAGTTATCGAAGGATTTGTTGAACAATTTTATTTTTCATCAACTTGTTAATAACATTTTGGAATTTTTATTATGCTAAATTAATCTTTTCAACGTTTATAACATGCATGATTTTTTTCAGATTTTTATATTATCGAGAAGTGGTTGCAATTTCTTGTCAATTTTCTCGAATTTATGTGAAATGAATACTAGACGCAAGGACTACCTTAAGGGCTTATGCCACAGTCGAATTCGGAAAATCGATTTTTTTTTGTTTTCTTTTAAAAGGTCTCTTGGGACCTCAAAAATGATGACCCAAAAGATTATGCCCGGGAAATTTTTTTACGGTAGTTCTAACGTGCAACGGTAGTCAACTTGCGAAAAAGTGAAAATTAAGATAGAATTTCGAACATTTCTTGCTGGAATAAAAATCTGACAAAAAAAACACGTATATATGAAGTGCTCAAGAGATTGATTTCGCATAATAATAACTGAAAAATGTTAAAAATGAATTTTTTTGTAACTTAAGGATTTTTTTTTTACAATGTTCGAGAAAAAAAACTCTGAAAAAATGTATACGCATGCAGAAAAATTGACAAATCAATTTCATTTGAAAAAAAAAAAAGTTTGGCAAACGGGGGATTTGTTAAACAGTTTTTTTTTCATTAATTTGTTAATAACATTTTGGAATTGTTATTATGCGAAATCAATCTCTTGAACACCTCCTATGTACTTGATTTTTTCAGATTTTTATCTACCTTTTTTTTTTAATTCTGAAATCCCTAACCGCTTAAGGCGATGTGAAATACCGACGCTCACCTCAAAAGTTCGGAGACGCTTTTTTTTTCGTGAATTATGAACGGATCGAAGTGAAAATTGAAATACAGATGCCAGTAATGTGAATCTCGTAAATGAATTAGTCAGAATTTTGATTTTAATTTTTAAAATTGATATCGGTAACCAATCTGTAATTTTTTTTTTCGAAAATCAAAATTCTGCCTAATTTATTCCCGAGATTCACATTAGTGGCGTCTGTATTTCAATTTTCGCTTCGATCTGTTCATAATCGGCGGCAAACCGCACATCCGAAGATTTTCGGCGCTCAGTGTTTCACATGGCCTTAATAATCAATTGCCAGTCGATTTTTCCGTAGGCATTTGGCTTTTCGGTATTCGAAATTTCTCACCGATTGCGGCATTTCCTTAGCAGCTGCTCCGACGTGTATCGCATCGTAGGGGGCGTGTTCCGGACAACCCAATCTTCCATCGCCGACTGCAGGATTAAAGTCACCGCTGTTATGTAATGTTCAAATAAAGTTCTCCAATTGAAGTTCGACTAATTCGATGTTACCGATTAAAGCAACACGGCCAGAGTCCAGAAGCTCGGGTCTATCGTTCCGAATATTTTTTTCAGCCAGCGCTTTGAGTTCAGGTATATGATCGATGCCGACAGCCAGGCCTTGCGAGCCCAGCATCACCCCCATACAGGCTGTTAAGTATCCGGAACCCGAGCCAACATCCAGTGCTCTGCATCCGCTGCACAGTTTGTCTTCCAGCAATTCCAGCGCATAGGCGTGCTAAACAGTTTCTTTTCACTTCTAAATTGTAAATCTTTCCGTCTTTCTTTTGTCATGGAATTGAGTTGCAGCCAATTTAAAGGTATTGTCAAGGCTTTGTATGCCCATTGTTAAACTAATTATACTTATGGGGGATTGCACGGGCTATCAACAGGGCCGTGAACCACATTTTTCCCCCTTTAGGATGTCATTTGCCAATACTAAGAAGCCCTTCAGAAATTTGACCAGTTTTTTTTTCCAACGAAAACGTGTTTTGATACTTAGACACAATTACACAAAATGTTAATTTCTTATACAGAAGATTACAGTTCAATTTCAAAATTGACAATGAATTCTGTGTGCAAAATAAAAGATGTCAGACTAGTCCAAAAATAGGTATGTTTAGAATAGCAGCTAAAAATAAAATAAACATTTCTTAGACTCATTTCGTTTTTAGCTGCTATTCCAAGCAGCGTCCCAGTTTAACAATAGTCCAAAAACATGTTGTTTTTCTTTACAGAATTGAATACAAATTTTCTTTTTATCGTGTATGTTCTTTTTGATAAGTTTAAATTTTAGGTAATTATGGATAATAATGCAAACACAAATGTTCGAAAAAATCAGAATAAATTCTGAAAGGCTTTTTCAGATAATCCTACAATATCCCATAACTCGTGGAATACGGCATAAATAGAATATGCAGCATCAAGGTATTCCGAGCGGTACAGTCCCAGAAAATGGGAGATTCAGAGAGATTCAGGAAGTATTTCGAACGTTTTCCAATGTAATAAAAATCGAAAAAAAAAATCAAGCATATGGAAGGTGTTTGAAAGATGGATTTTGCGTAATAATAATTCCAAAAATTTATTAAAAAATTGTTTTAAAAAAATATTGTTCAACATATTACCAGGCAACCTAACTTTTTTCTGATAAAAATAATTTGTCTATTTTTCTTAACACGTACGAATATTTTCAGAATTTTTTCGAGATTTTGGAATTTACCAAAAATAGCTCAACATCACGAAATTTCGAAATCGCGAAAAAAATTGAAAAAAATTCAAACGTATTAAGAAAAAAAACAAATTATTTTCATCCCAAAGAAAAGTTAGGTTGCCGGGTAATTTGTTGAACAAGTTTTATTTTATGAAGTTGTTAATAACTTTTGTGAATTATTATTACGCAGAATCAATCTTTCGAACACCTTCTGTATGCTTGATTTTTTTTCAGATTTGTATTTCATTGGGAAACGTTCACAATTCTCTCTGAATTTCTCTAAATTTCACATTTTCTAGGACTGTACCGTCCGGACTACCTTAAGGGGAGAAATACTTTTAGAACTATAAAAAAGTCGATTTTTTTTACATATTTCGAAAGTATGATACCCAAAGAATATACTGACCAAACGAAAACTTGAAAATTGAATATTTGCGGAGTTATCGCCTATAGACTAGAGTTGAAACTTTAAACGCGATTATCTCGAAACTACTTTTTCAAAAACTGCTCGTGTTGTAGCTCAAAAAGTTATCGACCGATTTTTATGACATTTTGGGAGGTTACTCTCAGTAATATTATCGGAAGGATATACCTACATTGTGAAAGGTAGCGTGTAAATGAATAGCTTTTTTGGGGTCGAATTTGTCGAAAAAATTGTCGAAAATTGGAACTTTGGAGTAAAAAGACTGGCAAATTTTCAATTTTTCACTTTTTCGTCATTTTTTAGGTACATCCTTCCCCTTAATATATCAGTAAACAAATGACACTTATTAAATTTTGTTCGGAACAACAGAAAAAGAGTGAAAGTTAAGATGACAACTTCAGGTGACAACAGTCAGGGGACAAGTTAAGGTGACAACTTCAGCACTTTTGGATGTCACGACAACAGGTGTCCGAAGACCCTTAATAATGCAGGCATTTTGTTGATCATCCCGAAAAAATTCTTTTTTAAACTTGACAGTTATAATAAACGCTTGTCCAAATTTGAAAATGATCGGATTATAATATGCCCTTTAAAAAAATGCTCAAAAATAGCTATTTTTCACGCTCCTAAAGGTATTTCTCCCCTTAATTTCACTAGCTGCAAGTGTTTTAAGCTCCCTCCAAGAAATGCAACAATTAAGTAAACTGTGCGTTACCATATGCGGAGCACTTATGGTGACTCCGTATCCTATTCCCTGCGGAGCATCTACATAAGGATTTCCGGATGTCACATACTTTGCTCTGTCGACGGAGCACATAGTCTCGAAGACTCTGTCGGCCTTGACGATTCGTGATTCTGAAATATATAATTTTCAAAAACTGTAAATAAAATAACTAAGACACGTAGAATTATTTCAAGCGCGATAGTTCATTTGAAATATTCACTTTTGAGGTACTGCACGAGATCCTTGTTTGTACGTCCGTTGTAACGACCAAATGCAGCCATATCTCTCTTGTCCAAATTGTCACAAGCGGGTAATGAGAAAAAAGATAAAATAAAAAGCAGCTTCCTTAGACAGTCGGTCGGCGCAATTTTGGTGATTTTGACTGAGTGGCCTAACGATTTGAGACGGAGACCACGAAGCACCGATACGCAATCAATTTCCTTGACGCGATGAGTGGGTTCGCCTGTTGCGCCGAATAGTTTTACATATACCAAAATATTTTAACTCGTAAATTTGGACAGAAGCGAAACTTCTAAAGTTACTACGATTTTTTATTTATCTACGAGAGGAACTTGTGTCACTTTGTTGAGCGATCATTTGGGTCGAAAGGTCGCGAGAATGCGTTGAGCGAATTCTCGTGGTGGGTAAAATAATGTCGTCTGTCGTCTGTAATAACATTGCGACGTAAGGGGAGAACGAAAATCCCTAGATCGTCGTGGGGGAGGCCGGGACCTTTTGTAGGGTTTTTTACGTTTCGAGTACTCGCTTGTTTCAATTATATCGAACGGACGGTCGATAATTTATCCTCGTGAAGTCGCAAATAGCGCGTCAAATATAAACAACGGTTGAAATGGTAAACGTATCAACGTTGAGATATACGTTCTGAAAAAGTCACAACATTACAGATAAAAAAGAAACCGGCCGAAACTACAAAACGACCAATGCTTTCGGCCAAAAACGATCCGTAAGATAACGCAGATGTAATCGACATGATTAAAAGTTTTTTTTTAAGGGAGAAATCCACATTAGGAGTTTCAAAAAATCGGATTTTTATTGCATATATCGTTAGCTTAAGTATCTAAGAATACGCTGTCAAAATTTCAAAGCAAAATTCGAATTTTTGTAGATTTTGTGACGATCGAACCGAGCGCTCTTCGTGTATAAGCTTTCAGGCTCGAAGCATTCTTAAGGTAGTCCTTGCGTCTAGTATTCATTTCACATAAATTCGAGAAAATTGACAAGAAATTGCAACCACTTCTCGATAATATAAAAATCTGAAAAAAATCATGCATGTTAAAGACATTGAAAAGATGAATTTTGCATAATAAAAATTCCAAAATGTTATTAACAAATTGATGAAAAATAAAATTGTTCAACAAATCCTTCGATAACTTAATTTTTTTGTTTCAATGAAAATAATGCGTTCATTTTTCTAAATATGTATGAATTTTTTCAATTTTTTTAATTCACTTTGAATTTTGCGTTTTTTAACATGGGGAAAATCACAAAACTCAAAGTGAATAAAAAAAATTTGAAAAAATGCATGCATATTCAGAAAATAGAACGGATCATTTTCATTGAAGCAAAAAAATTAGGTTGTCGAAATATTTGTTGAACAATTTTATTTTTCATCAATTTGTTAATAACATTTTGGAATTTTTATTATGCAAAATTACTCTTTTCAACGTCTTTAACATGCATGATTTTTTTCAGATTTTTATATTATCGAGATGTGGTTGCAATTTCCTCTCAATTTTCGAAAACTTATGCGAACTCGACACCAGGCGCAAGGACTACCTTAAAACGCGTTTTACTCAAAACGACATTTTTTCGCCTCTGCGGGCATTCGGCCGCAAAAAGTAATGAACCGATCATTATCAAAATTGGCAATAATATTCTTTATGCCATTACGAAGTAGATGTTTTTTCGTGCATAATTCGAAAAAAAATGTGAAAAATGAGAAAAAAATTCAAACGCCTGCAAAATTTTTAATTTTCGTCATTTTCACCTGCATTAAGGTTCATATTCTTAGGAAATAAGTTATTAATGTAAAAAAAAAAACCCCAATGATTTCGGATGAAAATTACAACGGGCTACCCTGCAGGAATGCCCGCAGTGGGACAATTGTACTTACGACCTTCAGCGGACATCAGTGCGAAACGCTGTTATTTTTCGGTGGAATTATTTTAAAAAAAATGCACAAAAGTTGTTCGAAATATGAATAACATGATGGAAAAATTTTATTAAATTCTAATAAATACTTCCCACCGAAAAAAAAATTCTAAAAAACCAGTGAAAATGAGCCTCCAAATGTGGGTTACCCCCTTAAGGTATTTGACGGTTCTTTTCGCGTTTCTTACTAATATAAGTACCCTGGATCCAACCGTTCAATTGGAGTCACATTGCAGTTACACAACAGCCACAAAGTTGCTTCTACGGTTATTTCGGAGTTATTTTCTTGTTTCAGTTCGGTTATTTTACGGTAGGTATATCAAATCCTCAAATCCAGGGTGGCCCATCGTCTGTAAAACTGATTTTTAATATTCCGTCATCTATTTTTGTTCTTCAAAGACTATTGTAGTGTCGAATTATTTTCAGGAAATATTATATTTTCAGGATATACGACAGATACGAAAATCGTGTTAATCATTTGTTAATGTAAATAAAGCGTAATTATAAATAAGCGAATCACAAACCGTTCGGGGGCAACGCCCGCGATTATTTTGTTATATAATAATAATACATTTTCTCGATTCGATCGTAACACAAATTTGTATCCTATACACCAATCGCCATGTGTTACCGGTCCATTTAAAAATACATATGTACATATATTATATATTTAATTTCGTAATTGCGTATCGGGATCGGTGAGGAGAACGTAAGAGACGTGCATTAATTTCTGCGTGGAGACGACGCCTTCTTGATTCTTGTCGATTTGCACAAAGTCCTGATACCGCTGAAAGCCCTCGAAGGCAACTATCGGGCAAACCATTCGACCTCCAGGCGCCAGTTGATCTATAAGCTAAACAAAAGAGAGGGGATAAAAAGAGTCGCGATGAAATATCGAAAAAAAATCGTTTTAATGTCGTGCCTGTTAGTTTGCCATTGGGATTACGCAGAGCTGGGCAAAATACTCGAAAATACTTTTTGTACTTAAAATACATTTATAAGTATTTCATTTAAGTACTTTTTTAAATACTTCGTAAAAATCAATGGTATGTCCATTGACGCTGAGTAGCAATTTAAGGGGTTATGCCACTCAAGAATTCATCAAAATCACAATCATTTTTTTTGCTTTAAAAGCAAAAATGGCGCACTTTTCACACCTTAAAAGTGCGCCATTTTGTTAAAAATCCAAATATGAAAAGAATTCTACGTAGTGTCGAAGACAATCTATTTTTAAAGATATGAGCAAAATTTCAAGTGAATCTCGGAACATAATTGTTCGAGGAATCGATCCGGCCGTGGAGCGCGGAAAAAACGGAGACGTCATCGCAGAAACGCTGCACAACCGCCATTTTGATACGAAACGCTTCAAAAAAATGATCGTATACAGTCACTGACATGTATGATAAACACCCTTGTTAAGAGATTAAACAACATTGTTAATCTCGATTTACATTGCAGTTTTTCGAAAAAAATTCCAGAAAACATCCTATTTTGCGGTCTCCACAGTGGCATAACCCCTTAAGGTAGCCTTTAGTTGCATAATAAAATACGTATGAAGTTTTTTTAGAATCTTGTCTTTTCTTTACATTGCGTTTTGCTACGCAATGTAAAGAAAAAAATGAAGGGCGTTGTCTAATAATTAGACAAAATTCGGAAAAAATTCATGCGTATTCTGAAAAATTCGTGAATAATTTTCATGAGAAAAAAAGTAGACTTGCCGGATAATTTGTTGAACAATTCATTTTTTCATTAATTTGTTATCAACATTTTAAAATTATTATTATGGAAAATTAATCTTTTCAGCACCTTGAGTATGCCTGATTTTTTAAGATTTTTATCCTATCGAGAAGTGATTGAAATTTCATCTGAAACTTACGTTTAAGGGGACTGACCCTTCTAGAACTAGCACTTCGGTTTCATCTAATCGTGCAGCCATTGTTGAAAAATAATAATGTTTCCGAATATGGAGTAGATGCAAAAGTAAGTACACTGGAAGCTCTCACATGTTACCTTCAGCTAGTTTACGTGGGCACGTGGTGGGGACAATTCGAGTGTTCTCATTGGAGCAGGCGTGCTGCTTCGTGAACGTGATTGGTCCTTCACTTAGGTTACTGGGTCCGCATTAAGTAACATGTGAGAGCGTCCACTGTAGTTCGTATTTGTTCTTAAGGGCATGTGAAACAGTGAGCGCCGAAAATCTCCGGATGTGCGGTTTGTCGCGAATTATGAACGGATCGAAGTGAAAATTGAAACACAGATGCCAGTAATGAAAATCTCGGGAATGAATTAGTCAGAATTTTGATTTTAGAAAAAAAAAATTACAGATCGGTTACCGACATCAATTTTTTTTATTAAAATCAAAATTCTGACTAATTCATTCCCGAGATGCACATTACTGGCGTCTGTATTTCAATTCTCACTTCGATCCGTTCATAATTCGCGAAAAAAAGCGTATCCGCGTTTTCGAGGTGAGGGTCGGTATTTCACATCGCCTTAAAGTGCCGAAACAGTACTCGAAATACCACAAAAGTATTTGAGTATTTTAAGTACGTATCTAAAATACTCGATGTAGTACTTAAAATGTTGCCCAGCTCTGGGTTAAGGGTTTCCCGCGTACTTGTTGAGGAAGAGAGTCAGCAGCAGCCCCAACGTGAATAACGTCGTAGGGCCCGTCCTCGGGATATCCAAGTCGACCGTCGCCTTCTGCATTCATGTACACATACAATCGCGTTAATTAAATCACCGCAGTTCGTTCGTTCGTTCGTTCGTGTGTAACAGTTAAAATTTCTCCGGGACACGTAGAAATATTTTTCGCAGGTACGCCGCCGCGGGATGAGCCTTACCGATGAATTTCACGCGTCCCTCTTTGATGAAGTGGGGACAGTCGTCGCGCACGTTTCTCGTCGAGATCTCGACGAGCTCGGGTATGTGCTCGAGGCCGATAACACGACCGCGGGGTCCTACCATGAAGGCCATGCAGGCCGTGAGGTAGCCGGAACCGGAACCGACGTCCAACACTCTCGCTCCGTCTCGCAGTTGATCCGTCAGAATCGACAACGCGTACGCGTGCTGAAAATCACGTGACAATATTATATAGGTACATACTCGAACGTCCTTCCCGCACACCTCAATCGTCAATGCACTAGCCCTCCGTGTGAAATCTCGCTCTTTTAAGGGATCATCACAGTGTGACCCTCCGAAAAATCAATGATTTTCGCGAATTTTTTTTGTTAAGTTGTAATGAACTAATTGGTCTGGTTTTTTTTTTAAATAAATAAGTACATTCTTGAAGAATACAAAATGATTTTTTTATGTGCATTTCTTTAATGTATAATAATGATATAAATTGTTGAAATAGCTCGTGTAAAAAAAAGATCCTGCATTATGTCCACGATTGCGGCCGCAATTTTGATCTGAACCAAAAATTTCAAAAAGATTATTAACCTGTAGGAAATTCGCTATCGCGCTATGAGAGCTTTTTTTTTTTTGAAAATTGACAAAATGGCGGCGGTTTGAACGAAAATTATCGAATTTAGCCCTTTTTTCGACAGTTTTTCGTTTAAAAAAATAGGAAGGTTTAATAAATAAATAAAAAGCTCTCATAGCGCGATAGAGAATGACGTTAGAAATGTTCTCTCCAAATTTGAAATCGATATCGTCATAACTCTTCATTTGAGAGTGGACACCGTTTTCAAAAACAACATTCCGAGAAAAACGCGTTTAAAGTTTGCACACGCCACTGTCATGCTGCAATCCCTTTCTCTAAGAAAGGCTGTAGCGACCGAAATAATTCGAATTTCGATAAAAAAAATTTAACAGAATGTTTATAACCGTGTATACTATCCGATAATGAAAAAAAAAAATCGATTTTTTTTTTATTTCACACTGTGACGATCCCTTAATCCTCAGCGGCCACACGGGGTAACTACTTACCCCAGGCTCAGAAAAAAATGTATGAAAAAATAAAAAAAAAAAATTATAAATTAGACATTTTATGATTTGCAATTTTTTTCATCTTTCCCCCCAGTAATTTTCAAACAATCCTAAAATTGTAGTCCTTGATATTGAAAAATGGCGGTGTAATGCATTTTTTTCCTGAAAAAACCACTTTTATGAATTTTCACAGTTTTCAGAACGCCATCTATAAATTGACCGATAAAAATCATTAGAAACGTTGACGAACTATTCAATAAACCCGAAACAATCGGTTAGAAGTCTTAAACACACCAATATGTCTTGTACAACTTGGTTTTTCAGCGTGGGGAATGAGTTACCCCATGTGGCCGCTATGTGGCCTGGCTGAGGTGTGGCCGCTAAGGAACAGTCGAAAAAATCTATTTAGTAGTGTGGACAAAAGGCTCAAGTGGCACCTGGGTCTAACCGATAGCGGGCAAACGCCGGTCTGTGCAAGTCGCGACCGTTCCCTCAAAGGGTCAATCTACAGACGGCGTTGGTGTTTTGATAGGTAAGCGGAAGCAGTTTTTTCCCTTTTTTCGTAGTTTTTCGGTTTTTTCATGACTAAAACACATGTTTCTCGTAATTTTACGCTTTTTCTGGCCATTTTTATTGTACTTTTTATGTTGATGACAATATATTTTGCAATTAAAAAAATCCGCTATTTTTTTATTGCACAAATCAACATTTTTGTATTTTTTTTTATAATAAACATTGATCTTGCGCTGGATAATTACCGTTCAGTGTATTTATAACATGCATGACTTCGTAAAATATTCCCCACATTCAGGTACTGAAATAATTCAACTTTTCAAAGCCCACCCCAATCACCCTATACCTCCCTTTTAAAAAGTTCATGGGTAACAGAAAGCATTGTTAGCAATTAATTCGTGCTGTGATTGGCCGAGTCTCTCAGACCGAGTCCAAGCTTACCCAGTTTGTCCTTGTTAACTTTGACAGTTGTGTCAAATATCGTTTTTTTTTTTAATCCATTAAAGAAAGGTTGATAAGAGTGTCTTCGGGGGTATAATATGCGTCTTGATATTATGCGAATGATGGTATAGGTTAAAAGTCGATATTTCGAAGAAATAAATTTCGTGACCCCGATTTAGGCGGTTTTTGGCCGGGCGGCCAGATCTAGTTTTTCTGATAAGCAAAACGACATTTTTTTTTTTTTTTTTTTTTTTTTCAAAAGTAGCAAACAAGGGTTTTTTAGTTGCGATTTGCTTTTTTAACGCTTTACAAGAGCGCAGCAGCGCAAAAGTATCTCGGGCACGCGCGCCAGCGCGCGTGATTAGCCTAGTTCTTTTGAAAGCTCAAAGTCTAAGTTACAAAACCCTATAACCGTTTTTTTAAATATTTGTCTATTGCGAAGTTATGAATTTTTTAACAAAAACCCGTTTTGTCCCCATTTTCGACTACAATTCAATATTTATTAACAATAGTTATAAACTTTTGACTTCGGGAACTTCTGGGCCGTCTATTAGACACATCGAGAAGTATCCCTGAATTTTTTCCGATTTTTTAAAAGCTCAGAACATTTTGAAAACTCGACTGTTCCCTGAAAGACCCAGTGTACAGGCCGTGTATAGAAAAATTTTGTTTATACACGGAGGGTTGAGTACGTCAAGTATTAAGTATTGGTAGTGGCAGCGCGAAGCGGTGCTCAAACTCCGAAAAAGTGAAAATTGAGATACAATTTCGAACACTTCTTGTTGGAAAAAAATCTGTAAAAATCAAGTACATAAGAGGTGCTCAAGAGATTGATTTCGCATAATAATACTTCTAAATGTTATTAAAAAATTGATGAAAAAAATAATTGTTTAACAAAAACACCGTTTACCAAACTCTTTTTCATATGAAAATGATTCGTTCACTTTTCTGCATGCGTATGAATTTTTTCCGAATTTTTCATAACTTTAAAAATTGTTTTCTTTTTTTTTTATTTTTTTTTTATTGTGAAAAATGTGTGAAAATTCCTGAATTTTGGATATGTGTTAGTCATTGAACTACCTATTACACCCAAGAAGTTTCCGCACGGTTGATCAAGTAGCTGCGGAGATGCAGCTCGAACATTCCTCTCTTAGTTGTAGGAAAAAAACCAATTTTCAAAAGTTACAAAAAATTCCGAAAAAATTCGTACGCATGCAGAAAAATTAAACAATCATTTTCATATTCATATAATTATTTTTTTCACCAATTTGTTGATAACATTTTGGAAGTATAATTATGCTAAATCAATCTCTCGAGCACCTTCTGTATACTTGATTTTTTTAAATTCAGATTGTTACCCCAGCAAGAAGTGTTTGAAAATTGATCTTAATTTTCACTTTTTCGCAGACTGAGCACCGTTGCGCGTTAGAACTACCTTAAGTACGAATACTTGAAGTGCAGGAAATATGCTTGAAAATTTAAGCATTTTCGAAGTACTGTGTACTTCAAGTGCACTGTTAAAAATCTACGGTGTCAAACGCTGCTGGTGTGGACTTTTTCCTGGTGTTACTTATTACAGTGTTAATATTAACACTTTTTACGGTGTTAAATTAACACCAGCCGTTTCCTTAAATTTTCCCTGTGTTACCGACGAAGCATTATAATACTTTTTGCTTTAAAGGCATGAATGCAAGTATCATGTGTGATTTTTTATTATCTCGTCAATGAATTAGTCGCTTTTCTCAGTTTTTATCGAAAAATTGATTAAAAAAATCGATTTTTTTCATTACAGATTCCTCTACCGGGTAATTGATCTGTAATTTTTCTTATCGAAAATCAAAATTCTAACTAATTCATTAACGAGATTCACATTACTGGCGACTGTATTTCAATTTTCGCTTCGATCCGTTGATAATTCGCGAAAAACGGGACTTCTGACTTTTTGATGTGAAATTCGGTATTTCAGACTCAGTTAACACCGCTCATTATCACCGCGATTGGTGTGGACCTATATAGACACCGACTTGGTGTTGTTTTTAACACCGGATTTTTAACAGTGTACTATACTTCCAGTATTTCACAAATATAAGGTACTTGAAGTACTGGCCAGCTCTGATACATTTCGGAAATCGATCGTAGAGAAAGAGCGAGGGAAATGAGAGGGAGGGAGAGCGCAGCCGAGAGATTCCACCGGAATATGTACTGCAAATATTGCGCAAACAATATCTCAAGGGCAATCTCAATCTGAATCTATACGACTGACACATAAAAACCTGTGATTCCACGAATGGAATCACCTAGTGACGTAATATATCCTCGGGAAATTGTGGCACCTACTCATGTGAATAGGCTACCGCGCCGGTTACTCCGCACGTTAGACACTGCTGGGTAAACTTCCAATCTGTACAGATAATAGCATGTGTCAAACATAAATAATGCGCAACGCGCAGTCGCGATAACAGAGGGGTTAATGCCGATAGCCCGCATACAAAAATAATCTTCGCTCAATACAATCGCACGTTTCGCAACGATACATAGGTATCGACAGCGATTTATCGGCCACTCGGTCTCGTACCTCATTTCTTCGTCGCTTTTCAAATCGATCCGCGCTAAAGACGATCATTTTTCATCCGAGTTCATACTACAAATCTACGACATTTTCGGACATGTGATCTGAAAATTATTGAACCCCAGTGGATCGGAGTGACCGTCATTTTGTGGTTTCTCGACGGTTATTACTGTCATTCTGAGGTTCCTTTTTCGTTCGTTTTTCGTTTCTTTACCGTAAAAAGCAACGTTGCTTTGCCGTTCAAGCTATCCCTTTGAAATTTTCTCGGAAAATTCTTTGCATCATCTTTACCGCATTATGGAGGCTTTTTTTAATCTTCCCGTTTTTTTACGAAAAACTGTCGAAAAAATAGGCTAAATTCGATATTTTCTGTTCAAACCGCCACCATTTTTTTTTATTTGTAAAAAATAACTAAAAAGCCACTATAACACGATAGCGGCTTTCCTACAGATTAATAATCTTTTCGAAATTTGTGTTTCAATAAATAAAAACAATGTTAAACAATGAACAAATCGGTTTTTAAAAAATCATTTTGTATTCTCCATCAGTGCTTTAATTTATAAAAAAAAAATATCAGACCGATTAGCTTATTGTAACCTTACAAAAAATCGCGAAAATATGCTATTTTTCGGGGGACCACACTGTGATAATCCCCCAAAGTAATGCAAAAGTAACCGACAGTTGGTTACAAGTCGTTTTTCGGTTATCGAAAGGTCACCTTGAGTCCAACCGCGATCACTTTGCAGTTACCCAACGTTTACTAAGTTGCTTGTGTTACTTTGGAGTTATTTTTTGTTCCATTGTGTGACTGGTCACTGTTCGGTTACTTTGCGGTTCTTATGATCCGCTAAGGAGAGAATGAAAAATAAAAATAAATTATGCTATTCGCAGATAGATATCTCAGCAAGGGATGAGTCCGCTCGTATATAATTGCGAATTCGAAATAATAATACCATGTGTGGAGCGCTAATGGTGACATTATAGCCGATTCTGCGCGGGCGATCCAAGTAGGGATCTGCCTCGTGACAGTATCGTCCTCGATCAACGGCGATCATGGCAGCCTCCGCGCTAACCGTTGATAATATTCCCGCTTCTGCAAATATACGAGTGAAAGAAAAATATAGATCAGTCAGCGATTCGAAGGAAAAAGGAAGAAAAAATACGACGTGCGTCTTACCTCGCAATTTTCCTACCATTTCTCCGTTGCTGGTTCCGCTGCAGCGCCACGTCATGATTTCTCGCGCGCACGATTATTCGTTGCCCTTGCGGAGGCACCGACTCGTGTCAGCTAAATTCTCGATTCACCTGAAAAAACAACAAAAAACCAACAGCCATGATTACTAAGGGTGTGCGAACAGCAACCGAATCGAATCGAATGTTGTTATTCGATTTGTATTTCGAAACGAATATTCGAAAAAAAATCGAATATTCAAATTAAATATTGAATTCGAATATTGAATATTCAAAGTTAGACAATCGTGAAGTAATGATCGGTATTGACTGCGGGGCAAAGTCTATACAATGGTTCAGTGTTGAACACAATTTTTTTTTTTTTTTCAAAATTGTATGGAGGCTCTCCAGCAGCCATTTTTTAAATTTACTAACATTTTATAAAAAAAAAAATTATGATGAAATAAATTAACGAACCAATAATTAAAGTAACAATACAAAGCCTCTTGAGGAAGACAAATGTGATAAATGTACTATAAAGAAGAGGAAGCACTATAACAATGTAATTGTCAGTTTTTTTTTTCATATAACGCTGTCGACATTCGAATGATCCTTAAATATGTAAAACAGTTCAATATCCAAACATTCCAATCGAATATTCGGACATTCGAAAAAGTCGAGTATTCGAAGATACGAATGTTTGATTTGAATTTTCACATCGAATTTTACTATTCAATTCGGATCGAATTATTCGAAAATTTCGAATATTCGCACACCCCTAATGATTACCCAAAGCTGGGCAGTATTTTAAGTACATGAAGTATTTTAGGTATTTAAAATACGTGCTTAAAATACTCAATACACTTTTGTGGTATTTTAAGTACTTTTTCGGCACTTTAAGTACAAATACAAAATACTTTTGCACCTACTCCATATTCGGAAACATTTTTATTAAAAAAAAATGTCTGTACGATTAGCTGAAGCCGAAGTGCTAGTCCTAGAAGGGACAGTCCCGTTTAAACGTAAGTTTTAGATCAAATTTCGATCATATCTCGATGGGATAAAAAATCTGAAAAAATCAGGCATACTCAATGTGCTGAAAAGATTGATTTTGCATAACAATAATTTCAAAATGTTATTAACAAATTAATGAAAAAATTAATTGTTCAACAAATTATCCGGCAAGTAATCTTTTTTTTTTTTCTCATGAAAATTATTCACTAATTTTTCTGAATACGTATGAATTTTTTCAGAATTTTGTCTAATTTTTAGATAACGCCCCTCATTTTGCGTAACAAAAGGCAATGTAAAAAAGGACAAAATAAAAAAAAAATTTATACGTATTTTACAATGCAAAATTATTCTCTTCAACACCTTTAATATGCATGATTTTTCCAGATTTTTATATTATCGAAAAGTGTTTGCAATTTCCTCTCATTTTTCGAAAAATTATGTGAACTCGACATCAGTTACAAAAGGCTACCTTAAATTGATTCTGCCCGCCCCTACTCATCGTCAATGGACACACCATCGAACTTTACGAAGTATCGAAAAAAGTTTTTAAACGAAGTACTTATAAATGTATTTTAAGTACAAAAAGTATTCTGTATTTTGTATTTCAAGTATTTTCGAGTATTTTGCCCAGCTGTGTGATTACCCAATATCGATGTGGCGGGCGAACGTAAAAACCTTTCGTACTTGGACTGCGAATCTTCATTGCGGACAACGTGCGGAATGTCGCGTCCCAAGTTCGTCTCTCCAAAACGTCTCTCCGGCATTTGGGATTAAAATAGTATACGATAATCGAACGGCAATAAGAGAGACTCGCGTTTTGTTGTGATTTCGCGTGGAGCTGTGCTGCTCGCTGCTGTTCCGTCGCGGCTGTCGCGGCGGCTACCGCTCTTTCGGTATATCTATAGATAATTCTTCGCATTGAGTAAGCGCAGCTGAGTGTCGCGCGCGGCGGCGGCAGCGATATCGATTCGGTACAGCTGGACGCGAAGAGCGCAAACGCCAAGTTTTCACGGATCTATCCCGCGTTCGCGCTGCTTCTCGTCGAGACCGCCGCGCGCTCAGTGGGCATGGTCATGGTTCAACACCGGCGTGCGAACTCGTCGACTCGATCCGTGACGGTGGTCGTGCATGTCCGTCGACGCGCCTGTTTTTCCGCGTACAACAGAAGGCAGCCTGCCCGCGTTGCGTTCTACCGCGTTATGCCGCTGCTTTCCGAATTTATCTCCGATGATGCGTTACTGACATCGAGGCGGAGCGTTATTTTTTCACTCGATCGGCCGGCCTCTTTTCGGTTTGTCGTTAATAGGCGCTGATAGAGCCACGCGGGCGTACAGATAAAATGTGAGGATTTCGCCGGTTCGTCGTTCGCCTCTTCCGATATCCGTGCGATCATGCCAATCGTAAGTGTACGCAGGATATTCAATTGTTCGCACGTGCACGCGTCCCGAGTTCATTAAAATGTAGACCATCTTGAAAACAGCGCTGGGCAACGTATCAGAAAGTACTTGAAGTACTTATTGAAGTACAAAGTACCAAGATTCTTGAATACTGGAAGTACCGTGTACTTCGAATACTCGGTACTTCAAGTAGTCAGTACTCGAATACTATGAGTACTTAAGGGGCTGCTGGAGTCGATTTTGTTACCGACATTGGTCCTGTAAAAATAGACTTCCGCAGTTTACGCTTTACGTTGTTATAACGCTGCCGATATACTTCAAATTTGACAGAGATGTTATATGAACAACAACGGTTCGGCGAAGATGCGAATTTCGGTCGAAAACGAACAAGAAATAGAAAAAATCGTATATTTGTAAACCCCCGAAAACCAATATGGACGCTCGAAATGTCAACAACACATTTGCGGTAAGATATTATCGTTTGAGGAACTCAAACGTGCCAAATCCGTATCTACGCCAATTCTTTGATGTTTTCTGAATATTTCAGAACTGGCGAAATGTCGATTATAGAAACTGAAACCACGTAAAGCGTAAACTGCGTGCACGTGTTTTTGGTTAAACTTTCAGCCGATAAAGAAGATCTCTATTGGCTCAAAATATACGGTTTTTCTATTTCTTGCTAGGTTTCGACCACAAATCGAATCTACGCCGAACCGTTGTTGTTCATATAACATCTCTGTCAAATTTGAAGTATATCTGTAGCGTTATAACGACGTAAAGCGTAAATTGCGGAATTCTAGTTTTACCGACCAATGTCGGTAAAAAAATCTACTCCAGCAGCCCCTTAACAAATACTACTACTTTACTTGTTATACGTAACAAATAAAATATAAGTACTGTCAAGTACGTCCCTGGCAATCCCGGCGACCACGAAAACGACCTAAATAGTCCAGAAAACGACCGAATAAACGACCGGTCGTTAAATGCAAAAAAAAAAAACCGTCAAAAGAGGCAAACGACCGAGAAAACGACCATTGAAACTATTTTTGGTTGGTCGTTTCTTCGTCGTTTCTTGGTTCAATGGCCGTTTGTTTGGTTGTTTGCCTCTTTTCAACGGTTTTTTTTTTTTTTCATTTAATGACCGGTCGTTTTCTCGGTCCTTCAGCCGGTCGCTGGATCTGTTAGGGGTAATAATATACGTGAAAACTTAAAAAGTAACTAAAAAGTACGAAAGTACTATGAGTACTTCACGTATCAAATTTCGATTCGATTTGATTGCTATTCGCATACCCCTACTAAAAAGCCATTCGCTATTTTTACACCCCGCTCCCGGAGACTACTGCGGTCTGAATTTTTTATGTTTGAACCTCCAGTTAGGTTGTACAGAAAGAGATGCTATTCCCAGACCTCTGTGTGAACCTTCAAAAGTTGCATATTTTACCCACTTTGATTCAACGAAAGGTATTTGAAGGGTTTAAATTTTAACACGGGACACGATTTTTCTTTCTCTCGAAGTTCGATTTCTTTTATCACGGAGGAAACGTATATTTTTCGCAGGTTTGCGCCGTGACACGTTGACTTTGATTTTCCATCGTGCGCGAATGCGACGCGAGAGTCGCAAAGCAAAGCGGTAGTCTCGTCGCGCGCGCTCTTTATCCCTCACGTGAACCTGTTACGCGCGTATTCGCGTCTGCACGTGCTGCACCACGAGCGACGCTCGCAGCAGCAGCAGCAGCGCGTGCGTTTCTCCGTTCGGAGGGCATAATTACCTCGAACAATGCGGCTTCGTGACTTTGAGATGAAAACTTGTAAATTAGGCTCATCAGCGTCGTTACCGCGTCGTAAATAATTCGAACGAATTTACCAACGAAATCGTCCGACAAATACGACAACGGCAGGCGGCGTCGATGCCACATACCACATCTGCCAACCTACCTACATATAGCTACGTACGCGAACCGCAGAAAATTCATCATTACGCTATTATCTCTTCCTCCTATTATTCGCTATCGCGCCATAACGATTTTCAAATATTCCAAATCACATCTCCCGTTTGCTACGCGAATTGCCAATTGTCTGGAATTACTACTCAATAGCTACTTTAAAATGACCATTATAATAATCTACGGTATTATCTTTTGATTACAAGTAACCGAAATTTCTAACAATAAGAAGAGTAATGAAAAATAATTATAATAGTATTAGTCAATAATAATATCATATTAATGAAAAAATTGTTTTACCGGTTTTTTTCAATTAATTTATAATTCTGACGATTTTCGAATATTCCAAATGACACGGCCCGTTTGCTATATGAACTGCCAGTTGTCCGCAGATACGCAATTATTACTTAAAATGCATATCATAATAATATCAATAATAATGAAAATATGATTTTAACGATTTTTTCAGTAATTTATAATCGTGACAAGTAGTAAGCAGCAGCAGGAATAGCACAACTTGGCGATATAAATAGCTGCTTGCAGCTGCTTCGCACGACAGAAGAGTCGTATGTTAGTTATTTACGGCGGAGGAAGTACAGATAATGGATTAACTATATGTTCCCCGTCACGGTTCGCTGCGCGACCCTTCCTCGCAATTGCTTCGGGAATCCTGAAATCTCGATCTTTCATTTTCATTGCAAAATGGAATTTCTAAAGCGAACGAAAAAAAAGTGACGCAAATTTTTGCAAAAACAAAATACTTCGTGAAATCGGGAATCACGAAGGGTGAGTGCACCAGCGGTTATTAGACAGACCCCAGAGAATAAACAACAGCGTTTTGAGAGTTTATGAGCAATTATGACAACTTAGCGGATCATTAGATTCCTAATTTGCTTATTGCTTCCTCATGAAGGAAGCTTTGTTTTCGTGAAAATATATATATTTTTTTTTTTCGAGATTTTTATGTCAGTACACTCAGAATCCTCTTCTAAAAAGTTGGTGGCTGTCAGCTATGTTCATGTGAAGCCGCTCTATTCGTGCTACGATTGGTCGGCGGTGTCGTCAGACACACTGATCGTGTATTGACATTTTGTTGTTTATGTCAAATGTCAAAATTCACAGAAAGGGACACGGGCGCTTTATGGTCTAAAACGTCGAGAAAAGTGGTTTTGTCCGAAATGTCTGTATGGGTGTGTGTGTGCATTTTTTTGATGAAATCTCTGGAATGGATGATAGGAAAAAAAAATTTTAAATGGTTTTAGATTCCTTAGGTAAATGGCTATAGCGCATATCATACGATTTTTGATTTTATCAAAAATGACAAAATGGCGGCCATTTTTTCAAAAACTTCGAAATATCACGTTTTTTTTTCATCGTTTTTTGAGAAAAAAAAAATAGTTACACTTAAAATTTCAAAATTCGTGTGATATGCGCTATAGCTATAATCATAATGAACATGTCTTACAATTTTGGTGAGGATCGGTTGAATAGTTTCGGAGATTTCATCAACAAGCCGTCCAAAAACGTCATTTTGAGAAAAACGCGTTTAACGGGTTGCGGTGCGTACCCTAACGCGCTCAAGTAGGACCACAGTGGGCGTCCCTCAAAAGTACACGTAGACTGCCAGGATCATCATAAAAGTTTAGTATGATACTTTTAAATATGTATACTTTCGAAAAATGCAATAAAAAAAAAATCGATTTTTTGAAAATTCTAATTAGGGTAGACCCCTTAATGACGAGCCGAAAGCGCAAGTGTTGCAATCGCACGCGAGTTGTGACAAAGATGCTCGCGCGAGATTCATGCAAAATTTTCTGTCACGAGTGGCATAAAATGTATTTTTCGTATTTTTCTCGGCTGCCCGGTGCGGGGGCAGGAGGGGAGGGGGCGCGAGGCCTTTTCCACGGTTCATTCGGAATTCAACGCGAGAAAATGAAAATAAACAAATTCTTCGCAAACACGCTTCTTGGTGTTTGCGAAGAATCTGCGGCGGCGAGCCGCGTTGCTCGCGATCTCAGCAAGCACCGCCTCAAGTATTGAGGCTGCGTTCTTTTTGCGTCGGTGCGCGCCGCGCGCACATACACACGCGGCATATCGCCTACACTAACGAGAAGATAAAAGATGACACTCGTGATTGCTCTGGCTCGCTGGGCGTCTCGGGGGTGGCGACAGCCGCCGCAGCCGCCGCCGCCGCCGCCGCCGCCGACAATAGCTATAAAATGAATTACAGCCACGCCGATAAGACGAGTAGAACGTCGGAAGTTGACGCACACTCGCGCGGCGACATCGTCGAGACCCTCAGCGCGAAGGGTTTTTAGCTTGAAGAAAATTGGAGGTGCACTCGAGCCGGTATCACGGGGAAAATTCGTGCGCGCGTCCACGAATCGCGAACACATCGCCCGCGCCGTTCGCGATTATGAACCGCAAGTGATACACATACAAACGCGGTAATCGCATGGTTGCGGCAAAAATCCGCAACTTCCCTGTTTTTTAATAACAAGTCGCCCGGCCGGCCGACCGCGGTATCATTAAAATCCGCGCGCGTACATCGCCGCCCGCGCGCGCGCGCGCGTTACGTCAACGGGCTCTGAAGCCAGTAAACAAAAATGAAGAGTAGTTAGTAGTCTTTCTATCGTCTCATTGCGATCCTCGCTCTTGAAATTTCTGGAGCTTGAATTTTCATTTTTCTTTTTATCTCTCTCGATAAATCGATCATTTTAAACGGATTTTTATTTTTAACTTAAAGATCTTCACGAAGATATGGAAGAGACCAAGACCGCAACGGCGGAACCGGGTAGGCTGCGACAAACCCTCGCCGCCGCTGTCAGTAAGTACTATTTCGGGCATTCCAGCTGAAATTTTCTTGCTGTAACCCCCCGACCCCCTTTAAGGCGATGTGAAATACCGATCCTCACCTCGAAAACGCGGACACGATTTTTTTCGCGAATTATGAATGGATCGAAGTGAGAATTGAAATACAGGCGCCAGTAATGTGCATCTCGGGAATGAATTAGTCAGAATTTTGATTTTAATAAAAAAAATTGATGTCGGTAACCGATCTGTAATTTTTTTTTTTCTAAAATCAAAATTCTGACTAATTCATTCCCGAGATTTTCATTACTGGCATCTGTGTTTCAATTTTCACTTCGATCCGTTAATAATTCGCGACAAACCGCACATCCGGAGATTTTCGGCGCTCACTGTTTCACATGCCCTTAATAACTGCAGGAGTTTTTTTTTCTTTCAAAAAATATTTGAAAAAAGAGAAGACACGTCTTTTTTTCTTAGAGCCTCAAAACAATATATGCAATTCTACAATTTTTTTTTTTTTTTTTTTTGGAAAAATGAATTTTTGATGATGAAAATTTGATTTATTCTTTCAAACCTGCGTATCTCGGAAATTTCTAACTATATCGAAAAATGGTTCAGACAAAATTTGTGCGGTTTCAAACGCGTTGAATGATGTATATTTTTCCAAAAAAAAGTGCGCAGTTCAAAATACTCTAAAATCGTTTTATTAAAAAAAAAAAAAAAAATGGAAATTTTTTTTTTTTTCGTTAAGTTCGCCGCCTCAAATTTTAACAAATTTAAACAAAGTTCTAAATTTTTTTTTCCAATTCTATGCAAAGTTACGAAGATATTGAGCCCTGGTGGGAAATGGGAAGATTTTTTATCGGAGTTATATCTACTTGAAGTATTTCACGACTGAAATTCACTTTCTCATTATCTCAATTCCACAAGATTGATTTCAATAACACACTAGTTTCTCGTTTCTTCGAAATTGGTAACGCAACTGTTGATGAATAACGAATAAATAAAGTACATTTTTCATGCAAATAGCAAACCGAAATCATTTTAACAATTTCGTACACCGAGAGAAATTTTTTTAATTGTTTCAATGAAAGTTCATTGACATTCCGACCCATGACAGTTTTTTTATCGCTGAAATAATATATTTTATGTCACTCCGTGCGTAAAACACGATATTACGCACGCTTCGCATTTTCCGACGTCGTGAAATAAAATTTCGTACGATACGCGTGCGAAAAACCTTTTTCGGACTCGTGTGATTGCAGCACTCGTTAGAAAAAGTTTTTTCGCACTTGTATCGTAATGTACTATTATATCACTGCGTGCGAGAAGTGCGATTTGGATCACACGCGACGCGGACTTTCGCACACTGGCAGCATAAAATTTTGTTCGGAGCTCGTGCCAGAAAGTGTTTCTCAACTCGTGTGATTGCAGCTCTCCGCTTCGCCTCGTGCTGCAAACTCACATCATAGGATAATCTTATATATCTTTTTATCTGTGATAAAGTCTCTTTGTCACAGATAAGGTTTCCTTGAAATATTGAAAACGTCACCTTGATTATGGCGATTAATGAGATGTCTCTTTGAAATTCAAAGAAAATGTTTTATTGGGACCAAAGAAAAAAATGCTATTCACCTATTTCATAGAATCAATGAAACTTTTTCTCTCGCTGTAGTAACGTTTGATACATAAATTCGACTATTGATAAATAAATTTGAATAACGTATGAATAAAGTACATTTTTTATGCAAATAGCCATACGAGAGAATTTTAACGATTTCGCAGTATATCCATTGAAAAGTAAATTAAAATATTTTTTTTGGGAGGGGGGGGGTAGGGTTTTAACATTTTTTTTGTCATTTTTATTTTATATTTTTACTGAATGCATAATACCTCAAGAATATTGTGTCAAATTTTCAAGTCATTCAGAGCAAAATTGACGACGTTATGAACATTTTTATACTCGCGGATGCTGTACCTTCGCGGCCCGAGCGCGACTTTAAAGCGTTTTTCCCACAACTCACGTTTTCAAAGTCGGTGCCCATCAAACCGTCAAAACTACTGCACCGATCCTTTTGAATTTTTGCATACTTGTTTTGTACATGTTTTACGAGGTAACGCGGAAGAGTTTTTTTTCGAATTTATTAATATTTTTAATTTTACAATAGCAAAATAGCCGATTTTTTTCCGAAAAATCGCGTTTTTCCCTTCAAAGTGTTCCCAAAAATTGAAAAATCAAAATTTCGAAAAAAACTCTTCCGCGTTACCTGGGGAAAACGATTACCTAACAAATGAACTTTGGTTTTTTAATTTCGGATGATCCAGTACCGAGTTCTGATGGGCACCGTAATTCTACTTTTTTCCCGAGACGCTTCCGAGTAAATGCCGCCATTGCTGTATTTTTTAATATTTCTTCATGAAAAAATTACACAATATTCTACGAATGTTATACTTTGATGTACAATTGGTTTTATTGAATAGATTTTAACAGTGTCGTAAAAAAAAAAACGTGCCTTTTTTGAACGAATTAACCCTAATTAACCCCCCCCCCCAAGTTGAACTTGGCCCAAGGGAAGCAATAAATGTTAAAAATGTGTGTGTGTTTCTGATTGAACAGTAAATATGGCTACTCTGGCGTACGGGACAATGTTGGGCTGGGCTTCGCCGATGACGCCGCTTTTCCAGAGCGCGGAGACTCCGGTGGGAACGGAGCCGATGTCCGACGAGGCGGCTTCCTGGTTAACGGGCGCGCTGTGCGCGGGAGCCCTGGCGATGATGCCGTTTTGCAGCATAATAGTCGAGAAGCTGGGTCGTCGAATCACCGGATGCACGATAGCAATTCCCTTCGGCATCAGCTGGCTCCTCGTTATATTCGCCACGGATTACGCCTATCTCTTCGTCGCCCGATTTTTGTCCGGTATCGGCGGAGCGGTCTGCTTCTTCCTCATACCGCTGTACGTCTCGGAAATATCGGCGGACAATATACGCGGTCAGCTCGGCAGTTTCCTCGTCTTCAGCATCAACATCGGTATCGTCTTGGCTTACGTAACCGGTGCCGTCATGACGTACCGAGTTTACGCGATATGCGGCCTCGTCCTGCCCGTTCTCTTCCTCGGTGGATTCGTCTTCATGCCGGAAACCCCGATTTATCTGGTGCGACAAAATCGAATAGACGAAGCCGCCAAGTCAGTGCCGCCGCGCCGCAGTTACTCTTATTCTTTTCTTTCTTTCTTTTTTCCCTAGTGGATCCTATACACCGCGTCAAACCACTGCAAAACACTACCCTACACTGTTAAAAATCCGGTGTTAAAAACAATACCAAGTCGGTGTCTATATAGGTCCACACCAATCGCGGTGATAATGAGCGGTGTTAACTGAGTCTGAAATACCGACTTTCACATCAAAAAGTCAGAAGTCCCGTTTTTCGCGAATTATCAACGGATCGAAGCAAAAATTGAAATACAGTCGCCAGTAATGTGAATCTCGTTAATAAATTAGTCAGAATTTTGATTTTCGATAAGAAAAATTACAGATCAATTACCCGGTAGAGGAATCTGTAATGAAAAAATCGATTTTTTTAATCAATTTTTCGATAAAAACTGAGAAAAGCGACTAATTCATTGACGAGATAATAAAAAATCACACATGATACTTGCATTCATGCCTTTAAAGCAAAAAGTGTTATAATGCTTCGTCGGTAACACAGGGAAAATTTAACGAAACTGCTGGTGTTAATTTAACACCGTAAAAAGTGTTAATATTAACACTGTAATAAGTAACACCAGGAAAAAGTCCACACCAGCAGCGTTTGACACCGTAGATTTTTAACAGTGTAGCAATCCCGGCGACCTCGAAAACGACCTAAAAAGTCCAAAAAACAATGGAACTAACAACCGGTCGTGAAATGCTTAAAAAAAAACCGTCAGAAGAGGCAAACGACCATTGAAATTATTTTTGTTTTGTCGTTTCTTGGTTCAATGATCGTTTTCTTGACCGTTTCTTGATTCAATGGTCGTTTTCTTGGTCGGTTACCTCTTTTGAATGGTTTTTTTTGCATTCAACGACCGGTCGTTCTGCTGGTCGCTGGATCTGTTAGGGTGTGTTCCCACCGATTTCCCACTAGAGGGAAACTGCCGTCTTGACCACGACCGTTTTGGTTATTTTCACAGTGATTCCCACCGCCGTACGATGGGAATCACCGTGGAAATTACTAAAATGGCGGTGGGCAAGACGGCAGTTTTCCTCTAGTAGGAAACTGGTGGTTTCGTTGTGTAGTGTGGATCCGCTAGGGTTTCCTTCTTTCTCTATTCTACTCGACAGAACTAATCCTAAAGTTAAGATAATAAAATAACAAAAATTGTCTCTTGCGTGTGATTCGACAGATCGCTCATGTGGCTGCGAAGCAACGACAAGCCAGCGGTCGACCGTGAACTCATGAGGCTGCAAGTCCTGAAAAACGAAAGCGCCACGCAGGATCGTTCCGTGGGATTTAAAGACTTGTTCAGAGATCGCGGAACTATCAAGGGTTTGGTGATAACTCTTGGACTGCTCAGCGGTCAGCAGCTCAGTGGAATATTCGCCATGGTGACTTTTTTTTCTTTATCAAGAGACGCGGTAGCGTCTCGGCGTCAAGTATAAAAAACAAATGGCAGACTATCAGAATGCATTTTGAGATATTTCTCATTAATGCAATTGTCACAAAACGCCCCTCGCTATCGCTGACTAGCGTCACGTACGGCAGCCAATGATGCATCGGTAGAACGGAATGCTGCTTCCGCACGATTGGCTGTCGTAAGTTACGCTGATCAGCGAAGGCGAGGGACGCTTTTGTGAAAGAGACTGTAGTGAGAAATACCTAAGAGTGCATTCGGGCATCTGATAGTATGCCAAAGAAATATGCCGCGTGAGACGAGGCGCTACCGCTACTTTTATTTACTACAAGTCGGGATAACATTTACTACGTAACATTTATAAGTCGCTCTCTCTATACACTGGAAGCTCTCACATGTTACGTTCAGCTAGTTTACGTGGGCACGTGGTGGGGACAATTCGAGTGTTCTCATTGGAGCAGGCGTGCTGCTTCGTGAACGTGATTGGTCCTTCACTTAGGTTACTGGGTCCGCATTAAGTAACATGTGAGAGCGTCCACTGTATTTATTTTGTATTGCTGCTTGTATCGCTTTTTTTGTATTACAATTTTTTTCTTACTGCTGCATGTATCGTTTTTGTTTTTGCTTGTATCGCTTCTGCAACGCTTTTTTATCACTTCGTTGTATACTATGGGGATTAAATATCCCAAGATCAAATAAGTCGACTAGTCTACTCTGCACTATTAAAAGAATATGCTTTCAAATGCTGCTAGTGTGGTTCGTTTTTCGTACTGTTATTTATTACAGTGTTAATAGCAACACTTTTTACGGTGTATAGTTAACTTGGGCGATTTCTTTAAATTTATTTCCGTGTTTATTTCAGTTTTTAACGTCAATATTAGGATTTTTTTTTGATAAGCCTGAAGAAGGCATACGTACAAGTAATGTTTTCAAAAAACTGGATTATTGCGGATCAGGGCTATGAAGCAGTGTTCAATCAATGACGAAATATTTTAACACCTTTTTAACACCAATTTACTTTTAACACCATTTTAACACCAATATTTTAACGCTTAACATCGTAATTAGAGTAGACCCATATACACACCTTCTTCGTGTAGTTTTAAACACGACATTTTTAACCATGTATCCGTTTGGATCACGCTTTACCCTGGACTTCTTCTTTCCTTCATTTTTTCATTAGTACTTTTTTGTTTTTGCTACGTTTTTTCATTAATTGCTCTTTTCTATGTTTTATTTTTCTACTATATTCTTCGCTTCCTCTATATTGTGTTATTATCCTGCATATTTCTACCATTCCGTACTCTGTCCTTGCTTCTTTAATTGTTACTACTGCACATTTAAGGGGTTATGCTACTGTAGAAGCCGAAATAATAGGCTGTCTTCGAGAATTTCTTTTCAGAAAAACTGCACTGTTAATCGAGATTAAAATAACGGGTGTTTATCATACATGTCAGTGACTGTATACGACAATTTTTTTCAAGCGATTCGTAACAAAATGGAGGTTGTGCAGCGTTTCTGCGATAACGTCTCCATTTTTCCAAGCTCTACGGTCGGAATGATTCCTCGAACAATTATGTTCCGGTTCATTTGAAATTTTGCACATATCTTTAAAAATAAATTGTTTTCGACACTACGTAGAATTTTTTTCGATATTTGAATTTTTAACAAAACGCACTTTCGAAGTGAAAAGTGCCTAAAAAAATCGTCACAAAATTGTTAATAACAAATTAACTAAGCCAAAAATTAAAAAAAGCCTACGTAGTGTTTTTAGACAATGTATTTTTGAATATATGTGCAACATTTCAAGTGAATCGGAACATAATTGTTTGAGTAATCGGTACGGCCAGCTTGAAAAAAGTAGTTTTGAGATAAACGCGTTTAAGGAGGCATCAGCGCTTCATACTAGTGAAATCAGTGCTAAATTTTCAAAAGCGTTTTTATAATTCTTGGTTGTGTAATAAATTGTTCCGAAGTGTTACTGACGTTTCAGCATTAGTTCTTAATAGACAAATACATTCACAGCCGTGATTTGAACAGAAAATCGACTGATATATGCAGATTCCCGATGTCATGATTTTTCGTACAATTTTTTGAAAGAATAAACCGTAATAATAGTTCCATTACGACGAGCAAAAGCTCATTTTTATCATTGGAAAATGCTTGATCGATTGACCTTTCAGATTTTTTAATAGTATCAGTACTTCAAAAGTTACAGCCATTTGTATGTCGCCTTTTAGGTTAGGATGCAAATCACGACTGTGAATGTATTTGTCTATTAAGAACTAATGCTGAAACGTCAGTAACACCTCGGAACAATTAATTAAACAACCAAGAATTTGAAAAATGCTTTCGAAAATTTAGCACTGATTTGACTAGTATGAAGCGCTGAAGCTTCTTTAAAGTTTGTGTTCCTAGGATGCTGCGCACTAGGCGGCCGCGCACTGAAATTCGAAAATCGCGAGTACTTACACATTTTTCCCGGTCATAATCTTTTGGGACATCATTTTCGAGGTCCCAAGGGACCTTTTAAAACAAATAAAAATATAGTCTATTCTTTGTGTGCTTTGTAGGTGAGCTACACCGCGACGATCTTCAAAATGGCCGGGAGTTCGTTGACCCCGAACACCGCGACGATAATCGTCGGTGCTATACAAGTTTTCGGCTCGTGGCTGTCGACGGTGCTGATGGAGCGAGCGGGACGAAGGCCGTTGGTATTGATGTCATGCGCGTCAATGGGAGTCTGTCACGCGGCGATCGCGACCTTTTGTCACCTGCAGGACGCGGGATACGACGTATCGTACTTCCGTTGGGTTCCCGTTGCGGCGCTGTCGACGTACGCGATTGTTTACAACGTCGGAATGGGCTCGGGCCCGTTCATCATCGCCTCCGAAGTCTTCAGTCCGGACATCCGGGGCCTCGCCAATTCCATCGCTCAATTCGTCATGTGGACCCTCGCGTTTCTCCTCGTCAAGTTCTTCCCGATACTCATGAGCACCATGGGCGTCGCCGGGTGCTTCGTCCTCTTGGGTTGCTGCTGCTTCGCTACATTTGTCTTTGCGTTTTTTATCCTCCCGGAAACCAAGGGCCGAACGATAGAATCCATTCTCGACGAGCTCAACGGCGTCACCGGACGCTTCGACGAGAAAGATTACGTCAAAGCGTCCATGGAAATGACGCACAAAAATGGCCATTTGCCCGCGTAATAGACGCACCATTAGCTATTTATATAAGTTATCGGGTTCATTTATGACAATCGCGACGGGGGGCGGGTGAGATATTTTCGATAAACAAGCGAAAAAACAAACAGTTCCCTATCAGGTTCGACAATCGGTTAGTTTTCGCCGAAACCATACCAAATGAGTATTAAAACAACCTGGTTATAATTTTTGCCCAAAAATAACGGTCATCCATGGTACGAAATAACCGTCCTTTCATTTTCATGACCGCATTAACCGTATCGAATGACTGTCCCAATAACCGTCCCACCAATCTCATAACTGGGTTAACCATACCGAATAACCATTCCAACAACTGGATTCGGTACGGATAACCCAGTTACGAAATTCATCGGATGGTTATTCCGAACCACGAATGACCTTTGATTTTCGGCAGAAATTAACCTGGTTGCTTTCATGGTTATTCAAGTGGTCACTGGACCTGTTAGGGTTATAACTGCTAGTCAAGTACAGACATTTTGCGATACTCCGGACGAGTGGTAAAAAAGAAATTGTATTGTCTGATCTTAAGGAGGTCCAGTCGTATAGTATTCATTTTGCATAAATTCGAGAAAAATGAGAAAGAATTACGTTTACTTCTTGATGATATAAAAATCTGAAAAAATGCATGCACATCAAAGGTACTGAAAAGATTAATTTTGCATAATAATAATTGCAAAATGTTATTAACAAATTGATGAAAAAAAAAAATTGTTGCACAAATTTCTCGGAAACCCAAATTTTTTTATCAATGAAAATGCTTCGTTTATTTTTCTGAGCACGTACGAATTTTTTCAGATTTTTAAGTTCACTTTGAATTTTGTATGAAAAAAAACGCAAACATCAAACTAAACTTAAAAATCTGAAAAAATTCATACGTACTCAGAAATATAATAGAAGCATTTTCATTTAAAAAAAAATTCGGGTTTCCGAGAAATTTGTTGAACAATTTTTTTTTTCATCAATTTCTTAATAACATTTTGCAATTATTATTATGCAAAATTAATCTTTTAAGTACCTTTAATGTGCATGAATTTTTTTAGATTTTTATACCATCAAGAAGTAGTTGCAATTATTACTCGTTTTTCTCGAATTTATGCGAAATGGACTCTATATGACTGGACCTCCTTAACGATTGGAATGTATAGGTAGGTGCTGCGCGATAAGCTGAGAGAGCTTACCGAGCTCCTATGCGAACACGCCAACAAAAATGTTCAATTGTTTATATATGGATTCGGAGAATTCTTGTGGATCTTGGGTGAAAATTCGTACATGGAATTTCATGTAATTTTCCCATCTTCCCGCCTGGTTCTTTTATCACTAGGGTTTTAATAGTAGCGACAAATTTGCCGTCGTTGATTCTTCGATTGTTGAATCGGAAATACGCATAATTTTATAATCTCGTTTTCGAGATAAATAACTTAAAAAAAAAGAATGACGCGCGCAGTAGTGAGAGTCGATGTCCCGTCCGCCCTGCATGTCCGGCGCGGGTGGGGATCAAAATAACGAATGACCTAAAAGCGAATGGCCAAAATAACGAATTTAAAAATGATGGACGTCTGAATCGAGAATAACCATCATTACAAAATGTGCGATTTTAGTCATTCGCTATCTTGGTCATTCGCTATTTTAACTGCATTTTAATAAAATGTGGGGTCATAATACCGAATGATCAAATAACGAATGGCTAAAATAGCGAATTCCGTAATGATGATCATTCTAGATTTGGACGTTCGTTAGTTTTAAATTCGCTATTTTGGCCATTCGCTTTTTGGTCATTCGTTATTTGGATCCCCACCCTCCGGCGCGGGAGTGGTGGGGGGGGGGGGGGGGGGGGGGAGAAGTATGTGCGGTGAGAGGCGCAGTTGTATCATAATTGGTAGTCCACGAGATTCCCTGCTTAGCAATTCCGATTAAAACCTATAGAAACCGATCAAATGGACAAAATTACGATTGAAAAATAATCGGTTCTAATAGGATTCAATTGGATTTTTGTCCGTTTCATTGTGGTTCTAATCGGATCGTTGAACCAGAGTAGTTTTTATCGCGATTTTATTCCTTGACGAAGATAGTACAAGCCAAGGGACATTTCCAATTTGACATTAAATTATTGTTAATATATTTTTTATTCGACGTAATAAGTCACTTTGTGTACAGAGGTAAACGCGCGCGGTATATTCAACGGTCATTGATCCTAGCGACTAGCGAAGATCGCTCGAGCCTGGAGCGCGAGCTGTGTGTGTTGTTATTGTGATGCGGACCGGTAAATATGACCGGTAATTTTACCGTATTTTTACCGTAAAAAACCGTACGTGACCGGTTTTTAAATTACCACATTGGTAATAAAATTATATAGTCTCACAGCGATGTAAAATATCGTCAAGATACGGTGAATTTATGAAAAAAAATGTTACAATAATTTTACCAAAAAATTTGTTACCGATTATTTCACAACTATATAGACGAAGTTTCCCATTTTTCACTGTAAATTTAACACAAAAATTGTAACCGGTCGAATTTACGACCAATTTTCGTGACAGTATTTTCACAACACAAAGTTTGCAGAAAAAAAATGCCGTAAAGATACCGTATTTTTCGGTCATTTTATCGAAAATAAAAATACCGGTATTTTCACGTCTCTACATATTGGTCGGGACTACGTCGGTCGCATATCGTATTGTTGCGACATTTTCTCTGTGAATTTTCGTACCTTTTTGGCGCGCCAAATAGGAACACGATTCGGCCAGCAATCCAGAGCACCAATAGCGCGCGGCTCGGCTCGCGCGTCGTGAAAGCTCGGAACTTGTGTTTATGTTTCTTCCTTTGTTAGCACTCGATCGGTGATCTAGGCAGCAGCGAGGAAAGAAAACGCGTTTGTCGCGCGAATTATGATTAGTCTTTGACGGAAATACAAATTCAGCGAATACCGAGATTACTGTTTTTTTATCATTAAATTTGACGCGTTTGTTGAATCGGTTTTTCGGCAGCGGATACCGCGCGAGAATAATATTGCAGCGCTTGTTCGCTGCTGCTTGGCTCTCGAGGTCTCGCACTGTTGGCGTTCGTTCAACAGCAGTATAATAATAACAGTATGCGGAGGCGACAGAACGAATTCAGCGCTTCGAAGTGACGGTGCAACAGTCCTCGAACTAAAAGTCCATCCCTGCGTGATCGACCGAAGCTCCGGAGGGTGCTTTATATTCCCCAGTATCGCGAAAAAAAGATCTATTTGTAGTATCATCGATGGTATCGCGCGCACGGTAAGTGACCGACTGTCGGTAAGACAGAAAGAGGAATGAGAAGCGGCCAATACGAATATTCTATTTTTACATTTTTTGTATCATACAAGCATCGGCATCTTCAAGTACATATTTACAGTTAGACTAATTTGAAAACACGGTCTTCTCTTCAATACCAGATTATCATTATACATTTTTTTTCTTAAGGGGCTGATGGAATAGATTTTTTTTACCGACATTGGTCGGTAAAACTTGAATTCCGCAATTTACGCTTCACGTCGTTATAACGCTACAGATATACTTCAAATTTGACAGAGATGTTATATGAAGAACAACGGTTCGGCGTAGATTCGATTTGTGGTCGAAAACTAATAAGAAGTAGAAAAATCGTATATTTTGAGCCCATAGAGATCTTCTTTATCGGCTGAAAGTTCAACCAAAAACACGTGCACGCAGTTTACGCTTTACGTGGATTCAGTTTCTATAATCGACATTTAGCCAGTTCTGAAATATTCAGAAAACATCAAAGAATTGGTGTAGATACGGATTTGGCACGTTTGAGTTCCTTAAACGATTATATCTTACAACAAATGCGTTGTTGACATTTCAAACGGCCATATCGGTTTTCGGAGATTTACAAATATACAATTTTTCCTATTTCTTGTTAGTTTTCGACCACAAATCGAATCTACGCCGAACCGTTGTTGTTCATATAACATCTCTGTCAAATTTGAAGTATATCTGTAGCGTTATAACGACGTAAAGCGTAAATTGCGGAATTCAAGTTTTACCGACCAATGTCGGTAAAAAAATCTACTCCAGCAGCCCCTTAAGGAGCTGCTGGAGTACGTGTAGATTACATAAATACGCGATTTTTCACATTTTCACTTAGTTTTTGACCGAAATTCGTACTAACTCGCCGACTCGCTTAGATTCACACGAAATCTCTCTCAAATTTCAACTCCGTACGTAGCGTTTTAACGACGTACAGTGTAAATTACTCCAGCATCCCTTTAAGTATAATAAGCGGTATAATTACTATTTTTTGTTCATCTTGCAGTTGATCTTATAGCTACTTCGGCGACCGGGAATTTCTGCTTGTTTGCCGATGTTTTCTTTCGTTTTCGCGACCGAGACAAATAAACGGGAGTCATTGATTATTGCTCCTTGAGAGTCGAATGAAAAACAGAATCGATCAACGCTACGACATTTTTTCCCAATGCTCTGCAGCTCGAATCCGGATCGCCCCTTATTCCGTCGCTGGACACATCGTCGAGCCAGGCGCGAATTTCGAACATCAATTCCATCAATTCGGCGGTGAGCGCTTCCTTTGGCAAGGTAATTGCGACGGAAGCTGCGTTCTCCATCACGCACAGTCGTACTTTCGCCTGACTGTGGTATCGCAACGTCCACGCGAGATCCAATATTTCCCTCGCCATTTTCGGCACTATCACGCAATTCTCCGCCGCGATCATTATCGTCGACAGTGTCTTGAGATAACGCACGAGCAGTATGTTCTCCTGGTCCTCGAAAGCCGCGGGTGTGTTGTACATGCACGTTTCTTTCCGACGGAAACCGTACACCAGAGGATAAAAAAATGACGAAGCGACATCGTTGAATTTGTTCGCAGTGGTGGCGGCGGGCCTCTTCGAGGCGTGAGCGAAAATTCTCGTGTTCGATTGTATCCGCCGGCTGACGATTTCCTCCCAGTCAGCTGTGCTCTCGTTCCTCGCCTCGATCACCTCGAAATCGTCGTCGTACAGAGTCTCGTATTTTTTATTGTCGCTCGTGTCGATCGCCAACGAGATGGGTTTGCCGACTTGTTGCCTCTTGCGTTGCGGCTGCTTCGCTTCCGCGACTTGCGGTTTTATCTCAATTCTCGACAATTTTCTAGAAGCCTCGGCCAGAATGTCCAGTATAAATAATCGATCCTGGATCGAGTATTGGCCGAGCTTTTTGTGGAACTCGTTGCACAGATATTTCGCGGCTTCCGCGGGATAAACAATCGCCACGGCGACGCAACATTTGAACTTCAGTAGCTCGAAATTTGCCACGCAACTGATTTCCCTCAATGAAACGAGAATCTCGAGCAATTCGACACCGAAGGTCGCGTCGTCGTTCGGCAGTTGCGAGAGTATGAGCTCCTCCCCGGCTCGCATTGATTCCTCGAAGATATTTGGATCGGCGTTCGACTGAGCGTTTAGCAAATTTTCTTTGAAATCCCGGAGATACATCGGTCGAAGTCTTTCGGACGCCGGTGTATCGTTGGACATGTCGTAGGGCACAAGATCATCGTCGCTGTCCAAATCTTCGTCCGCTTCGTCTGATTTATCTTGACCACAACCGTTCGATTTTCCATTAGGCTCGATGTCGAAAACTTTGGCTTCCGAAGATTTTTTTTCCAGGACTGACTCCGTGTCGATCGTTTTGGACGTCGTGTCTGCTACAACTTGGCAATTTACGGCCAATTCGTACAGTTTCCTCAGGCCTACGTCGCTAAAAACCAAGGATCCTAATTTCAGTTTTTCGTCCTCCGACGTTGCCTCCGTCCGCTGCTCAATCTCGAGATTTCGCAATCTTTCGACAATTTCTCTGGTTGCCGCGGGCATTCCCTCGTAGTCGTATTTTAACTTTGGCTCGTCCTGCGAATTGATCAAATTTTCAATGACAACCTCGCCCGTTATCATGCCCATCGCTCTCAACTCGTGCTGAGTGGATTCCAGATGCGCCGAAGTACCGGAAAAAAGGAGTCTTCTCGCGGTATCCTTCTCATCCGGCGTTAACGACTCCTTCACCTCTCTCACGGACATAAGGATCAATTTTGTTATGTACTCGTGTTGCTCGAAAGAAGTGTGATTAATGGCGCTCCTGTCTCCCCAAATATCCAGCAATCGTATAAAAAGATCCCTCAGCGCGCGTTTGTCGATCGACGATGTCGACAGATACGCGATCAAATTTCTCAGAAGTCGTTCGTCCGCGTGATAAGACGTCAGCGGTATCTTCACGGTGAACACGTGTTTCCAATTCGGATCGTTCAGCAAGTCCCCGAAAATATTTTTAACTCCAGTCGATGTCTCGTTGCGCCTCAAAAAAGTCACAGCGATTGGATGTATAGCCGGCTGGTCCGTGTGACTTAAAATCCCGTTGATGCAGTCTCGTATATCGCGAGGATTTTCCGAGCACCAATCGGACATCACGTCGAACAAATATTCGAATCTGTGAGCACCAAAGGCGATCACAGCTTTGCTCATCAGCATCGAGAGCATCTTCGTATTAGACCGAATACCGAAGTTGCGATTGATCGAATGCAGAAACGATATCGCTCTGCCGATATGCAGACTAATTATTTTCGCGTAATTGTCCGGCAAAAAACAATCCGCGACTTTGCCGTCCAATTTGTTGGCTATCCTGCTGGGCAATGACACGAGAATTTGCAGAGTGATTTGCCACTTGTTCTCCGCTTCGGCGCTTTCCATCGTCGTCTTATCGGTGAGCTTGCAAATTTCCGCTATGCACGAGACGAGAGCCTCGCTTTTCGTCAGTTTCTCCAGTAGCAAAACAATCGATTTTACGACTTTACCGTTCGTTGTTTCCTTCAGGAAGTCCGTTAGTATTATCAGACTTTCGTGAAACAGGGAAAAAGGCGCGCCATCCACGACTATTAGCCGCTCGATCGAAGGCTCCAAACTATCATTGACTGCTGGCCAATTGTCGTCGAAAGTGTCGATGATTCTTTCTACGATTTTTCCATAGATAACATTGTCGATTCGAGGAGTTTTATCCAACTCAGTGTACTTTTCAGGGGTCATAGGCCCAGGCAGCAACTTGGAGAATTCGCTGATTTCGAACCTGAGTTTTTTCAACACACTCTCACTGTTAACAGCACCGATTGCACTCAATGTTTCGAGTAGCTGACTGCCAGCTAAATCTAGACTCCTCTGAATTGTGGCAATCGGTTCAGCCTCTCTCTGAGTACAAATAAAATGTGTTGATACGTAACAATTCATTTCATAGCTGTGATAATATTAAAATATGATTTCAGGCAATGCTTACATTCACAGATATTTCATTCGTTTGAATGAAACCCATCAGCTGCTCGGCATTGATTCTCACGTTAATGCCCTGATCCTTGCCATAGTGATCGATATAACTGTAGCTCTGTAGACTTTTCAACACATTTGATTGTTGGACCAACAAAACTGAACATTTCTCAGGATATCTGCTGCACAAATATTTCATGACGATTGTTGCCTGTAAAAAAATATCTGTTGCAACTCAATTGCTTTTCCAGAGAAATCTTCTTGCAAAGTGATAGAGTAAAGGTACAGTTTTTGACCATGTTATTACCCTTAGTAGCCATCAACTTGTTCCATTTGTGGCCACATTTATTATACATAAATGAAGATGATGGCCACAAATGCTGCAAAGTGCTTTGAACATTATTTATGAAACGTATTTCAAGGATGTTATTATACAGCTCCGCACTAATCAAATGAGTGCAGATTTTAAAACATCATTTATACATAGTTTTAAGCATCTGTTGATTATTTTTAATGGCAATTTCTATTGTCACGCATGTTCTTGACCTGGGAAAAATCATATTGTAGTCGATTCGCGAAAATATTAACCGTTTTACACATACTTTCGAAAAGGTACTTTTCATTCAGTTTTTTTAAAAGAATAAACCATGTTTTTTGCTCGATTTCGATGTTTCACGGCTCCTTGTTTTCCTTATAAGATGCTTTACGAATTTGCCTTATAAACAATTTGTAACAATTTGCGTTGAAAAATTACAGCTGTTTGTTTACGAAATATTTTTATAGATAGGTAAACAAAAGGTTGTCATTTTTAAACGAAGAATGTCATAAATTATTTGTGAGGCATATTCATGAAGCATCTTTGAAGAAAGACAATGAGCCATGAAACAGCCAAATCGGACACAACCCACAGTTTATTCTTAAAAAAAAACGGAATAAAAATCACCTTTTTAAAAGTTTGCGTAAATCGTTTAATATTTTTGCAAATTCATTGCGATTAAATTTTTCTCAGATGAAGCACATACCCAGCAATATGAATCACCATCCAAAATAGTCAATAGATGCATGAAACAACGTATGTATAAATTAATAACAAAAACCAGCACCCATTTGACTAATGTGGACTTGTATAACATCCTCAAGCACTACATATTCAATGTAAAATTTGCTTTGATTAGTGTAAAATAATCTCAGTTATTAATTTGAATAGATTGATAGTATTATGAATTAATATATACATTTTTTATGCAGCCAGTATTGGTACAGTCGTAAAGTGACCACAAACGGAGTGTCTACCCTATGATTATTTACAATACCTTGTATAATGCATGACAATTGTTATTGCATTCCTGGATTATGTTGCAGAGCACAGACAGCAACTCTGTCAATTCCTTGTCGGCCAAAAATTCTTTTACCAGTTTTTGCAAGTTTGGTTCTGAAAAAAAGTGTATATGAATAAAACACTCGGGTGAACGGATTGTTTGAAACAAATCGATTGGTTCAAATCGATTTGAATTATATCCCTATGAATCGCCAGGCATAAGTCTATCAAATCCAGGCATAAATCTACCAAAAATCAATTTTTTCTTTATACAGGGCATCCCAAAAGTTATGAAGTTCGAGATGTTTAACCCTGTTTGCTTAACCCTATATATGAACAGAGTTAAGCAGTCGGAACTTTATTACTTTTAGCCCTGTTAACCCTGTTCGCTTAATCCTGTTAATGCTGAACATGGTTAAGCAGCCAAAACTTCATTACTTTTGGGACACCCTGTATAATAACAAATAAAGAAATGTGGATCGATCTGAAACAGAATTTATCAACTCGGTGGATTAAACGGTCCGTACACGATTGATCGAAAAATCGATCAATTGGTGACAAAAAGATCGATTTGTCGATTAATCAATTAAAAAACGGTAACCCTATAAAACACGGAAAAAATTCAGTAACGGATTGTGTTGTGACGCAGATTTACCGGTAAACAACTTTTCATCGTTTCCTGACACAGCATTCCACAATTTTCGATTCATTTCACAGCCATCGAATGATTGTTCGTTCATGATGAGTATAATTATTACTGCAAATGTATCAACGACACGAAGCTATGTTACAGGACTCATCCTGTTCGTCCGACAAAGAACCCGCGGTTGTTGAATTTCTGCTCGTTTGTTGTCTCACGAAAACATAACCTAAACCGGATCGTCGGGCCGTGGAGGTTGGGTCGCGAAAAAGCCGCCAAAACCGGTGAAGCTGGCTGAAACGTGAAGCTTCACAACTGTTGCGTGTTTGTTGTTGTTTATTTTATACGTAAAAAAAATAATGAGTGATTCAGATGAAGATGTTCAAGTGGAAATTCAAAAGACGCTGGCATCGATCAACGACGTTACGACTAAAATGTAAGATTTTTCGGGCCTGCTACTTTATTTTCGGTGGATATGAAAATATATCGAATGACCAAAATAGCGAAATTAAAAATAATGAGCGTCCGAATCTAGAATGGTCATCATTATGGAACTCACTATACGAGCCATTCGTTATTTTGATTATTCCATATTTTAACTCCCCATTTTATTAAAATGCAGTTAAAATAGCGAATGAAAAAAATAGCGAATGGCTAATATAGCAAATTTCATATGGCTATTCTACATTTGGACGCTCATTATTTTTAAATTCACTATTTTAGTCACTTGCTACTTTGATCCTCACCCTTAGTTTTCATGTGGAATGAAATACTGAGATGCGTTTTTTTTTCAGCAAGAAAGAACTGTTGATGATAATCGATTTGATAAGGGACGAAGGACTCTTGGGCGTTGCCGTTAAAGATGCCAACGAAGCTCTGTACAATGTCATACAAGATCTGGGCATAGATTTAACCGCCAGTCCAGCCATCGCAGGGGAAAACGAGGAGCAAGAGGACGATTGTTTGGTTCACTTGACGAGAGACTTGATAACCAAAACTTTATTGTCAATCGAAGGAGAACCGGAGGCACAATCGCAATAATTCAGCGGTGAGCCAGTTGTATATAAAAATGACAAAATATAACAAATTCATATTGCATAAAATTATATAACGCACACCTTGTGAAAAAATATAACATCTTATTATTCTACAATTTGGACTCGGTGAGCCAGCTGAATTTCTGCTCCTTCCTTCCAGCCTGGGGATCGATCAGAATGTTTATTATGCTCGGACAGTCCTTCACCTGGAAACGGAATTTTCTTATTCGTCGATGGATTTACAAGAATCATTCGGGAGAAACTGATTTCAATTACCTCTAAAGCAGTTTTCAGTGCCTTTTGTATATCCTCTACAGTTGTGCAGAGATGGCCTTTCTTTCCAAACATTTCCATCATTTTTTCGTAGCGAGTACCCGTCGACAGCGAATGCGGCGGAGTTCTGCAGATTAAAAAAAAAAGAACATTAGTTGCGATTTTTTTTTTTTTCCTAATTTTAAATTCGGAAAACTAACACTTTTGTGGGCTCGCCCATCGACTGTATTTCTTGGAATGATTCGCCGTCCAAACCTCCGTAAATGCCGTTGTTGTTTACAATGATAATTATGACAGGCAATTTGTACCTGAAAAAAATATATGACTTTCAACAGCGACTGGTATTTACAGTTTCATATGAATTATTTATTTATTTATATTTTTTTATTTATTTAAGGTAGTCCGAACGGTACAGTCCCAGGGAATGTGGGATTCAGAGAAATTCAGAGAGAATTTCGAACGTTTCCCAATGGAACAAAAATCCAAAAAAAATCAAACATTTAGAAGGTGTTCGCAAGATTAATTTTGTGTAATAACAATACCAGAAACTTAGTATCAAATTGATAACAAAAAATATTTTTCAACATATTATCCAGATACGTAACTTTTTTTTCTGATAAAAATACTTTGTCTATTTTTCTTAACACATATGAATTTTTTCCAAATTTTTTCGAGATTTTAAAATTTGCCAAAAATAGCTCAACAAAATCACGAAAAAAATCGGGAAAATTCATACGTATTAAGGAAAATAAACAAATTATTTTCATCACAAAGAAAAGATAGGTTGCCGAGTAATTTGTTGAACCAGTTTTTTTTTGTGAATTTGTTAATAACTTTTGGGAATTATTGTTATGCAATATCAATATTGCAAATACCTTCTATATGCTTGATTTTTTCAGATTTTCATTCTATTGGGAAACGTTTGAAATTCTCTCTGAATTTCTCAGAAGAGCACGTTTCCTGGGACTGTACCGCTCGGACTACCTTAAGGCCATGTGAAACACCGAGCGCCAAAAATCTTCGGATGTGCGGTTTGTCGCCGATTATGAACGGATCGAAGCGAAAATTGAAATACAAACGCCTCTAATGTGAATCTCGGGAATGAATTACTCAGAATCTTGATTTTCGAAAAAAAAATTACAGATCGGTTACCGACATCAATTTTTTTAATTAAAATCAAAATTCTGACTAATTCATTCTCGAGATTCACATTACTGGCATCTGTATATCAATTTTCACTTCGATCCGTTGATAATTCACGAAAAAAAGCATATCCGAACTTTTGAGGCGAGCGTCGGTATTTCACATCGCCTTAAGGGGGAATACATAGAAACGACGACAAATTTCGGGATTTTGTCCAACAAAACTACTCGACCAATTGTTTTGAAATGTTTAGGCTATTTTATTGTACATAAGAAGGTATGAAAAGGTACCAGAGATTCTTCATGACCCGAAACTTTAAACGCGACTTACTCAAAACTACATTTTCGAAATTGGCGGGCGCGATAAAAAATAACTATTCATCCGATTCATATAAACCAGAGATTTTTCGATACATAATTGCAAACTCTCGCCGATGAATCTCCTAATTCAATGTAAAAAAATTGTTACAATCATCTTTTTGAATTTTTGCATTTTTCGTATTTTTTGTATTTATGAAAAAAATGATTGTATTTTTTTTATCGAGTTAGGAGGTTCATCGACGAGGGTTTGCAATTATGTATTTAAAAACCTTTCATTTATATGAATCGGATGAATACTTTTTTTTTATCGCGCCCGCCAATTTCGAAAATGTAGTTTTGAGTGAGTCGCGTTTAAAGTTTCGGGTAAAGAAAAATCAAAGTCTCTGGTGCCTTTTCATACCTTCCAATGTACAATAAAATACCCAAACAATTTCAAAACGATTGGTCAAGTAATTTCTATGAAAAAAAAAAAAAAAAAAAACCCGGAATTTGCCGTCGTTTCTATGTTTTTCCTCTGTTAAAACAGGTAAATTATTTTTGTTTAGTTGTAATACTTAGGATTTTTACCTGAACATAGTTTCGATTTCCATACCGGAGAAACCGAAGGCGCTATCACCTTCGACGCAGACGACTCTTTTGTCGGGTGCATTATCTTTGCAGTGAAGCGCAGCCGCGATTCCGAATCCGAGGCCGACACCCATCGTGCCAAATGTTCCGGCGTCGAGCCTGTGACGCGGATTATCATTCAGGAGAATCGTCCGTCCGATGTCCATGGTGTTCGCTCCTTCCGAGCAGATTATGCTGTCTTTTGGAAGAAGTTCTTGAATGTGTTTGAAGACCGTGTAGTAATTGAGCGGCACCGATTTATCCGCCGACATTCGCTAAACGAACAAAATTACATATTTTGATGGTGCAACCTTTTTGTTGATAGGGTCGGAGCACCGTTTGTGGCCACTGTACTATTAGCGGCCACATCAAAATGTATATTGTATATTAAGGATTATACAGCTCCACACTAGTCAAATGAGTGCTGATTCTAAAAAATAATGTATACATTAGGGTGTGTCAAATAATAATAATAATATTTTTTCTTTTCTTTTTTACGGCAAAAGTATTTATTCTGACCTTAATACACACCTCCCATGCAAAAAACGCGCCTAAATATATATATATTTTTTTTAATTCGAAATTTCATGTAATAAAAAGACCTCGTTTGAGACACCTTTGAACATCATTTGCCAGCGAACTCCTTTGGCACAGTTGATTGTTAGGTCAACCTCTTGAGTTTAAGCCATGAAGACCAATAAAAAGTGCGATAATTAGTAGTAAAAATCAGAAAAACAAAAAAATTGTATTTCTCGGGTTATTGAGGAAAAGTAAAAAAATCCGAAGATTATCGCACTTTTCTTTGGGCTTCATGGCTCAAACTCAAGGGTTTGACCTAACAATTGACTGTGCCAAAGGAATTCGCTGGCAAATAATGTTTAGAGGTGCCTCAATCGAGGTCTTCTTATTATATGAAATTTCGAATTAAAAAAATATATATATATTTAGGCGCGTTTTCTGCATGGGAGGTGTGTATTAAGGTTAGAATACATACTTTAGACGTAATAAAGACAAACAAAAAAAATTATGTTCTTTTTTGACACACCCTAGTATACATAGTTTTGAACATCTGTTGATTATTTTTAATGGTGATTTGTACTGTCAGGTATGTTCTTGACCTAGGAAAAATTTTAATGCAATGGATTTGCTAAAATATTAACCGATTTACGCCAGTAATCGAAAAGGTACTTTTCATTCCGTTTTTTAAAAGAATAAACCATGTATTTTTTGCTCGATTTGGATGTTGCACGGCTCATTGTTTTCGTTAGAAGATGCCATACGAATTTGCCTCATAAATAATTTGTAACATTTTCCGTTGAGATATTACAGCTGTTTGTTTACAAAATATTTCGGCGATGGGTAAACAAAACGCTGTCATAGTTAAATGAAGACTGATATAAATTATTTATGAACTAATTCATAAAACATCTTTCGAGAAAGACAGTGAGCCGTGGAAAATTCTTTAAAAAAACTGAATGAAAATTACGTTTTCAAAATTTTGCGTAAATCGGCAAATATTTATGCAAATCCGTTGCAATTAAATTTTTCCCCGGTTACGAACATACCTGGCAATACCAATCACCATTCAAAATAATTAACAGATACTTAAAACTATGCATACATTATTTTTTTAATTCAACACTCATTTGACTAGAGCTGTATAACATCCTTAATTAAAAATATTATCAATCTATTCAAATTAATAAATTAGATTATTTTACACGAATTGAAGCAAATTTGACGTTCAATATGCAGTGCTTAAAATATATAATTGTTTAATAAATAATGTTCAAAGCACTTTGCACCATTTGTAGCCATCACCGTCATTTACGTGTTATAATTATAGCCACAAATGGACCAAGTTGATGGACACTAAGGGTACTAATAAGTTGTCCAAAAACGGTACTTCTACCCTAATTATCATAAATCAGAATCTCACTTCGATCATTTGTTTGTTACTGTCTCCCGCGGACTGAAGTTCCTTCCACCAAGTATCATTCTTGTTGACTCGAAATTGTCTTTTCTTAAGAACATTCGTTAGCGCGTCAACTGTGGGTGCCAGATCTGCTTGGATCGCTACTGCTGATTGAACTGAGTTGTGTAGCTCTTCGGCAGCGATGTCGACCTTATATTATAAACAAAAAAAATAATATCCAAATTTTGTAAGTCATAATTCGTAGATGATAACAGAGGACAATCCTCAAACATTCATGAGATATAGTTGACAGTACGATTTTTTTTTGTAATGATGATTAATAATAATAATGTGTTGTGATTATAAAATAGAGTGTAAACATTTGTATAGCTGAAAAAAACTAATCTTTGCTTTAATATTGGAAGGAATAGTGGGAAAAATGAAAGAAATCATTAATGCATTACTTTCTTAATGCAATTAAATTTTTTCCCCTATTCGCATATTTACATTCTATTTTATGATCACAACATATTATTATTATGATATCAGCATTAGAAAAAAAAATAACAGAGCTGGGAAAATTGTCGAAAATACTTAAAATACATTTATAAATACCTCGTTTAAGTACTTTTTTAGATAATTCGTAAAAATCAATGGTATGTCCATTGAAAAAGATGGCTTACCGGATAATTTGCTGAACAATTCATTTTTTCATTAAATAGTTAGTAACATTTCGTAATGATTAGGGATGTGCAGGAGCTCGACTCTGTTGGAGTAGCTCGAGGTCCGACTTGGCTCGTCGCAATCTGACTACTCGAGGCGCTCGAGGTGCTCGGACTGCCCGAGTCCCTCGAGCCGCTCCAGCCGTTCGGGCCACTCGAGTCGTCCGAGCCGCTCTCGCGCGACGGTTTAAATAAAATTCACGTTTTAATTGCTTGAAAAATCACAATTCCCGTTTAAATTGGTCAACAAATCAAAATTCCCGTTTTATTTGTTCGAGAAATCGAAATTCACTTCACATCCACATACCCGCATAATCTACATAACTTCTAACTTTTGACTAATTTCTGACTTTTAAAAGTTATAAGTTAGTTAGTAGGTAGTTAAAAGTGAGTAAAAAATTAGTGAAAAGTTAGAAGTTAGTCATATTCAGTTAAAAGTCAGAAGTTAGTCAAAAGTTAGTCAACAGTTGGTAGATAGTCAAAAATGAGTCAGCAGTTAGTAGTTCGTCAAAAGTTAGAAGTTAGTCAGTAGTTAGTACTGAGAAAGTAGTAAAAAGTACTCGGACACTCCGAACAGTGCGAGTAGCCGCGGGTATCCGTGGGTAGTTCGAGTTACTGACTACTTAATCCGAATCGTTTAGGTACAGACGGGCTCGAGCCGCTCGCCGGGTTCGAGTAGCTCGAGCGGTTCGACGGGCTCGAGTAGCTCGAGCAGCTCGACGATCTCGAGTAGCTCGAGCGACTCGAGCGGCTCGCCGGGGTCTAGTAGCCCGAACGGCTCGACCGGCTCGGGTAGTTCGATGTACTTAGCGCCATTGCTCGATGCAAAGCTCGATCAAGTGCCGAGCTCCATATCTAGCTATCCCTAGTAATCATTATTATGCTAAATTAATTTTTTCAGCACGTTGAACATGCCTGATTTAAAAAAAATGTATCCCATCGAGAACTGATCGACATTTTCAGGGAATCGTACAGACATTCTCAAAAAATACAAATCTTTCCGAATATGGAGTAGACGCACAAGCATTTTGTATTTTGTACTTAAAGTGCCGAAAAAGTACTGAAAATACCGCAAAAGTATTTGAGTATTTTAACCCATTAAGTCCTGAACGGACACTTTTTCGTCCCATTTTTCAGCGGTCATTTCTTACATGAAAGCCGCCTCGAAAAAAATCAGCAGTACTTGTATCAGATGTAAAATTTTGTCAGCTTTCCAAATCCGTGATCAGAATTTTCAGAAAATGTACTTTGACAATGTTCTATTTGTTTATTTAAAAAAAAAACGCTTTTTTTCGCTCCAATATTTTTTTTGACCAACATTTTCTTATCGAAATTCGACCGGTACCCCTCCGGGGGGTCAATATAGCGCGTCCATGGACCCTAATCTTCAAAACCCATACCTAATAATTATGGATTTCAAGATGGCGGTGTCCAATATGGCGGCTTGAAGCCGAAAATTATCTGGCATTTCCTACTTACGCGGTCACAACTAACTTGTTTGATTGAATTTGCATGATAAGCGGTATATAAGGGTTTTTGGGGTCGCTGATTACGAATCCGTTATCAGATTTACCGAATTCGAAATGGCGGATCCAATATGGCGGACAAAAGTTTCCGAACTCCGTATTTTTTCGTGAAAATTCGTAGGTATGGGTTTTCGAGGGCGCTGATTACGAATCCGTTATCTGATTTGCCGAATTCAAAATGGCGGATCCAATATGGCGGTCAAGTTTCCGAACTCCGTATTTTTCCGTGAAAATTCGTATGTAGGCGTTTTCGAGGGCGCTGATTACGAATCCGTTATCAGATTTGCCAAATTCAAAATGGCGGATCCAATATGGCGGACAAAAACTTCCAAATTCCGTATTTTTTCGTGAAAATTTGTAAGTAGGGGTTTTCGAGGGCGCTGATTACGAATCCGTTATTAGATTTGACGAATTCAAAATGGCGGATCCAATATGGCGGACAAATCTTCCGAATTCAGTATTTTTTCGTGAGATTGGATCCGCTATTTTGAATTCGGCAAATCTGATAACGGATTCGTAATCAGCGCCCTCGAAAACCCCTATCTACAAATTTTCACGAAAAAATACGGAATTCGGAAGTTTTTGTCCGCCATATTGGATCCGCCATTTTGAAATTGGCAAATCTGATAACGGATTCGTAATCAGCGCCCTCGAAAACCCCTACCTACGAATTTTCACGGAAAAATACGGACTTTGGAAACTTGACCGCCATATTGGATCCGCCATTTTGAATTCGGCAAATCTGATAACGGATTCGTAATCAGCGCCCTCGAAAACCCATACCTACGAATTTTCACGAAAAAATACGGAGTTCGGAAACTTTTGTCCGCCATATTGGATCCGCCATTTCGAATTCGGTAAATCTGATAACGGATTCGTAATCAGCGACCCCAAAAACCCTTATATACCGCTTATCATGCAAATTCCATCAAACAAGTTAGTTGTGACCGCGTAAGTAGGAAATGCCAGATAATTTTCGGCTTCAAGCCGCCATATTGGACACCGCCATCTTGAAATCCATAATTATTAGGTATGGGTTTTGAAGATTAGGGTCCATGGACGCGTTATATATATTGACCCCCCGGAGGGGTACCGGTCGAATTTCGATAAGAAAATGTTGGTCAAAAAAAATATTGGAGCGAAAAAAAGCGTTTTTTTTTTAAATAAACAAATAGAACATTGTCAAAGTACATTTTTAAAAAATTCTGATCACGGATTTGGAAAGCTGACAAAATTTCACATCTGATACAAGTACTGCTGATTTTTTTCGAGGCGGCTTTGATGGAAGAAATAACCGCCGAAAAATGGGATGAAAAAGTGTCCGTTCAGGACTTAATGGGTTAAGTACGTATTTTAAATACTTCAAATACTGCCCAGCTCTGAAAATTTGTACTGTTGTTAAACATGTCTCATGAATTTTTGTAGATTTATAACTCTCGATGAAAAAGAGCTCTACTTGACTTTACCTGAATGACCTTAACGTTATTCTGGAAGCGTGGCGCACGCCCGAAATGGAGCATCCAATTTAATCTAGCTCCCAGCAATAGAATGACATCGGCGTGCAACAGAGCTGCTGTCCTCGCGGAGGAGACGCTGTGTTCATCGAAATCGGATACAACGCCTTTTCCCATCGGAGTTGCTAGGAATGGCAAACCCGTCGATTTCACGAGTTCTCGAACTTCGTTCTCCGCCCTCGCGTAAGCCGACCCTACACATTTAATGTTATTTCACAAATAGTCCATTGAATTTCATTGAAAATACAAGCCCCCCCCCCTTAAGGGGGGGGGGGGGGGTAGGGTTAATTCGTGCAAAAAAGGCACGTTTTTGTGAATTTTTTTTTGGCGACACTGTTAAAATCTATTCAATAAAACCAATTGTACATCAAAGTATAACATTCGAAGAATATTGTGTAATTTTTTCATGAAGAAATATTAAAAAATACAGCAATGGCGGCATTTACTCGGAAGCGACTCGGAAAAAAGTAGAATTGCGGTGCCCATCAGAACTCGGTACTGGATCATCCGAAATTAAAAAACCAAAGTTCATTCGTTAGGTAATCGTTTTCCTCAGGTAACGCGGAAGAGTTTTTTTCGAAATTTTGATTTTTCAATTTTTGGGAACACTTTAAAGGGAAAAACGCGATTTTTCGGAAAAAAATCGGCTATTTTGTTATTGTAAAATAAAAAATATTAATAAATTCGAAAAAAAAACTCTTCCGCGTTACCTCGTAAAACATGTACAGAACAAGTATGCAAAAATTCAAAAGGATCGGTGCAGTAGTTTTGACGGTACGATGGGCACCGACTTTGAAAACGTGAGTTGTGGGAAGAACGCTTTAAAGTCGCGCTCGGGCCGCGAAGGTACAGCAATCCGCGAGTATAAAAATATTCATAACGTCGTCAATTTTGCTCCGATTGACTTGAAAATTTGACACAATATTCTTGAGGTATTATGCATTCAGTAAAAATATAAAATAAAAATGCCAAAAAAAAAATTTTAATACCCTACCCCCCCTTAATAAAAAAAATAAAATAATTGTGTCTAATGAATTTTCTTTTGTTGCAGATTAACATGCCGAAGCTAATGGATGGTCGTACCTTTGCCAACGATTACCAAAGGATTCTTAGCTTTCGCGAGCAAATCCGCGGCGTCTTGAACCAGTTTAGGGTCAGGGAATACCAACGGAGGCGGTGAACAAGGAGCCACATCGACAATCTGATTTTCATCGACCGACTGATTGAGAAGTGTAGCGGGAAGATCCAAATACGTAGCTCCGGGTCTTCCGTAAGTCGCGAGTCGAATGGCCTTTTCAACGTGAAGTGGAATCAGAGCTGCGGTCGGAGGTCTCGCGGCGTATTTGCAATAAGGTCGGCTCGCCTCTACTTGAGGATATTCCTGAAAGCCACCGATACCTTCGTGATCCTCGGGACAGGAACCACCGAGCACTAAAAGCGGCCTGAAAATAAATATGCACTTTCATCGATTTCTCAAAATTTCATCGGGATTCGTACTCACAGCTGGGCAAACTACCAGAAAGTACTTGAAGTACAAATTACCGACATTATACTTAAAACACTCGTTTATTTACAAGTACCAAGAATCATGAATACCGGGTACTTCAAATAGTCAGTACTTGAAGTATCCATCCGATTCATATAAACCAAAGGTTTTTGCATAATTGCAAACCCTCGTCGATGAACCTCCTAATTCAATAAAAAAAAAATGTTACAATCATTTTTTTTGTATTTATGCAAAAAATTATTGCAAAATATATATATTTTTTTATTGAATTAGGAGGTTCATCGACGAGGGTTTGCAATTATGTATTTAAAAACCTTTCGTTTATATGAATCGGATGAATACTTTTTTTTATCGCCCCCGCCAATTTCGAAAATGTAGTCTTGAGTAAGTCGCGTTTAAAGTTTCTGCAAAGTCTCTGGTGCCTTTTCATACCTTATAATAAAATACAAAAAAATACTCAAAAAATTTCACAACCATTGGTCAAGTAGTACTCAGTACTCATTACTCGAAGTACTCAGTATTTTAAGTACGTCAAGTACGTCAAGTATCAAGTATCTAATACTTTTTAAAGTTTTCACGTATATTCCGTAATTTACAGTACGTTTTTTAAATTTGTTACGTATTTCGTGAACTGGAACGACCGTCGTTGCGTCGCGGTTGACGACCAATCACAGATCGAAAAAAATCGACACCAATGCCACATTACTGACCAACTTATCAGAGGATTACAAGTTCATTCTTAAACAGGCATTGACGATAGTAATTAAGATGTATCTATTTTCAGTTTTGAATAAGTCAAAAAGAAGAATACATTAGACCGATTGTTAAAAAACTAAACTAAAAATGGAGTTGCCACACAAGTATATATGAAGTATTTAAAAATACTTCATACTTAGTACTTCAGAAAGTACTTGAAATGCAAAAAAGTAGTTGAAATTTTGAGTACAAATACTTGAAGTACAGAACAATTACTTGAAAATTTAAGTACAGTACTTTCAGTATTTTTGAGGGGAGACTACGATTTTCGGGGCGCCAATATTTGACGCACGTTACTGATAGTACCATTTGTGGGGAGCAAAAAAGGTCATATGAACTATGGTCCTAGCTGCTTTAGTTTCCGAGATATTTCAAATTTCCGCTTTAGTACTACTTAGTGTTTTTTAATGAAAAAAAAAACGGTAAAAATTCCTTTCTACAACGAAAAATTTACGCTTTAGTAATATATAGTGTTTTTAAAGAAAAAAATCGTTGAAATTTCTTATGAAAGCGGAAAATTTCCGCTGGTGTTATGTTATGTCGAAAAATGATAAATCCGCGGTGAACTCCTGGCGCCCAGATATCGTAATACTGACCATTTTTGACACCTAATTAAAATCTTAAAAATGAATTACCCCGAAACTAAAGCAGTTAGGGCCATAGTCCATATGAACGTTCTTTGTTCCTTATGAGAAGAGTACTAACAAGTGTTAAATATTGGCGCCCCGGAAATCGTAGTCGTGCCGTACTTACCAACAGTTGACCTGAGCGTTTGCCATTCCGCCGGTAACGTGAAGAAGTCCCGGCCCCGAGACGCACAAAACCGCCGCTGGCTTTCCTTGATTTTATTAAAAAAGTTCAATGTTCAAAGTTCAACGCCATCGCTGCTTTTACGACGTTTAACGCCCGAGAGCTGATTTTAGGCTTTCGGAAGCGATGAAACACTCACGGGTCAAATATCCGTAAGCCTGGGCGGCGTAACAAGCTGCTTGCTCGTTTCTAAATCCCAAATATTGGAGACCAACCGCTTGCATCGTCACGGATAACTCGATCACCGGGTGACCCATTATACCGAATACGTATTTCAGACCCTACGTAAACATATCGCAAGATAACAAATCGCGAACATTTATGATTTATTATCCGTCGATCGTTACCTGTTTTTTCAACGCCTCGGCCAATATTTGATTTCCCACTTTCATTGCCATTGCGCGCTGATTGGATTTCAGCTTTTCCGGGATGAGAGTTTGGATCGCCGATTGACAGCCGGCGCTCGACTTCTCGGATGACAATAATATCAGCAGGACCGTCGGAGGAATCGGAGCCCACTAAAAGATCGAGAGTGGGGATTATCTTGCTCCGATGGTCGCGCTTATCGTACGAGCTACTGGCTACGTCGACTCCACGCGGAATTCCATCAACAACGGTAAAATTGCACATAAATTTGTTACGTCTTGACAAAAAAATTCCTTCCATTATTCTCTCATCATTGGCTCGTGAATATGCAAGAACTTGAGCAAGTATTTTATATTTTATTCTTCATTTTTAGCTGACAGACGTTCCAAAACAATCGGCTGCTGCCATCACTGGGATGCCAAGTGTACTGACCGAGAGAGAAGGACGCGAGAGGCTTGGCAAACATTGTCAGCTGATCCACAATCGATTGCATCAAATGAGAAGATGGTCCACAACGCTGTGCAGCGACAGGGAAACGAGGAGGAGGAGGAGGACGAGGAAAACTACAATTTTTTCAAGGCCGCGGTCAATATTCGAGTGTCCCACTGTGTCATTGCCATTGCGCGCTGATTGGATTTCAGCTTTTTCGGGATGAATTTTTCAATCGCCGACCTCTGGAATAAAAATAATATCAGGAGAGGAATCGGAGCGCACTGAGAGATCGAGAGTGGGGATTTATCTTGCTCCGTTGGTCGCGCTTATCGTACGAGTTACTGGCTACGTCGACTCCGCCGCGCCGCGCCGCATCGATCCACGCGGAATTCTGTCGACAACGGTAAAATTGCACATACATTTATTACGTCTTGACAAAAATATTCCTTCCGCATTATTCTGCTCATCGTTGGCTTGTGAATATTCAAGAACTTAAGGGGCTGCTGGAGTAGATTTTTTTACCGACTGGTCGGTAAGAAAGTACGGTTTCGTAGTTTACGGTATACGTCGTTATTGAATTACAAAAATGTCTCAAATTGTACAGGATTATAATATCAACATAGGCACATCGGCGTAGACTCGAATTTTGGGTGAAAACGCTTGAAAAACAAAGAAAATCGTAAATTTGTAAGCCTATCGAAAACCAATATGACCGCTAGAACTGTCAACTGCCACCTTTTTCGTATTATATAAACATTCCCAGGAATCCCATACGAAAAACGAGAATCTACGCCGATGCACCTACATTGATATAATAATCCTGTGCAATTTGAGACAGATTTGTAATACAATAACGACGTATACCGTAAACTACGAAACCGTACTTTTTTACCGACCAGTCGGTAAAAAAATCTACTCCAGCAGCCCCTTAAGCGAGTATTTTATTTCTTTTTATTTTTATTTTTAGCCAACAGACGTTCCAAAACAATCGGCTGCTGCCATCCGTCGGATGACAAGTGTACCGACCGAGAGAGCGAGGGTCGAGAGAGAAGGACGCGCGCGAGAGGCGTGGCAAAAATTGTCAGCTGATCCACTAACGATTATGGCAGACGAGAAGATGGTCCAAAAGGCGGTGCAACCACGGAGCAACGAGGAGGAAGCCGAGGAAAACGGTATGGACGTCAACGAGGAAGACGAAGATTGTAACGAACAAGGTACGACAATCGCTTTACTCATTGCCGCAGTTGTCATCGCTGGATTTCCCGCCAATCGCCAATAAAGAGCCATGACAGTTGCTCCGTCAAGTGGCACTGCTGGTATACACAAACACATCGTGTGTTATTGAAAATCACTCGACATGTCAAAATATTGCCACTTGACTCCGCAACCGACTGCCCAACTGGCGAGTCATTGTCACGAGCGACGTTACTACACATTATTATTTTAAACATCAGGGATTTTTCACACAAAACTCTACACATCAGAGATTCGACTCATAAAATTCTACACAATATTTTCTACACACGGTTATATTCTGGACAAGACATTCTACACACAAATGAATTTAACATTCAATATCCTACACATATTCTTATTCATAAAAATCCGGATCATAACGTATCCTACACATTAAAATATTCTATGAACATTTCCCTACACATGTTTGATTAATAGTTCGGCGTCCTAAACATTTCTCAAGCAGAAATACGCTCTAAAGAAGATTGTAAATAACTAAAAAGACAAAATATGTATAGGATGCCGAACTATTAATGGAACATGCGTAGAATAGAAATGTTCACAGAATATTTTAATTACATACTGAGTCGGTGTTTTTATGAACACGAATATGTGTAGAACATTGAATGTTAAATTCATTAGTCACACTAGACACTGCACTTATATTTTTTGTGTAGAATATCGTATGTAGAAAAATATAAGTGGAGAATACTTCATGTCGAATTTTAGACTGGAGAGCTGTACGTTTAGGAACACGAACTACTAATTGAATATGTGTAGAAAAATGTATACAGAATATATTAATGTGTAGGATAGACATTTGTGTAGAATGTCTCGTGCATTCGAAAATTATCGTGTGGTGTAGAAAACATTGTGTATAATATTATGCGTTGAATCACTGATGTGCAGAATAATAATGTGTAGGATTAATGTTTCTCCATTGTCACGATAAACCTATGATTGTGATTTTCATCGGTTTCATTACAGAATTCGAGGCCCTAAACGCCCAGCTCGATATGCTGAATTCGGCGCTGGACACCCTCGAATCCAAGAACGACGACGTTCACGCGGAATTGATCGAATTGCTCAAGTCAAACCAGGAAACGAGAAAGCAGATTCAGGAGTCGCAGAAGGACCTGCAGACCGAAGGAACACAGAAGTAGAGAGCAGCGCATTGTTCCGCCGTTGTTTTACCCCTGAACAAAAATATCGTTACACTCCAATGTGATGTCCTTCGAGGTATTTCAATCTCAATTGAAACGATACTGCGAATCTCAGCGGGATCCGCGGATTTAGTTGCTGCAGTTTTACCAACAGCAACAAAAAACGAAGAAAATAACATGCGAAGTAAACATTCTTGACTGTGAACCTGTACAGTAATTAGAAATTAAGTATATGTTTCGTTAAACCTAATATTTATATAGAAAGTGAGTATTTATTTCGTTCCTGAGTGCTCCAACTTTTTTTAAGGGGTTATGCCACTGTAGAATTTTTGAAAAATCGGTTTTTCTTTTTTTCGTTTTTTTAAAGGTCCCTTGGGACCTCAAAAATGATGTCCCAAAAGATTATGGCCGGGAAAAATCTCTAAGCACTCGATTTTCGAATTTTAGTGTAACGCTGCCTGGTGCGCAATATCCTAGGAAGACAAACTTTATACGTGCTTATATCAAAACTACTCGTTTCAAGCTGGCCGGACTGATTACTCAAACAATTATGTTCCGATTCACTTGAAATGTTGCACATATCTTTAAAAATATATTGTCTTTGTCACTACATGGGATTTTTTTGGCTTAATTCATTTGTTACTAACAATTTTGTGACGATTTTTTAGACAAAATTTGCACTTTTCACCTTAAAAGTGCGCTATTTTGTTAAAAATCCAAATATCGAAAAAATCCTACGTAGTGTCGAAGACAATGTATTTTTAAAGATATGTGCATAATTTCGAGGAATCGGAACATAATTGTTCGACGAATCGACCCGACCGTGGAGTGCGAAAAAACAGATACGTCGTCGTAAAAACGCTGCACAACCGCCGTTTTGTTACAAATCGCTGTAAAAAATTATCTTATACAGTCACTGACATGTATGATAAACACCCTTTTCGGAATCTCGATTTACATTGCAGTTTTTCGGGGAAAAAAAAAATTTCCCGAAAACAGCCTATTTTTTCGGCCTCTACAGTGGCATAACCCCTTAATTCATTATTGCGGTTGCTCGACAGCCGAGAGCATGACGTCCATGAATATTTGCGAATCGTACGCTGTGACGAGTTGGACGTTCGGTTCCCTCGATTGCAAGTGATCGAGGACCACCTGACCTCGCGTTTTACTTCCGGTCAGCTCGATGTCCGCGTGGAAGAGCTCCTGCTCCGTTACCATGTCCGATCGCACGACTATAGCAGCTAAAAGAGCATCGCAAGGCGAGTATTGCGACCTTCTTCTTTTTTCACACGTGCCGCTTTCTATAGCATTGACGAATTTCACTATTGCAGTGTCCTTCTGTCCCAATACGTCGTCTCTCCAACTCTGAAATGCAATTTACGTTTTCTGTCGTTAAAAAAAAACGGTGGGAACATTTGTGTAATCATATTTAGCAGTTTCAGTTCAGTTTGTCCCAATTCACGTTTTTCGTCCTTGAAGGGCCGTGACGGTTTTTAAAAAATTAAGGGATCGTCACAGTGTGACCCTCCGAAAAATCAATGATTTTCGCGAATTTTTTTTGTTAAGTTATAATGAACTAATTGGTCTGGTTTTTTTTTTAAATAAGTACATTCTTGAAGAATACAAAATGATTTTTTTTATGTGCATTTCTTTAATGTATAATAATGATATAAATTGTGTAAATAGCTCGTGTAAAAAAAAAGGTCCTGCATTATGTCCACGATTGCGGCCACAATTTTGATCTGAACCAAAAATTTCAAAAAGATTATTAATCTGTAGGAAATTCGCTATCGCGCTATGAGAGCTTTTTTTTTTTGAAATTTGACAAAATGGCGGCGGTTTGAACGAAAATGATCGAATTTAGCCCTTTTTTTCGACAGTTTTTCGTTAAAAAAAATAGGAAGATTTAATAAAAAAAAAAAAAGCTTCCATAGCGCGATAGAGAATGACGTTAGAAATGTTCTCTCAAAATTTGAAATCGACATCGTCATAACTCTTCATTTGAGAGTGGATACCGTTTTGAAAAACAACATTCCGAGAAAAGTGCGTTTAAAGTTTGCACACGCCACTGTCACGCTGCAATCCCTTTCTCTAAGAAAGGCTGTAGCGAACGAAATAATTCGAATTTCGATAAAAAAAATTTAACAGAATGTTTATAACCGTGTATACTATCGGATAATGAAAAAAAAAAAAAAATCGATTTTTTTTTATTTCACACTGTGACGATCTCTTAAGTCGCTTGCATTTGTAAAAAAAATCGAGTTGTCTTACTTGAGGTATTTTCGAATTCAAGCAAGTTTCCCACGGCAGCAGCACGAGTGGTTTATTTATACTATCCAAAAGTATGTGAACGCTCTCCGGGTCCGCGAAAAAGTTGAACTCTGCCTGTGACGTGATATTTCCTTTGGCTGCACAGATAAAACCGTTGGAATTTTAAAAAATACTCAACTAAAATGTAATGCCGAAGATGGATGTTGTACCTGTGGAGTTTCCGCCCATCACGTAGATCTTTTCCACGGTGTCGACGAAATCGGGAAACAATTTTATCGCCAGAGCTATGTTCGTCAGAGGCGCCAAGCAGACTAACGATATGTCCCCTGTTCGCATCGCAAAGATTTTATTGAAAAAACTTACGAAATTTGTATAGATCAATTAATGACAAATTTTATCGAATTAATTTGATAATTTTAATAAATTTTACCGGGTGAATTGCTTACCGGGATTTTCAGAGACAATTCTGTGCAGAGCGAGTACCGCGTGCTCCGAATGCAGCTTACTCGTGTCGACTTTGTCCATAAAAACATCTCCCAATCCGTCGCTACCGTGATAAGCATCGTCCCGCACTTTTTTCGCGTTTTCTGTATTTATAAGTGCGGTATGAACGCCCTTGTAAACTGGTATCTGAAATGAAGAAAAAAGAAATTTCATCATATTTACTTTTTCGTATGATAACATTTAAGGGCAGTTGCTCGATTAATCGTCATTTAAATCAATATTTCAGTTGATAATTGAGTTTATTCGAAATCGTGCGGAATGCGGCAAACGCACAGGTGAACTGTCGCTAACTATACGAATCCGGAAATAATCGCAATTTTGGAAAATTGTTTATTTCGGGCACAAATAATCGAAATAATCCATTTTGAGAAAAATTGATTATTTCGTTAAAGATTAATTTGACATAATAATAATTCATAACAAGACATAATATTAACAAATTCAACCAAACTTCCGACAACCTAAATTTGTTTATTTTTTATTTTTGTTTCGATGAAAATAATTCGTTTCTTCTATTCTCTTAAGGTAGTTATGTCGCTATAGTTCAATTTCGCATAAATTCGAGAAAATTGAAAGAGAATTGGAAGCACTTCTCGATGGTCTAAAAATCTGAAAAAATGCATACACATTAAAGGTACTGAAAAGATTAATTTGGCATAATAATAATTCTAAAACGTTATTAACAAATTGATAAAAAAAAACATTGTTTAACAAATATTTCGGTGACCTAAGTTTTTTTTTCGATGAAAATGATTCTTTCATTTTCCTGAATACGGATGAATTTTTTCAGATTTTTTAAATAACTTTGAATTTTTCATATAAAAAAACACGTAAATTCAAAGTTATTTTAAAAATCTGAAAAAATTCATCCGTATTCAGGAAAACGAAAGAATCATTTTCATCGAAAAAAAAACTTAAGTCACCGAAATAATTGTTAAACAATGTTTTTTTTATCAATTTGTTAATAACATTTTAGAATTATTATTATGCCAAATTAATCTTTTCAGTACCTTTAATGTGCATGCATTTTTTCAGATTTTTGGACCATCGAGAAGTGCTTCCAATTCTCTTTCAGTTTTCTCGAATTTATGCGGAATTGAACTATAGCGACATAACTACCTTAATTTTTCATTTTTTTACATGGGAAAGATCACAAAATTCAAAGAAGAGTAACAAATTCAAAGTAGAGAGGAAAAAAAAGGGAGCAAGATTGAAAATTTCACACTCACGTCCGAAGCGCCGCAAACATTCAATGTTCTGTACACATTGCAGACGACATTATCCAGGTGAGTATTTCCTCCCACGCAGGTGATACCCTTAATCTCGACTATGTTTTTCTTATGAGCCGCCACGAGAATGATCAATGCGACAGCATCGTCGGTTCCGGCGTCGCAGTCAACGATGATTTTCCGTCTCCTGCTTGCGTGGTCGTTGCTCTCGACTCTCGGCGTCGAACGACTCGGCGGCGATTGCGATCTTTTCTTCCCTCCGTTCACACTTCCAGCGCTGTCGTTCGATGCTTTGCCTTCGGCATTCGTGCGCTTCATTTTTCCGCTCTTTTTTACTCGACGATCGCCACACGATCTGCGGACTCTCTACCTGCGAATGACGCGATATGTTGTCGCATTTTTACATATAAAAAGCTCTACTGAGTCACGTTTGTTTTGTTAATCTCTGGTATCTCATACCACGACTCGATAAATCCCGATAACGTTATCATTATCAACTTTCGGCACCACTCGCGCGCGCGGGTGTTCCGACTGCTTCGGCTGTCTCGGTAGCAGAGCCGAGATCACGCGAGGACGAGTAGCCCCAGCCGATCGAATTAAGGGGTCTACCCTAATTAGAATTTTCAAAAAATCGATTTTTTTTTATTGCATTTTTCGAAAGTATACATATTTAAAAGTATCATACTAAACTTTTATGATGATCCTGGCAGTCTACGTGTACTTTTGAGGGACGCCCACTGTGGTACTTGAGCGCGTTAGGGTACGCACCGTAACCCGTTAAACGCGTTTTTCTCAAAATGACGTTTTTGGACGGCTTGTTGATGAAATCTCCGAAACTATTCAACCGATCCTCACCAAAATTGTACCACATGTTCATTATGATTATAGCTATAGCGCATATCATACGAATTTTGAAATTTTAAGTGTAACTATTTTTTTTTCTCAAAAAACGATGAAAAAAAGTGATATTTCGAAGTTTTTGAAAAAATGGCCGCCATTTTATCATTTTTGATACAATCAAAAATCGTATGATATGCGCTATAGCCATTTACCTAAGGAATCTAAAACCATTTTTAAAATTTTTTTCCTATCATCCATTCCAGAGATTTCATCAACAGCGCACACCCATCTTTTTTTTTACCTGTCTTCTCTTCCATTTTAGTGTACAAAAACTGAGTGAAATAAATATGAAATTTTTTTTTTGTGTATTTTAAGAGTATATTTTTTAGGCCTAACACTTTTTATATCCATATTTATAATTTATACCGGTCAAAAAAATTCGTGGAAATAGTATTTTTTTGGCCGTCTAATTAGGGTAGACCCCTTAAGGATGTAGGAGCGCGACGTCTTCAATTCGCATAAATTCGAGAAAAGTGCGAGAGAATTGCGAGCACTTCTCGATGGTCTAAAAATCTGAAAAAATGCATGCACACTAAAGGTATTGAAAAGATTAATTTTGCACAATAATAATTGCAAAATGTTATTAACAATTTAATGAAACAAAAAATTGTTTAACAAATATTCCTATGACCCAAGTTTTTTTTTCGATCAAAATGGTTCCTTTGTTTTTCTGAATACGTATGAATTTTTTCAGATTTTTAAGTAATCTTTGAAATTTGTACATATTTTCCATATAAAAAAAACACAAATTTCAAAGATTACTTAAAAATCTGTCAATTCCCTCGCACATTTCTCGAATTTATGTGAATTGAATACGTTGCGCTCCTACATCCTTAATTAAGGAGGTTGGAGCGCGCCACACTAGTCAAAAGAGGAGTACTGATTTAAAAAATAATTTATACAGAGTTTGAAGCACCTGTCGATTGTTTTGATGGTGATTCGTATTGCCAGGTTCGTATTTTCTTCACCAGGGAAAAAATTAATTGCAGCGAATTTGCATAAATATTAACTAATTTATGCAAATTTTTGAAAAGGTAATTTTCATTTAGTTTTTTCAAAGAATAAACTGTGTTTTCTGTGTTTGATCGTTCTCTTCCTTGAGAGATGCTTTACGTATTCACTGTCGAGATATTTGACAGTATTTACGATGATGTATTACGATGAGCAAATAAAGGACCGTAATGTTTAAACGGTAAATACTATAAAATATTTGGGCGCGGTGAATACGTAAAGCATCTCTTACGGCGATGTGAAATACCGACGCTCAACTCAAAAGTTCGGATACGCTTTTTTTCGTGAATTATGAACGGAGCGCAGTGAAAATTGAAATACAGATGCCAGTAATGTGAATCTCGTGAATGAATTAGTCAGAATTTTGATTTTAATTTAAAAAATTGATGTCGGTAACCGAAGATTTTCGGCGCTCAGTGTTTCACATGGCCTTAACCCATTAACGTCCAAGCGTCCCGATTTCTTACCAAACTTTCAACGCGATTATTTTTTATGTTATCGGCGTTGAAAAAAATTTGTTTTCGGATATATCGACGTAGAATTTTATGCTCTTTCAGAATACCGGCTCAAAATTTCGATTAGACATAAATAAAAAAAAATATGGCCGATTCAAGCGTGAAAAACGTGAAATTTTTTGAAAAAAACCTTTTTGTGCATTTTTTTTTGCAATGTTACCGCAATGAATTCATACTGTAATCATGATCAGAGGTGATCGGAATAGTTAAAGTTTAACAGAGAATTTTCATGTAATCATTGAACCACTCCTTTTTACAATATGGCGGCTAGAACGTAAATATTCTACAAAAACATAAGCTAATTTTTTTCTCGGAAACGATTGAGCTTAGCTCAAATTATGTAAGCACAAAAACATCTTAGAATTGGTCAAAGAATATCCTCAAATTTTTCAAAAATTTGTTGAGATGATTTTTGGTTTTCCAAAATATCAAATAAATTAAAACTGCCAAAAATTTTTTTTTTTCTTAAAAAATTTGAGAGTATTCTTTGACCAATTCTAAGATATTCTTGTTCTTAGATAATTTGTGCTAAACTCAATAGTTTCCGAGAAAAAAATTAGCTTATTTTTGTAGCATATTTACGTTCTTGCCGTCATATTGTAAAAAGGAGTGATTCAATGATTGCATAAAAATTTACGCATGAAGTAATTCGTATTGGGTCAATACATTTTTTAAGAAAAAAAAAAAAATTTGGCAATTTAAATTTTTTTGATATTTTGGAAAACCAAAAATCATCTCAAAAAATTTTTGAAAAATTTGAGGATATTCTTTGACCAATTCTAAGATATTTTTGTGCTTACATAATTTGAGCTAAGCTCAATAGTTTCCGAGAAATAAATTAGTTTATGTTTTTGTAGAATATTTACGTTCTAGCCGCCATATTGTAAAAAGGAGTGGTTCAATGATTACATGAAAATTCCCTGTTAAACTTTAACTATTCCGATCACCTCTGATCATGATTACAGTATGAATTCATTGCGGTAACATTGCAAAAAAAAATGCACAAAAAGGTTTTTTTCAAAAAATTTCACGTTTTTCACGCTTGAATCGGCCATATTTTTTTTTCTTTATGTCTAATCGAAATTTTGAGCCGGTATTCTGAAAGAGCATGAAATTCTACGTCGATATATCCGAAAACAAATTTTTTTCAACGCCGATAACATAAAAAATAATCGCGTTGAAAGTTTGGTAAAAAATCGGGATGCTTGGACGTTAATGGGTTAAGGAAGAGAATGAGCCGCGATGAATCATAATCGAACAAAAAACACGGTTTATTCTTTGAAAAAACTGAATGAAAATTATCTTCTCAAAAGTTTGCATAAATCGGTTAATATTTATGCACCCGTTAAATCCGTTGCAATTAAATTTGTTCCCTGGTCAAGAACATATATTTTACTACAAATCACCATAACTATAACTTATTCATAAAACTTGTGTAAACAATTTTTAAAAATTGACACTCATTTGACTAGCGCGTAGCGCTCGAACCTCCTTAATGCCGTAATGTGACCCCAGAAAACGGCCGCCGGTCGTTTTGTGCCGAGAAATATAATTCAGCAGAGGAGCGGCCACGAAACGACTGCCCATCCAGATGGTGTAGTCGTTTTATCAACGAGCAAACATCGAATACTAAACGAAGTAACCTAATCTATTCCTTTGCGGCCAATGCTAACAACCAGATAAACCTGCAAATTACGCGATTTACACAAACAGTAGGTAAACCTGCGATTTACGCGATTAATTTTAATTGCAAATTAATCGCGGTTTCAATTGGTTTCGGTACAGGAAACAGCCGGCTAACATTAGAAAATCCTAGCCTGCTAATGATCTCCTTCTTCATCAATCAATTACATTGATTTTTCCCAAGAATAGTTCTTCCGGTCAGTCGAATCGCCGCGATCAAACAACAACAATAATGATCCAACAAATCGCGATCATAAGACTTATTGTATTCCCGTAGAATAACGATTTTTCCCAGATACTCGCCCAATTAGTCCGACCGTCGATAAAACCACAACAAATGATCCAACACCGATTTATATAATAAGACTTATTCCTATAAAATAAAGGTAATATCGTTTAGCTGCGGTCTTAGTAAATCATGAACTCAATTAATTGAAAAATCAATTAATAGTAACGATCAATTTGTTTTTTCGTCATAATGAATTGCGGTAAAAAGTTGCGGCCTCCCGGTAATCGCGTCGCGCACGTGTAACGATCGGTACGTATACATTAGACATGTGGAAAATAAATAAAATGTCGTTTACCCCGTCTCAATAAATCATGAAATCCATCAATTAATTGTAAAGATCATTGCGAGTTCTCGTCAGGAACCAATTCATTAAAAAAATCAATTAATTATAACGATCATTGTGACTTTTCGGCACAATTAATTGCGGTACACAGAGAGAAATAAAAGATACTGGTAACTATTAATTTATGGTTAAATACAACCTTAGCTATTACAAAAAAGTTATCTGTACTAATTATTTATAATCAATGCTACAATTAATAATAGTTATAGTAACAAAAAGTATATTGTTTTGAAATTTTAGCAATAGATGCGACATACTATTCATGGAAAACATAATTATAAGCATAGTATTCTTTGAAAAATTATTTAACAATTTTGAAATGGTCATTGAAATTACAATAATAAAGTTGCACCAACTATAAAAAAAATAGCTAAGGTTGTATTTCATTATATGTTTACTGTTAAAGTAACTAGGATATTATATTAAGAAAACTATAGAATTAGTTACAGTAACTACAAAGCAGTTAATTTAACCAATAAATCAGTTAAAATAACTATTCAAATTGTTGGATGGACTAAAAATCTACAGTTATGGCTTAATAGTTGCCTAAACTATCTCGATTTCTCTCAGTGTAAACGTTGCGGCTTCCCAGCAATCGCGTCGCATCTATAACGATCGTACCGATCGATATGTACCGTACATTAGACGTGTGCAAAATTAATCAAATATTATCGTTAACCCCGTCTTAATAAATCATTAAATGAATTAATTAAAAAAATCAATCAATTGTAACGATCATTGCGAGTTCTCGTCAGAATGGCAATTGCGGTAAAAAGTGACCCTCCCGACAATCGCGTGTGTCGCACGTGTAAAGGGTCGGTACGCATACTTGTTATTTTAGACGTGTCCAACTGCATGCCGTTCGCGTAAACGTAATTTGTTAGATCAATAGCTACGCGCGGAGAAATTGTCTCACCGTGTGTGCAGAGATCCGCGCGCGACGCGGTGGCTTCGACACGGCGGTGTAACTGTTAATGCTACAGTGCTTTAATATTGTAATATTCACGGATCTTGACCTCACTGTTGGTACTGCTAATACACGCAAGCATAGATATAGATATGGTAGGGATAATAGAGCGACTTACAATGGGTCATAGAGAACCCCGGCCGGCGGTTGCGGGTCGCGCGTGGTACAAAGTCCACGGACAGTACATGATCCACACACACACACACATTCGCAAAACTATATCGTTGCTTCGTGTGTATACTACGCGTCGCACGGTTGCGACGATGTGCTGGCGACACATATAAACACTTTGCGGGCCGCAAGTACGACCGAAAGAAATAAGGTAGTATGCGCGCCATGGCTGACATCGCATAAGTTCGAGGGACGCGAATGAGACAGAATTCACGAATATTTCTCGACGAGACAAAAATCGGAAAAATCAAGCATACGGAAGGTGCCGAAGAGATTATTTTCGCACAATAATAATCGAAAAGTGTTATTAACAAATTACTGAAATAAATAATCGTGCGACAAATTAGCCGGCAATCTAATTTTTTTTTATAAAAATGATTTGTCCATTTTTCTGAATACGTGTGCATTTTTTTCCGAATTTTTTGTCATGTTTGAAAATGCGGCGTTTGTTTTAATGGTAAAATAGAAAATCGGAAAAAATTCGGAAAAAATTCATACGTATTCAGAAATATAGACAAATCCTTCTCATGACAAAAAAAATTGTTTCATTTGTTGCCCTATTATTTATTTCAGTAATTTGTCAATAACATTTTTCAATTATTATTATTATTATTATTATGTCAATATAATCTTTTCAGCACCTTCCAAATCTTGATGTTTTCTTTTTTAGTTGTAAAATTGAAAATCAGGAAAAATTCGGAAGAAATTCATACGTTTTCGGAAAAACAGTCAAATCATTTTCATAACAAAAAAATTAAGTTGCCGGGTAATTTGTTGTCCTAATATTGATTTCAGTAATTTGTTAATAACATATTTTTCAATTATTATTATGTCAAAATAATCTTTTCAACATCTTCCATATACTTGATTTTTTTTTTAATATCTATTTGCAAATAAATAATCGTGTGACAAATTAGCCGGCAATCTAGTTATTGTTTTTTTATGAAAACGATTTGTCCATTTTTCCGAATACGTGTGAATTTTTTTTCGAATTTTTTGTCATGTTTGAAAATGCGGCGTTTGTTTTAATTATAAAATTGAAAATCGGGAAAAATTCGGAAAAAATTCATACGTATTCAGAAATATAAACAAATCCTTCTCATGACAAAAAAAAAATTGTTTCATTTGTTGCCCTATTATTTATTTCAGTAATTTGTCAATAACATTTGTCTATTATTATTATTATTATTATTATTATTATTATTATTATTATTATTATTATTATTATTATTATTATTATTATTATTATTATTATTATTATTATTATTATTATTATTATTATTATTATTATTATTATTATTATTATTATTATTATTATTATTATTATTATTATTATTATTATGATGTCAATATAATCTTTTCAGCACCTTCCAAATCTTGATTTTTTCTTTTTTAGTTGTGAAATTGAAAATCAGGAAAAATTCGGAAAAAATGTATACGTATTCGGAAAAACAGTCAAATCATTTTCATAACAAAAAAAATTAAGTTGCCGGGTAATTTGTTGCCCTAATATTTATTTCAGTTATTTGTTAATAACATATTTTTCATTTATTATTATTATGTCAAAATAATCTTTTCAACATCTTCCTTATAGTTGATTTTTTTTTAAATATTTTTATCTTATTGACAAACTGTTGGTAAATTCTGTATGATTTTCCGTCGAACTTATGCGACGTCAGCCATGGCGCGCATTCTATGGTAATCGCGTTAGGGGCTGCGGCCCGCGGCTCTCATCTCGGTCTCCTGCCACGGAGTTTCACCGATGCCGCCGCCGCCGCCGCATCGGGGGGAGCACCAGGCGACGATTGCGCTCACGGATGTCTCGCACGGACGATCCGCTATGATTCTTCGTGCGATCCGTCGTCGCGTTATTAAATAATCAAAATATAGTAGATTAATCGGAAAAAATAGTGCGAAACTGCGAAGCTCGCGCGACCTTTGACGCGAACACATCGCAGGGGGCCTGCTGCGACCTTTGACTCGTACTCAAAGGTTTCGTGCGCCGAAACGCGATGGACGAAGCGAAGTTCCTCAAGAGGTAACGATTCATTGACGTTTGACGTGTGACGCACGAATCTACGCTTGCCGCGGATTCCTCCAAACGAATCAATTTTTCCAATTCATTCGCCAATTATGTCCTAACGAATCGATGTTTTTTTCCCTATACAGGGTATTCCAAAATGTTTTCAACTTCCTGCTGCTTAACCCTGTTTGCTCAGCCCTTCGTATGAACAGGGTTAAGCAGCCGGAACTTCATAACTCTTGGCCCTGTTAACCCTGTTTGCTTAACCCTGTACATGAACAGGGTTAAGCGACACAGGGTTAAGCGGCTGGAACCTCTTAGCTTTTGGCCCTGTCAACCATGTTCGCTTAACGCTGTAAGGTAAACGTACCAATGGCGGGACAGGTCCCAGTTGCGGGACACTAAGAAGATATTTGTAAATAATAAAAGTTTGATGGACAAAATATAAAATGTAACTCTTACAATAGCATCTGTTATATATCATTGACGCACAAGAAGTTTCACATTTTTCATCGTCAATTGAATATTTGCATCAAAAGTATTTTTGCGCCCACGCCAATATGTGTCCACAAACTGGGACGAGACTATCATCTTGATAAGGATCTTGGGTTATGTGGCAGCTACTTGGATAACGAGAGCGTAAGAATATCGCAAGGATTCCGCGATAATTTATAAACCGTCACCATACATATAAAACATGTTTCAGCAATTGTCCCCAGGCAGATGAATTCAAATTTACATATTTCTAACGGTACGTACGTTTGATGTCCCGCCATTGGGACATGCACAAAAATAGCTGTCCCGACACGGGTACATGTGCACTTTTCAGCATTTTATTCAATAAATATATTTAAAAACATCCGAAACATGTTTATTCTATGGTTTTCGGGAACAAGAAACTCCAACCTTGCAATTCGCTACCGCTATTTCCTAAAATAATCAATATAAGCGGACAAAAATTGACATACAAAACAGACATTGTCTTAAACGTCCTGCCATTGGTACGTTTACCTTACATTAGGGTGTTAAGTTAAGCAGCCGAAACTTCACAACTGTTGGGACACTTTGTATAATAACAAATGAAGAAATGTGGATCACTATCTGCAATTAATCGGTCTGAAAATGATCGATCCCAAAATCAATGAATTAGTGACAAAAAAAATCTTTTGATTAATCAATTAAAAAATTGCAACCCTAGCAACAATTCATCGACGTGTGTGACGACATCGCCTGACGTTTTTGCAGTTTTGGCAAACGCAACTCTCGTTACTACCGATTGTCAACTTTTATATTTGTAGGAAAGTGCGGTCCGGCACCCTGGATGTTCATCCCACGGAGAAGGCGTTGGTAGTTAAATACGACATCGAAGCTTTTATTCTCGGCGAATTGGGGGATCCTATGCTGGGTGATCGCAAAGTAATTTCAGCCAACCGAATTGTAACTATGTGTCATCCCTCGAAGAGACAACTCTGAAATTTTTGGTTTTGTACCTCAGGAATGCCAGAAGATCATTAGATTGAAGAGCTTGAATGCCGACACGAATGTCGCACTTTTGGCCATGGAAGTTATGGGAAAATGTCCACTTATACACGAGTCCAAGCTTCACGAGGTCGAACAGCTGATCTACTATCTACAGAAGCGCAGACTGAACACCGACGGTGTGTATTGCATTTTCTTACAGCCAACAAATCGGAAGGATTTTTCAGACTGGAAGGTTCATTTTAATTTAACTTAATTTAATTTAATTTATTAACGGATTTCTCCTTTCATTTAACAAGAATTGTTTTGATTTATCACAGCATAAAAATTCCACTTTATAAACCAAGTACAAAAAAATAGTACAACGAACAAACTTAAACTATTAATTGAGAGCCTAATCACAATGCTAATATCACAATGTTATTATATTAGCCTTTATGCGATGCCTTCATTCGTAACGAAGAATTTCAACCCAAGCTTAAGCATAGAGGACACTGTGTGGGGTACTCCCATGTAATTTGAGGTAGTTCTGTTCTAAGTTTTCGTAAAATGAGAGCAAATTGCAAATACTTCTCGATAATATAAAAATCTGAAAAAAAATCATACATATTATAGGTGTTGCGAAGATTAATATGGCATAATAATAATTCCAAAATGTTATTACAAATTGATGAAAAATAAAATTGTTCAATAAATCTTCCGACAACTTAATTTTTTTGTTTCGATGAAAATGATTAGTTTGTTTTTCTGAACACGTACCAATTTTTTCAAATTTTTTTCTTTGCTTTGAATTTTGTGATTTTTCCAATGAAAAAAAAATGAATAATTCAAAGCAAAGAAAGAAATTTTGAAAAAATTCATATGTATTCGGAAAAACGAACCAATCATTTTCAACTAAAGAAAAAAATTGGATTGTCGGAAGATTTGTCAAAGAATATTATTTTTCAACAATTAGTTAATAACATTTTGGAATAATTATAATGTCAAATTAATCTTTTCGACGCTTATAATAGGCATGATTTTTTCCGATTTTCCATTTGTTATGTTGTCCAGAAGTGTTTGCGATTCGCTCTGATTTTTTGGAAACGTATACGAAGTGAGCGCGAAGCGACAGGACTACCTTGATGATGGAAACTCATTTGCCAACCTCGCCAAACGCTGAATAATAGATTTTCTCACATAATTTGCACTGTTCATTTGCTCTGTTCGAAAAATCCGGGCGTTGTTTGAGTTGACAAGAATTTTTTCAGGAAATCCAGGGGATAACAACGCTCAACCGGAGCGACCAACGTCGTCCAACACTGTGAGCTCCGATAACAGCGATACGGAGCGCGCTGTCATCAGCAATGTCGAGAGTTACATAGAATTGTTGTACGAGAACATACCCGAGAAGATTAAGGGCTCCGCGTTGATCCTACGACTGGCAAGAGTCCCGGATAATCTGCTGGAATTAACTAAAAATGGTACGTTCCGTTTTTCATCCGAATCTCAGAGGTCTTTGACGCGGGGTTCATTTTTCTGAGTTAATTTTTCTATTCCGCAGAATCGTTGCTGAGTGCTCTGGCCCGAGTGTTGAGAGAGGATTGGAAACGCAGCATAGAACTTTCCACAAATATTATTTACATATTTTTCTGTTTCTCGACTTACAGTCAATTTCACAATATTGTCGTGGAGTACAGAGTAAGAAAGCCATTGATAATGCTGCTAAAATGATTTAACGGTCGTTGCCATTTAACGTGTATTTTTTTTCATCAAGATCGGATCTTTGTGTATGGAAATTGTGGAATGCGAGCTGCAGCGTTACGACGAGTGGAAAGACGACATGGAGAAACGTCGACGGCAATTCGAGACGACGACGGGCTTGGTCCTCTTTCCATCGGGAAACGGCGACAATAGCAGCAGCGACAAGAGAGTCAAATTGACCGACGACATATGGAATTCCGAGGGTCCTCTCGATTACGAAGTCAAACGGCGCTCGGACGACTTGAGCTCGCGAATTTCCGACAGCGAAGTCAAACGGATGAAGGAGGATCTCGAGAAAAGTCGCAAGAGATTCAAAAGCCTTACGAAAAAACAGGAACAGCTATTGAGAGGTAAATCGATCTCGATCTTACCGACTTTCCTTTTCATCGTTTCGTCAAACTTTACAAAAATCGTTGATTATTTGCGATTGCAGTCGCTTTCTACCTTCTACTTAACATCGCTGAAAATACGGAGGTCGAGAGAAAGATGCGCAAGAGAAATGTTATTGGGATGCTTATAAAGAGTCTCGATAGAGTGAACACTGATCTGCTGATGCTGGTGATCACATTCTTAAAGAAGTTGTCGATATTTCGAGAAAATAAAGAAACTATGGTGAGTGCGAAGAATCATTTTTATCGTCAGAATCAGCGACGCTAAACTATAATTGTTGTTGTTTTTTTTTTTGGTAGGCCGAGGGCAACATAATCGAGAAATTACCTCGACTTCTGCAGAACAGTAACATCGATTTGGTGCAGTGCACGTTAAAGTTACTGTTCAATCTTTCATTCGACACGAAACTTCGCGGAAGAATGATAAGGGTTGGCCTACTGCCAAAACTGGTGAAACTTCTCGGTCAAAGTGAGCATCGATCCGTACGTACATTTCTATTTGTTTTTTTCTTCGTTATTCCCGCAATGTTCACTTTCAGGCGACATTAAAAACAAAACGACGATACTCGGACTTCTCTACCATGCTAGCATGGACGACAAAGTTAAACCCATGTTCGGAAACACGGATTGTATGCCAATGGTGACCGACATGATCCTCGAGTCCGAGGACGAGCGCGTCAAACCCGAACTCATCGCTCTGTGCATTAATCTTGCGGCGAACAACAGAAACGCCCAGCTCATGATTGAAAATAATCGTCTCCAAGGTCTCATACACAAAGCGTTCAAAAATCAGGATGCTCTGATAATGAAGATGATCAGAAATATATCGCAACACGATTCGACCAAGGAGCACTTTGTTGTAAGTCCAAAAAGTGTTTGGGTCGTCAACATTTTGACTTCCAAGAAACATCAGTTTGGTGTCCCCCCTTCGACTTTGATAAAACTCACGTATGTTCTACAGTATCGAATTATAACGGACACGTATTTTATTTTATCTGCCAAAGAACGATTTTAAGGGGTCTCTCTACTTTGGATGCCTAAAAAAACGCTATTTTTATTCAATTGTTTCTAACAATACTGTTCTGTTTATATTGATATAAAACTTGTTAGGCTTGACAAAAACATTCGTAAATTACAAAAAAAATTGTTGATTTTAACCCTTTTTTTCGTGTGAAAATACCAGGAAACAAATACATTGAATTGTTTTAGGTTTAGTGTGACAGTGGCTATATCCCTCTAATATTAATTTATATGCAAAAATAACAAAATAGCGGAAAAAAAAATAAAATACATGTTTTTTGCAAAAAAAAAAAATGAAAACTTTAAATAATTCTGGTAGAGGCATTTACCAGGCATCTTCACACTAAAAAATTGGTTAAAAGCAATCATTTTTTTTCTTGCAATTTACGAATAATTTGTCAAGCCTAGCAAGTTTTATATCAATAAACAGAACAGTATTCTCAGAAAAAATGTAATAAAAATAGCGTTTTTTTCAGGCACTCAAAGTAGATGACCCCTTAAAAGTAGAGACCCCTTAAGTTAGACATGTCAAGGGGAGTGATACAGTTTCATCTAAAAGGAGTCACCCGGTTTGAATGAAACAAAAAGCAAGATGTTTCGCATACGGAGTAATGAAGAATCCACGTTGTCATTTTTTTTAAATCATCTCGTGTGGGAATGAATCACCCTGCGATTTTCTTTTATTCACCCTATAAAAAATCGAGGGGTTCACCCCCACACGAAAGGATTTTTAAAAAAAGTCAATGTGTCGTTTTGTTAATCCCGATAGGAAAGATTTCCGTTCTCGTTCGAAGTGAAAATTGAAATATAGGCGCCAGTAATGCGAATTTCGGGAATAAATTTGTTAAAATTTCGATTTAAAAAAAAAATGCTGTCTAATTTATTCCCGAGATTTACATTACTGGCGTCTGTATTTCAATTTTCACTTCGATCCGTTCGTAATTCTCGACAAACCGTTGTTCCGGAGATTTTCGGCGCTCGGTGTTTCATATGCCCTTAAAATCGTTTGATGGCAGATAAATAAATGGAAGTGTCTTTTAGTTTTCGATATTCTACAACATACGTGAGTTTTCTCAAAATCGGAGAGGGACACTAACTATAAAGTGATAATCACTAAATCACCGGGGGTATAATGATTTTTTCTCTTTGAACGTAAAATTACAGGAATTTGTGGGTGACTTTGCCATGGCGCTGAATCAGTCGGACTCGCAAGATTTTGTCTTGGAAATAGTCGGTGTCCTCGGAAACCTGGCACTGCCGGATTTGGATTATTTGCAAATACTCCAGCGATGTAATCTCATACCTTGGATAAGGAACAACTTAGTTCCCGGTAAGTAATTCAATATTCGTACTTCGCGATCCGTCGAATCTTTGCGAATAGTGCTTGAGATTGCGCAATTTGTGGATTTTCAGGAAAAGTACAGGATGACCTGGTTCTCGAAGTCGTCGTTCTACTTGGCACCGCCGCCTGCGACGAAGACTGCGCGCGATTATTGTGCAAGGCTGACATTTTATTGTCCCTCATAGAATTACTAAAAGGTATGCAGCGCGCGCGTTATACTAAATATACTACGGGGCATTCCATGCCAAATCGACCAGGCTGCGGCCCTCGACCTCGTGAATTTGCTTCATCATTTTTTATATCATTCTTCTAACCCAAAATAACATTCATGATTTTTTGCAACATTTTCAAACCAAAATTAAGTATGCTATAACTTTTTTTTTAAATGTCTGGAGCCGCAATTTAAGTATCGGAAAAAATTCTCAAAAATCAGGTATCAAAAATGACAATTTTTCGGACTAATTTGGTGATGACCGGGATTTTTCTTCCTCTTTCTTGGAGCTTTTCTTACATTTTCAAAAATCCTGGACAACATCAAATTAGTGCCAAAAATGTTCATTATTTGTGTCGGATTTTTGAGAATTTTTCCAGATTTCTAAATTACGGCTCTCGAAATGTGTGAACAAAAAATTGTGGCGTACTTAAATTTGGTTTAAAAATTTTGAAAAATATCATGACTGTTATTTTGAGCCAGAAGACTCATTCAAAAAATTATGAAGCACGATGATGATTTGGCACGGAATGCCTCATATATTTGTAGGCAGAAAATGTTGCACGTAAAACGATAAATTATTGGCGCCAACTAAAAGAATAATAACTCTTTAACGTTACATTTCATGTGAACCTTTGTTACAGCGAAACAAGAGGACGACGAAATAGTGTTGCAAATCATCTACGTATTTTATCAAATATCGAAACACGATTCAACGAGGGATTACTTGATCCGTGAAACTGGTAACGGTAATAGGCAATTTTGCTTCGATAATTTACATTTTTATTTGCCAATTATTTTGAAAAAAATCTCGGAAACAAACGGAAATTATTAAATTATCCGATGTATTTGCAGAGGCGCCGGGATATCTGATTGATTTGATGCACGACAAAAATCCCGCGATTCGGAGAGTCTGCGATGCTTGTTTGGACGTAATTGCTGTAAGTTTACCGATATTGTAAATATACGTATTGGATACGATAGAGTCTAACGTGCATTTTTGTCGTTCAGATGTGCGACAAAGATTGGGCTGCGCGTATAAAGGTCGAGAAGTTCAGATCGCACAATCAGCAATGGCTGGAAATGGTCGAATCCATCGCGGTGGACAACGCGAATCATCTGGTGGTAGACGAGGACGATAGTTTGCCGCCATTTATGAGCGGCGAGCTGCTTAGGCACACAATGCTCTTTCCCTCGGGTAAGTGACGTTGTGATTTTTTTTTAACTATGACCTTTATTCCAGAGCTGGGCAAAATACTCGAAAATACTTGGAATAAAAAATACAAAATACTTTTTGTACTTAAAATACATTTGCAAGTACTTAGTTTAAGTACTTTTTGAAATACTGCAAAAAATCGATGGTATGTCCATTGACGATGAGTAGGGGCGGGCAGAATCAATTTAAGGTAGCCTTTTGTAACTGATGTCGAGTTCACATAAGTTTTCGAAAGATGAGAGGGAATTGCAAAAAATTTTCGATAATATAAAAATCTGAAAAAATCGTGCATATTAAACGCGTTAAAGAGATTAATTTTGCATAATGAAATACGCAAATTTTTTTTTAGAATCTTGTCTTTTTTTTATTACTTTTTTTTTACGCAAAATGAGGGACGAAAACCGACCTTTTTGAAAAATTAGACAAAATTCTGAAAAAATTCATACGTGTTCAGAAAAATTAGTGAATAATTTTCATGAGAAAAAAAAAACGTCTTGCCGGCTAATTTGTAGAACAATTCATTTTTTTCATTAGTTTGTTGATAATATTTTGAAATTATTATTATGCAAAATCAATCTTTTCAGCACCTTGAGTGTACCTGATTTTTTCAGATTTTTGTCCCATTGAGAAGTCATGGAAGTTTGATCTGAAAGTTACGTTTAACGGGACTGGGCCTTATAGGACTAGCACTTCGGCTTCGACTAATCGTACAGCCATTCTTAAAAAATAAAAATGTTTTCGAATATGGAGCAGTCGCAAAAGTATTTTGTATTTGTACTTAAAGTGCCGAAAACGTACTTAAAATGCCACAAAAGTATTTGAGCATTTTAAGTACGTATTTAACATACTCAAAGTACGCCTAAAATATTTGCTTAAAATAGTGCCCAGCTCTGCTGACTACTTAAAGTACACCCGGCACTTCCAGTATTCATGATTCTTGGTATTTGAAATACACGAGTATTTCAAGTACTTTGCCAAGCTTTGAGAAAAATCGCGCCTTCCGTCTAATAACATTATAATCCTAATGATAGGCAATCCTGCCACATTCAATACAGATGACGGAGATTCAGCCGTGAAAAACTCGTCCGACTCATCGGAGAATCCCAGTCGACCGGTCAGTCGGTGAGTAATTGCTGCAAGAAAAAAAAGAAAAAAAAAAAAAAAAAAAAAACAATGCCCTCACATTTGCCGAGCAGATTGAGATCCCGAAATGTTGTCTTCAGGTACAGCCGCGATCTCGACGAGATAAGCGAACTGATGGCTCGTTCAAAGTCCCGAATGTCGGTTGGCTCGGGAATCGAGGATCTCTATCACAATTCAAAAGTTAAGTTCACCGAGTCCGAGAGCTCACATGTACTCATATGAAATCACTGATATACTCGTGCGGAATACTTAAACGGAAACAACAAAAATTACACCGATACACAGATACACCCACACACACGTACATAATTAGGCGCATAAACATAGAAAAAGTGTTACGCTTGTTTTCCATAAGGTACTAGCTTCATCGAGGCGTTTATTTTTCATCTCGCGAAGTGAAACGCCTCGATATCGCATGCACACTACGTTATAGTCATTATTTATATCTAGACTAAAAGGCTCATTAATGATCTCAGCGTCCAGTATTTAGTGCCTTTTCGTTCGAGCGGATTGTCTTTTCGAAGTCATACATATTTAACGGTGGAGTGTTGTCTTTTTCTTTGGTGAAATTTACGGCATTTTTGTGAATTTCTGGTAAAAAAAAAAGAAACTATACAGCGTATCGATGCGAAATTTGGCATGGTGTTTTATTTGTATTTCGTGTACACAAAAAAAAAATTGACCAATCAATTGACTCCGCTTCGCGCCGCGTGTGCGAAACCGTTTTTCGCACACTGGTAGCATAACATTTTGTTCGGCTCGTGCTGCAAACTTCACACTCGTCTCGAAAAACTTGTATCGCACTCGTGTCGAAAGTACGACTTTATTACCAGAAATTAACAAAAATTCCGTAAATTTTTGCAATGAAAAAGACATTCCCCGGTTAACATTTTGTTGCGTATACCTGTACGTTTTATGCTCTCTGTGCAATTGTTCGTAGTCGGTGGGATCGATGCCGACGTTATTTCGCGTGCCGCTTGTATTTCGTCGCGGTTTTTACTAGTCACAAATTGCGCAACGATGATAATGAATGCTGCACCCACCGGTGAGGCGTAAGTCACGATGCGCGGTTACGTCCATCGTCGCCGTTGTCCAGTTCGTAATTCTTTGTACCTCGTTTTCATCAGATCTCGCGGATCCAATTTTTTTCAACGGATTCTTTACGTAATTTATTAGATACAAAATTTTATTATTATTATTACCATTATTATTATATATATAACGAACGCTACTCAGGCCCGTAAACCGATTGGGTTTATTGAAAACAAATAAATATATATATTATAAATAGTTGATTATCTACGTCGGAGCCGTTTGTATATTACACGTGCTTGCCATTCTTATTTTGTGATATACTTAAGTAGATATATTAGGTTTATAGAAAGTAGATTGTCTATTTAAAAAGAAAGGAAACAAAAAAAAGAAAAGAAAAAAGAATGAAAAGAACACGAGTTTATTGAAAAATTCTTGGCTTTTTATTAGAGCTCACACTTTTACGAATAACACACTCGCCGTTGGACTGGAAGACGGTTGTGTAACTATTGTCGCCGTCGGTGAAAAAGTTGTGCTCTTTCAGGCCCCAGCTTACCGGACTGTCGGCAAAGCCCTGCACGTGTAGACTTCTCCATGACGACGTGTCCTTCGATAATATAAAATCGATCATCGCGTTGTAGATTCGCGATATTTGTTTGCGCGTAAAAAATCCTGTACACTCGACATATTGAACCTCAGTGGGTTCCGTTTTTGGTGTGGGACATGTGTAAGTATTTACGTAATCGTCTTCGTTGCCGTTTCTCCTGAAATCATTCGTCGGTGAAATTACAATAACTTGTTCAAGGACATCGAATGGCAATAATGCGAAATAAAATGGACATTGATGGTTGATTAATAAAGCTTACGTGTCACCGCCGATACTGAAGATCCCGAGCCACTCGAAAAACTTGTCATGATCCGAAAAATCGTCGAACTTCGGCACGGCCAGAGGGTGTTCGTTTCGTTGCGTGAATTTTTGCTGGCAAATTGTCACCTTGTAGCCGCGACCGTGAAACCATGCTGCGACCGACGATGGGCACAATTTTTCCTCTGAAAAGCAACATTTCATTCGCTATGTGTACCACCATCAAATTTCAACAATATTTTTTTTCATTTTTAGTCTCACTCAATAAAATTGTTGTCTTCAGTGAACAAATATTAAAATTATTTGTATAGGGGCTATTCCACTTGAAACGGACCAGGTTTTAGCCGAGGGTCCCGAATTTTTGCGCTAGTCACGAATATCTCTTCCTTGCATCATAAAACAAGACTTCGATACAGTTATAGATCTCAAATAATATTTTGTTTTTGTTGAGCCGTATTCGAATAATATCGAAAAAAAGAAGTTTCCGTATGTTTAATTGTGTATATCTTGAAAGATATACACAAGGGAAAGAATCACGCTTTTAAAAAAAAACATTACTCTAAACAGTAATCCGATCTGTAAAAAAAATACTACAAACCAAAAACTGAAGAAAAAATCGTTTTTTTTCTGTCCTTAGGGTCTATCTCTTTTTTCGCGACAAATTTACTGAATATAGTTCAGCATGTTATACACGGTTTACAAAATGTTTAGCTTGCCTTTTTTTCTTCGCTATTAATTAAATGTTATGTTCGGTAAAAATATATTGTCAGTACCTTTAATTGCCTATATCTTGGGTGTCAATGAAGCAAAAATAAAATCTGACCAGCTCTCTCGAATCGGGAGAAAGCGTTATCTTCAATAGGGTACACGGGATTGTAATCGGATTTGTAAAAAAATATCTACAGCTCAAAAAACAAAAATAAATATTGTTTTTTTGTTTTTTTGTCCTCATTTTCTGTCCTTCATTATTTTTTTTTTAATTTTACTGAACATAGTTCAATATGTTATAAGTTCAAAATGATATGAGGGATCAGAGATTACAATAATTGGGGGAAAAAAAATCGTTTTGATAATTTTTCAATTTCTCCATTTTTCGCAAGAATTCTTATTCCACTGAAAACAACAATTTTACTGGGTGACACTTAAAATGAAAAAAAAAATATATAGTTGAAATTTGGGCCACCGTAATGTGAGCACCAAGAGTGAGGAGAAGAAAAGAAGGAAGGGCTGAGCTGCTCACCAGGTGGATCCCAAGCTACGATGACGTCGAACGTCTCGTCGAGATTATTTTCCAAGGATGATCGCACTCGATCGTAATTCTTCTTGCCCGGCGCGAAGCTGTCCTCGTTCAAATTAATTGTCACGACTGACAAGAACCGGGAAAAACAAAACGTTGAAAATGGAATTTAACTCGGGTCGGCAACTACGCCTCTTCGTGGAAATAAAGAAAATATATATTGCGATTTGTCGACAAAAGCCATCGTTTTTCATGATAAAATTCGTATATTCGTAAGTATATAATCTTCGTACATTGCCACGAAATAGCGAATGAGCAATGAGTCGCTTTGCTTCTGTAAGAAAGCTAATGACTCAATTGTGTCGTCGAGCACAGTTCGATTTGTACAAGAGTACAAGACTAGTACAAAAATAAAAGTTTATTGTATCGCGAGAATCGGTACCGACACGCTTCAAGTAGATCTGCAAACAAATGGCACCGCGCTCGAGGGTACCACACCGTTTCCGAAATTCCGTGTCCGACGTTCATAAAATCGAAACAAAAAACCGGATATCTCGTTGAGATCAAGCGTCCGTATGTAATCGTACATAAACGTTTAGACCGTCGTCGTCCCTCGCGAACACCGAATTCCCTGAGATACTCTGAGACACCAAAATTCAACGCGCACCGAAACCGCGTTGGTAAATAACAATATCTGCATGGGGTTAATCCACCTGGCGTTTCCACCTGGATTTCACCTTGACGTCTCCGATTTGGCTCGTCATTTTTTGTAAGCTCAGTTGGATCTTCAACTGCGCAAAAAAAAATATATATTTTTTCTATGGCAATTTTTTTAAAATATATTTTCAAAGTGACATATCGAATATCATAATTAAAAAATCTAAAAAAATTCTGACAAATACTCTGTTGAATATAAAAATGTCCTGCCTGATAGCCAAAGTGCGCAAAATCTTTCTTCTTATAGTTTTTAAGCTTTTTCGCGATTAAACAATCATCATTTCATCATTTTATTAATCCAAAAAGTTCAAAAACTGCAAGAAGAAAGCTCACTTTGGCTATCAGCTAGAAAATGTTGATATCGAACAAAGTATTTTTCCGATTTGTTTTTTCAGATTTTCAGATTTTTCACTAAAAAAATAGATAAAAAAAAAAGGTTTTCTCCCGACTCCACTGAAATAACCCCATTTCGTGTCCGCAACGCGGGCGGAAAATAGCTCATTTTTGACAAATGACTCACGCATGCGAAATACGATTTCATTTCCTCCCTAGGGAGGAAATCGGCTTATTCCTGCCCGGCGGGAGAAATGAAAATCGCATTACGCATGCGGATCGTCATTTGTTAAAAATAACCTAATTTTCCGTCCCCGTTGCACACGCGAAATGGAGTTATTTTGCAGTGAAATCGGGAGAAAAGTATAGTACGCTACATGGGAGGGATGCAACTTTTCACCTCGTGTGAATTTCTGCCCTCGTTTCGCTCGGGCATCAAACTTCACACTCGGTGAAAAGTTGCACTTCCCTCCCTTGTAGCGTAATGTACTATTTTTCGTGCAGTCGAGGGTCCAAGTGAGCCTATAAAAAATGACGAGCCAAATCGGAGAGAGGTCGACGAGGACGAATCGAGGTCGAAACGGAGGTGGATTGGGGCCCATGTGTATAATTGAGGTAAGATAAATAGTGGTGGATTATGCTAGGGACAAAGTCGGACTGGTGTCGAGATCAATATTGTTGACGGTCAATTCTTCTCTGAACAATCTGAGTTCGTCGGCGGAAATGCCCTGCCAGCTCTCGAGTTCCGAGAGCCTCCGAAGATTCTCGCAATTCTGCATTAGAAGCCGCACCGTTCTCATCGACAGATCGTCGCTGTACAAAATCTTGAGCTCTTCCAGCTTCGTCATGGGATTGAGGGAGAATACTTTCTTGATGGTCGTGTCGCCGATACCGGTCGACGAGCCCAACTGTATAAACTTGACGTTCGTGCAGTGCGAGAGAAGAAATTCCAGGTGTACGCTCGCGCAATCGGCGACGCATTTGATCCTCTCGAGATAGGCGAACGGGGCGACCGGCAATTTACGGAAGCGAGTGGAAGTGTGATCCAACAGTTCGCAGTTGTAGAACGTTAGATTTCGTATCTCCGGACAAAATTGGCTTATGTAAACGAGGGCGCTTCGGTCGATCTCGTCGACGTGCTCCAGATGAAGGGTCGTTATTCGCGAGTTCGTGAGCTCGAGAAGAGTGTTGACGCGGTCGGCGTAAAAGTAGCACGACAGAAGCTTCAGTTCGGTGAGATTCTCGAGGGCGGCGAGCACTGTGAGATCGCTGATTCTCTCGTCGCACATGAGCGACAGCCGAGTGACGAACGGACACATGCTTATCAGCATGTACAAGTGATTCATCGCGACGTTTCGGCTCTCGAAGGCTCGCAGATGATACCGCTTGTTGTTGTTGTCGTCGTAGCGATCGTCGTCCTGCTTCTTGTTGCGTATATGCTCGAGAACGTCGCCGATTTCGTCGCAACGGCCGATGTCCTCGATGCGCGAATGCCCGACCAACAGATTCGCGTATCCGACTATCGAGACGGACGTCCGGAAGAGCTTGACGTCGCGCAACGAGCGGCACTTGAGCAGAGCCGGGACGCTTCGATCGGTCACCGATCGCGAAGCCGTCACGTCGAGACAACGAAGTCGCGGACAATTGTGGCCGACGGCGCCGATAATATTATCCGTGCAGTCGAAGCACAGTGTGAAAGACACGAGATTCGGCATCGTCGCGACGCCGTTTATTATAATCTTCTCGATATCGGAGGTTCTCCAGCCGGCGGAGCCCGAGCCGAGATCCAGCACCTCCAGTCCCGTCATATTGTGTAAATTGTTGTACAAAACGTGGCGCATTATTTTAGGCCAAGCGGCGAACTCGATGGTCCGAAGATTCGCGTGCACCACCACCTCGATCAGGCTCACCACGACGTTTACCTCGGTGAGAAAAAGCCCGATCGGCGCGAAATCGTTGTACGAATTTTTCGTTTCGTTTATGAGATTCATAATCGCTCGCAACGCCTCCGCTGCCATCTTGTCGTAGAGATGCCAGGGTACGTTCGAGCTCAGACGATGCTTCATCGAGCGCAGCAGCGCGTTCAGAGTCACCAGACCCACCTCGGGCTCTCGCTGCGATATCTCGCGTATAGGCTTTATCAAATTTCTACCGAAACTCGTGACATATCTGCCGATCGAGCGAAGCGCCAGTTCCTCCAACGTCGGCGCTTCGTGCTTCCTCGGCATTTTCTCGCGTTTCCTTTCCTCTCTCGTTTTTTTTTTCTCTCTTCACGATCTTCCCCCAGCAGGAGACTTACCGTAACGCGAATGCGCCTTACGATCGAAGAACGTCTCTTTGCCGACCAGTCCCAGTTTCTGATAATCCTCTCGTACCAGCGAGAGCACCAAGTGTCCCGTCGGACAGATCGCCGCTACGTTGCGCGCATCGATCTTCCTGCCGATCGTCAACAGGGTCAATTCGCCTGAAAAATATCAACGATTATTCGTCGGCAACGCATATTCCTCGGCTAATACAAACTAGGGTGAAGGCACCAGTAAATGAACAGTCACCAGTGAATGAACAACAGCGTTTTTCAGAGTTCATGACTAATTACGACGACTTGGCTGAACATTAGATTCCTAATTTGTTAATTTTTGAGCTGTCCACTGCTATTATTTTGTCGCTGAAGCTTATTTTCGATCAAAACTGCAGGTTAGATTGGCTCGTTCATTTACTGGTGTTTTTTGATTTTTCGCTTTTAGTATTTATTTTTATATATTTTGCGATAAAAATACGAGATTTTTTTTTAGCTGTTTCACATATTTTGACATTCTGGTCAACGGTTAAAATTTTCGCAAACAATTTTTAAATATTGCATTTCATAAAAACTCATGATAAGCAAATCTTTCTGCTTAACCGTTCATTCACTGGTGACTTTACCCTACAACGTTTCAACATTTTTGGCAGGCTATTTTATTTGTGGACGAGATCCAACACGTATGTCGCGCGTCACCTACGCCATAGGGTGACCGTTTTTTAATCGATTTATCGAAAAATTACTCTTTTTATCATCACCAATTAATCGATTTTCCGATCGATCGTTTTCGGACCGATTAATCCCCATACCAAATTCATAAATTCAATTCCAGATTGATCCACATTTCTTTATTTTCTTTATTATACAGGGTATCCCAAAAGTAATGAATCTCCGGCTGCTTAACCCTGTTTATGTACAGGGTCAAGTGAAAAGGTTTAGCTGCTTAACCCTGTTCATATGTACGATTAAGGAGGTTGGAGCGCTCCACACTAGTCAAAAGAGTGCTGATTTTTAAATAATTTATACACAGTTTTAAGCACCTGTTGATTATTTTTAATGGTGATTCGTACTGCTGCCAGGTATTTTCTTGACCAGGGAACAAATTTAACTGCAACAGATTTGCATACATATTAGCCGATTTACGCAAACTTTTGAAAAGTTCATTTTTATTCAGTTTTTTCAAAGAATAAACCATGTTTTTTCTTTGATTTTGATTTATCACAGCACATTCTCTTCCTTGAGAGATACCTTACCCGTTCACTGTTTCATTCGACAGTATTTACCTTTTAAAAATTACAGCTGGTTATTTACGAAGAAATTTCATCGATGGGCAAACAAAATACGCAATATTTAAACGGTGAATACTATAAAATATCTAGGCACGATGAATACGTAAAGCATCTCTCAACTAAGAGAATGAACCGCGATAAATAAAAATCAAAGTAAAAACACGGTTTATTCTTTGAAAAAAAATGAATATAAATTACCTTTTCAAAAGTTTGCGTAAATCGGTTAATGTTTCTGCAAATCTGTTGCAATTATATTTTTCCCTTATCAAGAACATATATTTTTATACAAATCACCATAAACTATAGCCAATTGATTCATAGAACTTGTGTAAACAATTTTTTTAAATTAACACTCATTTGTGCAGTTCGTAGCGCTCCAACCTCCTTAAGCGAACAGGGTTAACAGGCCAAAAGTTATGAAGTTCCGTCTGCTTAACCCTGTTCATATACAGGGTAAAGCGGACAGGGCCTTAAGCAGCAGGTACTTGAAAACTTTTGGGATATCCTTTATAGAGAAAAAAAAAATCGATTTTCGGTAGATCGATCTCATGGTACACAATTTATGGTTGGATCGGTTCATAGAGGTATAATTTGAATCGATCCAAAAAATTGATTCGTATCAAGCAATGTGGCAACCCTATTGACACGACTTGCGAATTGTCTCGAGTGGCCAGACGCGACGTATCGGCTGCAGTCTCGAATATGACAGTGACGTTTGTGACTGAGAAAGATAGAATGAAAAAAAAAAAAAAAAAACAACGCGGCGGCAACTGACCTTTCTTAACAAAAGCTTCGACGAACTCCTTGTCGACGAGTTCGGAGACTCGAAGAGACGCGATTTTGTAATAATCGGTAGATCGATCTTTTGGTACACAGTTTATGGTTGGATCGGTTCATTGACGTATAATTCGAATCGATCCGAAAAATTGATTCGTATCAAGCAATGTGGCAACCCTATTGACGCGACTTGCGAATTGTCTCGAGTGGCCAGACGCGACGTATCGGCTGCAGTCTCGAATATGACAGTGACGTTTGTGACTGAGAAAGATAGAATGAAAAAAAAAAAAAAAAGCAACGCGGCGGCGGCGACTGACCTTTCTTAACAAAGGCTTCGACGAACTCCTTGTCGACGAGTTCGGAGACTCGAAGAGACGCGATTTTGTAATAATCGGTGTCGGCGAGGAGGCTGTCGCGAAGTTTCTCGGGAAGGCTGCTGCTGGTGTCAGGAAGCACGACGGAGACCTGGCGCGCGTCCAAAAAATACGCAAGAACACGAATTACGTAAAATGATCGGTGCGAAATGGCCTAACCTGTGCCGCGCGCGCGACGTTCGGCTGACGCGCAATAGCAACACGGCGGTGCGCGTCGTCGTCGTTGCTGCTGCTCTCCTCACCGAATGATTGAAATAATGAGCGTCAATGACGGCTGGCACACGGTCCGACCGACAGCTCGTTCGTTCGCATTCGAAATGGTGCTCCGGAGCCTTGAAGTTCCATATTTCCGGGCACAACATTTGTGCGACCAACAATGACGAACTTGAAGTTTTCCTTATATACAGTGATACAAACGATATCCACGCGGCACGCGTATATCGCTATATACACGGAAGACCAATAAAAAACGTGCGCTCCCCCACCGCCGATATCCGGCTGCGATTTTATTAGCCGACGACACGGTGACCCCCCTCCTCACCTTCGATTAAGGCGATGCTGGAGTAAATTTTTTTACCGACTGGTCGGTAAAAAAGTACGGTTTCGTAGTTTACGGTATACGTCGTTATTGTATTACAAAAATGACTCAAATTGTACAGGATTATAATATCAACATAGGCGCATCGGCGTAGACTCGAATTTTGGGTGAAAACGCTTGAAAAACAAAGAAAATCGTAAATTTGTAAGCCTATCGAAAACCAATATGGCCGCTAGAACTGTCAGCTGCCACCTTTTGAGTATTATATAAACATTTCCAGGAATCCCATACGAAAAACGAGAATCTACGCCGATGCGCCTACATTGATATAATAATCCTGTGCAATTTGAGACATTTTTGTAATTCAATAACGACGTATACCGTAAACTACGAAACCGTACTTTTTTACCGACCGGTCGGTAAAAAAATCTACTCCAGCAGCCCCTTAAGGCGATGTGAAATACCGACCCTCACCTCGAAAACGCGGATACGCTTTTTTTCGCGAATTATGAACGGATCGAAGTGAGAATTGAAATACAGACGCCAGTAATGTGCATCTCGGGAATGAATTAGTCAGAATTTTGATTTTTATAAAAAAAAATTGATGTCGGTAACCGATCTGTATTTTTTTTTTCTAAAATAAAAATTCTGACTAATTCATTCCCGAGATTTTCATTACTGGCATCTGTCTTTCAATTTTCACTTCGATCCGTTCATAATTCGCGACAAACCGCACATCCGGAGATTTTCGGCGCTCACTGTTTCACATGCCCTTAAACGTCTGTAAAAACCCCCACCCAGTCGGTATTAAAGACTTCTCACCGACCGATCGGTAAAAACGTACGGTTCGTAGTTTACAATTCGTTGTTATTGTATTACAAATAAAGACAAATGAAAAAGGAAAAAATAAGCCCCTACACTTTTCTTTCCTAAGTCAATAGTTTAGGCGCTACGCCTTGTCAAGTATATTTTTATGCAGATGCAGAAAATTTCAAGGTCATATATGTCTGAAATTACACCGGACTATAATATCAACATAGGCACATCGACGTCCACTCGAATTGTGGGTGAAACGCTTCAAAATGAAAGAAAATCGTAAATTTGTAAACCTATCAAAAACTATCAATATAGCCACTCGAACTGTCAACTGCCACCTCTTTTGTATTATATAAACAGTTTTAGGAATGACATTCGAAAAAAGAGAGTGGACAACCGATGCACCTATGTTCATATTATAATCCTGTTCAACTTGAGACATATTTGTAGTACGATAACACCGAATTCCGTAAAAACTACGAAACCGTACTTTTTTTACCGACCAGTCGGTAAGGGGAAATCTGCACCCGCCCACTGCCATACCGACGGTCGGCCACTTACCGCGCGAGATAGTATCGATGATACTACAAATAGATGTTTTTTTTTCGTAATACTGGAAGGAATATAGATAGTTCAAAGCTCGTACGACACAGTTGGGAAACGGCGTAACATTTGTCTGTTCGCAGAGCGCTGGAAAGAAGCAGCAGCAGCAGCAGCAGCAGCAGCAGTGTGAGACGCGGTCGTCGGTGATAATTAACAGGTCGAAAAACATCGAGCAGCTTCGGGGAAAAAAATGAAGCAGCCGAACGTGTGGTAGCTGTGGGAGGTGAAGGTGGTGCGCGCGTGAGACGCGAGACGCGAGACGCGAGACGCGAGAGGCGAAGGAGCACGAAGGAGGGCGATGAAGTGGAAACGGTGAAACATCATCATCATCATCATCACAGTAGACGACGTCGACAGACCGCCCGAGTGTTATGGTTAACTTTAGTCAAATCACGTACTCGGGTTGCCAAATGATCGCTCGTAACGTCGTTAACAACGGCCGCCGCGTTCCCGTAGTCATTTCTGTCAGCTGATGAGCCGTCGATCTCAACCGTTATCCGCAGCCGACTGAATTTAGGACAGAATCAGCAGCGCCGGAGAGATCGAGGGGCACGTCGGGCACGTCGTCGCGAGCTAGCTACCCAAAGTCGTCAGCACCTAACTATGGATAACGCAACGGGCGAGCTTAACGGCGAACAAACTGAGAAAGTTCTGCAATTCCAGGTTAACTTCGAAATCCGTTTCCGCGACGCCTCGCGACGTCACACAATTAAACGCCTTTTTATCCCTCACTCTCTCTCTCTCACTTCCGCAGGATCTGACGGGCATCGAGGATCTCTCGATCTGTCGCGATGTTCTCCAGCGACACAATTGGAACTTGGAAGTCGCGGTTCAGGTAATCCGACAAAATATCGTCTCAAATAGTCGCGACTTTTTTCGATTTTTTTTTCGCCGCTCGTGCCAAATAAATGAATTTTTTTGTAATAGCGTGCGCAAGACTCGACTTTTCGGCGCGTTTTCGCGTGCCGAAAAGTACTCGTTTTTCGGCGCGAGTGCGTGAAGTAAACGAGAGTGCGTAAAGATTCACTTTATGCACGAGCGTTTACTTGCCGAAACTTGCTTGTACGAGTGCGTAAAGATTCACTTTACGCACGAGCGTTTACTTGCCGAAACTTGCTTGTACGAGTACGTAAAGTTTCACTTTACACACTCTCGTTTGGTTGGCGAAACTTGCTTTACATGCCAAAAACGAGTACTTTACTTTACAAAAATACTTTACAAAAAAATCTCGTTTACGCACCGCTAATACAAAAAATAATATAAAAAATAGTAAAAAATAGTATGTGTAAATTGTGCAACAATAGCCCACTTAACGCAGTTATTGGAGAATATACGAATTTTCATGATCTCATAGTTTCACCGTGGCTGTGGATATTTGCACCGTGGCTATTTGCACCACTTTCGATTGCCCGGTGTCTCGTGGCTTGTGGCTTGCCACTCCTCTCCCGTGGCTCGAAGCAAAACAAGCGGAGATGCAAACTTCTGTTTCTTTTCCGTAGGTTTCCATAGTTCCATCGCTTCGGGCACACTTCGGATAAGTTTTTGAAAAATGATAGGTAATTGCCAACACTTCTGGATAATATAAAAATCTGCAAAAAATCATGCACATTGTAGGTGCTGAAAAGATTAATATAGTGTAATAATAATTCCAAAATGTTATTACCAAATTGATGAAAAATAAAATAGTTTAATAAGCCTTCCAACAACTCAATTTCTTTGTTTCGATGAAAATGATTCGTTTATTTTTCCGAATACGTATGAATTTTTTCAAATTTTGTTTCTTTCCTTTGAATTTTGTGATTTTTTCAATGCAAAAAAACGAAAAAGTCAAAACAAGGAAATAATTTGAACGAAATCATATGTATTCAGGAAAATGAACCAATCACTTTCGTCGAAACAAAAAAATTGCGTTATTGGAAGGTTTGTTAAACAATATTATTTTTCATATATTTGTTGATAACATTTTGGAGTAATTATAATGACAAATTAATCTTTTCAGTGCCAATAATATGCATGATTTTTTTCATATTTCTATATTGTCGAAAAGTGTTTAGAATTCCCTCTGATTTTTCGAAAACTTATGCGAACTCGACACCAGTTGCGCGGACTACCTTACATTGCTTCTGCCCGAGCTTACTCATCGTCAATGGATGTACCATTGATTTTTACGAAGTATTATTAAAAGTACCTAAACGAAGTACTTATAAATGTATTTGAAGTATTTTCGAGCATTTTGCGGAGCAGCTCTGGCAAGACCACAGTAAGCTACTACGGTAAGGAAAAGGGGTGCGAATAGCCACAGCGTGTATCGTGATAGCCTCATAGTTTTTTGTAAATATTGTAACGACCGAGTTAAATGCGAATAACACGCGTATTTGGTTTTGGGGCGGCGGATCTAACTATTTACAAAAGCTTCTATTTATCCGAATATGGTTTTCTTTGTAGGAGCAACTTAACTTGTACGAAGGGCGACCGTCGATGTACGCCCAAGATTCGAGATCCAGACCTCCCGCGGTAGTCGACGATATGGCCTCAAGGATATATTTCAGTCCTCCCGGCGGCTCGGCCAACGGAGGTGGCGGCTTCTTGTCTTTCGTTTTCTCGATGTGCTACAATTTTGTCACGAGTATCCTGCAGCTAGTGTTTGCTGTATTCAGGTCCGACGTAAGACCGGGTAAGTTCAAATCGCGCGGCGCTCGCCGCGCGAGCCCGCGATAACTCGCGGGAAAGCAGACTTTTTCATTTTCATGATTTTATTTCAATCTCAAGTTGCCTCGGATCCGGTGGGAGACGTCGTAAACTTCATTGGGACGTACGAGGAGCGATACGGCGAGAGCCATCCGGTCTTTTATCGAGGCTCCTACAGCCAAGCTCTCTCGGACGCCAAGCAAGAGCTCACATTCCTTCTCGTTTATCTGCACAAAGAGGAGGCTCAAGATGTCGAACCATGGTGCAGGTGATGTCACGGAGTTTCCTAATAAATCATAATAACATCTACGGAGTTTCTTCGTTTAATTAACGTACTTCTAGCGCGCAACGATGCTCAATCTCCGGGAACACTTCTTCATGGGATTAAAGTCGCAAAAAAAATCAAGTATATAGGATGTGCCTAAGAGATTGATTTGGCATTATAATAATTCCAAAATGTTATTAACAAATTGATGAAAAAACAAATTGTTTAACAAATTCCCCGTTTACCAAACTTTTTTTTCATATGAAAATGATTTGTTCATTTTTCTGCATGCGTATGCATTTTTTCCGAATTTTTAGTAACTTTTGAAGATTCATTTTTTCCTGCAATGTTCGAGCTGCATTTCCGAATCTACTTGATCAATCGTGCGGAAACTTCTTGTGTGTAATAGGTGATTCTATGACTAAAACATATCGGAAATTCACGAATTTTCACACATTGTTTCACAAAAAAAAAAAGCAAAACAATTTGCAAAAGTTACTAAAAATTCGGAAAAAGTTCATACGCACGCAGAAAAATTAACAAATCAATTCCATATGAAAAAAAAAACGTTCGGTAAACGGAGGATTTGTTAAACATTTTTTTTTTTTTTTTTTTTCATCAATTTGTTAATAACATTTTGGAAGTATTATTATGTGAAATCAATCTCTGAAGCACCTCCTATGTACTTGATTTTTTCAGATTTTTATCCAAACAAGAAGTGTCCGAAATTCTATCTCAATTTTTTACTTTTTTGGAGATTGAGCACCGTTGCGCGCTCGGACTACCTTAAGGGTAGTCCGAGCGGTACAATCTCGGAAAATGTGAGATTCAGAGAAATTCAGAGAGAATTTCGAGCGTTTCCCAATGGAATAAAAGTCTGAAAAAAATCAAGCACATAGAAGGTGTTTGAAATATTAATTTTAATAATTCCAAAAAGTTATTAGCGAATTGATAAAAGAAAAGTTTAACATATTACCGGACAACCTACTTTTTTTCTGATGAAATGAATTTGTACATTTTTCTCAACACATGAATTACTTCAGTATTTTTTCAAAATCACGAAAACAAAAATCGGAAAAAATTAATACGTATTAAGAAAAATAAACAAATTATTTACATCACAAAGAAAAGTTAGATTGCCAGGTAATTTGTTGAACAAGTTTTTTTTTGTGAATTAGTCAATAGCTTTTGGGAATTATTATTACGCAACATCAATATTTCGAATACCTTGTATATGCATGATTATTTTTTTCAGATTATTATTCCATTGGAAAACGTTTGATTTTCTCGCTGATCCTCTCTGAATGTCGCACATTTGGTGGGACTGTACCGCTCGGAGTAGGTTAAAAAATTCGAAAATTTCTGATCGGTTATTTAACGTTGAAACAGGAACACCTTGGGAAGCCCCGAAGTAACGCGATATATAAATACTCATGCATTGTTTTGGGCGTGTGATGTTAAATCTGGCGAGGGCTACAAGGTCGCGGAAGCGCTCAAGGCCGGTACTTATCCTTTCCTGGCTGTAATCGTTCTCAAGGACAACAGAATGACGATAGTCGGACGGTGAGTCGAAAATACTTTGGAAGCCACCATTTTTTCTGTAACATTGCAACTGCAACTGAGCCACTGTATCTTCTTTCGCAGAATGGAAGGAATACCGTCTCCCTCTGAGCTTATAGCGCGATTACAAACGATCATAGAAAACAACGAAATAAGCTTGATCCAAGCGCGACAAGATAGGTGAGAGACGTGAGATACGCACTGGAAATTATTTCCGTCAATAGCACGAAAGACTTTGAGGGAGGAACCCACATTACTCTTCACTGGTTTTTTAGGAGTTTTTTTTTTGGGTGGCAAGTAATTCTTGGAATTTAATAGAATTTCGCCATCATGTTATTCATATTTCGAACTACTTTTGTGCATTTTTTTAAAATAATTTCACCGAAAAATAACAGCGTTACGCACTGACGTCCGCTGAAGGTCGTAGGTAGAATTGTCCCACTGCGGGCATTCCTGCAGGATAGCCCGTTGTAATTTTCATCCGAAATCATTAGGGTTTTTTTACAGTAATAACTAATTTCCTAAGAATATGAACCTCAATGCAGGTGAAAGTGCGACGAAAAATTAAAAGTTGGCAGACGTTTGATTTTTTTTTTCATTTTTCACCATTTTTTTAACGAATTATGCAAAAAAAAAAACACCCTTAGAAATATGATATCATCCCCGATGTTGGTTTATCCACTTCGTAATTGCATAAAGAATATTGCTGCCAATTTTTTCGCAGAGGCGAAAAAAGTTGTTTTGAGTAAAACGCGCGGGTTTTAAAAACTCTTCGAGCCTATAGCGACGTACACGACGAGCGCTCGCGGTTCTATTGTCACAAAATCTAGAAAAATTCGAATTTTGCTTTGAAATTTGGACAGCGTATTCTCAGATAGTTAGGCTAACTATATGCAGTAAAAAAAAAAAGAGATTTTTTGAAACTGCTAGTGTGGTTTCCCCCGTTAATCGCGTTGATTTTTTCGACGAAGGGCGGAACGAAGCGCGACACAGTCACTGCGGCAGCAGCAGGACCAGGCGTACGAGGAATCATTGCGCGCTGATCAGGAGAAAGATCGGCAACGAGAGGAGAAACGAAGAGCTCTGGTCGAGCAGATGGTCAGAGAACAGGAGGAAATAAACGCGCAGGAGATGGAAATTGAGCGCATTCGTCTCGAGAAAGAGATGACCGTGAAAAAAGTACCTACGGAGCCCGAACCGACAAATCCTAACGCTTGTCATCTTCAAATTAAACTCGGCGAACGCACCGTCAAACGACGATTCCTCATGTCCGACACGATTGAGGTAAAAACAAGCAGACGAAATACATTCCAGAGCTGGGCAGTATTTTAAGTATTTTAAATACGTACTTAAAATACTCGAATACTTTTGTGGCATTTTAAGTACTTTTTCGGCACTTTAAGTACAAATACAAAATACTTTTGCGTCAGCTCCATATTTGGAAACATTTTTATTTTTTAAGTACGGCTGTACGATTAGTCGAAGCCAATGTGCTAATCCTATAAGGGACAGTCCCCTTAAACGTAAGTTTCCGATAAAATTGCGATAACTCCTCGATGGGATAAAAATCGGAAAAAATCAGGCATACTCAAGATGCTGAAAAGATTGATTGCCCATAATCATTTCAAACTGTTATTAACGAAGTAATGAAAAAATGAATTGTTCAACAAATTATCCGGCAAGTAATATTTTTTTTTCTCATGAAAATAATTCACTAACTTTTCTGAATACGTATGAATTTTTTAAGAATTTTGTAAAATTTTAAAAAATTTCGGCTTTTGCCCCTCATTTTGCGTAAAAAACGCAATTTAGGAAAAAGTTAAGATTCTAAAAAAAAATCATACGCATTTTATAATGCAAAATTAATCTCTTCAGCGTCTTTAATATGCATGATTTTTTCCGTTGTTTATATTATGGAAAAGTGTTTGCGATTCCCTCTGATGTTTCAAAAACTTACGCGAACTCGACACCAAGTGCAAAGACTACCTTAAGGGGACTAGGCAGCGAGATTCGGCCAAAAACGCCAAAAAATTCAAATGGCATTTGTGTGAATTCAGAGGCCGTGGCTGTAAAAATATGAATATTTAACGGAGTTATTGACGATTGAAAATGGCAATGCGTCTCGCGTCTTGCTCTCTTGTTGCCATGATTTCGGGTGACTCGATTAGGCGATCGGAAATTTCAAAGGGGTAAAGGGTGTTCTCTTCAGAACATGATAATAATCTACAGATTGAACCTAAATTCAACAAAAAAAACATGAAAATTTAAAAAACGACAGTAAAAAAATGAAAAACATCGAAAAATGTATGACGTTCGTTGTAAAAACAATAATAATAAATTGATTTTTGTACACAGATCTCGGTTCAATCTGTGGAGGAAGTCAATAGCTTTATTTTTTTTTAAATCAAGGCGATATCTTCTTTCGTTCTTGAGAAATTGCGGCAACGTTATTGGAAAATGCTGTTGATCTCCCCTGAGCACAATCTTTCGAATTTTTTAGTTTGCCTTGCACCAAAATATGCGTAAAGAATCGTTTTATAAAAATACGTAAAGACAGTAAAGAAAGTAAAGAAATAAGTAGAGAAAGAACAAAAAATGAAAATTTTCAAAAAATCTCGCTGCCTAGTGTCCTTAAATTAATTTTGCCGGCGAGCCTACTCATCGTCAATGCGGACATACCATTGATTTTCACGAAGTATTTTAAAAAGTACTTAAAAGAAGTACTTGGCAATGTATTTTAAGTAGAAAAGTATTTTGTATCTTGTATTTCAAGTATTTTCGAGTATTTTGCCCAGCTCCGATACATTCACTTTATTTATTTATTTGAACGTGTAATTTATGATGACAGGACGTGTACCATTGGATCTTCAGTCAACCGGACTCACCGAATAATTTCGAAATCACGACGAGCTACCCCAAGAGGATTCTTTATCCCACAGACCACATAATGAGCCTCCTGAAGGCCGGTCTTACACACAGAGAGGTCCTTCACATAAACGACTTAGACGATTAACCTCGACTTGAAAATTGAACCTACATTCGCGAAGCCAAGTATCATTCCGAGGGATCCGATGATACTGTCGACAGAGACATTTATTGAAAGATATATATACATACATATATATATTTGATACATCGTAATATTTTATGTGATGCGTAGTTGATGAATTTGGGGCCCGAAAGCTGCATAAATATCAAATACATTGAAATTATTGGGTAAACAATTCGTCTGAATTTACGAGAGTTCTCCTAACTCGAGAGCAAAGACAACTTTCAACCAAAATTCATTCTAATGTTTTGTATATCGAACGGGGCAATTAACGGTCATTAAAATAATAAAAAAAAAAAGAAATGTCGAAACGCAGATAATGCAGCACGCGTCAATTTGAGACACGATGAAAAACATTCGATGCTGATTCGAGCATCGGCGGTGCGACGCGTCATCCTCGCCCCAAGCTATCTACACGACTTTGATTCAGTTCTCGGTGAAACCCTTGGTTGAAGTAGAGTCAAGAAAAGAGAATGAAGAATCGTTCGTTTATCGAGGATAAAAGCTTCGTGAAAAGCATCGTTCCTAGGAGGATGTCAGCCGGAATTGTTGACAAATTAATCGCGAAAAACGTTAGCCGGCGTCGACTCGATGGCATTTAGTCGTTCAATCTACAGGGCAATTTATACGTTCCACGACGCGCGTATAAAATGAAAAATCGCCTATTTTCCATTACTACGAATATTAGTGGGGCATTCCACCCCGTGTCGACCTGGATCCCCGCCTCGACCTCCGATTTGACTCGTCATTTTTTGTAGGCTCAGTTGGACCACCTTCGACTGCACAAAAAAAATGTTATTTAAAAATCTGAAAAGATTCTGACAAATATTTTGTTCACTACCAAAACTTGTCAGCTTATAGCCAAAGTGGGGAAGATCTTTCTTCTTATAATAATTATTGAACTTTTTTAAATTAAAAATGATGAAATAATGATTGCTTAATGAAAAAAGTTTAAAATCTATAAGAAGAAAGATCTTGCCCACTTTGACTATCAGCTAGGACATTTTTATATTCAACAGAGTATTTTTCAGATTTTTTTTTTCAGATTTCTAAATTATAGCATTCGATACGTCACTCAAAAAATATATTTGAAAAAAATAAATAATTTTTTTTGGTGCAGCTGAAGGTCCAAAAAATGACGAGCCAAATCGGAGACGTCAAGGTGAAATCCAGGTGGAAAGGGGCGGGGGTGGATTGGCCGTTGTACATCCAAAGGTTCAAGCACTAGAGCATCGCGCACCCCTGTCAGATCGTACCTACTCGACGAACGATAAACCCACGGGATTCGCGACATCGCGACCGAGCGGGCGGCACATTTTTTTACCAATACTATCTATAATTGATACCGTCGCGAAAAAAAGGTGTAATCGGTTGATAGATTTACATTGTTTCGTAGGAATTTCACATGTACGTTTATACGTTGTCTGAAGAATATCGCATTTTTGTAACAAATTTTTTATGCGCACCGCATGGTGATCGAGTGTTAAGCAAATTTACAGCGATAAATGTACATCGGGAAGTGACTATGTGCTCGGGGAAAAAAAAATAATAATAAAAAACAGAAAAGTATTGGCGAAGAGCGGAAAAGAGTGAGACACTCGTCGTTCAATCAAGCATTTGCATAATACTGGGATAACGAAAACGGAAATCGAGTGCGTTTCTAGCATTTATAGATAACGATCCCGTTGAGCATAATACATGAAATAAATATATATCGAAATCGAAAAGGCTACCGTAGAAACTAATCCGTGTTCGGCTATTGAAGAAAAATACTGTAAACCCAACAATATCTCCAATCTACCGTTATTCGCAATAACGAGCGCTAAGTTTGCAGCTTTTTTCACATTGCGTTTGATGTTTTGATTCGCTGTAAATACTTGAAACACATCGCGTATCATTATATTCCACTGAGTGATGGCATAGTTAAGCTTTTCTTTTTTTTTCTTCTTCGCTTTGTTTATTTAGAAAGTGCGTAGGAGAATTATTCAAGTTCTTTATTTTCAACTTGGCATTGGATCGCCTACGATATTTCCGCAACTACGAGTTATGTCGCAAGAGCGTAATTAAGGTAGTTCTAGCGCAAAACGGTGCTGCTCAATCTCCGAAAAACGTGAAAATTTAGATAGAATTTCGGACACTCCTTGATGGGATACAAATCTGAAAAAAATCTAGTATATAGGAGGTGCTCGAGAGATTGATTTGGCATAATAATAATTTTCAAATGTTATCAACAAATAGTTGAAAAAAAAAAGTTCAACTAATCCTTCGTTTACCAAACTTTTTCTCATATGAAAATGATTTGCTAATTTTTCTGCATGCGTATGCATTTTTTTCGAACTTTTCGTCACTTTTGAAAATTGTATTTATTTTTTTAATTATTTTTACTATGAAAAATGTGTGAAAATTCCTGAATTTTGGATATGTGTTAGTCATAAAACTAAGTATTACACCCAAGAAGATTCCGCACAATTGATCAAGTAGATGCGGAGATATAGCTCGTACGTACATTGTAGGAAAAAAAAAAAAAAAACAATTTTTAAAAGCTACAAAAAATTCTGAAAAAAATTTATACGCATGCAGAAAAATTAACAAATCATTTCCATATGAAAAAAAAAAGTTTGGTAAACGGGGATTTGTTTGACTTTTTTTTTTTAATCAATTTGTTAATAACATTTTGGACTTATTATTATTCCAAATCAATCTCTCGAGCACCTCCTATATACTTGATTTTTTCGAATTTTAATCCCAGCAAAAAATGTTCGAAATTCTATATAAGTGGAACATAATAGTTCCACACTAGTCAAATGAGTGCTGCCTTTAAAAAATAATGTATGCATAGATTTAAGTATCTGTTGATCATTTTGAATGGTGATTTGTATTGCCAGGTATGTTTTTAACATAGGTAAATGTATTTGCAACGGATTTGCATAAATATTAACCGAATTACGGAAACTTTTGGAAAGGTAATTCTTCATCCAGTTTTTTCAAAGAATAAACCGTGTTTTTTGTTTGATTTGGATGTTTTACGGCCCATTGTCTTTCTCGAAAGATAGTTTATAAATTTGCTTCATAAATAATTTATAAGTTTCCCCGTTTAAAAATGGCAACCTTTTGTTTGTCCATCTACAAAAATCTTTTGTAAACTAACAGCTGTAATTTTTCAACGGAAATGTTTACAAATTATTTATGGGGCAAATTCGTAAAACATCTTCTAAGGAGGACAATGAACCGTGAAACATCCAAATCGAGCAAAAAACACGATTTATTCTTTTAAAAAAAGGGATCGAAAAGTACTTTTTCGAAAGTTTGCGTAAATCGGTTAATATTTTTGCAAATCCGTTGCAATTAAATTTTTCCCTGGTGAATACCTGGCAATACAAATCACCATAAAAAATAAGCATTAGATGCTTAAAATTATATCTAAATTATGTTTAAAAATGAACATTCATTTGACTAGTGCGGACCTGTCGTAACATGTTTTATTTAAACTTTTTCGCAGGTTGAGCGGCACCGCAGTTGCGCGCTACAACAACTACGTTAAGGTAGTCCTTGCGTCTAGTATTCATTTCACATAAATTCGAGAAAGTTGACAAGAAATTGCAACCACTTCTCGATAATATAAAAATCTGAAAAAATCATGCATGTTATAAACGTTGAAAAGATTAATTTTGCATAATAAAAATTCCAAAATGTTATTAACAAATTGATGGAAAATAAAATAGTTCAACAAATCCTTCGATAACTTAATTTTTTGTTTCAATGAAAATAATGCGTTTATTTTTCTAAATATGTATGAATTTTTTTAATTCTTCAAATTCACTTTGAATTTTGCGTTTTTTAACATGGGGAAAATCACAAAATTCAAAGTGAATTCAAAAGTTTGAAAAAAATCATGCATATTCAGAAAATAGAACGAATCATTTTCATTGAAACAAAAAAATTAGGTTGTCGAAATATTTGTTAAACAATTTTATTTTTCATCAATTTGTTAATAACATTTTGGAATTTTCATTATGCAAAATTAATCTTTTCAATGTCTTTAACATGCACGATTTTTTTCAGATTTTTATATTCTTGATATGTGGTTGCAATTTCCTCTCAATTTTCGAAAACTTATGCGATCTCAACACCAGGCGCAAGGACTACCTTAATATGTCCGCACGAAAAGCGCGACTGCTCGGGAGAATCCACAGTAATAAACATAGAAGCTTGTAACGATGAGAATAATCTGGAAAGTGTGATACATGATATAATACATCCTCTGGTACTTCTAGTCTTACCAAAGGTGAACAAGTTTGATCATTTTTAGTAACGTCGATCCGCAGAAGGAAACCATTGTTTTTTAGTTTTTTGTTTTTTGTTTTTTGTTTTTTTTTTTCTTGTAGATTGGACGACCCTTAGTGTCCTATCTCGTAATTAAAGGAAACAAAAAGAAATTAGTTTAACGTAGCAGGTGGATGGTTTACGGACTGAAAGGGATCTTGACGAGAATGTGATTCGGTGTAATAAATTTATTTCTTATGTAAGAAAACTTTGTAAATTAATGTTAAAATAAGCTTAACGCATTTCCACGTCGAAATGATCGAATAAATCTATTCATTTGAATTGCGAGAGGTCTGCTTCTTATGTTTCGCGCACGCAAACGAAAATACGGGAAAAACGAGTGGATCTCGGAAGCCGTGCTCGATCGCCGCGCTTTTGTTTCGCGTCAGCCATCGGCGGACCGCACACGCATTTTCCCACGTAGCTTCTGGACATTTCCAAAATGTTTATTTATCTAGTGGCTATTGTGGTCGTTATTTGCACTATTTTTGGATTAACTTATTCCCAAAGCTCGTGAGTAATCTTTGTCAATAACTGATACATCGCCGCGAAGGATCGCCCGTAGGACGATGAAAGAAAAACAATAAAAAGAAAAATTGCAGGCTTTGGGATATCGGCGATGGAGGCGAAAGTTCGTCGACGATACAACTGCCAGCAGCGTTTTCGCACAGCGTCCCGTTGATCGGACATCCTCGAGCGGGCGTTGACGGGGATAATGGAATTGTCGGTGGCTCCTGCTCCGAGCAACCATTCGAGATGACGGTCCAGCGATCCGTCAACAGCGTTCCGATTGACGGTTTCAATGCACAATTCGACTTGGTCGAAGAGAATAGGATTGTCAATGGGTCAGTGGCTCGGCAACCCTTGGCGATGTCGGCGGGGCTAGATGATCCCGCGTGGATTGCTGCTGTAAACGCACCATGGCACGACGACGACGACCACGACGACGACGACGATGAGGAGCAACAAAAAATATTCGATCAAAAACTTCGAGACGCGAATCGGCTTGGTAACAAAATAATCATCAAATTAACGATGTTCATACAGCTCCACTTTAGTCAGACTTTTGAAGGTATTCCAAGCGCGGTAAGTACATTCCCAGGAAATATGAGATTCAGAGAAATTCAGAAAGAATTTCGAACGCTTTAATCCAATGAAATAAAAATCTGAAAAAAAAAATCAAACATATAGGAGGTGTTTTAAAGATTGATTTTGCGTAACAATAATTCCAAAAAGTTGTTAACAAATTGTTACAAAAAATGATCAACATATTACCCGGCAACTAAATAGTTTTTTTTTTTTTTTTTTTTTTCTTCTTTCGGATGATAATAATTTGTCTATTTTTCTTAACACGCATGAATTTTTTCCCAATTTTTTCGAGATCTTGAAATTTGCCAAAAGTAGTTCAACGAAATCACGAAAAAAATCTGAAAAACTTCGTACGTATTAAGAAAAATAAACAAATTATTTTCATCAGAAAGAAAAGTTATGTTGCCGGGTAATTTGTTGAACAATTTTTTTTATGAATTTGTTAATAACTTTTGGTAATTATTATTACGCAATATCAATATTTCGAACACCTTCTATATGCTTGATTTTTTTCAGATTCTTATTCCATTGGGAAACGTTTGAAATTCTCTCTGAAAATCTCTGAATCCCCCACATTTCTTGAGACTGTACCGCTCGGATTACCTTACATAATGTATACATAGTTTTATCTGTCTATTGACTATTTTGAATGACGGTTTGTATTGCCATGTTCTCGACCAGGGAAAAATTTAATTGCAATGAATTTGCAAAAAATATTAACCGATTTATGCAAAATTTTGAAAAGATAATTTTCGTCAAGTTTTTTTTAAAGAATAAATCGTTTTTTTGTAAGTCATGCACGTAATGTCGCACATTTCGTGCCCGCAAAGCGTGCGTGAGATCGCGTATTATGCTCATGTTAACGTAGATAATTTCACGTACGCCATCTATTGCGTGAAGTTATCTACATTACTTCACGCACACATTGGCGTGCGTGAAACTATCTACAAGATGATCTCACGCACGCTTTGCAGGCACGAAGATGTGCGACATCACGTTGACATTCGTTACAAAAAGTAATATGTGATACATGGTAATATGTGAAACATGGGCGACTCGTCTCGTGCTACAAACAACACTCGGCTTCGCCTCGTGTAGTTGTAGCACTCGATTTGGCGAGTGCGCCGCTTCCTAACCTCCGCGCGTAATAGCCGCTTTCTCGCCCTTGTATCACAAAGTACTATTTTACTCGATTTGGATGTTTCACGGCTCATTGTCTTCCTTTTAGAAGATGCTTTACGAATTTGTCTCATAAATAACTTTTAACATTTTCCGTTGAAAAATTACAGCCGTTTGTTTACAAAAGATTGTTGTAGATGAGTTAACAAAAGGTTGTCATTTTTAAACGGAGAATGTTATACATTATTTGCGAGATAAATTCATAAATCATCTTTCAAGAAAGACAATGAGACGTAAAACATCCAAACCGAACAATAAAACACGGCTTATCCTTTGAAAAAACTGAATGAAAATGATCTTTTCAAAAGTTTCCATAATCGGTTAATATTTATGCAAATCCGTTGCAATTAAATGTTTCCCAGATTAAGGGATCGTCACAGTGTGACCCTCCGAAAAATCAATGATTTTCGCGAATTTTTTTTGTTAAGTTGTAATGAACTAATTGGTCTGGTTTTTTTTTAAATAAATAAGTACATTCTTGGAGAATACGAAATGATTTTTTTAATGTGCATTTCTTTAATGTATAATAATGATATAAATTGTTGAAATAGCTCGTGTAAAAAAAAGATCCTGCATTATGTCCACGATTGCGGCCGCAATTTTGATCTGAACCAAAAATTTCAAAAAGATTATTAATCTGTAGGAAATTCGCTATCGCGCTATGAGAGCTTTTTTTTTTTTTTGAAATTTGACAAAATGTCGGCGGTTTGAACGAAAATTATCGAATTTAGCCCTTTTTTTCTACAGTTTTTCGTAAAAAAAAAAATAGGAAGATTTAATAAATAAAAAAAAGCTCTCATAGCGCGATAGAGAATGACGTTAGAAATGTTCTCTCTAAATTTGAAATCGATATCGTCATAACTCTTCATTTGAGAGTGGACACCGTTTTGAAAAACAACATTCCGAGAAAAACGCGTTTAAAGTTTGCACACGCCGCACTGTCACGCTGCAATCCCTTTCTCTAAGAAAGGCTGTAGCGACCGAAATAATTCGAATTTCGATAAAAAAATTTAACAGAATGTTTATAACCGTGTATACTATCCGATAATGAAAAAAAAAAAAAAAAAAAAAATCGATTTTTTTTAAATTTCACACTGTGACGATTCCTTAAGAACATACGTGGCAATACAAAAACTATTCAAAATAATCAACAGATACTTAGAACTATGCATAGATTATTTAAAAAAAGCCAGCACTCATTTGACTAGTGTGGTATATGTGGTGGTATAACATCGTTAATTCGTCGAGCCTGATGTGGCGCGGGAAGATAATTTACACTTCCGGTATCTTTTGCGCAGGAATCGCGGAGTCTCTGTGGCAGCCGACGCCGATCAGAGCAGCAGGCTACGACAAAGTTACGAAGGATATCGTCAATGAAAAATACGCGTCGGACGGCGCGAAATCGGCGGCGCCTCAGCAGAAAGTAAACACAAACACGATATTCAACATGATACAGTACGAGACCATCAAAGAAGCGATGGCCGTGCTTCAAAAGCAACAGGAAGAGGAGGCTGCCAAGGCCGCCGCCGCCGCCGCCGCTGCGGCGGCCGCCGCGAATGGTCAACGAGCCAGAGCCACGGAAAAGTAACATTCCCGCGATGTGATAACAAAAGTCATATGCGCGCGCGCAGAATGTGACTTTATTTCCGGGAAATCTAGCAACGGCCAAGTCTTCGTCGCGGATGCTGTCGAACAGAAGGAGAATTTTCCGGTACGCGAGGCTGAGAATTTTCACGTGCCGCAGCCGAATATGTAATTTTTCCGGAAAATCTGAAATGCGATGTACGGCAATTTAACTGTATAATTAAAACAACTCGAATATATCCTTTTTTCAAGAAATTGTCGCATCACGATTATTATATACATTAAATTACGAATTAAAAGGCGAATTTAAAGTGATACACCAGTGGGAACTCCGACGATGTCGGTAATGTAGGGTTCTGTAAACCTACTTTTTTGGATTTTTTGTTGGAATTTCGGAACACCAAAAGCTTATGCTCTTTTTTCCATCATTTCCTATTTGTGTTTTAAATTTCATCGCGATCCGACGCACCGTTCGGGAGAAAATAGATTTCAAAGATTCGAAGTGGTGCGGGCGCGCCGGTGAGGGGGCGGGGGGGGGGGGGGGTAGGGTTATTTCGTGCAAAAAAGGCACGTTTTTGTGAATTTTTTTTTTACGACACTGTTAAAATCTATTCAATAAAACCATTTGTACATCAAAGTATAACATTAGAAGAATATTGTGTAATTTTTTCATGAAGAAATATTAAAAAATACAGCAATGGCGGCATTTACTCGGAAGCGTCTCGGAAAAAAAGTAGAATTGCGGTGCCTATCAGAACTCGGTACTGGATCATCCGAAATTAAAAAACCAAAGTTCATTCGTTAGGTTACCGTTTTCCCCAGGTAACGCGGAAGAGTTTATTTTCGAAATTTTAATTTTTCAATTTTTGCTAACACTTTGACGGGAAAAACGCGATTTTTTCGGAAAAAAATCGGCTATTTTGCTATTGTAAAATAAAAAATATTAATAAATTCGGAAAAAACTCTTCCGCGTTACCTCGTAAAACATGTACAGAACAAGTATGCAAAAATTCAAAAGGATCGGTGCAGTAGTTTTGACGGTACGATGGGCACCGACTTTGAAAACGTGAGTTGTGGGAAAAACGCTTTAAAGTCGCGGGCTCGGGCCGCGAAGGTACAGCAATCCGCGAGTATTAAAATGTTCATAACGTCGTCAATTTTGCTCTGAATGACTTGAAAAATACGCTTTTTTTCGCGAATTATGAACGGATCGAAGTGAGAATTGAAATACAGACGCCAATAATGTGAATCTCGTAAATGAAGTAGTCAGAATTTTGATTTTAATTAAAAAAAATTGATGTCGGTAACCGATCTGTATTTTTTTTTTTCGAAAATCAAAATTCTGACTAATTCATTCACGAGATTCACATTAGTGGCGTCTGTATTTCAATTTTCGCTTCGATCCATTCATAATTGGCGACAAACCGCACATCCGAAGATTTTCGGCGCTCAGTGTTTCACATGGCCTTAACGTTGACGCGTTAACGGTTCGGAGTGGGGATTTCGGAAGATGCTTTTCGTCCGGTTGTGTCGTGAACTCGTGACACGCGCTGCGACGGCGACAAGTTCACTTAGGTGTCGAAAGGCGCGATGAATGTATTCGCGCTCTACGAGCCGAATACAGACAGATATATATAGCTACGGCGCCGATAAATATCTCGATTGTTAGATCTTGGCGGATAATTCATTCTCCAACGGTCGTCGCGAAGAAGTCGCAAAAAGAAAATAGCGACGAAGTGGAAGACAGCGGCCGCCGGCGAGAACATTAACCGGCGCAACATTCTTCGGAGATTGAGGTTAAGTCACGCTGCGGGTGATTCGAGATGGTGGTGTGCAAATATTTTCAGCAGGGAACCTGCCGTTACGGCCAATATTGCCGATTTCAGCACATCAACAGTTTCGGTGAGTCGAAATTATTTCCACGTTTTCAAAACTTTCGTCCGAACTTCTAACCTCTAAGGGCGAAGAAAGAAGTCTAACGATTGCGGCATTTGCATTCGCAGGAGGCAATCAGGGGAATGGCAACAAACAATTTACGGAGGCCAACAAAACCATAGTGTGAGTCTTTTTCAATTCTATTTGCCATTGCGAGATGTCCGGATGGCAAACAGCGACAATATTAGCAGAGATAAGCAGCTGTTACGATAAGCAGTGTCTTATCGACAGACTTTATTTATTTATTTTATTTAATTTATTAATTTAAGAATGTCGGAGCGCTCCGCACTAGTCAAACGAGTGTTCATTTTTTTAAACAGTTTACACAAATTTTATAAATCAATTGACTATAGTTTATGGTGATTTGTATAAAAATATATGTTCTTGACTTAGGAAAACATTAATTGTTGTGAATATGCAAAAATATTAACTCAATTGTGCCAACTCATTATAAGTTGCATATTCGTTCAATTTTTTCAAACAATAATTCATATTTTTTCATCAATTTTGACAAATCACAGCCTATTTTTTTTTCTTGAGCGACGCTTTGTGTATTAACCGTCTATATATTTGATAGCATTCACCATTTAAACATTACAGCCTTTTGTTTGCCCATCGCCGAAATTCCTTTGTAAACAAACATCTGTAATTTTTTAACGGTAAATACTATCGAATATCTAGACGGTGAATACGAAAAGCATCTCTCGAGGAAAAGATACGAGGAAAAAATATGGATTATTCTTTGAAAAAACTGAACGTATATGAACCGTTTTGAAAATGACAATAAACCAGTTAATATTTTTGAAAATTCATTGAAATTACATTTTTGTTGGATTAACAATACATGCAGCTGGAAGAATCATCGTTCATTATAGTCAATAGATCCATAAAACATTCCATAAATATAATACAAAATTGGCACTCTTTTGACTAGTGTGAAGCGCTCCATCCTCCTTAAACTATTAATTGAGAGCCAACTACATACAATTAATTAACCTAATATCACAATATTATTGTATTGGACTTCATTCATAACGAAGGGTTTTTACGTGTATTTTTTTATTTATTCATTTATTTCTTCACAGGACAAGTCCATTTACATTTGACATACATAATAGTACTTTGTGATACAAGGGCGAGAAAGCGGCCATTACGCGCGGAGGTTAGGAAGCGGCGCACTCGCCAAATCGAGTGCTACAACGACACGAGCTGCGAGCTGCGAGTGTTGTTTGTAGCAGCACGGGAGGAGGCGAGTGCACTGCTTCCTAACCTCCGCGCGACGGCCGCTTTGTCGCCCATGTATCACATATTACTTTTTGTAACGAATGTCAACGTGATGTCGCACATCTTCGTGCCTGCAAAGCGTGCGTGAGGTCATCTTGTAGATAGTTTCACGCACGCCAATGTGTGCGTGAAGTAATGTAGATAACTTCACGCACCAGATGGCGTACGTGAAATTATCTACGTTGACATGAGCATAATACGCGATCTCACGCACGCTTTGCGGGCACGGAATGTGCGACATTACGTGCATGAGTTACAAAAAGTTTGTTTTGCATTAGTGCAGATGTAATGATAAATGGTCGCACTAAACTAATAGTAATAGTAACAACAACAATAACAATATTTATAATAATTATATAGAATATTCATTAGTATTGGACTGGAGAATAGACACTGGACTTATCGATTATCTCTGCTGATGTAGTTTCAATTGATGGCAGCAACGTATGCCAAATGGAGCGACTAATATTTATAGCGGGGTATTGAATTACATAGTCTAGGAGTAGCGGAGGAAGTGCTGGCTGCCGAGAGAGGCGGACAATGGCTCCTCTCGTGCTTCGGTCCTATAAAGGAGCAGGCATGTATACCCGGGATGGAGGACGTCTCTCCGGAAGAAGTTCGATGGGAGATGTATCAGGCGCAAAAGAACGGCACAGTCGACCAAACCGTTCGTAGCTTTTGTCATTTTTCCTGTGCACATTTTTTGCGAGCTCAAAAATGCTGATCATTTTCTACTTGCAGAAACTGCAATTCCAACAGCTCTGTCAAGCTATGACCGCAAAGAGGGAGGCCCTGAAGAATCCTACTCACGAAACTGTCGCTATGCTGGTAAGGAGCCGATAATTAATTACTCGAACGATGAGCTGAGGAATAAACAAAATTATCACAAACCTGAGCTGGGCAGTATTTTAAGTATTTTTGATACATACTTAAAATGCTCAAATACTTTTGTGGTATTTCCTGTACCTTTCCGGCATTTTAAGTACGAAATACAAAATATTTTTGCGTCTACTCCATATTCGGAAACATTTTTGTTTTTTGAGAATGGCTGTACGATTAGCTGAAAATTTCAATCAGTTCTCGATGGGATAAAAATTTGATCAACATGTGAATGAAACTCTAAAGCATTTCTTATTTGATTGTCCGATGTACGCGCCGTATAGGAGCCAGTTTATAAAGCGCACTATATTCTCGGAAGTCTTAAATGTCACGAGTAAAGATGAAACCCGACATTTATTTTTGTACGTTAAAGCTAGCTGCATTCTGCGTGCTTTTATGCTAAATGAATAATCTCGGATATATTGAATAATATGTACACTCTATGAAAAATATTCACTAATTTTTCTGGAAACGTAGGAATTTTTTCAGATTTTTTTATTATCGAAAAGTGTTTGCAATTTCCTCTCATTTTTCGAAAACTTATGCGAAGTGGGCGTGATGCGACACTACCTTAAATGAAGTAGTAACAAATGTATTTTAAGTACAAAAAGTATTTTGTATTTTAAGTATTTTCGACTATTTTGTCCAGCTCTGCCGCTAACATATATATATATTTTTTTAGGAGAAACTACAGAAGAGCAACCGAGACAGTAGTACATTCGGCGGAAAGACGAATTTCGCTCTCTCGACGCCGCAGATGTCGCAGCCGAGCAGCACAACCCCGAGCAGCTCGAGCGTGTTCGGCGCCAAGCCCGGATTCGGCGCGACGAGCAATCCATTCGGCGGCGGCTTCAACGCTTCGACGGGCGCAACGTCGTCGATATTCGGACGAGCCGCGGCGACGGGCGCCGCGTCGGTGTTCGGCGCGAAGCCGTCGTTCGGCGGAAACGCGATGTTCGGCAGTCAACCGAACGCGAACACAGTTTTCGGCGGAGCGACGACCAAGACCACCACCGTTTTCGGTGGCAATCAGAACATGCAGTCCTTCGCGGCGGCGGCGGCGGTGGCGACGTCGCCGCCGGCGGCGAACTCCGTGTTCGGCGGCGGAAGCTTCGGCACGACTCAAGCGAGCAGCAGCCCGTTCTCGATGGCGGCTCAACCGGCGGCCCAATCGACGACCTCGGTCTTCGGCACGACGACAACGGCCGCCGCGACGAGCAGCATCTTCGGCGGCGGCTCCTCGACGACGCTCTTCGGCGCCACCGCCGCCGCCGCCGCTGCCGCCGCGACGCCCGCTTCGAATCTCTTCGGTGGCGCGACAAGCGCGCAAACGGCGAATCCGTTCGGCGCGCAGCAGCCGTCGACGGCACCGGCGAGCTCGACGATCGGTGGTTCGACGTCGATCTTCGGGCCGCCGAAGAACACCGCCGCGTTCGGTGGAGCTCCGGTGTTCGGGGCGGCCGGAGGATTCGGCAGCCCTCAGGGCGCATCGGTTTTCGGGGCCCAGGCGAGCTTCGATAACGCCGCGCAAATGCCCGGCAACAGCGTCTTCGACGGAACGAGCGCGCAGTCGTCGACTTTCGGCTCCAACGCCGCGACTGCGAACACTTTTGGGACGCCCTTCAGCGCCGCCGCCGCTTCCGCCGCGAATAACACGCCTTTCGGCACATCCGGCGGTGGTCCTTTCGGTTCTCCGGCGGGGAATTCGCCGTTCGGGAGAGCCGCCGCGCCCTTCACCGGAGGGGCTATGCAAGCCGGAAACCCGGAGGAATCATCGCCCTTCGCCGGAGCCGCGACCGGCTTCGGTGCTCTCGCTTCGTCGGCGGCGGCGGCTTCGCAGCCCTTCGGTGCTCCTGCCTTTGGGACCGCTCCCACCACCCCTTTTGCATCCACGACGAGCACAACGACGACGAGCAATCCGTTCGCGCCTCGATCGCAGCAACCGGTCAACACTCCTTTCGGCGTTGCGCAAACGACAATGTCGTCCGCCGGACCCTTTGGGCAATCTTCCTTCGGATCCGGACCCCCCGCGTCGGTAATCGACGAGGCGTACTACACGATCGAGGGAAAGCTCACCGACGACGAGAAGAGCTCGTACATGGCGGATAAATTTGCCTTTGGGAAAATTCCGTTGGACCCACCGACGATAGAGCTACGATGATGCCCATTACCCATTACTCATTTACCCATTGATCGTACTTAAGGTAGTTCTAGCGCACAACGGTGCTCAACTTGCGAAAAAGTGAAGAATTCACATCGAATTTCGAACACTTAGCGCTGGGATACAAATCTGAAAAACATCGAGTGTACAGGGGGTGCTCGAAAGATTGATTTGGCATAATAATACTTCCAAAATGTTATTAACAATATGATGAAAAAAAAATTGTTTGACAAATCCCCCGTTTACCGGGGATTAAACTTTTTTTTTATATTAATATAAAGTAAAAATGTAGATGTAAAGTAAAAATGTTAATGGGGGGGTTCAACTTTTTTTATATGGAAATGATTTCTTAATTTTTCCGCATACGTATGCATTTTTTCAGAATTGCAATGCTCGATCTGTATCTCCGAATCTACTTGATCAATCGCGCGGAAACTTCTTGGGTGTAATAGGTGGTTTTATGACTAACACATATCCATAATTCAGGAATTTTCACACATTTTTCACAATAAAAAAATTAAAAAAAAAACAATTTTCAAAAGTTACTAAAAACTCAGAAAAAATGCATACGCATGCGGAAAAATTAACAAATCATTTACATATAAAAAAAAGTTTGGTAAACGGAGGATTTGTCAAACAATTTTTTTTCATCAAAATGATAATAACATTTTGGAAGTATCATTATGCCAAATCAATCTCTTGAGCACCTCTTCTCTTGTATACTTGATTTTTTCAGATTTTTATCCCATCAAGAAGTGTCCGAAATTCAATCTTAATTTTCACTTTTTTGGAGATTGAGCACCGTTGCGCGTTAGAACACTACCTTAAGGAGGTTGGAGCGCTCCACACTAGTCAAAAGAGCGCTGATTTCGTTAAACAATTTCTACGTTGTTTTATCTATCTATCGATTATTTGAGGTGTTTCGTATTGGTAGGTATGTTCTTAAGGGCATGTGAAACAGTGAGCGCCGAAAATCTCCGGATGTGCGGTTTGTCGCGAATTATGAACGGATCGAAGTGAAAATTGAAACACAGATGCCAGTAATGAAAATCTCGGGAATGAATTAGTCAGAATTTTGATTTTAGAAAAAAAAAAATTACAGATCGGTTACCGACATCAATTTTTTTGATTAAAATCAAAATTCAGACTAATTCATTCCCGAGATGCACATTACTGGCGTCTGTATTTCAATTCTCACTTCGATCCGTTCATAATTCGCGAAAAAAAGCGTATCCGCGTTTTCGAGGTGAGGGTCGGTATTTCACATCGCCTTAACCTGGGAGAAATTGAATTGTATTCCATTTGCAAAAATATTAACCGATTTACGCAACCTTTTGAAAAGGTATTTTTCGTTCAGTTTTTTCAAGCAACAAATCGTGTTTTTTGCTCGATTTGGATGTTTCACGGCTCATTTTCGTTCTTGAAAGATGCTTTATGAATTTGCCTCATGAATAGTTTATAATATTCTTCGTTTAAATATGACAGCCTTTCGTTTAGCCATCGATAAAAATCTTTTGAAAACAAACGGCTGTAATTTTTCAACGAAAAATGTTACAAATTATTTGTGAGGCAAATTCGTAAAGCATGTTTTGGGGAAGATGTTTTACGAACTTGCCTTAATATTTTTTTACAAATCCATTGCGATTCAATTTTTCCCTGGTTAAGACCATACCTGGATATACGAATCACCATTCAAAATAGTTGAACAGATACATTAAACTGTGTTCAAATTATTTTTTTCAAATCTGCACTCATTTGACTAGTGCGAAGCTGTATAACACATCCTTAATTAATGTGCGCTGTGATATTGTACCTGTAAGCTTTCTCTGTCGGGAGGGCGAAACCTCGGACAGTACCGAGTTTGTTTTTTTTTCTTCTGTACGTCGATGTTGATCGACATTAATAATTTTACGAGGAGTTGTGACGAAATAAATAAGTAAACATTATATTTTTTCAATTCGGCAGCGATTGTTGCATGTTTAATTTTCATCTCAGCGAAGTTTACGCGTTTTGTACAGCTTCGAGAATTGGTTTTCGAGTTAGACACGCATCGTGGTCGTAACCCTACTTAGAAATTCCGATTAAAACACATAGAAAAAAGCCGATTGGGATTCAATTGGATTTTTGTCCTATCGTTTTATCGGTTCTAAACGGATCGTTTAACGAGGGTTTAAATTATTTATTGTGAGGTCTCGCTTTGGCTTTCTCACGAGCGCAGTGAGCGTGACTGTGAGCCCTCAGCGTGTTGAACACTTTGTTGTTGAGTTTGGCGTCGAAGCCGCCGGTATCGCCGGTCTGTATTCCGGGCGGGAACTCGAGAACCCGACAAGCATTTATCCTAGACGACATTAGCATGTCGTGCTTCGTCACTATTTCCGACCCCTCGCCCATCTTCTTGTAGCCGCAACGTTTTATGTCCGCGTATTCCTTTTCCACGCTCTGAAACAGAAATTGCATGGTCGACCATCGAAAAATATCAATATTTCTATCGTCAGATTAAAGACTCACGACAAATCTATCGAGGTCCTTCTCCTCGTCGTTATTCGCCGCAGTTTCCTCAGGGTCCATGTTCGATCCAGCTCGATAATTCGAGTATGAAATATTGACTGTAAATCAACAAATTCTGTCAGCCCGATATTCAATGTAGTCGGTTATGTAATATTTATAATTACAATAATTATAATATTTTGGAGTAAAATATTATAATTAATAGGCTATATAATACTATTTATTTTATTATATTATTCGAATGTAAAATGGTGACAAATAATGCTACGATTGTTTAAGGGGGGGGGGGGGGGGTTTCACTGGTTTTTTAGGACTTTTTTTTTGGTGGCAAGTACTCATTAGAATTAAATAAAATTTGACCATCATGTTATTCATATTTCGAACTACTTTTTGTGAATTTTTTGAACAATTCCACCGAAAAATAGCAGCGTTACGCACTGATGTTTGCTCTAAAGGTCGTAAGTGGAATTGTCCCACTGCGGGCATTTCTGCAGGGTAGCCATTGCAATTTTCATCCAAAATCATTAGTGTTTTTTTTTTAACAATAATAAATAATTTCCTAAGAATATGGACCTCAATGCAGGTGAAAATGACGAAAATAAAAAGTTTGAAATATTTTTTCTCATTTTTCACCATTTTTTTCACAAATTATGCACAAAAAACACCATTAGAAAAAGTGGTTCATCTACTTTGTAGTTGCATAAAGAATATCACTGCCAATTTTCATAATGATCGGTTCATTAGTTTTTGCGGCGGAATGCCCGCAGAGGCGAAAAAACGTCGTTCTGAGTAAAACGCGTTTCACAAAGTCTACAAAAATTCGAATTTCGCTTTGAAATTTTGACAGCGTATTCTTAGATAGCTAAGCTAACGATATATGCAATAAAAAAATCAGATTTTTTGAAACTCCTAATGTGAGTTCCCTGTTTAACTGATATGTATTTTATATATATATTATTGTTATAAAGAACCTTTCGAAGCTCCATTGAACTTTTCTTCCGTTCTCTTCAACATCAAGTCATATTCTCTGTTGTACTGGTTTTGAAGCAACTGTGCAATCACTGCATCACTGTCTGTGCCATCCAATGCACATTCGGCGCATTCTTCCACAATTTCTTCCTGAGGTTGTGGCTGCTTTGCGTACTTCTGAAACTCCCTGAATTTACAACAATCATTAATAATAAATAATATTGTATTATTATTATCATCATTTGTTATTGAGAAAATTACTTCTCTTGTTGACTCTTGATAAGCTCTTCAGCCTCGATTTCCTGAAAGCTCCTTACTTGATTATCAGTCTGTATCTTTGCCCACGGCGATGCCATCTCTCTTATAAATATTGTCAAAATGTACCTGCAAGTTGTGAAAAGTTATTTTCGATGTGATGCAAGATTGTGAAATAGGAGAGGGTTTGAGCTAACTCAGCTTCATATTCTCTTTCAAGGACATTTAACTACCTTTATCGTGGTTAGCTTGCGGAAAAAATTATGCGCAATGATTTTTCTGTTGTTTTTTCAAATGACATTCCAGAAATGAGTATTTTCAGGTGTAATTTGTTTATCGAGTGATTACATTTTTTTTTTCTTCACGATCAAAGTTTACGATGGCGATGTCATGATTGATTTCGACGAAGTTTGGTTTATAACAAAAGACCAGCTTACCGGGAAGACTCGTCGCTGAAACGTTGACGAATAGTGTTCGGAGGAAAAAAGATCGCAAACGCTGAAAAATGCAAAATACTTCAGCTACTGCGACTGTGAAGACTGAGCAGGAACAGAACTCAATGTGACAAGCAGCTGCTTGCAGGAACAACAGTGACCCCTACGTGCAATAAAGTGGTAACAGGAATCTGATTTACCTACAATGGATAGAATCTGAAAAAGCGAAAAACCGTAGCCCTAATCCGCGTTGTGAATTTTTTATTAAAAAATAATGCATCATTTAATTGAAAAAAATGGATAATTGTAATCGAATCCAGCACCTATTTAATAAGTCATGGACCAGAGATCCAGCATACATTTTTTTAATGGAGCAGTGCTACAGCTCCCAGGGTGCTGTATCTCCGTTTCAATAAACATTTTAAAAAATGGTTGCTGGATGTGTTCCATTGGACATTAAAAAGTAATGGGAGCTGCATCGCTGCTCCATTACTCATTAAAAAAAGTAATGTGTAGTGTATCCGAATTCCATTATCCGTTTAAAAAATCTTCTATTAAAAAGTTCGTGAGCAACCATTGTTGTCGATTTATTCAGCATCTGATTGGTCGTTGGGAAACCGGCAGCAGTTTGATGTTTAATATCGCGAAATTTGGCAGTTTGTCAAAAAAAAAAATCGTTTTTCACGTTTTTCTCCTAAATATTTTTTTTTTCGGGCAAATGCCGGTCATATTTGGAATCAGCGGAAAATTTCCCATCGGATAGGGTTTTAAAGCTTCGTTAAATCGAAAAAAAAAATTCGCCAAAAAAGCGGCAAGGGCTACCCCTTCAAAAAATGTTTTCGAGTGCGAGCGAAGCGAGCACGTTGTTCCTAGTAATGGGTTAAAAAATGCATTTAAAAAATAATGCATTGCCGCCAACTCGTCTCCTAATGAACACACTATTTATTCGCGTCTTGGATCTTATATTTCTATATAGAATATTACATTTATAATGTGTTACAAAGGTTCATTGTACAACAAAATCATTAGGGTATCATCAAGTCGAGGCGTCTATTTCACCGAGATAAATTTGCTTGTCGCTCGAGCCGGAACACACTGAAAAAGAAGCGAAAACGATTTCGTAAATACAAGAAAAAAAATGACAAAGAAAAATGTAGATTCGATAAATCTTTTCAATTAATTTCTTTACCAATTGGCTCTTTCGGGTGAAAATCAACGTCGTTAACTGCGCCATTGTGTCCAGGCAATTTGTACAGAATTCTTCTCGTCGTAGTGTCCCAAATGTACTGGAAACGATCGGCCGATCCGGCCGATACTTTGCTGCCGTCGGGCGCCCATGCGCACTTCAGAAGGTTCTGAAAAATACCCGATGTTAACTACAATCCCCTAGACGTAGAGTAGACGTACCGTTTATGGCCACCTTAGGTCCAATTGTGGCCATCACATTCAAAGGAATAAAGCAAAAAATTTAAGAGAAGAAATACCATTCAGAATTTTCAAAAAATCGTTTTTTTTTTTACATATTTCGAAAGTATGATACCCAAAGAATATACTGACCAGGGGGAAACGCGAAATATTGAATATTTGCGGAGTTATCGCATATCGTCTAGAGTTGAAACTTTAAACGCGATTATCTCGAAACTACTTTTTCAATAACTGCTCGTGTTGTAGCTCAAAAAGTTATCGACCGATTTGTATGAAATTTTGGGAGGTTACCCTCAGTAACATTATCGGAAGGATATACCTAAATGTTGAAAGGTAGCGTGTAAATAAATTATTTTTTTAGGATCAAATATGTCGACAAAATGGTCGACAATTCGAACTTTGGAGTAAAAAGGCTCCCAAATTTTCAATTTTGCACTTTTTCATCATTTTTTAGGTATATCCTTCCCTTTATATGTCAGTAAACGAATGACACTTATTAAATCTTTTTCAGATCAACAGAAAAAGAGTGACCACTGCAGCACTTGTTGATGTCGCGGAACACAGGCGTCCGAAGACTCGTAATAACGCCGCCATTTTGTTGATCATCCCAAAAAAACAATCTTTTTAAAACTTGACAATTATAATAGACTCAATTCTAAATTTGAAAATGGTCAGATCATTCCATCCCGCCTAAAAAAATTCCCGAAAAATCCTTATTTTTCACGCTCCTAAAGGTATTTCCCCCCTTAATCGCATAAAAAAACGTTGGTTAGGTCTTTCGATGAATTTATATGAATTTGTTCGGAAAATCAACGTTCATGGGGAAAAAATAATTTGAAGAATAATATTATGAAAATAGCCACAAGAGGTACAGTGGCCACTAACGGTTCATCTATCGTATAAGATTAAAAAGAAAAAAAAATAGATTGACGCAAGCGTTGAAAAACCTTTTCAAAATTGTGTTGATGCCCAGAGAGAATTTTGACGCATCTTTCGTACGGTGCGAACGGCCTCACGTCCCATATCCTGAGAGTGTTGTCCATGGCGTTCGACAGTATGTACGAACCGTCGGGACTCAGACTGAGACCCGTAATTGTGTCGGAATGTCCCTTCAATTTGTACAGCACTGCGTTCTTCCTCAAGTCCCATACCTTGATGTCGTTATCGACGCCACCGCTGATAACTTGCTCGGCCGTGTCGTTGAACGACGTCGCCGTTACCTACATCAGAGTGGAATTCATTTTTCATCGCGTGAAATTGCAGAAGAGAAAAATCTGGCGATAATTTCTATACTCGTGTCGCAATTGAGAAACATTTCGGATTTTGGCGATTTGTCCCATACTCGTGGGCATACATGGGGGCATTCCAAAGGTTATCGACAGGATCGGGACCCTCGTATTTTTTTTTCTTTTACAATTAGACATATTGTAAAGCAACAAAAAAAAAAAACATTATTTTCTGTAATTATATTAATTTTTTTATTTAACCATTTACGAGAGAATTTTATTTTTAGTTGCTATTCTACACTGCCCTTCATGTTCGTTCTAGTCTCAAAAATGTCGCTTTTGGACACAGAATTTACTACAAAAATTAAAAAAGAATCATCAAAGTACTTTTAGAGAACTTCTAATTTAGGGTATTATCTTATATTTAAAAAAAAAAATTGTTATATTTTTAGCTGCTAATTTAAGCTTTGCCCCACTCTGAACTTAGGCACAAGAATCATGTTTTTAAACACAGAATTTTCTGTAAAAAAAAAATCGTCGATGTGCTTTCTGAGGTTTAGTTTTTAGGTAATTGCAACACACATTTTTTTAAATCTGAAAAAATGTTTAGTGTTTTTTGATGTTGCTCTACAAAAAAATTGCTGCTCTAGAAAAAAAGGTCTCGATAACCGGTGGAATACCCCATATACAATAAATTTGCTATCGCATACTTCTACAAATATGGGAAAAATCGCCGTAATTCCGGAATGTTTGTCAATAGCCACACGAGTATAGTGATTATTGGCATGTTTTTCTGGTGGCGACGTAACAATCGGTAATAACTAATAAGAAATTTCACCTGGTAAGTATTATTGAGTACGTAACACTGACCGCGCTTTCGCGGATCCCACACTCTGATGGTACTGTCGTCGCTGCCGGAGCAAAGCAACGTGGGTCCTCTGCGCGCTCCTGTCACGGAATTAACGAACGACGTGTGTCCTTTGAGTTTCTTTATCCTCGTTCCAGCCGCAAGATCCCATAGACCCAGCGTAGTGTCTGTGCTGGCTGTGTAGAGATTGCTGCCGTCCGGACTGAAGTGCATCTCCATTACGGACCCGCTGTGACCCGACATTGCCGATATATTTTCACATTCCCCGTAGACATTCCAGATAACTGCAAAAGTTAACTAAATGTCATAGAAGCCTCGGAAATATTTAAGGGGGATCCTGCATTGGAAGACTGAAAAATAGCTGCATTTCGAGGATTTTTTTCGAAGGGAAAAAAACAATTTAGACTAGTGAACCTCGGGGTATATTTATTTATGTATTTCAGAAGTTTGCTGGCCTAAGTGGTTTTTTTTGCTTTCCAAAAACATCCTCAAAAAGCAGCTATTTTTCCAGTCTTCCGACGCAAGATCCCTCCTTAAGGAGGTTGGAGCGCCATGCAGAAGTCAAATGAGTGTTAGTTTTTTAAAATCGTTTATACAAGTTTTATGAATCAATTGACTATAGTTAATGGTGATTTGTATAAAAATATATGTTCTTGACCAGGGCAAAATTTAATTGCAACAGATTTTCGTAAATATTGACCGATTTACGCACACTTTTGAAAAGGTAATTTTCATTCAGTTTTTTCAAAGAATAAACCGTTTTTTGTTTAATTTTGATTTATCATGTCTCATTTTCTTTTTTAAGAGATGTTTTATGTATTCACCGCCTAGATATTTTATAGTATTCACAGTTTAAACATTAGTCTTTTGTTTGCACATCGATGACATTTTTTTGCAAACTACCATCTGTAATTTTTAAACGGTAAATACTGCCGAATATCTAGACAGTGAATACGTAAAGCACTCTCAAGGAGCAGAATGAGTTGTGGTAAATCAAAATTGAACAAAAAACATGGTTTGTTCTGTGAATAAAACTGAATGAAAATTTTTCCTGGTCAAGAAAATACCTGGCAATATAAATCACCGTTAAAAATAATTGACAGGTGCTTAAAACTGTGTATAAATTATTTAAAAAATCAGCATTCTTTAGTGTGGAGCGCTCCAACCTCCTTAAGGGATCGTCACAGTGTGACCCTCTGAAAAATCAATGATTTTCGCGAATTTTTTTTGTTAAGTTGTAATGAACTAATTGGTCTGGTTTTTTTTAAATAAATAAGTACATTCTTGGAGAATACAAAATGATTTTTTTTATGTGCATTACTTTAATGTATAATAATGATATAAATTTCTGAAATAGCCCGTGTAAAAAAAAAGATCCTGCATTATGTCCACGATTGCGGCCGCAATTTTGATCTGAACCAAAAATTTCAAAAAGATTATTAATCTGTAGGAAATTCGCTATCGCGCTATGAGACCTTTTTTTTTTTCTTTGAAATTTGACAAAATGGCGGCGGTTTGAACGAAAATTATCGAATTTAGCCCTTTTTTTCGACAGTTTTTCGTAAAAAAAAATAGGAAGATTTAATAAATAAAAAAAGCTCTCATAGCGCGATAGGGAATGACGTTAGAAATGTTCTCTCCAAATTTGAAATCGATATCGTCATAACTCTTCATTTGAGAGTGGACACCGTTTTGAAAAACAACATTCAGAGAAAAACGCGTTTAAAGTTTGCACACGCCGCACTGTCACGCTGCAATCCCTTTCTCTAAGAAAGGCTGTAGCGACCAAAATAATTCGAATTTCGATAAAAAAATTTAACAGAATGTTTATAACCGTGTATACTATCTGATAATGAAAAAAAAAAAAATCGATTTTTTTTTTATTTCGCACTGTGACGATCCCTTAATCACCAATCCTAGAGAACAAAATATGAAAATTCTCACAGATTTGCCTGTCAAACCCGGTGGATGCGAGGTACTGGCCATCCGGATGAAATTCCAGCGAGAAGATGTCGCCCTGGTGTCCTTCGAGCAGCATAATCGGTGCCATTAACGACGACGTCCTCGGAGGGCCCTTTGGAAATACAAAATTCACGCGTTCGATTCGTTATCCGAAAAAATCGTAAAAACGTAAACATTGCTTTTAGGTTAACTTACACTCTGTATGACTGCTTTTTCTCTGCTGCTGAAGACCACCTCATTCTTGGTCCTCTTCGAAGCCGGCACGAGTGCCAGGATGTCGTCTCCCTTTCTTTTGTCCAAAGCCGGCATTTTCAGTCCGGCACTTTATGCACAATCGTCGCGTTTTTAAAAATGAAAACGAAACAACGTCGTCGGCGTTACAAACAGCAATCGCGATTGTTTCCGGAAAACTTTCTTTCGACGAACGCCGCGAACGTAGCCGAGACAGTCGTCAGTGTTACCTCTGTGAAGTTGGCCGCCAAACTTTGATTTTTTTATTTTTCAATAATTCATATGATTTGATTTGATTTTGATATTAAAAATAAATATGTATTGACTACCAATCATTGGTATTAGGTAATCTATCAATATCAAACAATTATCAATCGATATAAACTAATAAAAAATAAAAAAGTCAAAGTTTGTCGGCTAACTTCATGGAGGTAAGTTGGCCGACAAACTTTGATTTTTTTCTTTTTCATCAATTTATATGATATGATTTGATTGTGATATTAAAAAATATATATGTATTGACTACCAATCATTGGTATTAGGTAATCTATCAATATCAAACAATCATCAATCGATATAAACTAATAAAAAATAAAAAAGTCAAAGTTTGTCGGCAAACTTCATGGAGGTAAGTTGGCCGACAAACTTTGATTTTTTTCTTTTTCATTAATTTATATGATATGATTTGATTTTGATATTGAAACAAAATATTGACTATCAATCATTGATATTAGGCAATCGATCAATATCAAACGACTATCAATCGATATAAATTATTAATGAAAAATAAAAAAATCAAAGTTTGTCGGCGGCCAACTTCACGAAGGTGTCAGTGTTGCCAGCTGAGCGGTGCGGAAATTCGCAAAATGGCGGATGGTCGAACTGCGCGCCACCGGTCAACCGGATTGGCTGTCATTAATTGTTTACGTTAGAAAATCTTCGGTTTAAAAAGGAAGGTGATGCCTCGCGGGCGGCTCGTGTGTTTTTCTCTCGTGAATTAAGACGGAAGATCGCGGGAGACGAAATGGTGCGGGAGACGAGGCTCAAGGGTCTCTACGACCTCGAAAAAACGATCGGTTGCGGCGGATTCGCGAAAGTCAAGCTCGCCACTCATGTCGCAACCGGCGAAAAGGTCGCCGTGAAAATCATGGAGAAAGCGGCGTTGGGAGTAAGTCGATTACACTATCATTATTATTATTGTTGTTGTTGTTATTATTATTATTATTATTATTTACAGACAATAAGCTTCCACTTTTTACATCTGCTTCTACATAATGCGTTTCACGTAAAAATATATAAATCAATTTTATTTTTATATATATTCGTTGACTCCGCTTCGATTGCATCCGAGATTATTTCACCACGCCGGTATATTGTCTCATGTATTTCTACTCACCGAAAATACGATTATTTTCAGGACGACTTGCCCAGAGTGAAGCTCGAGGTCGAAGCCCTGAAGACGCTGTACCATCAGCATGTCTGTAAGCTGTATCAAGTTATCGAAACGGAGAGTCACTACTTCATGATAATAGAACATTGCTCCGGCGGCGAACTCTTTGATCACATTGGTTTGTGCTTTTCCCTTGTCTCAGGCAGTCGTCTAGCGCACCAGGGATCCAGGCATCCTCGAATACTTTTTTATTCGTGAATAACAAAAATATTTCATTTATTATTCATTTTAGTATAAATACTGAATTGGGATGTATTCACTATTCGTTTTTGAATCTAGTACTGAATCAAGATGAATTCATTATACTTCTCAGAATAAACACTGAATCGAGTTGGATTGATTATTCGTTGTTGAAATAGATAATGAATCTACCTCGATTCAGTATTCACTCTGAAACAAATAAGGAATGTAACTCGATTCAGTATTTATTCAATATTCGGATGCAGTGACATTGAATATTTGTGTAAACGGATTCAGGGTGAATTGCAGAGTCAGGGTTTGATGGTTGTGGGTGCATTTTTTTTAATAAATTAGGGCAGTCTTGAATTAAGGGGAGGAAGGCTCTATTATTTTGGGCTGATAGAACACTGGATGGAATTAAATTCATTATTTGTTTAAGAATGAATACTGATTTTAGGTAGATTTATTATTCATTGTTGACATTAATACTGAATAAACCTCGATTCAGTATTCATTTTTCAATGAGTATTGAATTCACCAAAATTTTGTATTCATTAAATGAAAAATGAGTAATGAATCCTCAATCAGTATTCATTTTTGAATAATTAATGATTCGGGTTTTTTAATATTCGAATTACATCCGGTGCTTTGGCCTAGTGGATAGCGTGCTAGCCTCTAAACCAGAGCACCGGTAGGTCGAGGGTTCGAATCCCGCTGCCGTCGTTTTCGTTGGGAATAAACACTCGGGCGTGATGTAGCTCCAGATATACATACGTATACCTGTAGTCCGAGTGTTTACATTCTCAGCGAAACGCGATTAGCTCCGGCAGCGCGAAGCGAACTTGAGACCGACTGTATCGACAGAGGTTTTCTGCAGTTTCCCTCTGTCTTCTGGGCTCTGTCCAGAGGCAAATGCGATACAGTAGGGGAAGTCGGCTGCAGCCGCATGGGGGGGACGGGTCCGGGGGTGGATGATGGTGGAAAGGTACTGAAAAAGTTGATTGGTAAAAATTGAATAACCCGGACCGACCCTGTATAGGCAAGAATAATGCCTGATGACGGGGGGACAATGCAAATAAATAAATAAATATTCGAATTATTTTAATATTCGAGTATGAAAAGTATTCGAGTATGCCCCCATCCCTAGCTCTATCCTTGTCTCTGGCGGTTGCCCCGCGCGTCTTAAGGGATTAACGCTAAAAGAAATTAATTCTCGCATTGTAGTGGAGAAGAACCGGCTGACGGAATCAGAGTCCAGAAAATTCTTCCGGCAGATTGTTTCGGCAGTAGCGTATTTGCACAGTTTGGGATACGCTCACAGAGACTTGAAACCTGTAAGGCCCAAGTAATTTATTTATTTATTTATTTATTTATTTATTCACGGGACATGCCCTTTTTACATATATAACTAGTTTGCTAGTGTAGTAGTAGTAGATATATAACGTATAAACGTAATATAACGTATAAAAATAGACAATTTGATATAAGTAATTTTTATTTTTGATTTAATTACCAATTTTTGTAATTGTATTGTAATTACCGATTTCTTTATTTTAGCGCTCAAAGAAACACTTATTGGCTTTTTTTTCTTTTCCAGGAGAATGTTTTGCTGGACAGAGAGCAAAATTTGAAGCTCATAGACTTTGGTCTGTGCGCCAAGCCAAAAGGTGGCATGCAAGCGCATCTTTATACTTCCTGTGGTTCGCCGACTTATGCAGCGCCGGAATTGATACTGGGGAAGAAATACTTAGGTAATTTTGATGTCAGAGAAGCTCCGGCAATGTATAATCAAAAGCACCATAATACTATACAGCGGTTATGACACTGTAAAATTTTCGAGAAGTCGATCTTTTTTTGCTTTCAAAGGCCCCTTTTGACCTCAAAAATGATGTCCCAAACGATTATAGCCGGGAAAAATTTCTAAGTACTCGATTTTCGAACTTTAGTGCAAGGCCGCCTGGTGCGCAACATCCTAGGAAGACAAACTTTAAACGCGTTTATCTCAAAACTACTTTTTTCAAGCTGGCCGTACCGATTACTCGAACAATTATGTTTCGATTAACTTGAAACATTGCACATATCTTTAAAAATCCAATCTCTTCGATACTACGTAGGTTTTTTTTGGCTTAGCTCATTTGTTATTGAGAATTTTGTGACGACTTATTAGGCAAATTTTGCACTTTTCATTTTAACAGTGCGCCATTTTGTTAAGAATCTAAATATCGAAAAAATCCTACGTAGTGTCGAAGACAATGTATTTTTAAAGATATGTGCACAATTTCAAGTAAATCGGTGTAAAATTGTTTGAGTAATCGGTCCGGCCGTGGAGCGCGGAAAAACGGAGACGTCATCGCAGAAACGCTGTACAACCGCCATTTTCTTACGAATCGCTTGAAAAAAATTATCGTATACAGTCACTGATATGTATGATAAATACCCGTTTTTTAAATCTCGATTTACATTGCGGTTTTTCCGGAAAAAAAAAATCCCGAAAACAGCCTGTTTTTTTAACCTTTACAGTGGCATAATCCCTTAACAGTAATAATAATAGTAATAACGATTTTTAATTCTGCAAATTAGGATCTGAAGTTGACATTTGGAGTATGGGTGTTCTCCTCTATGCCCTTCTCTGTGGATTCCTTCCCTTTGACGACAATAGCATAGAAAGCTTGTACAGAAAAATACTTGTGAGTATTTCGCAAGACGAAAAAACGATAACGTTTTTCTTTTTTTTAATTATGCAATAATAGAAAGTAATGATATTTCAGGGCGGAAAATACGACGAACCCAGCTGGCTATCGAGTAGCAGCAAAAAAATAATTCGTGCAATGTTACAAACGGATCCAAAGAAAAGAATAACTATCGAAGAGTTGTGCAATCATCCGTGGATCACAGCGGGATTTCTAAATCCCGTTACCTTTGTAAAAAAAACTAACGTAATTATATCCTTCTGCCTGTAATTATTTTATGTTAATTAAGGGGATGGATGAAAAAAACGGCGCAATTAGAAAATCACAATTTTAAACGAAACGAACTTCGAGAAAATCGAGGCGATCGTAGGAAAGTTGCCTTATCCTTGTGATGCGGAGACCGCGGTTTTTCGGAGCACGTAGTGTCTACTGAATTTTCCTACAAATTTGCACCAAAGATGTCAGTCGTTACTTTTAAACACACACTCTCTTTATCCTATAATTTGCTCGTTATCAAAAGTTTAACGAAGGTGGCCTCCGCGTCATGTAAATCAATGTTTTAACTTCTCATAAAATCCTTAAAAGATATTTTCGACCTTGAATTTAATGAAAACATATGTAAAAAGTGATTGTAACGAGTAAGGAGTAACGATGAAAGTAGCGATCGTTACTTTTGCTTGTTACATATACTTTTTGTTATTTTTTTATGTAATTTATTGCCAAAAATGTCGTTCAAGGATTTTCTATAAAGTAAAAACTGAGCGATATAGCGTATATGCCACCTTTACTAAACTTATAATAATAAACAAATTATAGGATCTATTTAAAAAAGTATGTTTTTCAAAGTAACGAACAGCTGACATTTCTGAGTTTGCACTCGATCGACGAAATAATTTTCTAAATTGTGTCCTGAGCTTTTTACATCGATCGCTTTGATTAAAAATTCTTTTGCGACTAACGGGACGCCGCGCGTCATTTTGCCCGAGCGCAGTTCGAGAGGGACGACGAGGTACTCAGCACGATGGCGGCAATATGCGGCGAGCGCAACGAGGATATATGGAAAAGTTTGACGAAAAGCGCGAGAACGGATTACCGAACGGCCACGTATTTGTTGCTGCTCGACAGAAAGACGAGAGGGTTGTCGCTTAGGATATCATCGTCGTCGAAATCACACATCAAACAAGTGGTAATATTTTCTTCTCTACTCAACATTAATCCGTCAATTAATCCTCCAACAGCCAATTTGTGTTAACGTCGTTATAATTTATACCATTTACGGGAATATTAGGGTCATAGGTTCAAATCCTGGTTAGGCAGGACAAATTTTCTTCGACAGAAACCATTTAACCATGTCTTGAAAAGTAATTCTCAAGCCGAAAAATATTTGTTTAATAATTATTTTCAATCTTTCATTAATATATATGCAGTTAACAGAATATAATTAGGTTTGAGAACAATGAGAACATAGTCGAAATAACTGTGTGCTATTTCGGATAGAATATAAATTCATTTGAAATAAGCAAATATATGTTTGTAAATCAACCAAATCTTGCAGTCATTCGAATGGCATGTCTTGTTTGTCACCCATAAATGTAGGATTTGGTTGATTCATACACTTTTTTTTTTGTTTACTGTACTAAACCCTTTTCTGAGTGTACTCAATAGTATTAACGTCATTATAATTTATTAACATATTAATAGTATTAACGTCACTATAATTAATATCATTTACGGGAATACAGACCGACGAGTACATTCCCCAGTGCGAAAGAGGCATCAACAACTTCATCACGGAGCTTGACCAATCGCCGAGAAGCAAAGTGCCCAGACGGTCGCCGATTAATGAGATAACTTACAATTTACTGCCACGCACGCCGGACAACGGTAAATAAATTACGCGCTCCAGATTTCGATGTATCCGTTGCATTACGCGGGAGAAAGGAAATAATTATATGAACGCCTCCGATGAACTTCTTTTCTCTTTTCGTAAAACAGTGGACAAAGGTCGCACGGATAATTTCACGGAACCAAACGTGCCGGGTCGTAAAAGATTGCGCAGCAAGGATCCCGACGAGGTGTCTTCGCCCGGTAAGTTTTATCGATCATTCGCATGCAGCGGTGGGGGCATACTCGAATACTTTTCATATTCGAATATTACAATAATACCGAATAAAAACCGAGTCATTATTAATTCAAAAATGAACACTGAATTGAGATGGATTCATTATCCATTTTTTAAATGAATACGAAGTCGAGGTGGATTTATTATTAATTTCAACAATGAATAATAAGTCCACCTAAAATCAGTATTCATTCTTAAGCAGTAATGAATTTAATTCAATCCAGTTTTCCATCAAACCCAAAAAATAAGGCCTTCCTCCCCTCAGTTCAAGTCTGCCCTAATTTATAAACAAAATTTACCCGCAACCATCAAGCCCCGACTCTGCAGTTCACGGTGAATCCGTTTTACACAAATATTCAATTTCACGGCATCCGAATACTGAATAAATCCTGAATCGAGATGGATTCATGATGCATTTTAACAACAAATAATAAATCCAACTCGATTCGGTACTCATTTAAAAAATGAATAATAAATACACCTCGATTCAGTATTTATACTAAAATGAATAATGAAGAAAATATTTGTATTATTCATGACTAAAAAACGTATTCGAGTATGTCCGGATCCCTGTTCGCATGTAATTAAAGTTTCCCACTTCCACCCGAGTATTTAAGGCTTCGCCGTACTAATTAGACGCTAACTAGTTAGAAACTTTAACGGTAAGATAAAAAGCGCCGTGACACTGAGTTTCGCACTTGGCGCAGCAGCGGCAGCACCAGCAGCGGCACCAGCAGCGGCTAATTAGCCTGGTGATAGAGATTAGAAACTTCGAAACAAGCGCAATTTCGAGATACGAAATATCTTTCGCGCAACGTTTGCCTGATCGATTGCTCAACGCGAGGCGAAGATTCCGCGTGGATTGATGCAATTGTCGTGTTTGCAGTTCCAACGAAGAAGCAGCCCACGGACAAGGCCAGGCAACCCACGACACCCACGACGAACGTTCCGACCACCGTGAGGTATGTTTATCTGAACGAGAAATTTCGTTTTTAAGGATGTTATACAGCTCCACACTAGTCAAATGAGTGCTCATTCTTGAAAATAATTTGTACATAGTGTTAAGCATCCGTTGATTATTTTTAATGGTGATTTGTATTGTCAGGTATATTTTCGACCTGGGAAAGATTTAATTGCAATCGATTTGCAAAAATATTAACCGATTTACGCAAACTTTCGAAAAGATACTTTCCATTCCGTTTTTTAAAGAACTAGGAAGCAAGTACGGGCGCTTGCGCGCGCGACCGGAATTTAAACAACGCTGCAGCGCTCATTACGACAAACTGTCAAATCTCGCGCTGTTAAACAAAAACTGTCGGTCGTCACGGCCCTCGACCAATCAGAGGCCGAGTTATATTGACAACAATGGTTCCTCACGCACTTTTTAATAGAGGATAAAATAAACCTTGTTTTTTGCTCGATTTGGATGTTTCAAGGCTCATTGTCTTCCTTAGAGGATGCTTAACGAATTTTCCTCAAAAATAATTTGTAACAATTTCCGTTGAAAAATTACAGCTGTTTGTTTACAAATTATTGTTATAGATGGATCAACAAAAGGTTGTCATTTTTAAACGAAGAATGTTATAAATTACTTGTGAGGCATAAAGTATCTTTCAAGAAAGACAATGAGCCAAGGAACACCCAAATCGAACAAAAAACACGGTTTATTCTTCGAAAAAACTGAATGAAAATTACCTTCTCAAAAGTTTGCGTAAATCAGTTAATATTTATGCAAATCCGTTGCAATTAAACTTTTCTTAGGTCAAAAACATACCTGCCAATACAAATCACTATTCAAAATAATCAACAAATACTTGAAACTATGCAAACATTTTTTTTAAGGGGTTATGCCACTGTAGAGGCCGAAAAAACAGGCTGTTTTCGGAATTTTTTTTCAGAAAAACTGCAATGTAAATTGAGATTTTTAAAACGGGTGTTTATCGTACATGTCAGTGACTGTATACGATCATTTTGCTCAAGCGATTCGTAACAAAATGGAGGTTGTGTGGGGTTTCTGCGATAACGTCTCCGTTTTTCCAAGGTCCACGTACGGCCTCACCGATTCCTCGAACAATTATGTTCCGATTCACTTGTAATTTTGCACATATATTTAAAAATACATTGTCTTCGACACCACCTAGGATTTTTTCGATATTTAGATTCTTAACAAAATGGTGCACTTTTAAAGTGAAAAGTGCAAAATTTGCCTAAAAAATCGTCACGAAATTGTTATAAACAAATGAACTAAGCCAAAAAAAAAAATCCTATGTAATGTCGAAGACAATATATTTTTAAAGATATGTGCAAAATTTCAAGTGAATCGGAACATAATTGTTCGAGCAATCGGTCCGGCCACCTTGAAAAAAGTAGTTTTGAGATAAACGCGTTTAAAGTTTGTGTTCCTAGGATGCTGCGCACTAGGCGGCCGCGCACTAAAATTCGAAAATCAAGTAGAAAATCGAAAATTAGACATTTTTCACGGCCATCATTATTTGGGACATCATTTTTGATGTCCCAAGGGACTTTTTAAAGCAGAAAAAAATTTTTCGACAATTCTACAGTGGCATAACCCCTTATCACTTATTGTATCACTTAAATTCATTTCTGTTGCTCAGAGGATCGCAGTCGACGCCCGGTAGCGCGAGAAAAGTTATAATGGGCTTGGAACGCGGCCTCAACAAGGTCCGATGCGTCCTCACACCGAAGCGTCGCACGAAGAACGAGGAGCATCATCCCGATCAGCCGAACATGCTCTCGGGCAAGGTGAGTGGCACAATCCGTCGATCGCGCAAACCGCGCGCGATTGTTTTCTTCGTTTTTTTCCTTCTGTTTCTTTTTTTACGCAAGCGCGAGAAAATACTCGATTATTACTTTAATTATTCAGGGACTCTGCAATGTCTCGTCAACGTCCAGTGATTGTCCGAAATACGTGCTGTTGCAACTTCGACGAGCGCTTCATCGCAAAGGAATAATATGTCGACAGAAAGGGTGAGTTCTCGTTAAATCTAATGAATAAAAAAAATAATGATAATAAAAATTTCTGTTTCATTAAGTTTTTGCTATTCTTATTCCTTGACATACTCGAATACGTTTTTTATTCATGAATAATAAAAATATTTAGTTCATTATTCATTTAAGTATAAATACTGAATCGAGGTGTATTTATCATTCATTTTTTAAATGAGTACCGAATCGAGTGGGATTCATTATACTTTTCAGAATAAATACTGAATCGAGTTGGATTGATTATTCGTTGTTGAAATGGATAATGAATCTGCCTCGATTCAGTATTCATTCTAAAACGAATAATGAATGTAACTCGATTTAGCATTTATTCAGTATTCGTATACCGTGAAATTGAATATTTATGGAAAACGAATTCAGCGTGAATTGCAGAGTCGGGGGTCGATGGTTGCGGGTGAATTTTTTAAATAAATTCGGGCATACTTGAATTAAGGGGAGGAAGGCTTTATTATTTTGAGCTGATAGAACACTGGATCGAATTAAATTCATTATTCGTTTAAGAATGAATACTGATTTTAGGTGGATTTATTATTCATTGTTGAAATAAATAATGACTCGGGTTTTATTCGGTATTATTTTAATATTGGAATATCAAAAGTATTCGAGTATGCCCCCATCCCTGCTAATGAATCAAAAAAGTAATACTAATACGAATTTATACTTCGTAACATTTTTTGCTATTCTTATTATCTTTGAGTTATTTATTTTTTTTTAGATTCATTCTTCAAGGCGAAACGGAATCGCTCGATACGGAAAACATGAAAGACCCGGCGAGGCCTTACGCATCGAGAAAAGCGTGTTCCTTCGAGCTGGAGGTCTGCCTGCTAGACGGCATCTCGGACGTGAAACCTATGGTCGGGATCCGTCGGAAGCGACTGAAAGGCGACGCCTGGGTTTACAAACGCGTCTGCGAGGAAGTTTTGGCCCTGGCGGCGGAAGGCGTGCCCGCTGAGTCCAATCACGCGGCCGAATCCAAGTGCCTCATCTGAGCGACGCGTGTCGAGTCCGCCGCTACTGTCTTCCAGTCGGAAATTCTTCGAACGCGTCAATTTTCGCATCATTCGCGAGGCATCAAACCCGAGCAATCCAATCAATGTGTTCAGAGAGACAATCAGGCCAGGCCGTTGCGGAGCACCGCGAGCAACGCTCAAAACATTATTTTTAGTCTTTGCAAAACGAAATCATGTTGAAGTTTGCATCGTTGGAAAGCAACAAAAATAAAAATAACATTATTCCGATGAATATAAAAAGTTATTATACCGATTGATCGTTATAATAATTTTTAAGAGTCGTTAGAATATACATTTTTTTTTTTTCGTTGCATTCCAACGATGCAAACTTCAACATCACGAAACGAACAGGTGATCGCGTATATGTTCAACTCGATGTAATTTGATGTAAGATCTTGTCGCGTCTCATTATACTTAGTCTTATCGTAATCGTAACTGCCGGTGAAATCGTAATACTCATTAATGTCGAGTGATCGTGATTTAATTTATGAATGTGCCACATCGATATCACACGTTAAGGAGCGCACCATACTAGTCAAATGAGTGCTGATTTTTTAAAACAATTCAGACATAGTTTTAAGCATCTATTGATTATTTTTTATAGTGATTTGTATTGTCAGGTATGTTCTTGAGCTGCGAAAAATTTAATTGCAATCGATTTGCAAAAATATTGACCGATTTACCCAAACTTTTGAAAAGGTACTTTTGGTTCCATTTTTTTTTTTTTTTTAAGAATAAACCGTGTTCTTTGCTCGATTTGGATGTTTCACAATGAAAGACGTAAAACATCCAAACGAACAAAAAACATGGTTTATTCTTTGAAAAGACCGAATGAAAATTACCTTTTCAAAAGTTTACGTAAATCGGTTCATATTTATGCAAATTCGTTGCTATTAAATTTTTCCCAGATTAAGAAAATATCTGGCAATACAAAAAACCATTAAAAATAATCAACAGATACTTAAGGGCATGTGAAACACCGACCGGCTAAAATCTTCGGATGTGCGGTTTGTTGCGAATTATGGTCGGATCTGAGTGAAAATTGAAATACAGACGTCAGTAATGTGAATCTCGTGAATGAATTAGTCAAATTATGATTTTCGAAAAAAAAAAAAAAAAAAATTACACATCTATTACCCTCGGATTTTTTTTGTTTGAAAATCAAAATTCTGACTAATTCATTCACGAGGTTCATATTACTAGTGTCTGTATTTCAATTTTCACTTCGTTCCGTTCATAATTCGCGAAAAAAAGCATATCCGAACTCTTGAGGTGTGCGTCGGTATTTCACATCGCGTTAAAACTATGCATAAATTATTTTTTAAAGTAGGCACTCATTTGACTAGTGTGGAGCTGTATAGCATCCTTAAAGCGTCGTCGTTAGTACTCGTCTGTCTATAGTAAAATCTTCGCGGCAAAACGGCGGAAAATACAGCCGTGGAGAGAATAAAGTGCCTTCAATGTTTCACAGCGATTAGCGAACGATTTACAGCAGCCCTTTGCCCTGCTCGTTTCCCGTGTAGCTCCTACCGCTCGCGGATCAATCAAATTCCCTTCTCTCCGACTTCTCGCCGCCGCGAGGGCGCGCGTGTTGCGTGCGAATTGCGATAGTACCACCGGATCGCAAAGTTACCGTCGACAAACGATCGTTCCAAAGGGATCGCTACTTTTCAGCAGAGCGATCGTCGCACCCGCGTATTACTCGGAAACGCGGCTTTCGAACGATCGATTGCGCGCGCAACAAAGGCACGTTTCTCGGTGAAGAATTCGGAGCATCGGGTATATGTATATATGTAAAACCGTGCGTTTTCTACTTTATATTACGGCGGTAACGCGCGGCTCGTTTGAAAGAGGCGGCGTCAGCGGCGCGCGCACGCTCGTTGCGGAAAGGACGACGCCGAGAGTCGGCGGCGGCCGAAGAGCAGGTCGAAGAGTTGTAAAATCACCACAAATCGATCAGCGGAAAGTGGAGCCGCCGTGTGGCGGTGCGCGCTACCATTTTGCTTTATGGTCAAGCACAACGACCACGTCCTTTTATCTCTTCCGCACGATGATCCGTGATCTTTGCGCTGCTCGTAACCTGCTCGTCGACGTCTTCGTCGTCGTCGACGTCGTCTCTATTTCTCTCTTCATCTATATATCTATCTATCTATCTCTCTCTTTCTCTTTTCGTCTCCTCTATCGGCGTCCGGAGCACCGATGTCGGTCGATTTTGTTTTATTCGAATCGTCTTGACTCGAGCGACGATATTCGCGCGTCGAGACAAAGCCCCGCAAATCGATGCCCGGGGGCATCGATTTGCAGGGCGAGAAAGATGCTCCGCGGCCGCGGAGCATCTTTCGGGCTCGTAACTCGGCAGTCGTAGCCTCGAGGCAGTCCTTTCTCTTTTTATACTTCGATCGCTACCACCAGAAATCGAAGTGCGGTCCGTGTGCACCTATAACCTAGAAAAATATATATCCGAGCTGGGCAAAGTACCGGATAGTACTTGAAGTACAAGGTACAAAGTACCATAAGTACTGGAAGTATTCGTCTATTTGAAGTACCGAAAATCATAAATACTAGAAGTACCGGATACTTCAAGGAGTCAGTACTTGAAGTACGTCAAGAATCAAGTACCAAGTACCAAATACTTTTTTTTCAGCTACACTTCGTAAACTATAGTACTTATGGGTAAGTGACCCAACCCTCTTCAAAAACCATAGCATTTTTTTTTGGTTTTCAAAAAGTATTCGAAAAAAGAGAAGACACGTATTATTTGTTAAAGCCTGTAAGCAATATTTGCAATTCTGCGATTTTTTTTTTTTTTTTTTTTTGGTAAAATGAAGTTTTGGTGATCTTTATTCTTTCAAACCTGCATTTCTTCAAACCGAGTTGAATGATGTATATTTTTCCAACAAATTTTGCACGGTTCAAGTAAACAAAGTAAAAAGTAAAGTACTCTAAAATCGTTTTATAAAAAAACGAAAAATCGTTTTTCCGTTAACTTCGCCACCTTAGATTCTGAAACAATTTTTTTCTTTTTTTTTTTCTTTTTTCTAATTCCATGCAAAATTACGAAGGTTTGAGCCCTGGTGGCAAATGGCAAGCATTTTTTTCGGAGTTAAGGTAACCGTCCCAGTAATCGACAGTGTACCAGTAATCGACAATATGTGCTTTGACTGTAGCAAAATCTATATTTAAAGCACACAACTGTCGATTACTGGTACACTGTCGATTAATAGGACGTTCACCTAATATCTACTTGAAGTATTTCACGAATGAAATTGGTTATCATAAATATTATAAAAAAATGTAGTTTTTATGGGTTTGGCCATTTTAACCCATGCTGCCTACACATCCAACATATATAATAAAACGTTCGTTCGGAAGAATTAGAAGAAACAATCTTTTCAAAATGGCTAAACCCATACAATAGTAGTTTTCGATGCGAGTGCGATGAAACTTTTTCTCAACCAGTGTGAGTGTGCAGCACGAGCCGAAGGCGAGTACTGCAATCACACGAGTTGAGAAAAAGTTTCTCGCATGAGTTCCGAACAAAATTTTATGCTACCAGTGTGCGAAGTGTTTTTCTTTTCGTGCGCGAAATCGCTCTTCGCGCACGGGTATGGCATAAAATACATTTTTTATGGGTTTGCCGTAAAAAAACCATAAAACCCATAAACCCCATAACAAATAAATTTTTTACGGGTATTTTTTTATAGAAGAAGACCTCGATTGAGGCACCTCTAAACATTATTTGCCAGCGAATTCCTTTGGCACAGTCAATTGTTAGGTCAACCCCTTGAGTTTAAGCCATGAAGCCCAAAGAAAAGTGCAATAATCTTCGGATTTTTTTACTTTTCCTCGATAACCCGAGAAATACAATTTTTTTGTTTTTCTGATTTTTACTACTAATTATCGCACTTTTCATTGGTCTTCATGGCTTAAACTCAAGAGGTTGACCTAACAATTAACTGTGCCAAAGAAGTTCGCTGGCAAATGATGTTCAAAGGTGCCTCAACCGAGGTCTTCTTATTACATTAAATTTCGAATTAAAAAAAAATATATATATTTAGGCGCGTTTTCTGCATTGGAGGTGTGTATTAAGGTCAGAATACATACTTTTGCCATAAAAAAGAAAATAAAAAATATTATTATTATTATTTGACACATCCATATTATGGATGTGTATAACATAATGCTGCGTTGCGCCACGGAATTTCTTATTTTCGCGCGGAATTCCACAGGTGTCCGCGAGTGCTGCCGGAGCGATGATCGAGGCGTCCGTACAATTCTGCACTACCTGTATTGCGCTGTTGCGTATATATGTATATAGTTGGTACGTATGATTATTTTGTACATTCTCGTGGGTACAGTCGTTGTGTGTTGTACCTGTAAACGAATGGTGTTGCCACTCGGATCGCTCGCTCGCTCGCTCGCTCGCGCGCGCGCATGCGCGTTACTACCGCGGTCAGCCGCGGTGTACGTACGTCGCGGGCCTCTTCGTTACATTGCTCACGATTGACCGTATACGCGGCAGCGGCACAACGGCCCACGTACCAATTACCGTCTGGCGAGCAGTTAATTAAGCATTGGGGCAATGAGCCCCGGCGATGCAGTTTCTGCGATAATGATTATCCGAGACGGTAATTGAGTGAGTGTAAGTAGGAATAAGGCAGTAGCGATGGTAGCCGCATACCGGGAGGGGCGGGGGGAAAGAGGTGGTGGTGGTGATCGCGGTGAACGCGGCAGACGCGGTTAAGGAGGTTCGATCGTTGCGCCGAGGAGGGGATGAATTCGCTGGCGAACATCGAGAGGGAGAGAGAGAGAAAAATATGAGGTACGACTTCCATAACATAACGTCGTCAAATGAGATAGAAATAACTGCTTGAAATTCGAAGATAAATTTCAGAGAGATTGAAACGTCGGAACAATCTGAAACTGTGGGGTCGCTGTTGTAACTCGACACTGAAAGGAATCTGATTTGTAAACCAATGAATTCATCTTTCATGTCAAGTGATTATTTTCCAGGAGATAAATACGCGGAGCAAAATATCGCGTTGCTGGATAAATTGGGTGGGACATCGTTTTTTTTTTTTTTTTTTTTTTTTTTATATCATTTCCTTCAATTCTGATTAAGATACTTGTTAAAACAGGAGGTTTGAATTGCCCCGCCAAATTGCAAAATGATTAAATTGTCAGAACAATTTGAAACTGTGAGGCCGAAACAAATTAATTTACCTTCAAATCCAAGCGATTAATTTCCAGAAGATAAAGACAGAACAAAAATATCGCGCTGAAAAATCAGAACGAGTTAGATGAGCCGTCATTTTTGTATTTAAACATTGTTAAAAAAATATGTTGACCATTGAAAAAAATAGATTTGTTGTAAAAAAGAAGAAATAGTTAAAGCTTCGTAAGGATGTTATACAGCTCCACAATAGTCAAAAGAGTGCTGACTTTAAAAAATAATTGTTGCATAGTTTTAACAATCTGTTGATTATTTTGAATGGTGAAATTTAATTGGAACGGATTTGAAAAGGTAATTTTCATTCAGTTTTTTCAAAGAACAAACCGTGGTTTTTGTTCGATTTGGATATTTTACGTTTCATTTTCTTTCTTGAAAGATGATTTATGAATTTGCTTCGCAAATAATTTACATCATTCTCCGCTTAAAAATGACAACCTTTTGTTTACCCATCTACAAAAATATTTTGTAAAAAACAGTTGTAATTTCTCAACGGAAATTGTTACAAATTACTTATGGGGCAAATTCGTTAAGCATCTTCGAAGGAAGACTATGAGTCGTGAAACATCCAAATCGAGCCAAAAACACGGTTTATTAAAAAAAAAAAAACGGAGTCAAAAGTACCCTTTGGAAAGTTTGCGCAAATCGATTAAAATGTTTGCAAATCAATTGCAATTACATTTTTCCCAGGTCAAGAACATACCTGACAATACAAGTCACCATTCAAAATAATCAACCGATGCTTAAGGGCATGTGAAACAGTGAGCGCCGAAAATCTCCGGATGTGCGGTTTGTCGCGAATTATGAACGGATCGATGTGAAAATTGAAACACAGATGCCAGTAATGAAAATCTCGGGAATGAATTAGTCAGAATTTTGATTTTAGAAAAAAAAAATTACAGATCGGTTACCGACATCAATTTTTTTTTATTAAAATCAAAATTCTGACTAATTCATTCCCGAGATGCACATTACTGGCGTCTGTATTTCAATTCTCACTTCGATCCGTTCATAATTCGCGAAAAAAAGCGTATCCGCGTTTTCGAGGTGAGGGTCGGTATTTCACATCACCTTAAGGGGCTGCTGGAGTAGATTTTTTTTACCGACATTGGTCTTGTAAAAATAGACTTTTGCAATTTACGCTTTACGTCGTTATAACGCTACAGATATGCTTCAAGTTTGACAAAGATGTTATATGAACATAAATGGTTCGGCGAAGATGCGAATTTCGGTCGAAAACGAACAAGAAATAGAAAAAATCGTATATTTGTAAACCCCCGAAAACCAATATGGCCGCTCGAAATGTCAACAACACATTTGCGGTAAGATATAATCGTTTGAGGAACTCAAACGTGCCAAATCCGTATCGACGCCAATTCTTTGATGTTTTCTGAATATTTCAGAACTGGCGAAATGTCGATTATAGAAACTGAATGCACGTAAAGCGTAAACTGCGTGCACGTGTTTTTGGTTAAACTTTTAGCCGATAAAGAAGATCTCTATCGACGCAAAATATACGATTTTTCTATGTCTTGTTAGTTTTCGACCACAAATCGAATCTACGCCGAACCGTTGTTGTTCATTTAACATCTCTGTCAAATTTGAAGTATATCTGTAGCGTTATAACGACGTAAAGCGTAAATTGCGGAATTCTAGTTTTACCGACCAATGTCGGTAAAAAAATCTACTCCAGCAGCCCCTTAAAACTATGTCTAAATAATTAAAAAAAAATCAGCACTCATTTGACTAGTGTGGAGCTGTATAATATCCTTAACGTCCACAGGAACCGCGAGTGCATGTGCATAACTATGCAGTAACTCTAGAGGTGCATTGCCCCACCACTCGGGGGATTGGGTGCATCGCATCGCATCGCGGTGCGGAATATACCGCCGCCTTCTGCCGCGTCGCTGCAGCAACGGCGACGGCGATGTAGCCTCACTCTTATTGGTAGCGCAACAGACCGCGCGCGCGCGCACTCACCGTCGTATAGTGTCGGTCTAAGTAAGGTAAGTAAGGTAAGTAAGTCAGGTATAAGGATGGCACGCGCGCGGCGTGTTCTATCGCTTCCGGGCATCAGCGTGCTCGCGAGCCGCGGCTAATTGCTCTTTAATGCGCAAGTGCGTTGCTTTTCTATATACTATATATATATATACCTTTCGCGATTCACGGACCTAGATTAATCCGCGCGATGCATCGCTCTCTCTCTTTTTCTCCCTCTATCTCCTTCTCTCTCGCTCGTTATCTCTTTTAACGTGTGTATGTATATTATTTTTGAGTTTACGGTACCCGGGAAGCGCGCACGCACCGTCTCTGTGTCCCGACGGTCAAACAACTAATCGCATCTGTGTACATACGCTCCGCGATCAATCTGGTTCATGCATTACGCGCAACTAATATTATTATTATACAAAATTAATTTTTTCAATTTTATTAATACATGTTATTAATGCATGTTTTTCCGATTTTTCTATTTACTAGGAACAAGCGATTTTTGGCAAAAAAAATCGATTTACTGAAGTTTTAAAACTCTATCCGGTCGGAAACTTTCCGCTGGTTAAAAAATTCAATGGTATTTGCCCGAAAAATCGAAAATTCCGAGAGAAATACGCATAAATGTGTTTTTTACTTTTTTCGAATTTCACCATTTCTCGAAAATTCATGTACATTTTTTTTGGCCCAATATAATCTGGATTTTCTTTATGCATTCGAAAGACAACCCTTCAAGGGCCAGAATGCCGCCAAGCGGACTCCCATATCTCGATTTTTCAATTTATAGTAGAATTTTTAACTTGACCCTCAAACATCGCAAATTTTTAGAAGAAAAACGCAAAAAACGATTTTTTTTTCTGACAAACTGTCAAATTTCGCGACATTAACCCATTAACGTCCAAGCGTCCCGATTTCTTACCAAACTTTCAACGCGATTATTTTTTATGTTATCGGCGTTGTAAAAAATTTGTTTTCGGATATATCGACGTAGAATTTTATGCTCTTTCAGAATATCGCCTCAAAATTTCGATTAGACCCACAGAAAAAAAAATATGGCCGATTCAAGCGAGAAAAACGTGAAAATTTGTGAAAAAAACCTTTTTGTGCATTTTTTTTTGCAATGTTACCGCAATGAATTCGTACTGCAATCGTGATCAGAGGTGATCGGAATAGTTAAAGTTTAACAGGGAATTTTCACGTAATGATCGAACCACTCCTTTTTACAATATGGCGGCTAGAACGTAAATATTCTACAAAAACATAAGCTAATTTTTTTCTCGGAAACTATTGAGCTTAGCTCACATTATGTAAGGACAAAAATACCTTAGAATTGGTCAAAGAATATCCTCAAATTTTTCAAAAAATTTTTGAGATGATTTTTGGTTTTCCAAAATATCAAAATAATTTAAATTGACAATTTTTTTTTTTTTTTTTTTCTTAAAAAATTTGAGAGTATTCTTTGACCAATTCTAAGATATTCTTGTTCTTAGATAATTTGTGCTAAACTCAATAGTTTCCGAGAAAAAAATTAGCTTATTTTTGTAGCATATTTACGTTCTTGCCGTCATATTGTAAAAAGGAGTGATTCAATGATTGCATAAAAATTTACGCATAAAGTAATTCGTATTGTGTCGATACATTTTTTAAGAAAAAACAAAATTTTGCAATTTTAATTTTTTTGATATTTTGGAAAACCAAAAATCATCTCAAAAATTTTTTGAAAAATTTGAGGGTATTCTTTGACTCATTCTAAGGTATTTTTGTCCTTACATAATGTGACCTAAGCTCAATAGTTTCCGAGAAAAAAATTAGCTTATGTTTTTGTAGAATATTTACGTTCTAGCCGCCATATTGTAAAAAGGAGTGGTTCGATCATTACGTGAAAATTCCCTGTTAAACTTTAACTATTCCGATCACCTCTGATCACGATTGCAGTACGAATTCATTGCGGTAACATTGCAAAAAAAAATGCACAAAAAGGTTTTTTTCACAAATTTTCACGTTTTTCTCGCTTGAATCGGCCATATTTTTTTTTCTGTGAGTCTAATCGAAATTTTGAGCTGATATTCTGAAAGAGCATAAAATTCTACGTCGATATACCTGCAAACGAATTTTTTTCAACGCCGATAACATAAAAAATAAGCGCGTTGAAAGTTCGGTAAGAAATCGGGACGCTTGGACGTTAATGGGTTAAACATCGCTCTGACCAATCAGAGCCCGAATAGTTTGTCAACAATACAAATCTCGAACTTCGATGGCAAAACTCGAAAGTCGATAATCTCGCCACCAACTTTTTAAGGGAAGATCGAGAAGTGTTTGCCATTCCCGCGGATTTTTCGGAAACTTCGGCGAATTCGACACCTGACGTAAGGACTACTTTAAACTAATCAGTCGACGCGTGGAAGAATGAAAAAATCTCGCTACCTCGTAACCGAGTTGGCGTTTATTTGCTCGCGAATGGGTTTCTCGGGAAAGGAAAAAATAAATAAAAAACGCGGAATAATGGTATAAAGAGAAACAGTAGTTGATGTAAAGTGCAGCCCTTTCGAGTGCTCGGAGAGTCACAACCGTGTCCAGCGCGCTCATACATATGTAGGGGCCGCGAGAGGGTAGAGGGAGAAGGAGAGAGGGAGAGACAGAGAGGGACAACGTTCGCAGGACCCTCCGGAAAAATGAATATGCAACCCCCCGCTACGTTGGCTTTTATTTTTCGAAAAATTTACTATCCACCCTTGGGTCGCACCGTGGGAGAATTTTTGTCTCGTTCTTTTTTTCACGTGTCTCGCTGTTGTAATGCGCGACGACAGAGCACCGCGCCAGATGTACAAAGAAGAGATTCGTTCGCTGGCCGCAATGAGTCATGTTTCAATGGTAAATTCAATTTGCGTTGCATACAACAGTCGCGGTTTTGCATCCCTCAGCCGTAGGAATCAAGAGGACAGAGTATCCGGCGAGAGAATCATTAAAAAATATAATCCGAAGCAGGGATGGGCATACTCGAATACTTTTGATATTCGAATATTAAAATAATACCGAATAAAACCCGTGTCGGTGTTCATTCAAAAATGAATACTGAATCGAGGTAGATTCATTATCCATTTCAACAACGAATAATAAATACACCTCGGACACATTTAGTATAAATACATCTCAGTATTTATACTAAAATGAATAATGAATAAAATACTTTCTTTTTTTTTTATTTATTTATTTCCGTTTCCCAGGTACACCCGTGAGGGTTTTACCTTGCTCCCCCCCCCCTAGTTTTCCCCTCCTATCACTCCCTACCCGCACTTAGCTAAGCTAACCTAACTTCCGTGCGTCCGCAGCCGACTTAGCTACACTGTACCGCATTTGCCCGGGGGATTTGCACGGGGAAACTGCGGAAAACCCGTGCCGGTACAGACGGCATTATATATTTCTGATCCTCCAGTGTATACACGAAAGAAACACATGCTTCTTAAGTGCAGACACCAAAGTTTCTGAAAAAATGCCTCCCGCTCACTGTTTGATGCGCCAGTCGATGCACGGCTATGCGGTCACCCATCCAAGTTACGGCCGCAATCAATGCTGCTTAACTCGTGGGACCGCCGAAGCCGCACTCCGAACGCACACCCATCAGTGTCGGTGATAAAATACTTATATTATTCACGAATAAAAAACGTAGGGTGAAGGCACCAGTAAATGAACAGTCACCAGCGAATGAACAACAGCGCTTTTCAGTGTTCATGACCAAATATGACGACTTGGCTAAACATCAGATTCCTAATTTGTTAATTCTTGAGCTATCCACTGCTATTATTTTGTCGCTGAAGCTTATTTTCGATCAAAACTGCAGGTTAGATTGGCTCGTTCATTTACTGGCGTTTTTCGATTTTTGGCTTTTAGTATTTATTTTTGTATATTTTGCGATAAAAATACGAGATTTTTTTAGCTGTTTCACATATTTTGACATTCTGATCAACGGTTAAAATTTTCGCAAACAATTTTTAAACATAGCATTTTATAAAAACTCATGATAAACAAATCTTTCTGCTTAACCGTTCATTCACTGGTGACTTTACCCTATTCGAGTATGCCCATCCCTGATCTGAAGTAAGTTTGAAAAAATCATGTGTCTGCTACTAAAATATTGTTGTTTTTTTCCGAAATATCTTATTTTTTTAGACGTCCTAGAACTTAATTCTTAATAAATAATAACAATAATAATAACAACAACAACAAGAGCAACAACAACAACAATAACAATAGCAATAATAATAATAATCTGAAATAAGTTTGAAGAAGTCATTTGTCTGACACTAAAATATTGTTGCGTTTTCTGAAATATCTTATTTTTTCTGACGACTCCACCACACCCTCGATAAATCGACTGGCCAAGAGGATGAGACTTTAAAACGTCATTTTTGGAATCGTGCATTTCCTAATGGGCCCCCGAGGTCTGCGTGTTGCTGCCGCCGCCGGTCTAGCTACACGTTTGCTCGTGGTGCACGACTGAAAAAAGAGCTCGTGACTGGCGCGCGAGCCCTATAAAAAATCGTAGCCCCTTATCGCGTGGGCCTATAGAGGAAACGGAACATTAAATCGAGTCCGACGAAGGCGGGGTGTTTCGGTGGGTGCGTCCGAGATTTCCTGTGCCCGCCGAGAGAGCTCTGCCCGCGCGGATCCGACGCTGCTGCTACTGCTGCGTCTGCTGCTAATGCTGCTGCTGCTAATGCTGCTGCTGCTGCGGGGAAGACTCGCTCCGCGATTTCCTGAGCGCGCGTTTACATCGAGTTTTCATGGAATTTTTCCCCTAGCCGCTCGGTCGAACGGGGTGGCGACGCACCGACGACGTCCGAAGCTCGCGGGAGGAATTCATAATTTTTTACGTGTTTTTTTTTTTAACATTTTGAATAAATCGTTTTCACGCTATAACTTCCGCAAATTAAGAGATATCGAGCTGAAATTTTGTACGTAAACGGACTACTATCAAACTGTGATTTGTACCAAGGAAATCGATAAAGCGGTTCTAATGTTGTTGCAATTTCAATTTTTTTTTCTAATGACTACTTCAACTTCTATCTATTCTGAGCCATCCAACTGCAATTTTCAACGTGTCATCACGTTTATTGATTACCGGTGATGAATTTCGTTAAGTAAACGGTCATTATGTCGGTAATTTTCGATTTTGCTACATGAAAAAGAAAAAAATGCCGTGACGAAAAAAAATTAAAAAAAAATTGTTGGAAATTTTTCGCAGAATTATCGTAAATTTGGTTCACATATGGACAACCATGGATCAAGATTTGAGTACAAATTTGACGCAGATCTGTTAAGCCGTTCCAATTTTATGGCATTTTTAGTTTTTTTTTTAAATCTCGTGCTCGCGCCAGTTCGTGTAAATTATGAGATACCAGGTTCTAATTTGGTCCGTACATCGACTATCATGAAATCAGGGTTCGATACAAATTTGAAATAAATCGGTGGAGGGGTTCTAATTCTACGACGACTCAATCAAAAAAAGCCTGCAAAGTCGAACCTTGCAAATTCCTTCCTCAGTATTTTACACCTTTAACGATGCTTTCTCTATGAGGAAGCCAAAATTGATCAACATACTTCCTCATAGAGGTAGCTTCGTTAAAGCTGAGGAAGCAATTTGCAAGGTTCTACTTTGCAGGTTTTTTTTTGTTTTTTTTTTTGTCAATATCATCGAGCGATGCGTCCACACAGTTGTGTCATTAAAGCAGCAGTAGCGGCGCATTACAGACGCTGGAAAATTTGTATATAATGGTGTGTGCGGTACGTACATATGTAAAATGTTCCAAGCACCGAGAGAGCTGCACATAATAGCGATATCATATATAAGATAGGAACCAATACGACGCAATTGTATGGAAATATGTATCTATGAATGAAGACACTTTCATTTATGAAACCAGATACTTATGTACCGGACACGAGAGCGTTTGTAACATCCTGCTATTATGTGTCCTTATGTACTGCCGCTATGTGCCTCTCGCACGTTCCTTTACCCCGCGCGGAGTGCTTGATGTACGGGCTAGTCCGGTGTCTTATGTCCTGACATGTATATCGCATTGAAATATACTTATTTCATTGATTATACCTCACGTCGACGTTCCAAGACGTTTTTTCTCTCCGCGTAGTCTGCTTTTCGACCCCTTTTTTTTGCTCAATACTGTACGATTGAAAGTAAACAAAATTGAAGCCGAACGCTCAGAGAAAAGTCTTCAATGAATTATGACAAATACATTGATGTAGTAACGAATTTTTCCTGTCTCAGCCGATTTTTTTCCTGTCATTGCAAAGTTATTTGCTGTCGTGGCAAGATTAGAAATTGTACCCTGCAGAATACTTGATGTGTATGGTTTAGGCCGGTGTGTTATATCCTGTTATCGCATTGAAATATACTTATTTCATTAAGGGGTTAGGCGGGTTTCAAAATTTCAAAAAATCGTTTTTTTTTGTCTTATTAAATAATACGATATGTGTAGAATATTCTCCTAAGATTTCAAATCGATTCGAGTAAAATTCTAAGAGATAGGACCTTCGGAAGTCCCCGTCCGCCCGCCCAGCCAACCCACCTAGCTCTTCAAAACTTTAATCGCGTTTTTCTCGAAACTCTATTTTTCAAGTTGGTGTCCAAGATTTCTCGAAAAGTTATCAACCGATCTTGTTCAAATTTTGCACACTTCTTCAAAATAACATTATCTAGTGCTTGAACGAAGGATTTTTTCCTTTATTATTACAACTTACTTTTACGAGGCAAACATGGTGACAATTTTACGAAAAATGGGATCTTTTGTTCACAACTCTGCCAAAACTTCAAACTTCAATATTTTTTTTTCCTTCGTTCAAGCACGAGATTTATTTGTGTACTAACGGAACATTTTTGGTTTTTTAATTTTCGATGAACCAGTCATGAGTTATCATGTCCACGGCGAGAGCACATTTTTTTTTGCGAGGTCAATGGAAATGAGCTCCCAACGGCTGAATTTTCGAAATTTTTAAACAAAAATATCACAAGGTACTCGTGAAATATGTATATTTGATATGATAAATTGTTTAAATAAAGTCTTTCACCAGATATCCTCTATTAAAAAGTGCATGGGCCACCATTGTTGTCGATATAACTCGGCTTCTGATTAGTCGAGGGCCGTGACAACCGACAGTTTTTGTTTAACAGCGCGAAATTTGACAGTTTGTCTTAATGAGCGCTGCAGCGCTGTCTAACCTCCGGTCGCGCGCGTAAGCGCGCGTATTTGCTTCCTAGTCTTATATTAAAAAGTGCGTAATTCGCGCCAACGTGACCATTGTTGTCGGTATAACTCGGCCTCTGATTGGTCGAGGGCCGTGACGACCGACAGTTTTTGTTTAACAACGCGAAATTTGACAGTTTGTCGTAATGAGCGCTGCAGCGCTGTTTAACCTCCGGTCGCGCGCGTAAGCGCGCGTATTTGCTTCCTAGTCTACTACTAAAAAGTGCGTAATTCGCGCCAACGTGACCATTGTTGTCGGTATAACTCGGCCTCTGATTGGTGGAGGGCCGTGACGACCGACAGTTTTTGTTTAACAGCGCGAAATTTGACAGTTTGTCTTAACCCATTAACGTCCAAGCGTCCCGATTTTTTACCAAACTTTCAACGCGATTATTTTTCATGTTATCGGCATTGAAAAAAATTTGTTTTCGGATATATCGACGTAGAATTTTATGCTCTTTCAGAATACCGGCTAAAAATTTCGATTAGACATAAAGAAAAAAAAATATGACCGATTCAAGCGTGAAAAACGTGAAAAATTTTGAAAAAAACCTTTTTGTGCATTTTTTTTTGCAATGTTACCGCAATGAATTCATACTGTAATCATGATCAGAGGTGATCGGAATATTTAAAGTTTAACAGGGAATTTTCATGTAATCATTGAACCACTCCTTTTTACAATATGGCGGCTAGAACGTAAATATTCTACAAAAACATAAGCTAATTTATTTGTCGGAAACTATTGAGCTTAGCTCAAATTATGTAAGCACAAAAATATCTTAGAATTGGTCGAAGAATATCCTCAAATTTTTCAAAAAATTTTTGAGATGATTTTTGGTTTTCCAAAATATCAAAAAAATTAATATTTGCTTCCTAGTCCTCTATTAAAAAGTGCGTGAGCAACCATTGTTGTCGATATAACTCGGCCTCCGATTGGTCGAGAGCCGTGACGACCGGCAGGTCGTTGTTTAACAGCCCGAGATTTGACAGTTTGTCATAATATGCGCTGCAGCGCTCACTAACCCCCGGTGGCGCGCGAAAGCGCGCGTATTTGCTTATTTTAAAAAAATCATAAAAATACCCTTTTTTGAGCGTCTGAAACCCACCTAACCCCTTAATTAATGTTTGGTCATTTCGTCGGTCATTTTTACAATTTCCAAAGTTCCTTTTGTTCAAAAAACTATTTCTATTGAATCCTTGAATGTCGTCATGATTGCTAGAGTATTCCTAATAACCTACCTAGGTATATTACACCTTTGTAAGCCATTTTATCCACTGTGTCCTGTAGCGTCAATAAAAATAAGAATGTTTGATGTGTATGAGCTATACCGGTATGTTATGTCCTGTTATCGCATTGAAATGTACTTATTTCATTAATTATTGTTTGGTCAATTCCGAAGGTCATTTTTTCAATTTCCAGAGTTCCTTTTGTTAAGAAAACAACTTTTATTGAATCCTTGAATGTCGCCGTGATTGCTAGAATATTGGTACCTTTATAAGCAATTTTATCCACTGTGTCCCGTAGCGTCAATTAAAGAAAAAAAAACATTAATTAATGAAATATACTTATTTCATTAATTAATGAAATATACTTATTTCATTAATTAATGTTTGGTCATTTCGAAGGTCATTTTTACAATTTCCAAAGGTTTTTTTCTGCAAAAAAACAACTTCTATTGAATCCTTGAATGTCGTCGTGATTGCTAAAATATTGATACCTTTCTGAGCCATTTTACCCATAGTGTCCCGTAGCTTCAATTACAAAAAAAAAAAAAAAAAAAGTTTTGATGTTATTTCGCCGGAAAGATAATTGCGAATTGTGCACAGGAGTTTGCGGGAGAGAGCGGTCGCGCAGAGAGGAGCCAACCCCTGCAGCGTCCGCGGCGAGTTCGCCGCGCTGCCGAAGAAGGAAGCGACGGAGGTGGAGGACGAGCGAGCGAGGGAGAAGCGGAGAAGCGGCGACGCAGTAGCCGCGCCGGAGTGGCAGAGTGAACGAGGCTGAATTCGCCGACTGTGACGCTTTCCGGTCAGGTGCCGCCCTGACGATCTCTCCCCCTTCCAATTTTCAGAGCGGCTTCGCCGCTCGTTCCTTCGCTCTCCCGTGTAGCCCCTTAGCCTCCCCCTCCCTCATCCTCCCTCCTTCCCCTGCGCATTACACGTAGCCGTAGGCATAAACTGTACCGGTACAACGTCCCCGCCGCTGTCGTCCAAAAAGATGACGACTCTCTGCGCTGTGTGTTATATGTATATACAAGGTGTTCCAACAATTCTGAAGTTCCTGCTGCTTAACCCTATATATGAACAGGGTTAAGCAGCCGGAACTTTATAACTTTTGGCCCTGTTAACGCTGTTCGCTTAACCCCGTTCACATACAGAGTTACACGTACAGGGTTAAGCAGCCAGAGCTTTGTAACGTTCGGCCCTGTTAACCCTGTTTGTTCAACCCTGTATACGAACATGGCTAAGCCAACAGGGTTAAGCAGCCCGAACTTCAAAACTTTTGGCCCTGTTAAACCTGTTCGCTTACCCCTGTCTGCGAACAGGGTTAAGCCTGTTTATATACAGGGTTAAGGAAACAGGGTTAAGCAACCGGAACTTCATAACTTTTAGGACATCCTGTATACACAACAGCGACGAGCGGAAGGTCAAAGACCGGAAGTCGATGTGATTTTCTATCTTCCACCGTGGAAGATCCTCTCCGCGACTCCGCAAAGCCCATTACACGTATTAGAGCTTTCGGAATAATTAATGACTCGTCGGAAAAAACGACTGCCGCCTCACGGTTTACTGTTAAACCCCCTGACGCTTCCTGTGCGTTCACGTAGATTGGAACGATACACTTTGTTGACTCTAGGAGAAGCCGAGTGGTCTTTATGAATTTTCGAAACTTGGACAATGAAATAAAAAAAATGTAATTAAACGAGTCGAAAGTAAGTGGACGCAAAAAATGAAGACATTTTTGTAAAACACGCTATCGGATTTCCCCGGAAGGTACAGAAAATTAAATAAAAAAAAACTTCCGCACTGCCGTTGAGCTCCGCGTGCCTCTCCTCCAATTTTCCGCAATCTCCGACGTTACCATTTGTCGTCGACCCCGTTGACCAGGGACCAGAATTTCCAGCTCGAAGATACATTGTTTCAGCGCTCGGCAATTACGTCGATGCAACCTACGAGTCTTGTCTGACACACATAAAAAAAAACGAGAAAAAAAAAAAATAGTACCTTGTTTTCGTCGCGACGCGTCGCACGTATGTGCGAGGCCCGCGCCGAGGAGGGAGCAATTATCGCGCTACACCTCGGAAACCCTTGACACAATGGGAGTCCTGAGGTATTACCGCGCATGCGCTCTGTAGAGTGGACGCGATAGTTGCCCGTTCGTCGAGAGAGTTTCACTATAATTATCCGTCCGAAATCTGTTGCCTCCGGCGGGACGGTACTTCCTGCGGCTGCGCGCGCGGCCGCGTCGCGCGCCGAGAGTGGACAATGACCACTTGCCGCAATGGTCGCTGGTAGCGGCGGCAGAAGCAACCTATACGCTCGTTCGCGCAGTACAGCCGAGGCATTCCATGCCAAGTCGACCCGGCCGGGACCCTCGACCTCGCGGAATTAGTTCATCATTTTTTAAACAATTCTTCCGACTCGAAATAACGGTCATGATTTTTTACGGAATTTTTTAACCAAATTTGTGTACGCTATCATTTTTTTTTCAAATATTACGAGGGCCGTACTAAAAAAATCTGAAAAAATTCTCAAAAATCCGACATAAAAAATGAACATTTTTTGCACTAAGGTAAAAACGGCCCAATTTCTGACACTTTTAGAACAGCGGTGTCGATTTTTTGTTATTTACAAGCGCGAGATATTGTTAAACTGAAAATGAATTATTTTAATACGTGCATTAAAGCCTTCTGAAGCCGTTTTAAACAGTCTGTAAAATCAAAATGTTACGAATACTGATAAAAACATTGTTTAATATTGCTTGTGTACTGTCGGGGTTCCTGACCCTGCATAATCACCAAGTCGCACTTTCTGACTCTCGCCTGCATCAGGTTCCTGACACCCATGTCGTAGTTTCTGACCCCCGTGTGTACCGGGTTTCTGACACTCATGCCGCTGTTTGTGACCCTGCGCGTATCCCGATTTCTGACTCTCATGAAACAGCTTATTATATCTGCGCGTACTCATTCCTGACTTTTTGGCATCTCAATTGGCATCGTTACAATTATTTTCTGCAAGTCATTTTAGAAACAGTGTAAATAATTAGCAAACATTTAATTAGCAATAGATAACAAATCGAGGGTTATCAATCGCAACATAACCAGCGAATCGAGGGTCAACCGCAACATAACCTGAATTATGTGATGCAGTTATTGACCCTGAGAATTTAAGGAACAAACTAATCGACCGCCGAAATATTTTAGTTCCCATCGATAAAGTTAATTTTGCTGAAGATTTTCATATATATTTTATGTTATATCCTCTCTTACAAAAGACATGGCAATCGAAAGTCGCAATTTTGAAGCCGCCTTTCGAGCGCTCCTATTGGACGGCGGCAGCTTCGATATATCGACATGGCCGCTGCAGTCACGCGCGCGTTTTGAATCATAGTCGATAAATTTAGAGCGGTAAACTCGAAATAACACAGGGCGCGCACAGCGCGCCCGTTTGTAGCGCGCCGTGCGACGTCAAAATAACAGGAGCGCGAGCGAAACGAGCGCGTTGTTGCTAGTTTTATTATATTGAGGAAGGAAATCATCAATTTAGCGACCGATGCTGCTAGTGAGGTTTGTTTAGAAATGTCGTCTGGAACTCGCTGACGCGCAAGACCACAGCTTTCACTGATGAATTAAATTACTAAATAATTCATTAAAAAATATATGTTCAATGCAGAAAAATCTAAATGAAAAACTATAATTTCGCGGTAAACCGGGTTCGACAATAATTGTAATTATGACGGTCAAAAATAGCTGTGCGGGTCACAAACTAAGGCAGTGTCATAAACAGGGCCGTTTACCTTAATTTGATGTTGTCCAGGATTTTTCTTCCCTTTAATTCGAATTTTTGCAATATTTTATTTTTTTGTTTTTATTATTTCAACAGGTGTAATTAAAAAAAAATGTTTATCCACTTATGAATATCGATGTTAATAATAAATTGTTTCTTTAATAAAATAATAGGTTATGACGACTGGGATGAAGTATAGTTATAAAATCCACCAGATGTGTTGCTACATGTTATTCCTCAATTTCGCTGCGATTTTGTGTACTTCCACCGGAAATATTCGGAAAATTGAAAAACACGTTGTAATATAGTCGATATGTAGGAATCGATATATACAATCTCTCAAGATTTAGCGAAACTCGGTCGATTAGTTTTTTTTTGCTTAAGATAATTGTAATTTTAACGGACGATCTGAAAAAGAACTCACTTAACGTTTTAGAATACTTTTTGTGAATTTGCGATGGCACCTAATTATTCATTCTTACCCTAGCAGAATGTGTGTTGTTTTTATTTTGAAACCGTCGATCGTTGTCGAAGTTCATCTGGTAGTACAAAAAATAAAATAAAAAAATGTAAAAAAACGCTCCAAGCAAGAGGAAGGAAAGTCTCGGACATCGCCAAATTAGTGCCAAAAATGTTCTTTTTTGATACCAGATTTTTGAGAATTTTTTCAGATTTTTAAATTACGGTCCAGACATTTTTGAAAAAAAAAAAAAAAAAGTTATAGCTTACTCAAATTTGGTTGGAAAATGTTGCAAAAAATCATGAATGCTACTTCGGATTAGAAGAATCATATACAAAAATTATGAAGCAAATCCACAGAGTTCGTGGGCCACAGTCTGGTCGTTAAATTACGGCTCCAGAAATTTGTGAAAAAAAGTTATAGCATGCTCAAATTTGGTTTTAAAATTTTGCAAAAAATCGCGAATGTTATTGCGGGTCAGAAGAATCATACAAAAAAAAATATGAAGCAAATCCACGGAGGCCGAGGGCCACAGCCTGGTCGATTTGGCACGGAATGTCTCACCCGTTTGGCCGTCCGCGGCGTTGCGTGTATCGCTGTGTACGTATATAAACGCGCAGCGAGCGCGCGCGTTCCTAATATCAGCACGACGATCTAGTTCGCGGAAGTAGGCACGTATTGCGTTCCGCGCGACGCGCGGGGGAGACGAGCCTAGTGCGAGCTGCCACGATTGTTCTTGTCCGAGAAGAAGAGGAGTGCGTGCGCCGGGCTCTTATCGTACGTGTACATAATGTCTATACCTATACACGTGTACACACGTACGAACGCCCTGATACGCTGCGAGGGTGGGGGAGAGGGAAAAGAGGGAGGGGGAGGGGGGGGGGGGGGTGCTGAGAGGCGCAACGACGGACCCGTGCCAGCGGTGGCGGCGCGCGGACGCTTTCTGGAAGGAGGATATGATGGCTCGTGGCGTTATGCTCCGCGAGTCGTTATGCTCCTCGGGCACCAGCGGACCATAAGCGAGGCTACTTCACTCCCGCGACTCCTCCGCGCCGTGCGCGCCGTGCTACCGCTTCCCCCCACCCCCCCCCCCCCCTCCCCCTTCTCCCTCTCGTCGCTCTCCGCACGTTTCTCATTATTAACACATCGGCGCCGACCGTGCCCTCCAAATTACGAAAAATCACGTCCTCCCGACGGTCCTTCGAAAACATTTCTCAGCGAGTGGCGAGTATCCGTTCTCATCATTTCTCTCTGTTTTCCTAGCATTTTTTATTTTTTTCTGTTCGATCAAAATTATTCTTAATATTTTTCTAGGATTCCTGAAAAAATGTAGCAAAGCAACGATGGGGTGAATCGTTCATTGACTGAACACTACCCATTGAATGGACAAAATTACAATTATCGCAAAATCTCGCTTGCATATATATAAAGTGTCCATTGGAATATCGGGCATCACAATATGTTGTGCTAATTTTGTAGCAAACCAATACATAAAATCGATTAAGAAAATTTGTTTGTACAATATAATTATAGATGAGTAATCGGTATGCGTGTCGCGAAGTTCGACCTATATTATATATTACTAACAACAACGTGCTCGCTTCGCTCGCACTCCTTGCTCCTTGCTCCTTGCTCCTTGCTTCCACTCTTGTGGCCAATAAGTACAGCCATTAAAAATGCGCGCGATACGCAAGGAAGCCGCTGCCGACCAACCAGAACGCTTGGTTGTCACAGGAGCGCTCGTTATTGGCCCTTATAGCGGCTTCAAATTTCGATAATCGACTTTCGATGTGTCTGTACATTTTAAGAGAGGATTCTAACGCTGACAAAATTGTCATACACCTTAAGGCGCTGCTGGAGTAGATTTTTTTACCGACCGCTCGGTAAAAAAGTACGGTTTCGGAGTTTACGGTTTACGTCGTTATTGTATTACAAAAATGTCTCAAATTGTACAGGATTATAATATCAACATAGGCGCATCGGCGTGGACTCGAATTTTGGGTGAAAACGCTTGAAAAACAAAGAAAATCGTAAATTTGTAAACCTATCGAAAACCAATATGGCCGCTAGAACTGTCAACTGCCACCTTTTGAGTATTATATAAACACTTCCAGGCATCCCATACGAAAAACGAGAATCTACGCCGATGCACCTACATTGATATAATAATCCTGTGCAATTTGAGACATTTTTGTAATTCAATAACGACGTATACCGTAAACTACGAAACCGTACTTTTTTACCGACCAGTCGGCAAAAAAATCTACTCCAGCAGCCCCTTAAGCGTTCAGTCAATGGACGATTCACCCTACGACAGTTCGCAGATAATACGAATGTGCAGGTCGAAAAATGAGCGAATGCAAAAATACGTCGAGCAGCAACGAAAAAAACGCCAGGCCCGATGCAAGTATTTCGTCGTAAAGGTAAGACGACGCCAATGTATCTAGGCACGAGCCACGTTTGCATATGTTGTTGCTCGTGCGGCGGTGGCGGCGGCGGCGGCGGCGGCAGAGGAATATGCCCGAAGTCTCTGACCCGCAGTTCCTCCCGGGGGAGTCTTCCGGGGGAGCGTTCAGCATGCGTAAGGAGCGTTATGTCTCGTCCGCGTGTAGGTTATGTTTGTGTCTCGCGCCGCCGCCGCCGCCGCACACGAACGGCGGCAGTTGAAGAAGGCAAACGCGAGCGAAGGTAAGAAAACGAACGAATAAGAAAGTAGTGTGCGGCGTCTTCGCGGTAGCCTGAAAGGCGGGGGTGCGGCGGTGGTGGAGGGGGGGATATTCTGCCACGCGCTGCCTATCCTACGGCTCCTTTCGTCCTCTCTACTCTTCGGCTTGATGCCGCGCGCGCTGCTATAGCAGTAAAGTAACATGTATACACGTATATGTTAGCTGCTGTATATATCGACTCTCTCACTCTCTCCGTCTCTTTTTACTCGACGCCATGTCATGCCGTAATGTAACAACGACTCGTCGTCGTCACACTCTGCTTGCCCGCGCACACGATAATTGCGCTCATTACAGTTATTTAAAAAAAGCAACTTTGCGTCGGTACATATATATATATATAGGTATATGTGTGTGTACACACACGTAGTGGGCCTCTCTGTATGCGACGAGGGCGGACAGGTGGGAGATGATCGAGCGATAGAAAAATAAAGCAGTGCTCGCGAAACGAATGGAAAGAGAAGAGAAAAAAGGAAGAAAAAGGGAAAAAACAGAAATGCCGCTTCCCTCATTTGGCGCTGCTAGCGCGCGCGCGCGCCTCCTCGTGGCCCGCCGAGCGAGCCGGCTCTCTCGGTAGATTACGGCGAGGATATGCGAGACGCGCGTGCGCGATCTGCCGCCTCTGCACGCTCGCTGGCGCTGGTGCTGCCGCCGCCGTCGAGCCGCCGACGCCGCCACTGCTAACGAATATGATGATTACGACGCGACGACGACGATGAATCTGTGTAATAGGAGGGATAGCGCAATTGCCAGGAGCCAACGCGCTCGCGCGCGCGCGCGCGCTGTTGTTCGCGAGCTCCCGCGCACGCGTGCGGTACGTATACGTTGTTCCGGGACAGCGACTCGTTATTACATTTCCTTCGCCTTTCTCGGTAATTTTTATAATTCCGCATACATATTCGATGCCGGCGGCAGGTGCGCGTGCGCGCGAATCCTTCATGGGCGCGTTATGTATGCCAGAATTGATGATTACGAGAGATAACGCGATACTCTTGAGGCTAAGTACGATTTTTTTTGTTTTGCATTTTTATTATTATTTTTGTTTTTTTTTATGTTCTTTTTTGTTCGCGAGAAACACCGTGGTGTTTTTTTTTGCCAATTCCCACGCTGATGGATCGCTAGCGGGCTAGCGGATCGCGAGGTTGCATCAACGAAGCTCGCGTTCGTGGACGTCAGAAGCCACGCGGGATTGCCATCAGTTCCGTGTGGTTTATGCGCGCGCACGCTTCCGCGTTTATTAATAAAAGTCTCTCGCGATAGGAGCGCGCGGCGGGAGAGGTAATGTTTTTTTCTTGACTCGCGAGAGAGCTTCGGGCGAGCGCCGCCACGGGGCTCGTCGGTCGCGAAAGTTTATCACCGTATCGTCCGAATCGCGCGAGGGACGTGAGTGTTCTCGGAGACCGAGACCTCGGCGACGAGGACGAGAGCGGAATTTTTAATGATTTTTCTCGTGGGTAATGTAGTGTCGCGGTGAGTAACGCGCAGACGCGGACGATGCTGGTGGCTGCAATTCCGGTTGAGGTCTTGCGCGTTGCATCGCCCAGCCAAACTCAGGACGTACACAGTTAAAAATCTGCGGTGTCAAACGCTACTGGTGTGGACTTTTTCCCAGTGTTACTTATTACAGTATTAATAGTAACACTTTTTACGGTGTCAAATTAACACCAGCCGTTTCGTTAAATTTTTCCTGTGTTACCGACGAAACATTATAATACTTTTCGCTTTAAAGGCATGAATGCAAGTATCATGTATGATTTTTTATTATCTCGTGAATAGATTAGTCGCTTTTTTCAGTTTTTATCGAAAAATTGATGAAATAAATGGACTTTTTCATTACAGATTCCTCTACCGGGTAATTGATCTGTAATTTTTATTTTCGAAAATCAAAATTCTGACAAATTCATTAACGAGATTCACATTACCGGCGACTGTATTTCAATTTTGGCTTCGATCCGTTGATAATTCGCGAAAAACGGCACTTCTGACTTTTTGAGGTGAAAGTCGGTATTTCAGACTGCGTTAACACCGCTAATTAACACCGTGATTGGCCGGTGTGGCCCTATATAGACACCGTCTTGGTGTTATTTTTAACACCGGATTTTTAACAGTGTAGGTTTGCACTGATAACGCCGGATGGAAGGTCGTGCGTAGTTCTCATACAGAACTTTAAAAGTACCCTTTTGAAAAAACCGAACAAAAGTCGAACAAAAAGATCGTGGAAACGCAAATATTGTTTAGAGGCTCTAACAAAGAAATACGAGTCTTCTCTTTTCTAGAATACTTTTTGAAGAAAAATTGCTGTAGTTATCGAAGAGGGTCAGGGTCCCGTCATGAACATTTCAGCGGGCATGCCCCATTTAGTATATACTAGCAAGAACGTGCTCGCTTCGCTCGCACTCCTTGCTTTTCGTTTATCCTTTCTTGTGGCTAATACAGTCGTTCAAAACGCGCGCGTGACTGCAGAGGCCATGACAGTCCGAATCGATATATTGAAGCTGCTGCCGACCAATCGGAACGCTTGAAAAGTGGCTTCAGTCTTTCGACTTTCGATGTGCCATGTCCTTTTTAAGAGAGGACTAGCAACAACGCGCTTGCTTCGCTCGCGCTCCTGTTATTTTCACGTCGCACGGCGCGCTACGAAGGGGCGCGCTGCGCGCGCCCTGTTATTTCGGATTTACCGCTCTAAGTTTATCGACTATGATTCAAAACGCGCGCGTGACTGCAGCGGCCATGTCGATATATCGAAGCTGCCGCCGTCCAATAGGAACGCTCGAAAGGCGGCTTCAAAATTGCGACATTCGATTGCCATGTCTTTTCTAAGAGAGGATTTCTAAGAGAGGATAAGCTTAGGATTGTACGGGAGAGTGGGGCGCTACGGGCCCCCCAATTCAGATGTAGCGATGATCATGATGGGCTACCCGAATGTTTTATGAAAAATTAATTTCTAAATAAAAACGAGCTTAAATAGTGAAAGGAACGAAGTGGAACCTTAAACACGATCTACCGACTGAGGAAAAACGGTCCCCTTGCGTGCGACCTTGTAACGGGGCGAGGCGGGCCTCCACAAAATATTTTTAAAAAAAGTATAGAGACAAAATAAGGTTATAATGCTGCAGGACTCTTTGAATTCTGGTCAGAGTAAAGTAAGAAATACCTAATGAATGTAAGAAATCCGGGGTTAGGCAGTTGCGAAAAAAAAAAAAAAAAATGAAATTTTTGGGTAGCCCGTCTTGCCTCACAACATTTTTTTTCGCGGACGCACTCTAAAACTCGTTGGAACATTATTTTTGGATTACCAATTGTTAATTTACGCTATTTTTAGTTCCCTATAGCCGTTTTTTTTTAAGGGGCCCGTCCCGCCCCACTCTCCCCTATATAGGGTAGACGCACCGTTTGTGGCCACTATACCATTAATGGCCACATGAAAAACGGATATATTAATTCATCATACTATCAATCTAATCAAATTAATACATGACATTATTCTTCACGAACTGAAGCAAATTTTACATTGAATAATGCTGGGCTTGAAATACATAATTTTTTAATAAATAATGTTTAAAGCGTTCAAAGCACTTTTGCACCATTTGTGGCCATCCCGAAATTTACGTGTAATAAGTATGGCCACAAATGGAACAAGTGGTGGCCACAAAGGGTCCTAAGATGGCCAAAAATGGTACTTCTACCCTATACGTTGTTTTTTTCGATTTGGAGAGTCGAGCGATTTATACCGAAGTCGCTGGCGGAACATCGCGGCGACAGGGTCGCGGCTAAGCGACGAAAAGAGCCTCTGCCTCGGGCCTCGGGCATACACATAGACATAAATAAATAAATAGGCGGAGGGTGTGGTTGCCGCTGTTTCTGGTGGTCGAGAACGCGACTCTCGGGCCGCACACACGGTCGCGTCGTGGCGTCGTGACCCGTCGTCTCCTTTTCTCGTGAGCCCGAGAGCCACGGGCTCTCTTCGGTCCGCGAGTACGATATAGTTGCACGGATATCGCGCAGCTGGTATTTTCGCGAGGAATGTCGCTCGCTGTGTCTCGGTGTCTTCGAAAATGTCGCGAAAACAACATTTATTTATTATTTATTTACTTTCTTTTATTTTTATTTAATTTAATTTTTTATTTTATTCGCTTAATTTATTTAATTTATTTTTTTTGTTTAATTTTTATTTTTGTTAATTTAGTTAGGTAACGTCGACACTAATTGAAAATGTAATATATTTTTTCTTTGTTTCAGAAAAAAAGACCTTCCGGTAATCGACGACGAACGGCCTCTTTAAAACCGACAGACGATCCAAAAAGCGCGGAGAATCCGAGACTGACCGAGGAGCGCCACCCGAGATCACCGCGGTTTTTCCGAGGAATATGTGCAACGCACGATCGGCTATTCCGTCGTGTAATGCAGCGTCGATGATTTAGCTCTCGGTGCACGGAGGAAGGAGGAAGAGGAGGAGGAGGCTCTCCGGGAGCCTCTCCTAGCCCGTAGCTTCGACTCAGCTTCAAGTTGTCGGAACAATGCGGCATTGTTTCGTCGTCGAGTCTTCTTCGCCGGGAAGAAGCGGTGGTGTATCTACTGCGCTAGAGGATATAGAGACTTCTGGTACGGTAGCCAAAGGACGGACTCTTATACCACGCAGGCGCAGTCGATGTTTATTATTATATCCACTGTCCACTCGCGAACCAACCGAATCGACGACCGAGCGACGCGCTGTAAACTTTGTCACGTTATTTTTTTAACAATTGGCAAGTTGAATTTATTTCTCATTCGGTAAAACGCGCGGCTAAATTTGAACGCGATTATTCAGCAAACGCGGTGGTTGTGACCCACGTTTCCTATTTTTTTCTTCCAACTAAAGAAAAATGTTCGATTTTACGAAGTTTAAAAATTCTATCCGATGGAAAATTTCCCGCTGATTAAAAAAATAACGGGGGTTTGCCCTAAAAATCGAAAATACGAGGAGAATTATACAACACGAAAAACATTTTTTTTTTCGAATAAACTGACAAATTTCGCGATATTAAACATCGAACTGCTGCCGGTTTCCCAACGACCAATCAGATGCTGAATAAATCGGCAACAATGGTTGCTTAAGAACTTTTTAAGAGAGGATCATTAGTGCAAGAAGAGGGGCGAAAAAAAACGGAATAGGCTCAAGGTTGTTTCCACAAAATTTATATTAGTAAATTTCGAATTACATTCATTTAATCGTACGTCGAAACGTGCGTCCGAATTCGGATGTGACTGTTTATCCGACGATTGCTTCTGTCATTCAAAGTTTCCTCTGTTTTGTTTTTTTTTTAGCTCGTTAAAAGGACGACGAGAGAAAGCCAGGATTTGACGAAGTCATCGGCACCGCGCAAAACCCTCGATGGGGAATACCCGCACTGCCGGAGAACAGATGGCTCGGGGCTTATTTCCATGAAAATTGAATTTGGCAATTTCGACAACAATGCCATTCCGGCGTTGGTGGCGCTGCTGCCGGTGCGATCGCTCTGCTTGTGGATGTATGTAAACCGCGCGTACGCGTTTAAATGCAAATTTATAGTAGAAGAGAAAAACCGTAAGGGCATTATAATTTATATTACTACATGTGGCAGCGCGCGGCACTTCCGGCGAGAGCATAGGCGCAGTTCCGGTCAGCCCGGGTTGGAGAGATCCTACATCGCCAGATTATGAGCCCGCGCACGGCGTACCTACCGCCTATACTGGCCATATACACTGGACGTATATACTGGACGTAGGTATACTACGGCCGCCGCGTGACTCTCTCTGTGGTTGTCGGACGCTACCGCCGCAACGAGCACCATCGCCGTCGCCATCGCCGCCCGAGAGCAGTGCTCTCACTCCCGACAACCCAGCACAATGGATCTTCTGCTGGCCGACTAATACGTCAGAGACGGGAGAATGGTCTCTCCTCGCACATACAAACAGTGAAATAACACCCACACACGCATATATGCACATTTATATGAGACGTTAATTTATCCTGCAAATTGAGAAAACCCGGGAAGTCAAAGCCATTAACTTTGCGGACGTTTTTAATAATTGCCCAACGGGAATTACATAAAAAAACGATTTTTTTTTACCTCAGAGTTAAAAAGGTAGGAAATTCTTACATATAGAATTGGGTTGTTGAAAAAATATATATATATTTTTTGTTCAAATGGTGCATTGATGTCACTAAAACGCGAAAGTACCAATAGATTCTTTTTATGCAAGCTTGTACATTATTATTGATAATTTTGTAATCGAGAAAATTTAAATTTGGCGCGTGATCGAGAAACGGCACGCGATTGGTGCACAGCGTCGTGACGTCACGATTGTTACATTGGGTTCGCGCGAAAGCTGGAGATTGTGTGTTGCTGTACGGCTACGAGCATAGCTCGATTGCAAACGACCGATTTTAACAATTATGCATCATATATTATATATTATACATCACAGTACAGAGTTAGATTTGATCACTAATTATTTGAAGGGCCTGTCGTGAGAGCAGCGAAGATGCGGCTATAGGTTATGTCCAACTGAAATGCCAAGGAGACCTCTGCATCCTGAAATGTCGGGTTTGTCGCGAACAGCTGTTTTTGAGGTTATCTCTCCGAACGTGATTCTATCGCGCAAACTTTAGTCGGTGCAATTTTTGTTGTCTCAGTACACAGAGGGACAAAACGCGTCCTGTACGACGTTATTTTTGCAATCACGGCTATAAATAATAAATCGCCAAAAGTTAATTCTATATGTCATGTAACATAGTGACGTCACAATCGGCTTGGGCAACTTCGGGTGTTTCCGGCGCGTCGTTGGCCGAATTTAAATCATGATTTTTGTAATGTTTATATCTTTGTTACTATTAAATAAAACATTTTTTTTCTAACATTTTTATTTAAAACATGCGTATAACTTTAAAAATGTAAAAAAAAAAATTACGTTCAAAGACCCAATTATGTAAAAAAACTATTTTTTTACCTCAGAGTTAAAAAGGTAGGAAGGTCTTACTGTTAGAATTACAAATTAAATTGGTTAGACGCTATCGAACGCTCGCGATTTGAAGATTGGAATGAGTCAAGACTCGAATTGGCCGTTTTTCGCGTAGTCGACGATTCGTTGGACGGTGTCCTGGAAGCGCTGGAGAATTTCCTGCGCCTCTTGGGCGCTGTTGGCGCGAAATATCGCTTGTGTGTACGCCGCCGTTACGTCAGTGACGAATCGTTGAGCTTTTTTCGTGCCGGCCTCGAGCGTGGCTCGCGGCGACTCGGGACTCGATTTCGCGGCCTCTTGGATGCCTCGCTTGATCAGGGCAATCAGGTTCGCGTCGTCCGGACGGAATATTCGGTTCGTGATCTCGATCAGGATGTTGTGGACTTCCAAGTCTGTGCCTAACAGTTAAAAAACAAAATATAAGTTCACCTTTTTTTTTTACTTTTTCTAACAAAACTCAAAAACGTGTTTTCTCGTCTTTGATTTATATCGCTGGTTAGACAAAAGAAAACAAGTGATGGTGGAAGACTTTCTAATTGAGTCTTCGTACATTGTAAGAAACGCAATTTCTATGGAAACATACTTTTCGCTGCAGCTATGACTTTTCACTCGACAAAAAATATTCTATTTTATCCGCGAATGTTCCGTTGCTTTAATTAGACAAAAACAAACGTTAAAAAAAAATCTTTTTAGTGTGACAGGCAGGGATGGGCATACTCGAATACTTTTAATATGCGAATATTAAAATAATATCGAATAAAACCCGAGTCATTATTTATTAAAAAATAAATGCTGAATTTTGGCGAATTCATCACTTATTCAAAAAAGAATTCAGAATTGAGGCGGATTCATTATGCATTCAAAAATGAATACGATATCGAGGTGAATTCATTATTAATTTCAAAAATGAATAATAAATCCACCTAAAATCAGTATTCATTCTGAAACTAATAATGAATTTAATTCAGTCCAGTGTTCTATCAGCCCACAACAATAAGACCTTCCTCCCCTTAATTCAAGTCTGCCCGAATTTATGAAAAAAATGCACCCGCAACCATCGATCCCCGACTCTATAATTCACCCTGAATCCGTTTTACACAAATATTCAAATTTACGGTATCCGAATACTGAATAAATATTGAATCAAGTTACATTCATTATTCGTTTCAGAATGAATACTGAATCGAGGTAGACTCATTATCCATTTCAACAACGGATAATAAATCCAACTCGATTCGGTATTTATTCTGAAAACTATAACGAATCCAACTCGATTCAGTACTCATTTCAGAAATGAAAAGGAAATACTGAACTAAGGTAGTATTTAAGGATTTACTATGAAACCACTATTTACAATTAAAAGGATTCACTTCAAAGGATTTACAATTAAAGGGCTATTAAAAGGAATACTGAATCGAGGTAGCATTTATACTAAAATGAATAATGAATAAAATATTTTTATTATTCATGGATAAAAAACGTATTCGAGTATGCCCATCTCTGATTGGTGGTATAAATACCTGTGGACACATCGACGTCCGGCTGGTCGTCGGGTGTCGTAACATTGACCGCGTCGATCTGGCTCGTGCCGTCGGTCATGGACCGCGCGGTCCTTCCACAGAGAAGGACCGCGAACGCGAGGACCGCGAGACGTCTCGCCATGTTCGTGTATTCTCGTTCGCGACTGCTGTGATAGCGTGCGCGACGGATTTCTCTTTTTATACGTCGGCATACGCGAAGCGCGTAGCGTGCGTCTCGCGCGCTAGCGCGACGCGAAAAAAACACACGCGTACGCGAGGGATGTTATGTAAAATAGAGTTGACAGACCGGCAGCGATACGACGAGCGACAACGACGTCGGATGCGACGCTACTCGCGTCCACCGCTACAATTATAATCATTCACCGCGTCCATAATGAAAGAAAGTGGGACGATACGAGCCTTTCACTGTGCTTCGTAACTATATATGTGTATATGGGGCATTCCATCCCCAAAAAAAAAAGATGAAAAAATGTTTATTTAATGACAAAAACTTAAAAACTATATGAAGGAAAGGTCTTCCCCACTTTGGCTATAAGCTAGAAAGTATTGATATTCGGCAAAGTATTTTTCAGAAAATTTCCAGATTTTTTAATTACGGCATTCGATACGTCACTTTAAAAAAATATATAAAAAGAAAAAGAATTGCATAGAAAAAATGAAATAAAAAGAGCTGGTCCATTTGAGGGTCTGACTAATCCTACAAAAAAATTACGAGCCAAATCGGAGAAGTCGAAGTCAGATCCAGGTCGAAATGGGATGGAATGCCCCATATATATGTCTACAATTTTATCCAACATAAAGATATACGGCAGCGTTAACCGGTGTTTTCGTATTATAAAATAAATATGGTCATTGAGAATCTTGCGTGACGCCGCTTCGTTATAACCGCGCGAGCCGAAGCTCGTTAGACGAGGAAATTAAAATAATAAAACGTAATTGCACGCAGAGTTTTATTAATTAACGATTAACGCTCGACGCTCGTATCTTGTTTGTTTGATTTTGTCGGAGAAGAATTTTACAATCGAGTTCTGAAAAAAAGTAAATAAAAAAAAGAAGAAAAAAAACAGACCAATAACAATAACAATTTGCTGGAAAGCTATGAAATTTTTGAAATGACAAATTCACTTGAGAAAACGAGGCGAGCAACAGGTCGGCGTCGCTTCACCTTGAATCGCGTTGATTGCGGCCGATGCGGAGACGCGTCGCGCGGCCCGGCCGCGCGGTAAAAGTGCGTGAGTAACGCACAGGGAGGGAGAGCATCGAGCCATGGTTCCTGTTCACCGATTTTACCCCCTTCCTGCCACTGAGCCGTGCACGTTTGTACGTTTCGTGTATCCTGCAATCGCACCGTCCGTCCGTCCGTCCGTCCGTCCGCGGGTTCCACCGCATTTTCCCTGTGCCCCCTATATTATGCATTTCACGTTTCGTTAAACGGAGCCCGATCGAGTCTCTTAGCCTCGGAGCCCATCGCGATATTTCCGCTCGTACGACGTGTCAAGAAACAGTTCTAATTGGGTTCTTAACGTTTTTTTTTTTTTTGTTATTTTTTAAGTTTATCTGCTTGTTTTAAGTAAAAATGTAAAAAATTGTTTTGTTCAAAATTAACGAATATGTAAACATTACAAAAATGATGATTTAAATTCCGCCGACGACGCTCCGGAAACACCCGAAGTTGCCCGAGCCGATTGTGACGTCACAACGTTACGTGATATACAGAATTAACTTCTGATTTATAATTTATAGCAGAAATGGCAAAAATAACGACGTACAGAACGCGTTTTGTCCCTCTGTCTAACTAACACAACAAAAAGTGCACCGAATTAAGTTTGCGCGATAGTGCCACATTCCGGAGACATTACCTCAAAAACAGCTGTTCGGGACAAACCCGACATTTCAGGGTGCAGAGGTCTCCTTCCCGTTTTAGTTGGACAGCCGGATCTCCGTAGCTCTCGCGACAAATAATTAGTGATCAAATGTAACTTTGAACTGTGACGTCTAATATATAATATATGATGTATAATTGTTAAAATCGGTCGTTTGCAATCGAGATATGCTCGTAGCTATACAGCAACACACGATCTCCAGCTTTCGCGCGAACCCAATGTAACATCGTGACGTCACGACGCTCTACGCCAATCGCGTGCCGTTTCTCGATCACGTGACAAATTTGAATTTTCACGATTATAAAATTAATAGTAATAATACAGGCTTGCATAAAAAGAATCTATTAGTACTTTCGCGTTTTGGTGACATTGATTTTATTCAACAACCCAATTGTGGTCGAGCCCGAGAGAGAAAAAAAAAGAGAGAAAAAAGAAGAGAGAAGAAAGAAGTTAAATAAAAATGAAAAAAATTGTGGGAACGCAGAAGGGGGAATCGAGCTTCAGTTTTCCGGATATCGCGTCGCGCATTCGCAGCGAGTTGGCAGTCTCTGCGGAGCGACGCTCGCGACTGCGCGTTGCCGTGTGTGTGTGTGTGTATAGGTACGTCGATGTCGGGGATGGATGAAAATGTAGGTACTTCGGGGCCAAGCCGCTAAATTATATTTCATTGATGCAAGAAAGCCAGACACACGCGGGAAGCCCCCGCTGCGTCTTCCGGCATCGCGTATGTGCGTTGGAATATTGCGCTTAGCTCGCAAGTCGGTAGTACAGTGTTCGTTCGTACACACAGCACCGCGGCGGCGCTGGTGCTGCCGTTGTCGCTGTAATCACGTCGCTGCTGCCAAGACAAATGTGTATTATTTCGACATCCTGTTGGCTTCTCGTACGCATTTCTCCTCTCTATGCGACTAGACGCGCCGTGTGTCCTCCCTCGTGAGTCGTGTGGCTACAGACCCCTCCCGCACCCCGCACTTTTCGTTTATCGCCGTTTCGACGAAACTCAGGAGTTTTATATTGTCTGCTGTGCGTAATTTAGTTTGCGCTTTAGTCTAGAAAAAAGTGTCCTGGGGACAAAAATTTATTGCACCAGCAGGTGAAACGGCACAGCTGGCAATCGGCAAAAAAGTGGCGAAAATGACGCCAATTTTTACAAAATCATCAAAACCGGAAAAATAAAAAATGATCGCCATCAAAGAATCGAAACCGAACAAAAATCTGCTTTAGAATAAATGTATTAACCGCCAGGTTACGTAGTAACAGCTGGCATATTTATCAAATTTGCAGATACAGATATCATCAGGGTCATAAAAATAGACCTTTCGTGGTTGAGGACCCAGAGTAGCGAAGGTCAAAGAAATAAAATTCCGTCTCGATGCGCGGGTGTTTCGACGTTTCAACGCGTTTCTGCTCTCAGCGATTCGTCAGTACTTAAGGGATCGTCACAGTGTGACCCTCCGAAAAATCAATGATTTTCGCGAATTTTTTTTGTTATGTTGTAATGAACTAATTGGTCTGGTTGTTTTTTAATAAATAAGTACATCCTTGAAGAATACAAAATGATTTTTTTTATGTGCATTTCTTTAATGTATAATAATGATATAAATTGTTTAAATAGCTCGTGTAAAAAAAAGGTCCTGCATTATGTCCACGATTGCGGCCGCAATTTTGATCTGAACCAAAAATTTCAAAAAGATTATTAATCTGTAGGAAATTCGCTATCGCGCTATGACAGCTTTTTTTTTTTTTGAAATTTGACAAAATGGCGGCGGTTTGAACGAAAATTATCGGATTTAGCCCTTTTTTTCGACAGTTTTTCGTAAAAAAAATAGGAAGATTTAATAAATAAATAAAAAACTCTCATAGCGCGATAGAGAATGACGTTAGAAATGTTCTCTCCAAATTTGAAATCGATATCGTCATAACTCTTCATTTGAGAGTGGACACCGTTTTGGAAAACAACATTCCGAGAAAAAGGCGTTTAAAGTTTGCACACGACACTGTCACGCTGCAATCCCTTTCTCTAAGAAAGGCTGTAGCGACCGAAATAATTCGAATTACGATAAAAAAATATAACAGAATGTTTATAACCGTGTATACTATCCGATAATGAAAAAAAAAAAAAAAATCGATTTTTTTTTATTTCACACTGTGACGATCCCTTAAGCTTGCTTTGAATTGAATGCCGGATATTCTGTAACAACGATCGGCTTCGATGTACGCACAATGAGATGCGCGACCTGCGCAGGTCGCGCGGTGTAGACGCGGGTCGCAATCCCGACGCCTCTTCACCCCTCCGTTTATTGCCGCTCGCGAGGCTTTCACACGTTGAGCGTGGATCTCTCGCGTTCAACGAGACGAAGACTGTCGGGGTCGTCGCTATCGCGTGTAAAACGCGCACAATACGAATACAACGTGATCAATGAGCGCGCGGACGTGTTGGATGCGCGGCCGAGGTCTTCACACGACGCAGAATCCCCAAGATCATTCGAACGAAGAGTCCCGGAGAGTCTCCGCGATAATCTGGATCGATCACTGCGCGTCGTCATGAATGCCTCGATCGTGCGCGTCAGGGATTATCGACTCGCTCGATAGATCGACAACGGCGATTAAAATGACGGCGCGGCGACGACGGGACCCATCGATCCGATTCAACGACACGATTCTCGATATATTTCTTGACCTCTTCGCGTCGCTCGCCCTGTCCGCGCGCGCATGCGCGCGGCATCCCTCGTCTCCCTCCAGACTGCGCGCGATTCAGACTTTCGGTTTGACTCGACTTCTGCTTTGCTTTGTTATTTTCTCGGGCACCTAGACAATGCAAGTGTCGGGTTTACTTTTGGCTCTCGGGACTGGCGATGTGTCTCGATGACGATGAACTTTGCTGGGAGGTCGAACCAACGGTTTTTCACCTGCTGTGACTCTGAGAATAATTTGTTTGTTTTTGACAAAACAAATATTGATAAAATGAAATAAATGTAAAATTGTCAATCGAAACATTTACCTAGATACATTTTTGATATGACGATGAACTTTGCTGCGAGGTAAGCACTATTGAAAACCGAGGAAGAAAGACGGAACGCGCATCGTCGAGAATTCAGCGAGAGGCATTGCACGGAAAAGGATCGGCAGGTATCGAGAGTAAGGAGAAGAGGGAGGACAGGAAATCGAGATTCGGCACGGCCTATGGGGGTTCCGGCTCAACAGGCAGCGTCGAGCCTGCGCGCGCGCGCGCGCACACTCGCAACGATGGCCCATCGAGTCCTCTTCACATTCTACAATATTCTAGAGCACAACTATTTGTTGGTCAATTAAGGTAGCTATACCGCTACGTACTAGTCAAATCAGTGCTAAATTTTTAAAAGCGTTTTTATAATTCCTGGTTGTTTAATAAATTGTTTCGAGGTGTTACTAACGTTACAGCATTAGTTCTTAATAGGCAAATTCATACAAAGCCATAATTCGAATAGAAATTATAACTAATATATGCAAATTACCAATGTCATGTTTTTTCGCGGAGATTTTTACAAGAATAAACCGTAATAATAGGTCAATTATGACGAACGATAGCTCATTTTTATTATTGGAAGACCCTTTATCAATTGACCATCCAGATTTTTGATAGTATGAGTAGTTCAAAAGTTGCAGCCATTTGTTTATCGCCTGTTAGGTTAGGATAGGGTATAAAAATGGCTGCATCTTTTGAACTATTGATACTATAAAAAAATCTGGACGGTCAATCGATAAAGGGTCTTCCAATAATAAAAATGAGCTATCGTTCGTCATAATTGACCTATTATTACGGTTGATTCTTGTAAAAAACTCCGCGAAAAAACATGACATTGGTAATTTGCATATATTAGTTGTCTTTCTATTCGAATTATGCCTTTGAACGTATTTGCCTATTACGAATTAATGCTGTAACGTCAGTAACACTTCGAAACAATTTATTAAACAACCAGGAATTGTAAAAATGCTTTTAAAAATTTAGCACTGATTTGACTAGAACGTAGCGGTATAGCTACCTTAAGGAGGTTGGAGCGCTACGCACTAGTCAAATGAATGTTAATTTTAAAAAATCGTTTACACAAATTTGACGAATCAATTGGCTATAGTTTATGCTGAGTTGTATTAAAATATATTTTGTTGACCAGGGGAAAATGTAATTGCAACGGATTTACGCAAACTTTAGAAAAGGTCATTTTCATTCAGTTTTTTCAAAGAATAAACCGTGTTTTTTGTTCGATTTTGATTTATCACGGCGCATTCTCTTCCTTGGAAGATGCTTTACGTATTCACCGTCTAGATATTTGATAGTATTGACCGTTTAAACATTACAGTCTTTTGCTTGCCTATCGACGAAATTTCTTCGTAAACAACCATCTGTAATTTTTAAACGGTAAATCTTGTCGATTGTCTAAACAGTGAATACGTAAAGCATCTCTCAAGGAAGAGAATGACCCGCAATAAATCAAAATCGAACAAAAAAACACTGTTCATTCTTTGAAAAAACTGAATGAAAATTACTTTTTCAAAAGTTTCCGTGAATCGGTTAATATTTAAGCAAATCGGTTGCAATTACATTTTTCCGCGGTCAAGAAAATACCTGGCAATACGAATCACCATCAAAAATAATCGACAGGTGCTTAAAACTGTGGTACTGTAAATTATTGAAAAAATCAGCACTCTTTTGACTGGTGTGGAGTGCTCGAACCTCCTTAAAACGTTATTTTTCCAATCTACTTTCCCAACCGAATAGCAGAAAAAAAATCGTAAGAACAAAACAAATAATGGTAACACTCGGGCGTCTCACTCGTCAGGAGGCTCGATAGACTCGCGGCGAATTGAAGTATCAGAATCCGTGGCGTTCGAAAAATCACTCGCCCATACTCGAAATAACTGCTAACGAATATCCGAAGTTCGCGATTTCTCCCCAGTAACATTGAGCCACCGAGACGCGAATCAGTTTTTTGCGGGACGTCCGAATGATCGCGAAAGCGAGGCACGTGGCTCGCTCGAGTTTAGAAATCGTCTGGGCAAATCGGCAAGTGCTGCTGCTGTTGCCGCCGCCGCTGCGCGCGCATCGCGGCAAATTGAGTGAGAGCTCGAGGCGAGCGAACGGAGACTCGATTTGACAGCGATGAGTGCGCGGGGCGTTTCCCTCTCGGGATAAATTACAGGATCTCGTTGTCCGTCGTAAGGCCTTTATGGACTTTATACCGAACGAATTAATAACGTCTCGCGCGTGCGCGTGCGCGCTCGCGGAGCCTTTTTCAATATATGCAGATGTATATCGCTCCGAGGAGGTCGAGCTGAGGCGCTGCTGCCGCTGCCATCGCCGCCGCGCTCTCTGGTCTGCCGGATCGCTGGGCTCGCTCGTCGTCGTGACTCGCCCCGAGCCAAAGGCCGAGGTACTGTACGCTCGGCCGGCAGCGGGCGCAACGAGCGCAGCGGCCGAGAAGTGCCGCGCGCGCGCGCGCGCGCGCCCGCGACACAACACACGAGATATCGTCTCGCCTTAGCCCAAGACCGCACGTACTCTACACCCCTTTTCACGCGTGACCGGCCGAGCTTGATGCTCGACGCGCGTGCTCGGCGGTAGCGCGTGCTGATGTTGCTGCTGCTGCTGCTCATCCGCAAATAAGCAATCCGCTTACCCGATCGTATTCCACACTGTTAAAAATCTGCGGTGTCAAACGCTGCTGGTGTGGACTTTTTCCTAGTGTTACTTATTACAGTGTTAATAGTAACACTTTTTACGGTGTTAAATTAACACCAGCCGTTTCGTTAAATTTTTCCTGTGTTACCGACGAAACATTATAATACTTTTCGCTTTAAAGACATGAATGCAAGTATCATGTGTGATTTTTTATTATCTCATGAATAAATTAGACGCTTTTCTCAGTTTTTATCGAAAAATTGATGAAAAAATCGATTTTTTCATTACGGATTCCTCTACCGGGTAATTGATCTGTAATTTTTATTTTCGAAAATCAAAATTCTGACTAATTCATTAACGAGACTCACATTACTGGCGACTGTATTTCAATTTTTGCTTCGATCCGTTGATAATTCGCGAAAAACGGCACTTCTGACTTTTTTAGGTGAAATTCGGTATTTCAGACTGCGTTAACACCGCTAATTAACACCGTGATTGGTGTGGACCTATATAGACTCCGTCTTGGTGTTGTTTTTAACACCGGATTTTTAACAGTGCACATGTGACGTTTTGTGGTTCAGAGAGCAACATGGCGGTTGTAACACATATTTACACATATTCGTAAGTATACAAAATCGGTACTTGAAAAGAAACCTTAGAAAAGTTTAAAAAAAACGCCTTGACTTCAATTTTCAGTTCACACTCCTTCTGTATTATTGTTGCATATAGCAGTCGGTGTGGGTTCTCTTATTCCGCGCGACTTTGCGCGCTCGTGTGTCTCTCGCAGCAGCGACACGAGGGGCTAGTCGGACGAGTGTAACTCGAACGTGTAGAGCGATATACCGCCCGTAGGACCGGTCACAATTGTCGAGGCGAAACTATTGTTGGCGCACGGTGGCGCACGAGTTGGACGACTCCTCCGAGCGGCCCCCACACACACACACAGACACGATACCTACCCGCGGACGCTGCTTCCTTTGACAGAAACGAAAAGAAATACCCGCTTTGTCTATGATACCCTACAATGCCTCGTAACGCGCGTCCGATCCCGGCCCGTTCGCTCGCGGCCGGAGATGCGCCGCTCTCTCGTAGGTCTCCGTGTCGCCGCGACACCGCGGTGCAGGTGCACTCGAGTTTCCCCGGTGTTTCGAATCGCGGGCCGACGAGCAGCGAGCCAAAGTGCCTCGTACCCGGCGCCGCGTCGTTTCGGCGGCCACCGCCGACCTGGCGGCCGCCTCGCCGTGACTCTTGCGGCTTATCTCCGTAGTCCTTTGCTCCCTAAATGCTTACAAATAAAACCACGAAATCACTCACACAGTTCAGTGCGCCCGTTGCCGCTGATCGTAGTGAAGCAGCGGTAGCAGCAGCAGCAGCAGCAGTCAAGCGGCGATGCACCTGCCTCGTAAACCCTTGAGAGAGAAAAAAAAACGCACACACAGAAAACAATCTTTTCAGCTTTCCTACGAATCCCGGACGAACAGCGGGCGAGTGCGACGGAGCGCGCAGACGTAGCGCCAGGCAACGATATCATCAGCTGTTCGTAACTGTAGAATCGTCCCGTCAAGTTCATATCGACGGACGTCTGGTCAGATTTTTTCTTACGCTAATTGCAACCCTACACTGTTAAAAATCTACGGTGTCAAACGCTGCTGGTGTGGACTTTTTCCTGGTGTTACTTATTACAGTGTTAATATTAACACTTTTCACGGTGTTAAATTAACACCAGCCGTTTCGTAAAATTTTTCCTGTGTTACCGACGAAACATTATAATACTTTTCGCTTTAAAGGCATGAATGCACGTATCATGTGTTATTTTTTATTATCTCGTGAATAAATTAGTCGCTTTTCTCAGTTTTTATTGAAAAATTGAAGAAAAAAATTGACTTTTTCATTACAGATTCCTCTACCGGGTAATTGATCTGTAATTTTTTTTTTTGAAAATCAAAATTCTGACTAATTCATTAACGAGATTCACATTACTGGCGTCTGTATTTCAATTTTCGCTTCGATCTGTTGATAATTCGTGAAAAACGGGACTTCTGACTTTTTGAGGTGAAAGTCGGTATTTCAGACTCAGTTAACACCGCTCATTATCACCGCGATTGGTGTGGACCTATATAGACACCGACTCGGTGTTGTTTTTAACACCGGATTTTTAACAGTGTAGCAGATCGACCAACCACGAAAAATCCAACCGGGTCGGTTTAGAACACGAAAACAACCCGCATTTTGAAGAAAACAACCACCGACTAACCGTGTTCTCAACTAAATCTCAGTTGATCGGTGGTTGGTTTCGATAAAATACTAGTTGATCCCGTGTCCCAAAACGACCCGGTGGGGATCATGGTCGGTATTCGGTTGGACCGAACTGTTAGGGAACTGTACACTTTTTTTTTTCTTATGAGAACATTTGCACCTCTCATTCAATCTCCATTTGCTGCGAACGTGAAACGCAGAGAATTACCTACCAATCCTTTATTGTACAAAATATCTCGAAGTTGATGAGTTTTTGTGTTTTCTTTTTCGTCCAACGAGCGGCGCCAGTCGACGCGTGCGCAATCAACGTTCCTCGCGTCGTGATTGGTTGCGGTGGAAGTCAGAGAAAGCGCGCATGAACTGACATTGGTCGCTGATCGTTCGAGAGGTCGACCGCGTTGCGCAGCCAACTTCAGTCAGCATCGCGGACACCGCAGTTCGCGCGACCAGCCGCGAAATCGACACGCGAAAAACAAGATGGCGCGAGGTGCGACTCGAAGGTTAGACAGAATGGCACAAGTCGGCGAATTCACAAAAAACAATTTTCTCCCGACTCCACTGAAATAACCCCATTTCGCGTCCGCAACGCGGGCGGAAAATAGCTCATTTTTGACAAATGACTCACGCATGCGAAATACGATTTTATTTCCTCCCTAGGGAGGAAATCAGCTTATTCCTGCCCGGCGGGAGAAATGAAAATCGCATTACGCATGCGGATCGTCATTTGTTAAAAATAACCTAATTTTCCGTCCCCGTTGCACACGCGAAATGGAGTTATTTTGCAGTGAAATCGGGAGAAAAGTATAGTACGCTACATGGGAGGGATGCAACTTTTCACCTCGTGTGAATTTCTGCCCTCGCTTCGCTCGGGCATCAAACTTCACACTCGGTGAAAAGTTGCAATTCCCTCCCTTGTAGCGTAATGTATACTATTATCGATATGTCGCTACCCTCATCTATACGCGTCGCTGTGTTGTTACGTCACTTTTTTTTTTACTATCGAAGGAATAACAGAAATGTTCTCAGCCTTCGAACAAGTGTAAAAACGCGTTTGCGCGCGAGAAGATTGAGCGAAGTACATAATAATTCGCGCAGCCGCGCAGTAAATTATCAATATTAATGACAAGTCGGTGCGAAGTTGTCGAACAGAAGAGGACAAAAAGGAAACCACCAGCGGGTTGAGTAACGAGCGGCGAGGAAACCGCGCGGTCCTCGGGCGGCTACGGTGGAAAAGCCTACATGCTGGAAAACAAAACGGTGCGCACGTTGCGGGTTCGCGCGGAGTCGCGCATGGCGCGCACGAAGCCGACGGTGCGGACGGCGCTCGATGTCGATCGGTACGACGAGGCTTATCAATCGTCGAGGTGTAAAATGCCGCCCAGCCAGCAGCAGCAGCAGCAGCAGCAGCAGCCCAGGGGAGTCCGGACCCCGCGCGTTTACGACGCAATTCAGGGGCGAATTATGGGCGTGGACACGAGCGCTGCGCTCGCTCGCTCGCGCGAGGATTAATCGCGGGGAGAAGCAGGCAGCGACGGCGGTAAGTAACGCGTATGAACACGCGAGAATATTGAGTCACGCGGTTCGAGTCGCATATCGCGGACGCGTCTGCGTTTAGATATTCTAATTCATTTTATCGTGTTAACGTGTTATTTCAATTTCATTTTTTCGTCAAGCATTTTTGTTCTGTCTCTGGAAAATAATAATAATAATAACAATAATAATAATAATGACGATAATAACAGATTTTCCAAGGAAAATTCGCGCTGCATTAACCCTTACATGCACAGCGGGATATATTCTATCCCACCTAGATTATTATCATTTTTTAAATATTTCAACGTTTTCTTTCTCGATTTTAATGATTTTTTTTGTATATTTACTACAATAACATGTTGGAGAATTGAAAAATACAATTTGTTATCTAAATTTTCTTGTGAATTTGTTGATATAAAGAACACACAATAAAAGTCACTTTTTTAATTGAAAATTCATTATTTCCAACAGTTTTTATTGTATTTACGTGAAACTTGGTGTATATATATGTTTTGAGGGTTGCTGATTTTGAATCTGTTATCAGAATTAAAAAATTCATACATCCAATAGGGCGGATCCAAGATGGCGAACCAAATTTGGATCCGCCACTTTGAATTTCGAAATTCTGAGCTCGGATTCGTAATCAGCGACCCCAAAAACCCCCGAGTGACAAATTTCAAGTCGCATGTAAGGGTTAACAGCGTTGCAAATTCCTTTATATGTGTATTATAGCATATAAGAGAGGATTGCACATATATAACAACATGAAACCACAACTATTTTGCACGAGATCTGCGTAGACTTTTTTCTTTCTCTCTTTCGCTCTGTCTCTCCCTCTTGCTCTCGCTCGTTCGTTTACATCGGTCGCCGTCTCGCGAGTATGTACAACGCGGATGACCCAATTTTTCGATTTGTCACGCCTCTTATTCCACACCTAGCTTTCACTGCTATAGATCAGAGAGGGCGGACACACGAACGTCGCGGCGAGCGCGAAATGTAGCAGCAGCAGGAACAGCAGCAGCAGCGAGGGAGACGGTGAGTTTGTGTTATGCGCCGCGAGAGTCGTGTGTCCCAAGTGGTGCGACGTCGACGGTGCCGAAGGTACATGGCGCTGGCGGCTGCTTCGTGCGGCTGCTGCTGCTGCTGCATGACAGCAGTGAGTGGACACGATCCGGCGGAGACTCGTTCGGTCTCCCGCAAAAACTCAACGACTACATTCCTAACAGCGATCTCGTTTATTTTATTTGCAATGACCAGGCAAGCGCGTGTTATTCGCGCTCCATGTGGGCACGCGTGAAGATTACCTCGCCCCGAGGATAATTCTTACAGGGTTTTTTTTTCTTTTTTTTTGCTGCGTGCGACTTCGGCGCGCAATCCTCGTGCGCTGATCCGTTGATCCCGGGGTCTGTGCACCGCGCGTCGCGCGGTGTGGGCCGTAGATCTTGCCCAGCACGCGAGAAGACGATCGATCGGAACTCCGTAATACGTACGTTCTATACGCATCTCTGTTATACCTGTATGTGCGTGTATATATATGTATTCATGCACAAACTCTAATACCTTTGCACTTTACAGGCTGGCTCTCGATCCTCGATCGCAGTGAGCCGTCGGATTAAGGTGGCAATAAATCTGTCCCTGCAGTCGTTAGTCTCGACTCTCGGTGCTGCTGCGCGTTCCGCGCCTCCGACGTCACAACCTCGCGTTCATCCTTGGAAATGTCTTCATTCTCGCCGACGACGACTGCGACGACGACGACGACGGCGACAGGAATTTACATCGCGGAGCGAATTTTCTTGTCAACTTCAATTTCGATGTTGACAAATGGTCTACCAAGCTCGCATGATCGGACAACTCGTTTAGAATATCCATAAAGTTTGCAATTTATGATCGGATCCTGATCGGATCCCCCCAAATCGGGGATCTCTACCGGATCCCAATTGGGATCCGTTAGGGACTTCGTAAGCCGGGATCCGCTACCGGATCCCGATCGGGATCAATTAGGGACTCCACAGTATTTATTTATACATTTTTTCATTATTATTATGAGAAAGAAATTTGTTGTCACTTTCCTTATGCTTGATTTTCTCGGAATTTGTATAACCATTAAGAAGTATTCGGAATGTACCAACACCTTGAGTAACAAATAAGTATGAAGATTTTGTGAGGTCTGGATAGCCGAGTGGGTTAAGGGATCGTCACAGTGTGAAATTAAAAAAAATCGATTTTTTTTTTTTTTTCATTATCGGATAGTATACACGGTTATAAACATTCTGTTAAAATTTTTTTATCGAAATTCGAATTATTTCGGTCGCTACAGCCTTTCTTAGAGAAAGGGATTGCAGCGTGACAGTGGCGTGTGCAAACTTTAAACGCACTTTTCTCGGAATGTTGTTTTTCAAAACGGTGTCCACTCTCAAATGAAGAGTTATGACGATATCGATTTCAAATTTGGAGAGAACATTTCTAACGTCATTCTCTATCGCGCTATGAGAGCTTTTTATTTATTTATTAAATCTTGCTATTTTTTTTTTACGAAAAACTGTCGAAAAAAGGGCTAAATTCGATGATTTTCGTTCAAACCGCCGCCATTTTGTCAATTTTCAAAAAAAAAAAAAAAATGCTCTCATAGTGCGATAGCGAATTTCCTACAGATTAATAATCTTTTTGAAATTTTTGGTTCAGATCAAAATTGCGGCCGCAAGCGTGGACATAATGCAGGACCTTTTTTTTACACGAGCTATTTAAACAATTTATATCATTATTATACATTAAAGAAATGCACATAAAAAAAATCATTTTGTATTCTTCAAGAATGTACTTATTTATTTTAAAAAACCAGACCAGTTAGTTCATTACAACTTAACAAAAAAAATTCGCGAAAATCATTGATTTTTCGGAGGGTCACACTGTGAAGATCCCTTAAGGCATGCCTCAACCATCCGAAGGATCGACGGTTCGATCCCCAGCGTGTGACTAATAACGATAAAGAAAATGTAAAAAGTACCGCTGGAAAGTATACAATTCTCACATATTTTTCATTCATTTCCGGATTTTTTTCCAGTCTGGAATCCAGATCGGGTACCAGTCGGGATGCCCGAACGGAATCCAATTTCCAAGCGTTACATATCCCCATTCGGATCTGATGGGATGCCTTATCCGATCCTTAGCGGCAAATAGGGAGTCGAATCAGAATCCAGTCAGATCCTGAACACGATATCTACACGGGACCAAGATCGCATGATCGGATGAACTGTCAGTGAGCAAAGCATTGGTCCCACAAATTAAGGTATTAACAAATTGGTTCCTCGACTAATCTGACAATGAAATTTAAAAAAATTCGAAAATTGAATTAGAAAAATTCGATTTATCTTACCGCACAACTAAATCCGCGAAAAATAGAAAACGTTATCAGAGCCAGACAGCGAATCACGATAATTCTGGTTTGAATATATAAATTAATTGGCAACGAATCTTTTATCAGCCGTATATTTGAGCAAAGCGTCGAGGAGAAGAAATAAAGTTTTCGTCCCGACGCGAGAAGAATGAGGATGTCGGGGAGCGCGAGCTTTAAATCAACGTTGCGGTGTCGCGGAGCCGATAAGTCAGACACGTTATCGGCGTATAAAACGTGATCTCCGGTGCAGCTGTGTTGCAGATACGGTGATTCGTACCAACACGTAACCCCCCTTCTCCCCTTCCCCCGATCGCACTATAATCGTGCACGGCGCGCGCACTGCGTCTTAATTTCTTCGGACACCTCGACGTTTACTGCTCCCTCGTTAGTATATCACGCCCGATATAATAAAGATCTGGCGAAAAATTTCGAGGCACAGGAATCGCGCGCGCAGCCGTCGAACGAGCTGAATAAACGTGTGTTTATGTCCCCGCCGCTCGTTCGTGTGTATATCGCGGCTGTATCTGTGTCACACCAAAGCTCCGCGAGCACAACGTCCGATACGAGGCGATAGTTCAGCTCTGATTCACCGGACCAGCAATGTTAAGGTAGTGCTAGCGCGCAACGGTGTTCAACTTGCGAAAAAGTGAAAATTACGATAAAATTTCGAACACTTCTTGCTGGGAAAAAATCGAAAAAAAAATCAATTATATATGAGGTGCTTATAATACGTTCAACCTGTTATTAACAAATTGATGAATAACCAAATTGTTTAACAAATACCCTGTTTACCAAACTTTTTTTTCATATGAAAATGTTTCGTTAATTTTTTCTGCATGCGTATGAAGTTTTCCAGAATTTGTAGTAACTTTTGAAAATAGTTTTTTTTTCCTACAATGTTCGAGCTATATCTCCGAATCTATTTGATCAATCGTGCGGACACTTCTTGGGTGTAATAGGTGGTTCTATGACTAATACATATTCAAAATTCAGGAATTTCGACACATTTTTTCAAAATAAAAAAAAAATAAAATAAAAAAAACAATTTTGAAAAGTTACGAAAAATTCGAAAAAAAAGCATACGCACGCAGAAAAATTAACACATCATTTTCATGTGAAAAAAAAGTTTGGTAAACGGAAGGTCTGTTAAACCATTTTCTTTTTCATCATTTTGTTAATAACATTTCGGAAGTATTATTATGCCAAATGAATCTCTTGAGTACCTCCTATATACTTGATTTTTTCCTGATTTTTAGATCTTAATTTTCACTTTTTTGGAGATTGAGCACCGTTGCGCGCTAGAACTACCTTAAACTCACCTCGCACACCGGCTCGCGACAGCCCCGTGTGCACGTATCTCGCCCGAGAAAGAAGTCGGCGAACATACAACTGCAAAGACACACACAAACGCACACAGCGCGATACAGGTACTTTCTCTTAATTTATAATAAACTCCCGAGCAGTCGTTGATAAGCCGGTGGCTGCGGCTGGCCGTGTTGCAGTTTGTAGCGAGTCATGCCAATGACCGGCGGCAATGATCGGCCGATTCAGCGAGTTCATTCTTTGGATCGCAGTTTTTTCCGTCCGCTCTGTCGGAGGACATTGCAATTACAATTTAAAAAAAAACGAAGAAAAAAATGTAAAGGGAAAATAGGATAACGAAAGATTGCAGTTTGTCCGGTTTTATTCTTGCGTTGAATTATGTGCCCGTGCGAGCGAGATGAATAGAGGATTTTTATTGCCTATTTTTTGTGCCTTTCATCGTGACTCTCTTGCAATTAGGTTGTTGAAAAAAAAAAAAAAAAAAAATGTTTTTTTTAATTCAAATGGTGCATTAATGTCACCAAGACGCGAAAGTACTAATATTATGCATGATTATTTTTTATGCAAGCCTGTACATTATTAAAGTTAAATTTGATCACTAATTATTTGAAGGGCCTTTCGTGAGAGCTACGGAGATGCGGCTATAGGTTACATACAAAAAAGTAAGCAAAAAAATTTGCTTACATTTTTATTGGAAACATGGAGATAAACTTAAATAAAAAAAATAAAAAAATTACGTTCAAAAACCCAAGTAAATATTAATAATAATAATAATAATAATAACAATAATAATCTACCCGTGCGAGCGAGATGAATAGAGAGGATTTTTATTGCCTATTTTTTATGTGCCTTTCATCGTGACTCTCTTGCAATTCTTGCAGGTGGGTGGCGAATGATTCGCCGTATACCAGAGATCACGGGGCACACGGGAGGTGCGCGGAATGCGAGCAAGAAAGTGGCAAAGTGCGCGGCGGCGGCGGCGGCGGCGGCGGCGGCGAGAGGGAACACAGGAGGCTGCTGGGCAGCCAGTGGAGGACGCGCGAGAGGAGCGCGGATGGAGAGCTGCCTCGCAGTCTGGAGATCGTGGGGACAGGAAGGAGCTTCGCCGCGGCGGTACGTGGATCGACCGTCAGGATCATCGCGCGCGTCCTGCGCCGCGCGTCGAGCTCGATATCGAGTGTATATATAAACGCGGCGGCGGCGGATTGCGCGCGGCTCGCTGAAATAAAATTTAACTAGTGCAAAACGACGCGTTTGCTACCGGTAATGACGCGAGAATAATTTCATGCAAAATGAGCAATCGGACGGATAAATACCAGGTGAAAATATCGCCTCGTATATCGACCACGATGTTCACCCTGCGGCCGAGCCTCTTCGCACACGAGATATATCTCGAATCAATTATTTCTTTTTTTTTATCTCTTTATCGACGAGACTAAAGTAACAAATAAATCACGGAAATGCGGCGATTTCTGCGAGGAAACTGGACTCCGAGGGTCGCCGAGTGCCAGGGATGGGCATACTCGAATATTTTTGATGTTCGAATATTAAAATAATATCGAATAAAACACGAGTCATTATTTATTAAAAAATGAATAGTGAATTGAAGTAGATTCATTATTGATGTCAACAATGGATAATAAATCTACCTAAAACCCGCATTCATTCTTAAACAAAAAATGAATTTAATTCGATCCAGTGTTCTATCAGTCCAAAATAATAAAGTCTTCCTCCGCTTAATTCAAGTCTGCCCTAATTTATAAACAAAATTCACCCTCAACCATCAACCCCCGACTCTGCTATTCACGCTGAATCCGTTTTACACAAATATTCAATTTCATGGTATCCAATTTCATGGAATACTGAATAAATACTGAATCGATGTGTATTCACTATTCATTTTTTTAAAAGAACACGTAATTGAGTTACATTCATTATTCGTTTCAGAATGAATACCGAATTGAGGTAGTTTCATCATCCATTTCAACAACAAATAATAAATCCAGCTCGATTAAGTAATCTTTCAAACATGAATAATAAATACACCTCGATTCAATATTTATACTGAAATGAATGATCTATAAAATATTTTGATTATTGATGAATAAAAAAATATTCGCGTATGCCCATCCCTGGATAGATCTCGTATCAATTATTTATTTTTTAATCTCCTTATCGACGAGAGTAAAGTAACGAATAAATCACGCAAATGCGGCGATTTCTGCGAGGAAACTGGACTCCGAGGGTCGCCGAGTGCTCGATGAATAACACGAAGAATAAACACGAAAGTCTTGTAGTGCTAACGAATACACGATATCTCCGTGTACCGTACTCTAGCGGAAATTTCATTATCGATAGTCCCCATCGAATGTATGTATCGCGTTTCGATCTCAACAGATCCGCGAGGCTACTTCGCGAAATCCGGTTTCGGCCGGAGCTATGAGCTAAGTCGGCTCGGAGTGTGAACTCCGCAGCTGCGGCGACAGCTCTGCATTCGCGGAATATGTAAAAAGCTGACGACAAAAATAAAACAAAAAATTCGAATACGAATTCAGGATTTGTATTTATGGTAACTTCAAAGTTTTCTCCCGTGTAGAAATTGTGTCCGGGATCTGACTGGATTCTGATCCGACTCCCTATTTGTCGTTCGGGATCGGATGAGGCATCCAATCAGATCCGGATGGGGATATGTAACGCTCGGGAATTGGATTCCGGTCGGGCATCCCGACTGGATCCCGATCTGGATTCCAGACCGGAAACAATCCGGAAATTGATTTGAAATATTTGAGAATTGTACTTCCCAGCGGTACTTTTCACATTTTCTTTATCGTTACAACCTATACTATTGATTAGCACACGATCAAGCTAAAAAAACGCTGACAAATTGGTTACACGCTGAGGATCGATCCGAGGGTAGATGCCTCTACCTTCGGACGGTAGAGGCATGCCTTAACCCACTCGGCTATCCAGACCTCACTAAATGTTCATACTTATTTGTTACTTAAGGTGTTGGTACATTCCGAATACTTCTTAATGGTTATACAAATCAGAAGAAAATCTAGCATACGGAAGGTGATAAGTAATAAAAAATTTCTTTTTCATATTATTTTATTCGTCTTTCATTCCCGGAGTTCTGTGTAGAGCTATTCCGGAGAGCTACTCGTTTCCTAATGCACTACTGTTTCGCATTTTCACGATTTACAGGGAAACTGTGAAAAGCCTGTGTCGCAGTTCGGTATCACGTCTCAATACCACTAAACTGTGTTGACATTTGCTAATTCAACACAGAAACTCAACATAAATAATGGAACAAATTTATAAATAAATACTGTGGAGTCCCTATTAAATCCCAATCGGAATCCGGCGGGGACCCGATTAGGACACGATCATAAATCGGGAATCTTCGGGATATTTCTATATGGGTTATGGTAACTTCAAAGTTTTCTCGGCATCAGACTCGAAACGCAACGAGAGGCCGTCCAAGCCGTTAGTGTCCGTGTGCTCAAAGTGCGATTCTTTTGCTACTCCGGTGTCCTCCTCTCTCCCTCTCCCTCTCCCTCTCTCTCTCTCTCTCTCTTTCTCTTTATAACACGTTTCCGGTCGCTCGGGTAGCCGAGAGTCTGCACGTGACTCGAGGCGATATCCTCCCGGGTTGGCTTCTTCACAGCTACCTGTCCCAATTTAATCTATCTCGCGGAGAGGGAGGCGGCCGAGCGGTCAAGCCGCATCGATCGATGATTACTCGGCCAGGGGGCTCGACCGCAGGACAGGCATTTCTCTCTCTCTCTCTTTCTTTCTTCCTTCCTCCTTCCCTCGGTTTTTCGCCTTCTCCTTCGTTCCTTGTCCCTCCTGGTCTATCCGTCCGTCCGGCTACACGTGTAAATAACACGAGATCGACGAATGCTAATAGCGACGGAGATTATTCTCCTTGAGCGAAGAATATATACTCGTATTGATATATAGGTATATGTATGTATATATATATATTAAGGGATCATCACAAAAAATCGCATATTTTCGTTATTTATTATGGTTAGAATAAGCTAATCAATTGTTTTTTTTTACATATTCTGGCACTGATAGAGAATACAAAATGATTTTTTTTTTAATTGATTTGTTTATTTTTTAACATTGTTTTTATTTATCGAAAGTACCGGTGAAAACAAAAGGTCCCATATGGTGACCACGATTACGGCTGTTAATTTTATCTGAACCGAAAATTTCCAAAAGATTATTAATCGGTAGGAAAGGTGCTATCCGCCTATGGAGGCTTTTTTCCTTTTTTTTCCAAATTAAAAAAAATGGCGGCGGCTTGAGCGACAAGTATCGATTTTCGCCTATTTTTCGACAGATTTTCGTACAAAAAAATAGGAAGATTTGAAAAAAAAGCTTTCATAGGCGGATGAAGAATGATGCGAAGAATGTTCCGTAAAAATTTCAAAGGTATAGCTTGAAAACTCTTCCTGTGATCGTGGTCACCGCTTAGAAAAAGACCATTCCGAGAAAAACGCGTTCAAAGTTTGGAGACGCCACTAGTCACGTACGCTGCAATCCCTTTAAGAAAGGCTGCAGCGGCTGAAAAAATTCGAATTTCGATTCAAAAGTTGGGGACAATGTTTATAACGAAAAAAAAATTCTAAAAAATTTCGAAGAAAAAAATTTTACACTGTGATGATCCCTTAAGGCTCGGTATACGGCGCTCACGGGAGCTGGAACGTAATGCGCGATAATCGGCAAGAAAATTTCACACGTAAAATTATATGGGCAGGAGTGGAGGCCGCAGAGCGATCCGAGCTGCGCGTTCGGATCGCGGGGCTACCGCACATCTCTCGGCGGGTATCGATGAGATATCAATACGTATAGCTTTGCGGCATCGACAGTCGGCGTGAATTTTTTATTTTTATATACTATAGATAGATATATGTGCGCGTATCGGTATATATTCTCGCGCTTTCGTATGGCGTTGGGTTATGCGAAGTGGAGCGGTTTATTGTTGATCAAATACACCGCGATGCTTTATTTTCGTCTGACTCTGATTACTGTATATTACATGTAAATGGTTGTGGCGTAGATCGGTGGCTCTTATTCGCATCCACGACTGTTTATGACGGACCCGGTGAGCACTACGAGAGAGCCCCCCCCCCCCCCTTCCCGCTGTAATGTTTGCGCTCAAGGCTACCGATTTCCGCACGGTAATAAAAGCAATTGAATACTATGTAGCTACCATTTGAATATCGCTATTGTTTTACGTTACTCGCTGTCATTCTTATCTTCAGCGTCGAGTATTTGTCGCGTTTTTACGCAGGCGCGATCATTCTATTACTAAATTCGATGCCATTTTTCCGGCGGAATAAAAGTTCGATTTTACGAAGTTTAAAAAACCTATCCGATGGGAAATTTACCGCTGATTCCTAAAATCATTAATATTTGCCCGAAACATCGAAAATTCCATGAGAAAAACGCAATAAAAACATTTCTTTTTCTGACAAACTGGTAAATTTCGCGATATTAAACATCGAATTTTAATAGAGGATCCGTATGTATCCTCTATTATTGTACGATGTTAAATTCATATTTCAATGAATGGAGATAGCTTATTTAAGAGATTTTTGTTTTTCAGATAACATCAATTTTTTCCGGACGCCGCGTCGCGTTTAGATGTGAGCGGTAAATATGACCGGTAATTTTACCGTGTTTTTACCGTAAAAAAACGGTACGTGACCACTTTTTAAATTACCGCATTGGTAATAAAATCACATTTGGTCTCATAGTGATTTAAAACCTCGTCAAGATACGGTGAATTTACAAACAAAATGTTGCAGTAATTTTACCAAAAAATGTATTACCGGTAATTTCACAATTACATAGACGAAGTTTATCATTTTTCACGGTAAATTTACCAAAAAAAAACATGTGACCGGTCAAATTTACTAGCAATTTTCATGACCGTATTTTCACAACACAAAGTTTGTAGAAAAAAAATTACGGTAAAAGACGGTAAAAATATTTAGTAAAAAGACCGTATTTTTACGGTCATTTTACCGAGAATAAAAATACCGGTGTTTTGACATCTCTAGTCGCGTTACACGGAAGAACGGTTCTCGCGCGTGGACTCATGAATGGAACTCGGCGCAAGGCCTCGGGCGGTCGGGGTATACGCGGATATGCGTAAAACGCAGAATTTATATTAGCATACGCGGCGCGCAAGACCTCCGGCGACATTACGCATCTCCTCGGCCGAGCGCTGCTGGTGTTCGCGAGTCGGCAGCAGCACTCGCGCGGCCAGCAGCGCGTGGTACCGCTATACGCGCCGGGCTGCCTTGCCCCCGGCGAGATCGGCTGTCGCCTCTCCGCCTCCCCCAGATGCAAATTGCATAATCTCCGTTAACGGGTTTGCTCCAATAACAAACGGCGTCGCGGCGTTTCCAATGCTTTCGATTGGCGCGCGGGCAATTCTCGGTGTCTTTTGCCACTGCGCGCACGATCGAGTTCAATCTGCATATACATAGCCTCCCGATATATACTTCGTACTCATTAGAAAATCTTCTTTAACGCCTAATCAACACTTTTACGAGTCTTATCTCTGCTGCCTTTTTTTCTCCTCGAAGCTTCCTGAATAATCCAAATCGCTGTGTAGGTTAGGGTAGGTTAGGTTTTTCCAGCGTATGATTATTGTCATTTACACACCACTCGTTAAACCCATACCGACAAATCCATAGCCCCGCAGCTACCAGAAGGCCTTACGAAAGCAATAAGACGTCAATAAGTCTTCACTGATTCATAGCATTTTATAGGTTTGCATAATCTTGTCTCAAACATAAATATGTCGAGAGTTTTACAAACGAGGACAACAAATTTTGACCCACACGATTATCTGAATGTAACGCTCGGGGAAGTACTACATTTAACACCAAGTGGGTCAACCACTGACCAAAAGTCCACAGCCAATTAGGTTTAACACCCTGGATTTCTAACAGTGTACATCTGCCCCGCACTCGCGACTCTGCGAGAATTCACTTATTTCTGCCGCGCCGTCTCACAAAGTTCCTCTTAATTATTACAGAACCGACCACCCACGACCCCCTGGCCACGGTCTGTCCGTGTTTACCTGGAAGCAGTCTCACGGCCCAGTGATCCGCCCTCGACTCGAGTCTTCGGCTCTCTAAGGACGATTGGCCCCCGATGGCCGCTTTCGTGTCACAATCGAAGCGCGACCCCTGGAGACAGGTGCAACCAGGTGCTCGGAATCGCGCGCGCCGGTTTCCTACCTCATCCGTGTGTTTCGCTCGGTCTGCCTTGGCCAACACGTTCATGGCTGACTCACTCCGAGTCCCCGTCGCTCTCTTTTGCTCCGTATAGTCGCGAGAACTCGTCGGATTGGCACTTCAGCCAGTTGCGCCGTCGCTCGCACAGCCAAGCGGTTCGGGGACCGTGATACGGCTAATAGAGTCGCGAGCGCCTGCGGTCGCGAACTCTTAAATCTTTCTCAATGCTCCGAGAATAGAAATTAAAGCGGCAACATCGGATAACACAACCCGAGCTCGCTGAACCGTCCGAGTCGCGTCGCCCGCCGGCGCTAATACCTTTGTTAATCCTGTTTGTTTTTTTTTTTCTTCGCAGTCACCGCGAGCCGCGTTAATTCGTCGCGACGACGGTGGCGGCGGCGGCGTTGTTTTCATCAGGAATAAAAGCAGACATCGCGGGAATTGACAACCGGCCGGCGGCGCGGGAACCGTGCGACGGGTATGGTCGCTCGAGGAGTTGCGGTGGACTTCGTGTACGCTCAGCCTCGGTCGTTCAATGAGCCGCGTCGATTATTCCGCAGCTTCGGATCTTCGCAGCAGCATCGTCCCTTCTCGTCTCCCTCACTCGAACGGACTCATCCTCGACTCCGTCTCTCTCTCTCTCTCTATTTGCACAGACATCTCAGACCGCACTGAGGAGACATAGTTCACGCCGTAGTGACTCTCCTGAATCGGTTCATCTTTCCCACTTTGTCGATTATCGTGGGAGAGTCGTAACAACGAGAGTCTCGCAGAGCTACGTCCGGATTGCGGGACGCGTTATTGATTATATATTGTTACGACCGAATGCGCTCGAGGTAATACTTTCTTTTTAAATATTGATTCCAGCGTTCGCTTTTTCAGGCTTTTACGGTTTCGCCTCTCCCCTTTATTCGTCTTTCATTCCCGCAGTTCTGCGGAGAGCTATTCCGGAGAGCTACTCATTTACTAATGCACTACTCTTTCGCATTTTCACGATTTACAGGGAAACTGTGAAAAGCCTGTGTCGCAGTTCGGTATCGCGTCTCAATACCACTAAACTGTGTTGACATTTGCTAATTCAACACAGAAACTCAACATTGCTGAAATCAACACACTTTTTTTTTAACACAACAATTTTAACAATGATAATTTCAACATACCAAAAGCCCGCCGTGGGTTCAAGCCGTATCTTCATTGAAACCAAATATATTTAGTTAGATTATTATAATCCAAATAAATATATTGTTGGTTTGACTAATTATCCGTGACCGCCAGATTTTGTAGAGTCAACAATATTTTCAACAAGTCAACAATTTTCTTTTCTCAGTGTACTCCTGACCGTTCATTTTACGTGCTTGAATGCTAGTGTTCGATCAATAGTAGAGTCCAACTATTAGGCTCTACTATTGCTCTAAGAGTTGGGCTCTACTATTGCAGTCGGTCGCGCGAGGTAACATTTATTTCCGCAAATACACAAAGAACAATCGTCAGCCCGAGAGGCCTACAACAGCCAATCATAAATTGTAATATTTAATTGGCGGGACTTGGCGCAACGCGGCGAGAGAAATTTTACAAAGCGCGGAATTAGCCTCTCGACGATCGCGTGCGAGGCCTCGATGCGTGCTGATAAATTCGCTCAAAAAAGGATTGCCCCGAGTCTTCCCGCATTTTTGCAAATCGACATTGTTGAATTCCTTCGTTTCTCCGGCTTGAACTCCGAGCGAGTATCCAGGTTGCTCCCGAGTTCACCGACCCGTATAGAAATATCCCGAATATCCCGAATTTACGATCGGATCCTGATCGGATCTCCGCAAATCGGAGATCCCCACCGGATCCAGATAGGGATCCGTTAGGGACTTCGTCAGCCAGGATTCCCTACCGGATCCCAATCGGGATATATTAGGGACGCCACAGTATTTATTTATATATTTTTTTCATTATTATTATGTTAAAGAAATTTGTTATCACCTTCCGTATGCTTGATTTTCTTCGGATTTATGTAACCATTAAGTAGTATTCGAAATGTACCAACACCTTAAGTAACAAATAAGTATGAACATTTCCCGAGGTCTGGATAGCCCAGTAGGTTAAGGCATGCCTCTGCCGTCCGTAGTATCGACGCTTCGATCCCCAGTGTGTGACTAATTTTTCAGCGTTTTTTCAGGTTTTCATGTGCTAATCAATAGTGTAAGTTGTAACGATAAAGAAAATGTAAAAAGTACCGCTGGGAAGCACAATTCTCACATATTTTTTTATTAATTTCCGAATTTTTTCCGGTTCGGAATCCAGATTGGGATCCAGTCGGGATGCCCATTCGGATCCGATTGAATGCCTCATCCGATCCCGAGCGGCAAATAGGGAGTCGGATCAGAATGCAGTCAGATCCCGAACACAGTTTCTACACGGGGAATTCTCGCGGCCGACGAGAACAGCGCCGCGATCGAATTTTCATTCCGCGTACAAATTGCCGCGAGTCATCGACGCGTTGCGTAAGATCAGATGTAGCCGTAGCGACGACCCCCGGTCTACCGTCCGGGAGGAAGTTACCAACGAGCGGCAGTTGGGCAAAGAAGCGAGGAAGCCAGAAGAAAAAAGAACGAAAAAAAAACAGCGACACCGCGTCGAATAAAAAAGAAGAAAGGTGTAGCTACCGAAGAGGGGAACAAGTGGAAGGGCGTCGCGAAGGAAGAGCGAGAGAGATGCCCGTCGGGGGGCGTCGGTGTCGGGCAGCGCAGCACCTCTGCCGATAAGGAAACCGAAAGAAGGAAACAGACGGAGAGAAAGCTACGAGAATCAGCATATACAAGCTCTGGCAGGAGGAGCGAGCGAGAAGAGAGCTGTTAGTCAGCGTCGGCGGTGTTGGTTGGTATACTATCCTACACCTCAGAGCTGGGCGGGACTTTAAGTATTTCGCACTTATTTAGTACTTTCAGTTCGAGACTTTAAGGGGCTGCTGGAGTAGATTTTTTTTTACCGACATTGGTCGGTAAAACTTGAATTCCGCAATTTACGCTTTACGTCGTTATAATGCTACAGATATACTTCAAATTTGACAGAGATGTTATATGAACAACAACGGTTCGGCGTAGATGCGATTTTCAGTCGAAAACTAACAAGAAATAGGAAAAATTGTATATTTGTAAATCTCCGAAAACCAATATGGCCGTTTGAAATGTCAACAACGCATTTGTTGTAAGATATAATCGTTTAAGGAACTTAAACGTGCCAAATTCGTATCTACGCCAATTCTTTGATGTTTTCTGAATATTTCAGAACTGGCGAAATGTCGATTATAGAAACTGAATCCACGTAAAGCGTAAACTGCGTGCACGTGTTTTTGGTTGAACTTTCAGCCGATAAAGAAGATATCTATCGGCTCAAAATATACAATTTTTCCTATTTCTTGTTAGTTTTCGACCACAAATCGAATCTACGCCGAACCGTTGTTGTTCATATAACATCTCTGTCAAATTTGAAGCATATCTGTAGCGTTATAACGACGTAAAGCGTAAATTGCGGAATTCTAGTTTTACCGACCAATGTCGGTAAAAAAATCTACTCCAGCAGCCCCTTAAGTACAGGTGTACTTTAAGTACTCCGTTTTCGCAAAGTGCTTTAAGTACGTATGTACTTTAAGTATTAGACTTAACGTACGGGCTGTACTTTAAGTATGTTGGACTTAAGGGGAGAAATAACTTTAGGAGCTTAAAAAATAGGTATTTCTCGGGATTTTTTTTAGAGGAGATGGAATAATCCGATTGTTTTCAAATTTGAACATGAGTTTATAATAACTGTCAAGTTTAAAAAACGATTTTTTTTGTATGACCAACAAAATGGCTTTGTCATTAAAGGTCTTCTTTAGTTGTCACTCTTTTTCTGTTGTTCCGAAAAAAATTAAATAAGTGTCATTTACTTACTGACATATTAAGGCGAAGGATATATATCTAAAAAATGATGAAAAAGTGCAAAATTGAAATTGAATTTTCGACCCTATTTTGGACATATTTGACCCCAAAAAAAAATGTATTTACACGCTTCATTTAAAAATGTAGGTATATTCTTCCGATAATATTACTGAGAGTAATCTCCCAACATTTCATACAAATCGGTCAATAACTTTTTGAGCTACAACACGAGCAGTTTTTGAAAAAGTAGTTTCGAGATATTTCGACCGCTTGCTGTCCCCGCGCTCTAGACTATGTGCGATAACTCCGCAAATATTCAATATTTCGAGATTTTCCTTTGGCCAGTATATTATTTGTTATTAAAAAAAATCGTTTTTTTTTTTATTCTAAAGGTATTTCCCTTAAAGTACTTCACATGTACTTTAAGTGCATACTCAAGTACCGATTACTTGTCAATTTATAAAGTACATAAGACTTTAAGTACAGTGTATCTTAAATACTCGGTTCTTTAAGTACTTTGCCCAGCTGTGGTACACCTACACCGGAGCTTCTCATCGGCGCGAGGTGCGTTGGGCCCGGGTCACGTGGTGGCGAGCTCGACGCGCCGAACAAACCGATCCGGCGGTGCGCGCACACTCCGAACGAAAGAGTCGAGAGAGCGAGAGAGAAAACGAGAAAGAGTGAGACAGAGACACAGAGAGAGAATGAAAGAGCGTCGACTGTGTTGAGCGCGGTGTTTCCTTAGCGGGAGTCAGCCAATGGGGAGCGAGTGGGCGCCGCGGGTAGGAGGAGACAGTTCCGCGCCGACAGGCGACGTAATCACCCGCGGCGCAACCGTGTCCGCTCGGCGCCGAACCGCACCGCGGCTCTTTGCCGCCCGCGTCCTCGTCTCTCGCTGGTTTCTCTCCTCGCTTCTTTTCCGTCCTCCTCTCCCGTGTGACCCTCTCCCGTCGGGTTCGCGCCGAGGACTGAGAGGCCACCGCCGGCGAGACCGCTCGACCTTTTCCCCTCTCTCGCCGGAAGCCGCGCGACGAGAGAGGGACCCCCCTGAGGGGACTTGCGGTTGGGGACCGGCTGATGATCCGCGGGCTGATCGTCGCGAAGACGATGTGGATGTCGAACGAGCGACGGGCGATCCGGTCGCGAACTCCCGCGCTTCCACCACCGAGAGTTGTGGCTCGATGCCCCCGAGGGCAATGTGAGTATCCACGCCAGGATCGCAGCTGGGACTCGATTGGGTCTCACTGCCACGCGACAAACGAGCCTGCAGGCTCTGCTGCGGAGAACGCGCCTGCTGCTTCGTGCGCCCAGCGGGCATCGACGCACGCGCACGCGCGTGCCGATTCTCGTGTAGAAATTGTGTTCGTGATCTGACCAGAATGGGGATATGTAACGCTCTGAATTTGGATTCCGGTCGGACATCCCGACTGGATCGGGATCTGGATTCCAGATCAGAAAGAAATCTGGGAATTAATTGAAAATATGTGAGAACTGTACTTCCTAGCGGTACTTTTCACATGTTCTTTATCGTTACAACTTCCACTATTGATTAGCACACGAACAACCTGAAAAAACGCTGAAAAGATTTTAACAAATTTCTTTCTCATAATAAAAATGAAAAAAAAAATGTGTTAATAAATACTGTGGAGCCCCTAATAGGTCCCGATCGGGATCCAGTGGGGATCCCCGATTTGCGGGGACCCGATCAGGATCCAATCATAAATCGGAAGTCTTCGGGACATTTCTATACGGAACCAGTGCAGTAATTTCCACTCGTATCCAACTGGATCACGCCTGGATTGCCTGCGCTGAGGTCGGGATCCAGTCCGATGTCCAGACGGTTTTCCAAAATCAATGCCAATGTCATGCTTGCTAAATGGATTCCAATCGGGACACCCGACTCGGTCTTCGGATTCTGGATTCTGACGAGAAACTTTCGTTTTTCGATATCCCTACGGAGACCCTGACTGCACTGATTTATCGATTCCGTTGCCAAATTGGGATCCATCTGGATTTCTGCGAGGAATCTCGTTTTTGGGAATCCCTACAGCGTTCCTAACATCGTTTCCGTTACCAAATCTGCGTTCACCTGGTTTCTTGACTGGAATCCCGTTTTGGGGACACCCACATCAGGATATGGATTTTTACAGGGAGTTCGGATTTGGAGAATACAGATGAAATCCCGATCGGAATCGGATCGTACATTGGGACTCAAAAATAGATTTTTTGCACGGGTTCCGAGGAATAATTACCCGAATTACGTCACTGAGAATTTTCAACAGGAATCAGTACATCGTTGTTTCGAAATGATTTGGAGATACAGAAACAAAAACGGAGTCGACGCCTCGCCCATCTGTATGTCGACTCTAGTCACGCTGATAGTTCTGTTCGTGAGCAACGCATGCCTCAAAGATTTTTCTTTTGTTTCGTTTAGCTTTTATAGTCAATTGTGTGTTGTTGCACAAATGTCCGTTAAAAGTGTCGGAAACAAAAGAAATGTTGACGGCACCGATGGAAAGACTCATTAGCAGCCGTGGCTGGTGTAATCAGGCAAACTTGTTTTTAAACGAGAGCCATTCATATTTTTCAATATAACGCCGATCAATGCGACCCGACGAAACAATTGTACCGGCAACGTAAAAACATAGTTAACTCGGCCCTAAACCGACCGACGTCTCGGAGAATAGATTGTTATTTTTCTTTCTTTCATTGAAGAACGAAATTTATGAACGTCTCATCGCTACCTGTTTTCGTTTTTTGTCTCGGGTCTCGGATCTATCGTTGGTTCTTCGTGGTCGGCGGTACCGACGATTGGCCTCGTGAGAAGATGAGTCGAGAAAACAACCACCTCACGCCTGGACCGAAGGTGCCGATCGTCCGGAGGAAAGGTGCATCATTTCGATAGCTCATTCAGGGATGGGCATACTCGAATACTTTTGATATTCGAATATTAAAATAATACCAAATAAAACTCGAGTTATTATTTATTCAAAAATGAATACAGAATTGAGGTGGATTTAGTACTCATTCAGTATTAAATCAGTATTAATCAGTATCAGTATCAGTATTAATTCAGTATTTAATAATAAATCCACCTCAAATCAGTATTCATTATTAAACAAATAATGAATTTAATTCGATCCAGTGTCAATCAGCTCAAAATAATAAAGCCTCCCGCTTAATTCAAGTCCGCCCTAATTTGAAAACATAATTCACCCGCAAGCATCAACACCCCACTCTGCAATTCACGACGAATCCGTTTTACACAAATATTCAATTTCACGGTATCCGAATACTCAATAAATATTGAATCGAGGTGGATTCAGTATCCATTTCATCAACAAATAATAAATCCAACGCGATTCAGTATTTATTCCGAAAAGTATAATGAATCCAACTTATTTAACTACTCATTTAAAAAATGAATAACGAATAAAATATATTTATTATTTATGAATAAAAAAAGTATACGAGTATACCCATCCCTGAGCTCATTTCTATGTCGAACCGCAGTGAGGAAGGTCGATATATATAATCGGCTACTGGCTTTTGCTATGTTCGATCGGTCGGTCCGTCGGTCCGGCGGCGGGTCGGGTACCGATGCTGTACCGATTTTCAAGCGTGTCGGGCGTTAAAAATCGACGAGACGGAGAAAGAGCGAGTCGCGAGGGCGCCGTGGGTAGGTCCGCAGCTCTCGAACGCGCCACGGTCGCTCCGTCTGTGTAATTTCGTGTTATTTTCTCATTACTTTGAGACGGGACTGCGATGCGATGACGGAACGCCGAAGCCGATCGGCGCAATTGTCGGCGGAATCGACGGGTCCACGCCGCGTAACCCGCGGGCCATTACCAATCACGTCCATTACCAATAGTCCCGCGCGTATCTCAAGACGCTTCGCGCGCCGATGATGAAGGCGTCGAGGGATTAACTAGCGTAACACTTCGCTCGCTCGAACTAATACGACCGGCAAAGGTCCCGACGCGCATTAATACGCCTGAGCGAATATATCGCCGCCCTTTGTTGGACAAAGCGAAGCTCCGATCTGCCGGTAATAACGGTGATTTTTCTTTTTTCTTAGCCCGGAAACTAAGGTTGTTATACAGCTCCGCACTAGTCAAATGAGTGCTGACTTTAAAAAATAATGTATGCATAGTTTCAAGTATCAGTTGATTGTTTTGAATGGTGATTTGTATTGCCAGGTATGTTCGTGACCAAGGAACAATTTAATTGCGACGGATTTGCATAAATATTAACCGGTTTACGCAAACTTTTGAAAAGGTTATTTTCATTCAGTTTTTTCGAAGAATAAACCGTATTTTTTGTTCGATTTGGATGTTTTACGGTTCATTGTCTTTCTTGAGAGATGCTTTATGTATTTGCCGCGCAAATAATGTATAACATTCTCCGTTAAAAAATAACAACCTTTTTGTTTACCCATCTACAAAAATCTTTTGTAAACAAACAGTTGTAATTTTTTATCGGAAATTGTTACAAATGATTTATAAGGCATATTCGTAAAGCATCTTCTGAGGAAGCCAATGAGCCGTGAAACATCCAAATCGAGCAAAAATATTCTAATCAAGCATTTTGATACTTTGAACAAAAAATCGGTTTTGGAAATATCTGAAAAAAGTGAAGCTCCGATTGACCGGTAATAATGGTGCCTTTTTTTCGTAGCCCGGAAATTAAATCAGGAAATTAATTCGACGAAGATATTCTAATAAAATATTTCTATACTTTAAACAAAAAAATCGATTTTGCAGATATTGTAATTCGAACATCGAATCATGTATATTCATTGATTTGGGAAACAATTTCGTCGCAGCTTGTGTTCGGCAGGTGTATTTCTATGTCGATTAGAGAAGCAAATGGCTGAACGGAAAAGCGCTTTTCCGACGCAGCCAGTGGGGTTGGTTGTCTATCTATCACGGGATTCCAGACCCCGCACAGGCGAAGACAAAAGGGCGGAGAACACACGGCACCTGCTATGCAGGTTCACGGCTACTCATCCTGCCATCTCCCTTTTTTCGATGTGGCGCATCGTTTCAGAGCTTCTTTTCTTCCACATAGGAAAATCTAGTTGCATCTGCTCGAACGAGCGGAACAAGGTCACATTAACCTTAAGGTTAACTTTAAACTTTAAACTTTAAACTTTAAACTTTAAACTTTAAACTTTAAACTTTAAACTTTAAACTTTTAAGGAACAAGGTCAATTGAACCTGATGAAATATTCCAATTATTTTAACAGTTGGAAGCACTTAAGGAGGGTCGAGCGCTTCAATGATATCTGGAAACATATGCTGATTGTTTTTACGCATATATATGAACGATCTAAGGTTGACTACAAAGTTTGAATGTGCTCATCTTAAATGTTTTGGAGAAATATTTTTTGAAAATTTCACCATTTAACATTGATTCTTATGGTAGATTGAAATAAAGGTTTGTAGGGATAATTTATGTGGAAAAGCTGCAAACAAATTATTGAAAGCTGTGAAGAATGTTCTTAAGAACTTCTGTAAAAAAATGTAGATGTCACAGTTAATTAATAACAAGCAATTGTGTTGCCGGATATGGAGTTTTCCTAGGTTTTCGTCACGGCGTCTCTGTCGCATATTGCTTATTATTAATTAACGGTGAAGAACACGCGGGACTTTAAAGCGTTTTTCCCACAACTCACGTTTTGCCAAAGTCGGTGCTCCACATAACGTGTAAACTATTGCACCGATCCTTTTCAAATTTTGGACACTATTTCTGGACATAATTTAAGAGGTAACGCCGAAAAGTTTTTTTCGATTTTTTAAATATTTTTTATTTTACAATACCAAATTAACCGATTTTTTTTCGCAAAAATCGCAAAAATCGCGTTTTTCAAACTAAAATTTCGAAAAAAAACCCTCGGCGTTACCTGGGGAAAGCGATTATCTAACGAAAGAACTTTGATTTTTTTATTTCGGATGATCCAGCACCGAGTTATGAGAGGGGCACCGCAATTCTACTTTTTTCCGAGACGCTTCGAAATAAATGCTGCTATTGCCGTATTTTTTAAGATATCTTTATGAAAATTTTACACAATATTCTTCTAATGTTGTACTTTGATGTACTATGGGTTTTATTGCATAGATTTCAACTGTGCCGACAAAAAAAATTCACAAAAATGTGCTTTTTTTGCACGAATTAACCTTACCCCCCTGCCCTTAAAATATATGTTCTTGACCATGAAAAAATGTAATTGCAACGGATTTGCATAAATATTAACCGATTTGCGCAAACTTTTGAAAAGGTAATTTTCATTCAGTATTTTCAAAGAATAAACCGTGTTTTTTGTTCGATTTCCATTTATCGCGGCTCATTTATCGCGGCTCTTCCTTGAGGGATGCTTTACGTATTTACCGTCCAGATATTTCATAGTATTCACCGTTCAAACATTACAGTCTTTTGTTCGCCTATCGACGAAATTTCTTCGTAAACAACTATCTGTAATTTCTAAACGGTTAATACTGTCGAATATCCAGACAGTGAATACGTAAAGCATCTTTCAAGGAAGAGAATGAGCCGCGATAAATCAAAATCGGACAAAAAACACTGTTTATTCTTTGAAAAAAACTGAATAAAAATTACCTTTTCAAAAGTTTCCGTAAATCGGTTAACATTTATGCAAATCCGTTACAATTAAATTTTTCCCTGGTCAAGAAAATACCCGGCAATACAATACTCGCTTTCAGCAGATGCAGGCACTGTTTTCTAATCAGTGTATGTTTTTTTTATAGGTACTACCTCAGGCATCAGGAATCGCCTTCGGCACAAAGGCTGCTGCCGCAACGAAGGTGGGGGTATTATAGTTAAATAAGATGTTTCCGAAGTGATGCATTGGACGTGTTCGATGAAGAGATTTATAAACGTAAATGAGAGTGATGGCGAGCGAATAGGATCGGGACGATGCTGGCACACACGGATCCTAGAGTGGGGAATAGAGGTCAGCCCGCGCTGATCCGGAGTGAAAGAGTGGATGGATAATGATGAACGACGTATCGTAAGGTGCTTAACGGGTGCCCGTCGCTTCGTGCCTCGGTCTTCATTGAAAACGGTAATTACGTTAGCATCGCCGGAGCTTCCTCCTCGGGCACCCGGAGGCTCAACCCGGGGAAGGCGGCACGAGAATCATTCTTCCAGTCGCTTGCCGACGGCGGCCTCTGGTGGCTGGCTATTCGTGCACAGAGCGCCGGGGCATTTTGCAGCCCGAGGACGTGCAAGCTGGCCGCGGCGTCGGTGGCCGCAGCAGCCGCGGGTTTCCACTCCATGAAGATGAGCCGCGAAGATCTTGGCGCTCGAGGCCCCCGAGCGCCGTTTCCCGCCGCTGGACCATTCGTTCGCGTTCACGCGACGACGCCTTATTCGCCCTCGATGAAAAAACCCGCTCGAGGCTAATTCCGAGGCTAATTCTTGCCGAATGAAGTCGCTGTACCAAGAATGTACCGAGGCTGTAAGGTAAACGTACCAATGGCGGGACAGGTCCCAGTTGCGGGACACTAAGAAGATATTTGTAAATAATAAAAGTTTGATGGACAAAATATAAAATGTAACTCTTACAATAGCATCTGTTACATATCATTGACGCACATGAAAAAGTTTCACATTTTTCATCGTCAATTGAATATTTGCATCAAAAGTATTTTTGCGCCCACGACAATATGTGTCCACAAACTGGGACGAGACTGTCATCTTGATAAGGATCTTGGGTTATGTGGCAGCTACTTGGATAACGAGAGCGTAAGAATATCGCAAGGATTCCGCGATAATTTATAAACCGTCACCATACATATAAAACATGTTTCAGCAATTGTCCCCAGGTAGATGAATTCAAATTTACATATTTCTAGCGGTACGTACGTTTGATGTCCCGCCATCGGGACATGCACAAAAATAGCTGTCCCGACACGGGTACATGTGCACTTTTCAGCATTTTATTCAATAAATATATTTAAAAACATCCGAAACATGTTTATTCTATGGTTTTCGGGAACAAGAAACTCCAACCTTGCAATTCGCTACCGCTATTTCCTAAAATAATCAATATAAACGGACGAAAATTGACATACAAAACAGACATTGTCTTAAACGTCCCGCCATTGGTACGTCGCCATTGGCCTTACGCAAGTCGAATACATTATTGCAGGCATTGAATTAGGCGAACGTCCGCTGAATAAATGGCAGTTTTACAAAAAAGAGCAGAAGAAAAACACTGCGATCTTTGATCATTACAATCAGGTGGCTTACGAGTGGCAACACAGATATTTTTAAACGCGGGAAAAATTGTATCAATCTGATATAATATAAGGAGGCAACACTTAAAAATCTCAGACAACAGTTCTATATTTCTGCGATTCAGCTGTGTAAAAAACAATGAGTTCACCACTGCTAACGCTCTGCGAGAGTCTAGGATTACACGAAGCATCACATGCAACAATATAAGAGTCCCATGGTATGCTTTAAGATGAGGTAGATGATAAGTTAGTCGAGTCGCGGACAAGTGTCTAGTGTACTTTTCCGATCCGCTCTGACGTTGAGCAGTACTGTTGAAATAGTTATATTAATATTTCGAAAAATGTAGTCAAATTATCACAATGTATATAGCCATTAAAGAAAATTGTGATACAAGTAGTGCTCTCAACAAATAAAGTTATATCAAATTATATCAAATATACAATTGAAACTTGGTAGTCCGAAAGGCGCCTTACCCTCGAACGTTTCCCATTCCTAACGCCGTCCGTTCGTGAATCCAGAACGCGAGGGTAATTCCTGAGTTAGCGCGATAAACCGAGTGAAGAGGGGAGAGAGAAAGGGCTCTAGGCGTTCGCTCCTGCAATGTTCGCGCTCGTTAAAGCGTCAGGTGCCCGGAACCGTTGACGCCCGGCGACGGCGGCGGCGGCGGCGTTGGCCGTTACCGTATCGGCGGCCCTGCGCAGGGTGGCACCGAGAACTCGGCCGCCGCGAGCTCGGTTGCTACTAGAGGAGTTGCCGGGCCGTTCGCGGAGCGCCGGCCAATAATAATGTATGCCATTAATAAGAATACGAAAGTCGCGCGGTGCGCGTGCGTGTCTCGAAGTCGGAATACCCCGGCGGAGCCCTCGCGCTCGTTCTCTCATCGCCTAAGGGCCATGTGCGAGAGTGCGCCCGCGCGCGCCCCCGAAGGGTGAAGGTGCTCCTCTCCGCCGCCGTCTACGCGTCGCACGCCGCGTGCTGTATATGTATATATATTTAACGGTTGGACGCCGCACGTTTTTCGGGGGGCCCGGAGACACCGGCTACGGCGGCGGGCGAACACCAGCTGATTCTAACATGTGTTTCCCGCGCTGCACATTTTTCGACGTCTTACCGGCCTCGCCCTCTCCTCGTATTTTCTATCGGCCCCTCGCGAGACCGACCCAGCCGCGGGACCGTCTTACCCGCACTGTTAAAAATCTACGGTGTCAAACGCTGCTGGTGTGGACTTTTTCCTGGTGTTACTCATTACAGTGTTAATATTAACACTTTTTACGGTGTTAAAATAACACCAGCCGTTTCGTTAAATTTTCCCTGTGTTACCGACTAAGCATTATCACACTTATTGCTTTAAAGGCATGAATGCAGCTATCATGTGTGATTTTTTATTATCTCGTGAATAAATTAGTCGCTTTTCTCAGTTTTTATCGAAAAATTGAATAAAAAATCGATTTTTTCATTACAGATTCCTCCACCGGGTAATTGATCTGTATTTTTTTTTTTTTTTTTCGAAAATCAAAATTCTGACTAATTCATTAAGGAGATTCACATTACTGGCATCTGTATTTCAATTTTCGCTTCGATCCGTTGATTATTCGCGAAAAACGGGACTTCTGACTTTTTGAGGTGAAAGTCGGTATTTCAGACTCAGTTAACACCGCTCATTATCACCGCGATTGGTGTGGACCTATATAGACACCGACTCGGTGTTGTTTTTAACACCGGATTTTTAACAGTGCGCGGGCCAATTTTAGAATTTTTCCCTTTCTTACTCTCGGACTTGTAAATCCCCATTAATTCATGAGATATACATTACAATACAATTTGTTTCGTAACATTTTGTAACATTTGGATAGTTGATAAAAAATAGTAATTTCCGATGTTTGTCCAATATTTCTTCCAATATTAAAGCAAAAATTAGTATTTCTTTGAGCTATGCAAATGCACATTACACATGCTACACATTATTATTATGAAATCATAATTACAAAACAAATTGTACTGTAAATTATATTTCATGGATAAATTGGGGAGCTCTGCTTACCCTGCCCGCACGAATAGAGCGCACTCACCCTCACGAGTCAACAGCCGCCAGTGCGCGAGTGCCCGAAAAAATTCGTAGAGGCAGATAAGGGCCCCGGGGTTCCTTTTATTATAATTCGGCGGCCGGAGAAGCGTGAGCAGGGGGATCGCGACGATGATTATTATGCACCCCTGACGCGTTTCGTATGACCAGCCAGACCATCAGCGACCAGCCGCGATGCCCGGACGCAGCTTGGATAGCTCGAATCTCGTTGACGCGAACTGCCACATTTTTTGGCAACGATAGAGCTGCGAGATGCGTACAGAAGATTTGGGCCACAACAGTTGACACGCGAATATCTCGTGACCACGTCCAAGCTCGATTCGCGGAGACTACAGGTGGAATTAATAAGCGTGGATATTATCGTCGATGAATATACGATGATCGATCGGACTCTCACGTGACCGATTGCACCTGCTTTCGTGATGCGAACCGGTCGTGCCAAAAGATCATCCGACGACTAGAATTCTGATGACAAAGTTGACACAGCTCATTATATTAATTATATACTAGGAAGAATGACGCGAAATGTTTTTTTGGCGAAAAAAAAAAATTGTTCGATTTAACGAAGTTTTAAAACCCCATCCGATGGGAAATTTCCCACTGATTCCAAGAATCACGGGTATTTGCCCACAAAATCGAAAATTCGGGGAGAAATACGCAAAAATGTATTTGTTACTTTTTTCGAATTTCAGCACTTCACCAAAATCCATGTAAATTTTTTTTGGATCCATGAAATCTGAATTGTCTTTTTACATTCGAAAGATAACGCTTTAGGGAAGAGAAAGCCGCGACGCGGATCGCGATACCTCGATTAAAAAAAAAAAAAAAATTTTGTTTTTTTAAGTTGCCCCTCAAAAATCGCAATTTTGTAGAATTCCTCGCAGTGAGTTGTGTCGAGTCGTCCTGACCTAAACATTTTTCTCCGTGATGTACTTCCACCGCCATCGAATGCGAGCTAAATATTCATATCAACTTTCGTAATTAGCACGTTATTCGTGGCGTCTCGTTGAGACGTCCTATTAACGGGCAGAGGAGCTCATCGCGGTTAATCTGTTATTCCAGGCAGCACGCAGGGTTGATGGAACGAGCTCGTGGCTTCGAGAGCGACGGAATTGTAACGCAGCAGATGGAGAAGGAGGGCGAGGCTGCGAGTCGAGTATACAAGAAGAAGAAGAGAAGGAAGAGGATACAATGCTAACGTTGGAGGCAGCCCGCCCCGTGAAACACGTTGCACCTTACACACCGCCGGTGCCGAGTGTAACAGGTGCTCCAGCTGTCTCCGCGCGCCGCGCGACGCGCCGAGGAGCCAGCACGAGCATAGGCGGCAAGTGTAGCGCCCTCGAACACACAGTAGCCGCACTCGTCTCTGCAGTATTGCAACAAGACGGTAAACACATGGACCCATTACTCGGGAAAGAAAGTTTGGTTGTGCCAACTAATCGTTCTCATTGCTGTATCACAGTTTTACGTGAATAGCTGCGGTATCTATCGCATTAGTTGCCACGACCAAACGAATGGTTGAGGCTACTATTCGCATCCTTGGAGAGTTTCCTCTCTTGCCGGCATAACCTCACTTTTTATTTAACTTCGCAGTGGTGTGCCGTTCGAGGTGCGAATCAGGTTTGTACGTAACCTAAAAATCGTACGATTAAAACTGTAGTAATGCCATTTACGCTAATGTGTAATATGCATTGTACAAGTAGAGCAATTTATGTCGAAAATAAATGACGCGGTTTGAACAGTCAAGCAATCGGATACTTGTGCTGCTTACTCGAATAGTTGTGTCAACTATTCGGTTGGTTGCCGCAACTAACGCGCCGCTTACCAACGGAACATGGTTCGTGCAACCACTTCCTTTTGCTTGACACAAATAAGGCGAGATGTAGAAGAATCAGAATAATCGGTTGGTTGTGTCAACTCATTTCTTGGTTGTAGCAGCACATTATTTTTTTCCGTGTAGAACTGTCGCAGGCTGTCCCTGCCGCTGCACTCAGAAAAACCTTTGGTACCTATGATCAACCATTTATATATGGTTAAAATTATTTTGTTTCAATCAAACCACATTTTTTGCTTAAGGTGAGATTCGGTTCATGTGACATACGCAATTGAATCGAAACAACTGACTTATTTCGTTGCAATGACAATGTCCACTTGACCGCATAATAGTTTGAATGAACTACATTGAAGTTCAATCAACTGATATAAAATTTACTTTGACACGACATTTTTTGATCATTTTGGGCTAAGAGGTTACATCTATCAACTGTATTTATTGCCTCATTCAAAAAATGTAGTGCTTCTTTAAACAATTAAATAAGTTGATGGAAACGGAATTATTCCAGTCAATTTAATTGACTAGATGATTGATCGAAATGAAGTAAAAGATGCGGCAACCGCAATGTTTGTTCATTCAAATTGCGCATAATATACACAATAGTGCACAACTTGATTCCGCAACTTATATGCGAAATTTGAATATCCTAAATTGTAAAATTGTTGGTAGTACAGTCGGTAGCGTAAGCGTTGATAGAAAGTTAAGTTAGGTAGGGTCGTAGGTTCAAATCCCGGATAGGCAGGAAAAATTTTCTTCGACAGAAACCACTACCCATGTCTTAAATAGTAATTATCAAGCCGAAAAATGTTTTTTTGATAATTATTTTTAATGTATCATTAATATATAAGCAGTTAAAAGAATATAATTATGTTTGAGAACAATGAGAACATAGTCGAAATAAGCGTGTGCCATTTCGGATAGAAAATAAATTTATTTGAAATAAGCAAATATATGTTTGTAATTCAACCAAATCTTGCAGTCATTCGAACGGTATATTTTGTTCGACACCCGTAACTGCAGGATTTCGCTGATTCGTACTAATTTTTTTTACTGTACTAAACCTTTTTCTGAGTGTGCAGTATTGCAACAAGACGATAGACACATGGACGCATTGGAACTGTTGCAGGCTGTGCCTGCCGCTTGGAGGAGGTCCGAACACCATGGAGCAGCAGCAGCAGCAGCAGCAACAGCAGCAGCGGCGACAGCAGCAGCAACAGCAGCAGCAGTGGCGGCTGAGGTCGGTGAGAGAAAGAGAGAGAGAGAGGGTAAAGGGGTGCATACACTGTTAAAAATCCGGTGTTAAAGACAACACCGAGTCGGTGTCTATATAGGTCCACACCAATCGCGGTGATAATGAGCGGTGTTAACTGAGTCTGAAATACCGACTTTCACCTCAAAAAGTCAGAAGTCCCGTTTTTCGCGAATTATCAACAGATCGAAGCGAAAATTGAAATACAGACGCCAGTAATGTGAATCTCGTTAATGAATTAGTCAGAATTTTGATTTTCGAAATAAAAAATTACAGATCAATTACCCGGTAGAGGAATCTGTAATGAAAAAGTCCATTTTTTTCTTCAATTTTTCGATAAAAATTGAGAAAAGCGACTAATTTATTCACGAGATAATAAAAAATCACACATGATACTTGCATTCATGCCTTTAAAGCGAAAAGTATTACAGTGTTTCGTCGGTAATACAGGAAAAATTTAACGAAATGGCTGGTGTTAATTTAACACCGTAAACAGTGTTAATATTAACACTGTAATAAGTAACACCAGGAAAAAGTCCACACCAGCAGCGTTTGACACCGTAGATTTTTAACAGTGTAACTATTTAAGTAAAACAGGGTGTACGTGTGCTCTCGTTTTTTACCGCGCGACCGTTGAACCGTCTGCAACCGTTGTAGAGCATCGCAATGCACGGCAGAGGCACACACAGAGAGCAAGAGAGAAAGAGAGGGGATCAACGAGCACACGTCCTGCTCGCGTAATTTATTCCCACTCACATGTATATCGCGATAAAAAAATACGAATATTACCCTACTTCGGACTTCCTCTCCGCGACTAATTAGCATAAGAATAAATGATTTTTTGGAGTTCAATAATTTAGCGTAATGACGTTTCGTTATTTATGCGAGACAGTAAAATCCTTTCTTTTCCCATACTTGTAGAAGTATGCGGTAGAAAATTGATTGATATGTGTGAATATCGAGCAACAAGAGGAAGGGGAGAAGGGTGGTAAAAGTTGATTGAATCTGTACCATGGAAGACTGAAAAATTATACCAAAGTCGTTTGGAGCGAAAAAAAAGTTGGTTTCTGCAGTTTCTTGGTCAGCCAATGAAGGATCGAATCTAGGATCAGATTGAATCGACGCCCTGTTTCACGGGGATTGATCGACACCAACGACAAGTAGTTGGAAATTATTATCGAAAGTTACACGAACCGCTGTAATTTTGAAATGTATGCAAAGCAAATAATAGTGTGGGACACGAGGGCGTCACACATAATATTAAGCCTGTCAGCGTGTACGAGCATTTATTCATGGGACAGATATACCAGCATTGCATGCGCATATTACGCTTGCCGCGGGGGTGCGGAGGGGCTCGAAACGTTTCACACGCTTCGGATACGCATACTTGACTACGAATAATATCGACTTTTACCGCAGCGCGGGTAACCCGAGCGCGTTGATTTATAAGCCCGAAGCAGCGCCGATGCATGGCAGAAGCTATACGCTTACGGAGTGACCGTAAAAATTTCCACCCGAATTCCAATTTAGTTCCGGCTACGGGGGAGCCGAAGGGGAAGTTTCCACCCCGTGCCACGCGAAGCGAGGTTCCGCCTCGGCTTTGTATCATCCAACTACTGTGTCCACACAACAGAAATACACACTGGGACCTGCTGTGCGCATGCATAAAATTAAACGCGCGCCATTAGCCTCGTTATTCCCAACCTGTAGATTCTGTGGGATCAAATATTTTCAAACTTTCCCCGGCCGCGCCGTATCAAATTCCATTTTCGATTCGACAGAATCGTTTGCTCGGTTTTCGCCGATGAACGATCCCCGGCTCGAACCTGGCCAATAATTCGCGGTCTCTTTCTCGCAAAACTAATCATCGATTTTTATTTCAGGCCCCTTCCCTCCACTTGGATAACAGTTCGCACTCGGACACCTGTCGGCTCGACGGGGGAGGGTGTGAGACCGCAATGATCCAGCCGAGAAAATGAGCTAGAAACAAAGGAGTCAAGAGCAAAACGAAGCCGAGAAAGAAAAATGAATGGAGTGTAAAACGGGAGCTGACCCAGGGTGCGAGGATAAATAAGAAACAAAAACAAAAGTGGGGAAGGCGGGCCAGCCGAGAGGTGGACAAGGTCCCGCCGATCTCTGCACCGCAAAATCCAATGGAGAGGGCGGATGAAATACGAGCAAAGAGATACATCCCGATGTCGTACCTCCCGGCTGGAGGGGATTGCCGATCTTTTTCGTCACTCGTCACTCCCCCTCCTCCCTTCCTATCAATGATCGCATTCGTCTAATTCTCCCGTCGGTCCCCTCGTCTAAAAATCTTTTCTCTCTCTCACTCTCTCTGCCTTCTCGATTTGTGAAATTGCGCAGACACTCCCCACTCCCGAAGAAGAGCGAGGAAGTCAGAGAGAGAGAGAGAGAGAGAGAGAGAAAGAGACAGAATATTACCAGAGCAAAGCAAACTAGACTAGACTCGACCGGACACACGCTCGTTTTCTACCTGTACACAGAGGAAACCAACACAAACGTCCGGATCAGGGCTCGGCGCGAAGGAAGCGAGCGAGACGGAGGATCCGCACCGACGTATCGTCCGTCTCACTCGCGCAAACATTCAGAAACGGAGCAAAGTTTTCTCGCTCAGTGCGAGTGAGAGGCAACGATCGGTGGTGTTCGGTAGAGCAACAGCGCGCGCGCCACCGCCGAGTGGTGGGGAGGGGAAGGGGATCGGATCGAGCAGCGGCGGTGGCGGCGGGAGGGGGGAAATGGGCATCACAGAGGCGCGGGCGCGCGGGGCCTCGTGCCCCGTCAGACACCGCGGGAAGGAAGAGGAGAAGGAGGTGGAGGTGGAGAGTGGTACCAGCAAAGAGCGAGCGCCGTGGCGCGCGCGCGCGCGCGCGCGAGAGAGAGCGAGAGGAAGGAGGAGGGTTAGGCAAAGCCAAGCGGAGGTGAAGCGCGACCGGCCCTCTCCGAGGCGAGGGGCCCGAGCTAGTCCAGTCCGAGACAGCACGCCTCCTGCTGCACGCTCCACGAGGTACGCGCAGCCCTAGATTCGCTGCTGAGAGACTGCCGTGTGCTGCTGCTGCTACTGCTGCAGCTGATCTCGTTGCGCTGCTTCTCCGACAGCTCCTCTCTTCCGTCTTCGCTGTCTCGGGCGACTCGTAATTGTGCGGCTCTTTACCATTGTACAGAAAAAAAAAAAATCGTTTTTTTAATCAGTCATTCTATTTCTTCATTAATATTGTATCTCGTTATTTCGTCGATGTCCTCCGAACCGCTGCATGTATAAATTTATCGCGACTGTAAACCTTTTTTTTAATCAATTTTACTGTCTGTAGTAATGATAATAATCGTTGTTGTCGAACTGTCGGCAAGGAAATCGGTAGATTTCGCGCCTTTTTGTGACCGCGCCGGGTACCGTTCGCCAGGAGTCGCGATCCGCGTTTGACTCGAGTGCACCGAGAGACACGGGTTCCTATTTGTCCCGCGGTGCCGCGGTTCGTTCCGCCAGAAGACGCTGTCCGACCACCACTACCGTCGCGACGTGAAAACCACCCGACCACCTCCATCGGACGAGCGGACGATCTACTCTGCCCACCCACCACCGTCGTCGCAACCACCACCACCACCACCACCACCACCACCACTACCACCACCACCACCATCGCAGCGTCGCCACCGTTCGAGCTATCGTTCGGAGCCACCTCCACCACCGGCGCCGTCGGACCCACCACTCGTGTCCTCGCGATTCGACAATACGCTTCGCGAACTGTGACCGTACCGCGCGCGCTCGAGCGACCGGAGCCGAACTCCCGCACGCGCGCAAAACCCAACCGCCGATACATCGGCAACACTCCAGCGGAAATTCGTCGTGTGCATCCAACGGCGAAGAAGACACCCACAAGTGTCACCCCCTTGGGGTCCGATTGTTTTAGCCGACCCGAAGGGATTTCATCGAGTGGGGCGGACGACCTGACATTCGGTCGATTATTATCCCCGAGATTCTTCGACTTTTCAACCAGGAGCTTTTTCGGAATATCCTCATCTTCGGTTTTTTTGTGGAATCGACGCTTGTGCACCGCGACCAGTGTTAACATAACTTCAGTCTTGAGTCAGGCAAAAAGAAGACTGGATTGATCAACGCGACACTTCGGATAATTCGTAGAAATTTTTTCGTGGATCGCCGGACCGTCCAGTGTTCATGATAACTTCAGTGTTGAGTCGGGGAGAAGATAAGACTGAGTTGATTTGACGCGGAGGAGACAATTGGTGACTAGTGGTTTTTTGTTATTGTTGTTGGTGTTCATTGAGTTGCGAGGTTTACGGTTGTGGTGGGTAGTAAATATCGATAATAATTACGAAAAATACGAGGGAAATGACGTTGTGTTGAGTGGTGAAGCATCTCGGAAGACGGCTACGAAGAGTAAGGCCGGGGTAGTGTGACAGTGACTCCGTGCCGAGAGACTTCGACGCGAGATCAAGCGAGACCGGAGGAATACGCGCTCCCGCTGCACTCGCAGCCGACGCTTAGGTATGTTTCTTTGCTTCACCGAGACGACTGCGATGGGCAAACGAATTACGCAAAGTGCACTGAGAAAAAAAATTGCTCATTCCAACAAAACGCGCGGTTACGGGCGGCGAAATCAATATTTTGCAGATTGGACAAAATATTCGGCAATGCTAATCGAGATTTTTTTAATTCTATCACCAGTTGCTTCGATCAGTTGCTCGAATTAAATATTTTGTCTAATCTGCAAAATATTTATTTCGCCGCCCGCAACCGCACATTTTTTTGGATTGAGCAATTTTTTTTTCTCAGTGTGTGCGGGGGGCAATTATGTTGCGGTTTGCATCGTTGGTAAGGAACGAAAATAAAAAATAAAAAATTATTCTAATGAACCCGAAAGATTCACTGGGTATAAAAAGTTGTATTACAACGATGGATCGTTATAATGACTTTTTAGAATCGTTAGAATAATTGATATATATTTTTGTTTCGTTGCATTTCAACGATACAAACTTCAACATCATGGGGGGCACTCGGATGGAATTTATGTTTCAATAAGCCCGGGAGTTAGGTCCTTTGACGGATTTCTAACAGTGGCAAGTGTTGAATGTCAATGCGAGGTCGTATATTAAATTTCATTTATTCCGGCTTATTCGTATCGATTTGTCCCGAGCTCGAAATCCCCGTCGGATCCCTCGGAAGAGACCGATTAACTTTTGGCGGGAAACTCGCGTCGTCCCATTCCCAACAGGTCCCCCGGATCCCACGAGTCGTCCCGGGCTAACGTGATCCACGGGCGCTGACGTGACGTTAATCGTTTCCTTTCACGTTCTCCTAATTTTCCCATTTTGTCGGCGAGCGCATCGTGTACAATAGTTCTGTCAACGAGGGCGATCGTCGCTGCCTTCGGTGCCGTCGGTGCGCGCGACGACCCAGCGCCAACCACCATCCCACCTGTTCACAGATGTGGACTCGGAGCGAGATTCAAAAGTGAGATCGAGTCAGGTAGGCACGCGGCACCTGTGCTTCTCGTTTTTTTTTTCACTCCTCCCGCTTCTTCTCTACTCTCGTCTCTCGTCTCGTCGACGATGTCGAGGTTAGATCGTTTGACCGCGAGGGAGTTCGGAGCACCCGAAATATTGGGTTTAAATTCGTTGGTCGACATTTTGAGACATCTGCCTCAAAGGGCACGAGCGACCCTTGCGTTCGTACGCGACTTCTCGCCCTTCGACGCTCCGAGGAAGTCTCGAGTCCTCCGTTCTTTCCCCCTGGCGAACCACGTCGATCCCCGAGCGTCCCGGACGCTCCTTGGCAGATATATAGATATACGGGAGCGTCAGGAGGGTAGAAACTCCTCGCCCCCCGAGACAACTGCCCCGTTCTTGAGGCAGTTGTTAGCGTCAGGTGGCTCTCGTCATTAGGGGGCGAAAACTCCTCGGCGTGCGCGCGCTCGCGTCCCTCTTCTCCTGCGGGGGAATAGTCTTCGTATAATGTAGTAGGTTTGACGTCTCTTCGTATCTTGGAAGACAAAACGGTCGTTGGCCCGTAGAACAGACGGACCAGGGACGGACGTGTAGGCATCTGCAGTAGGGTTGCCCCGTGTAAAAACCGACCAGAAGTGTCATTAACCCGTGAGCCGTCTGGTTGTCTCGTTTGATTGAGGAGGTAGAAAGTACCTGCCACGTAAGAACCGGATGTCCCGACTAGGAAAAAAATTAAGGAGGAAATGATTCCTCAATTCGTCGCAATCTGACTCCGGTGAACAATTAATTCCATCCTCCTTTCGGGCGAATCAACGACCAGTCCACGTCGTCGTTCCGGCGAAACGAACAACTGAAACCGTACGGAAAATTTATCGTGGAGGACCAATGTACGATCAGATTCCAATCGGGATTTCATCTGGATTGCCCGAATCCGGACTCCCTGTAAGAATCCAGAGTGATCCTGATGTGGCGGTGTTCCCACAACGGAATTCCAGTCAGGGATTCCAGGTAGACGCAGGGATCCATCTGGATCCGCGTGGAAATTTCTGCATGGGGAGGCTTCGGTTCTCAAAGTGACTAACGAACTTTTGAAAATTTATTCTCTCCGCGGGTCGTGAATCTTCTTCTCCACTGTCCGTCGGTATCGGAGTTTTTTCAATTATCCCGCAGTACGTTAATATCTCGTGAAAGTTGTTTCGCTCGATAACTATTAAGCAAGTGGTCCACATGGCGATTATAGTAAATCGCGGGGGAGAGATCGATCGGTCACGACTCGGCCTTCGGGACGTTCGCGGTTCGCGAATAAACAGACTCGCGCGCGCGCGTGCGCGCGCGTGCGCACAACACAGAGAGGAACGGGTCGTGCATACGGTTCAGGTATAAGAATGTTCGAAATTGCTAATAAATAATGTCTGTCGGTATCGTACAGCTATAACTCTCGATCTTCCTTTTTCTCCTCGATCCTCCGTCCGCTTCACTCTTGTCGGCTCAACTTCAACTTCTCTGGCGGCACGCGAAACGTTGAAAAGAAAAATGTAGAAAATGAAGGGAAAAAAAAACAAAAGTCCTTTCGCCGCTGTCCCCGCCGATAATAGGGTGGAAACGTTATCTCAGCCGGTGATCGACGTAATTCCGCGCTCTGTCATCGCGCGTCGTGCGAGTGGATCAATCGACGCGCGCGATCGCGTTATACGGGCGTCGTGTCAAGGATGCGCGTGGGTCCCCGATCGTCGCTCCGGCCGTCGTCTCTCATCCTCGCTCCTCATACGTCGCGCTCTTCGTGTTTCGCTTATCGAACGATCCTCCGGCTCTCCTTGATCGATACTTAATTACCGGCTCGGCCCCGCGTGGTGCACGTCACTCCGCGACGTGCGACGCGGATTTTCTACGTATACAGTTAGATGTGATTATGCATTTAACGCGGTTCGCGGACGTCGACTTTTCCGTTGCACAAAATAAGGCACTGCGAGTATATTCGTGCGCTCTTATCGGTCGCTATCGCTGCCAAAGTGTTTATATTTATTACGTCGGAGTTTGCATCGTTGGAAAGCAACGAAAATAAAATAAAAAAATTATTCTAATGAACCCAAAGGATCATCTTGGGTAGAAAAAGTTATTATAACGATTGATCTTTATAATAGCTTTTTAGAATCGTGAAAATATTTTTTTACGTTGCATTCCAACGATGCGAACTTCAACATCAGCAGCAGCATCAATGATGTTGAAATTTGCATCGTTGGAAAGCAACGAAAATAAAATAAAAAAATTATTCTAATGAACCCAAAGGATCATCTTGGGTATCAAAGTTATCATAATGATTGATCTTTGTAATAACTTTTTAGAATCGTTAGAATCTTTTTTTTTTATGTTGCATTCCAACGATGCGAACTTCAACATCATCAGCAGCAATACACGGAGAGAAGGGTCTGATAAATTTTATCATATATCTAGTAAAAAGTACCATTATTTCGTGGTACAGGGGAGCCATGACGCCACCTATCAAGAGGTACGAAAACTTTGAGAATTTTTATCACGAAATATGGTTAAAATTTTCATATATATTGTAGAAATTCTCATAGTTCTCGTACTTAACGTCAGGTGGCGGCTATAGCGCCCAAATGCCAGACGCATTGGTAATTTTTACTATCGCGTTTGGTACATTTTATCAGATCCTTCTCTCAGTGTAGCAGCAGGAGCAATAGCAGCAGCAGCAGCAGCCGCAGCAACAGCAGCAGCAGCAGCATCATCGCAGCAGCAGCAGCAGCAACTTATGTGTTGGTCGGGTCCGCGCCCTGGCACACGCTGATATAGCTTCGCGCGCTTCACGTACACGATCCGCGTGTACAAGTAGCTCGAATCTATTTATAGAGCTTCGTGCTCTCGACTTGCGCTCCGTATATACAACTATATATTGCACACACGTGCATCTCGCGCATATGCGGGCACTAAAGTGACCAGCTTGAACGTATTAGAAACGCACGTGTATTAGATCACAGGTTATAGCGTGTGAGCCGAACGGAATGTCGTTCGTGTGCGTCGGACGACAAACACACATCGGCGAGCGCGACTGCTATATAGCGGATACTTATTTACTATCACAAGAGGCTGACCACGGCGAAGACTCGCTCTCCGTGTTCTCCTAGGCGCGAGCCTGGAGACCCGTCGTCGTCGTCGTCGTCGTCGTAGCCGCCGTCGTCGTGCCACACCTGGCCCCGATTGCATCCTCATGCACCGAGCACTTTTTCTCCTGCTCTATCTCGGTCTCTTTCCTTCTCACTCCCGTCTCTCCGTCCAGCTCTTTCTCGAATTATTCTCGTTGCGAATTTTACCGTATGCATGTTTACTGTTTACACGTGTTGTGGACCAGCTATATGCGGCATGTATGTGTATACCGTGTTGTACTTCGGGCGTAACTCGGGCCGCGAGAGGATCGCGTCAAGTACCGCGAAGCTCGAGCTTCGCGGTACTCGCCTCGAACAAAATGCCGACATCTAAAATCCGCATTCGATTTTCCGGACCTAAATGTACGTTTGTTCAATTTATCGCTGTTATTTTGTTTTCGTTTATTAAAATACAAACGAGGGACGAGAGCAACGCCGCACGTCGAGAGTCGAGATCGCACGTGTACGATTGCACTGAAAAAAAATTAATAGGTGTGATTACCAATCGTTGGTCGGAGTTACCAATATTTTAGTAACTCCAACCAATATTTACTACTAATTTTTCTCAGTGTGCAGAGTGAACCCGAGATATCTTGACCTCCGAGGCGCGTATATAGTACGCAGCCGCGCGGACGGATTTACCGCAAAGTACGAATCGTGTTTTATCGCACGGCCACGGCCGCGCGCGGTCAGAGCGAACTTCGCAGCATCCGGACGCGACGGCGCGAGAGGGAGCGACGGACACTTGGCGCGGGATTCGCGGGGCCGGTATGAAAAGCGAATGACTGAAATATACTGCAGCGTCCGGCCGCGAGTCGCCACGTCCGCGAGGGTCATCGTTCAGGCTCCCGGGCGCGCGAGAGCAACGTGTGTCGGACGTTAAGTGCGGGTCGTTTTCCTCGTTCCCGGGACGAGAAACGAGAGTCGAGTCCTCCTCGTCTAGTCACCATTTTTGGACGTGGCAAAAATGAATCCTGTAAAATTTCGACCGACAATCTCGAAAGCTGCCGCGAGTGCGTTATCGTCGGCAGGCGACTCTCGGTCCATTTCCAGCAGAACAGCCGCGACGGGGCAACATTTTCCGCCGCTCGACGCGCCGATTCTATTTTTAGACCCAACAATTAATGCGCTCGGCCCGCGATCCCCCGTTATCCTATGATAAACAGCGTATCCTGCGCACTTATTGGTCAAGTGGAACCTGGGAATCGTTTCGCGAGGAAACGCGCTGAGTCAGGGTTTATCGGGCGAAATGCCCGGCGCGTGGATGCAGATAGAAAAAAAAAAAGAAAAGAATAAAAGGAAACGGCGATCCTGTTGATGCCTCTCCTTCTCCGATCCTCTTGCGGACAACCGGATTATATCGGTTCGTACCGAGCTTATATCGTCGAGTTACGGAGGCTCTCGAGTCTCTTCACCCTCGACGCACGCAATGATCGCTCGGCGCGCGCGCGCGCGCGCGACAAACTTCTGTTATCTCACGGGAAACCCGCGGTGCGTATCGATCTTCCGCACCTGTTGCTACGATCCCTCGCGATATCAATGTTGCCAATGTTTTCCTCCTCTCCTGCTCGCCGCGCTTCTTTCCCTCGCGTTAGGGCTCGGCCGATCGCGACACCGAACCTGTTTTGCCGGGTTGCGTGAGCTGTAATATGCCTATCAGCCGGAATCTCCTCGTGCGCGCTCGTCCCACTTGCACGAGGCCCTTTAACGTATGCAACACACACGAGCCGCGAGCCGATACTGCGACGTTTTGACTCTGCGCGACGTACATCGTCGTCCCTGTCGATCGGGAAACCCGAGTAAAATGTCGCAAATTCAACACTGAGAAAAAAGTCCATGGGATAACAACGCCCGCTCCGTGCGCCAGTGTGCTATAGCGTCACTGACTGATACACGATTCAACACTAAAGTAGATATACGTAAGACGGCGTTTTCTTATGTCTCGCGCGTCGCGACAAAAAAGTGTCGCATAATCGAGCCGTTAATTCCAATCAACTCGTCGAGGCGGACTGTAACGTGAATCATTAGCGTAATTACTGACTCGGATGATCGAATAATGTCGAAGAAAAGTGTCGGGAAAAAAAGAAAAAAAAAAAAAAAAAAAAAACAACATTATTGCCACTTGGATCGTGACAGAGAGAAAAGCCAGAAAAACCTGGCGAGTGACTCACTCCTGCTGGAAAGTGCTTTATCTTTTTTCCGACTTGCGACGCGAAACAAGAAAAAACTATAATAATAAAAACAAATAAAAGACAAAAAAATCTTCGGTTCAACTAACGCCAACGCATTGGTTACATCGAAGTGACAGAGAGACGGAAAAAGCCACTCTCACGCAGGAAAGTGTTTCTCTTTTTTTTTCTTTCCCCTCCCCCCGCGTCGTCAAAACAAGACCCTGTCTGCAGCGAAGCTGCGGGACGTGGCTACCGATCCGCCGGAAATTTCCGTGGGAAAGTACTATTTCGCGACAAGCTTTAAGCAGTGCGCTCGCTCGCGAGTGTTGCGAGGCTTGTCGAGAGCGTGCGGCGCAAGCGCGCGACTCGGCAAATGCCGCGGTGTCCGAGAGTATCACGACAAAATAACACATTTCTTTGTTATTACTGTAAAAAATAACAGAAAAAATGACACAGCGTCATTATATCACCGACGGAAACAACACATGTCGAAATAATACAAGTAATAATAACACTCTCTTAAATGCCACGAACGAAAATAACACGCGTCAAGTAACACAAGCTAAAACTTCACAAGTAAATATGAAACGGGAATGAATATGAAAAATATGGGGGCTTGAGTTCATCAGCTCTAAAAATTGTTTACTCGTGTTGAGTTTTTGAAATAGAATGATTTTTTTTTTACTTGCGAAGTATTTCTTTATTTTATTTTTTCAAATGAGAATGACAGATAATACATTGTACTACTTCAGCGATAGAAATATTCCATATGTATACTAAAATTTGCGCTTTAGTATGATAAAAATGGATAGTTGCAAGTGTTACAATTGAAAGAAAACGAATGTGAATGGTCACAGCCTGTATATTATCAAATGATTTTATTTTTAAATGTAAAGTCTTGTGTACATCGGTTACTTTACTTCATTTCCGCTTTAGTAGTGACAATATTTTATATAATACTAAAGGGAAAATTTGTAATCGTGTTATTTTGGTGTGAGTTAATTTGACGTGTTATTTCGACGCAGTGTTATTTTGACGTGGAACTGTGTGCGTGACGAGCGCAGTGAGAGAGAAAGAGAGACAGTGTCTCTCGTTTCTCTCTCGCTGAGAATTGCAGAGCGCATAGCGCGTCGTTCGCCGCTGTCGCTTCTGTCGCGCCGGTCGCTCGCTCGGGGTATCAGGTGCGCGCGGGCCGCGAAGGACTGCTCGGGCTCTGCTCCGCGTATACACAGTCCAGCACTTAGCAGCTTTGTCACTCGGACCCGCCGGCCTATTATAATACACCTCGAGCGCCGCCGCCGCCGCTATGCGCTTCTCTCATCCATGCGCTATGCGCTATACGGAATCGTTTCGCTTCTCCTATCTGCTATTTCTTCGCTCCTTTTGCTTATTCAACGTCGCGCAACCCGCGGCCAGATACATCGACATTGTATCAGACCCGAGATAATTGGATTCGCGTGTGTCGGTGTGCGTGTGTGTTTGTGCGTGCGTGTGTGTGTCTGTGTGTATGACTACTGTCCGTGTGTCTGTGTCCGTTAATACGCCGCCCAGTCGTGTGATAGGATGGAATAGATTACAACGGCGAACAAGAGGCCTAGTATATACCGGAGAACCCGGCCAACGTTGATCGGCCAACGATAACGCGAGAATCCGCGAATCGTATAAATTACATTGAATTAATTGGAAATAGTCGCGGGTTACACGGCATTAATCGAGTATTCAACGGATTTTTTTTTTTATATTTTTTGTTTTTTTGTATTTTCTTTTTTGGTTTGCACTGGCGAAGCTGCGCGTCGAGTAGGTTGGACACAGTGGGGATGGATGCGTAATTTTTTTTTAAAGTTTTTTTATATTATCGACAAGTGTTTTGAAATTCCCGCCCATTTTTGGAAATCTCATGCGAATTCGACATAATGCACGGACTACCTTAACGTACTTGATGATAATTGTTGATATGTAGATTTCTCGTACAGGACGTTTAACGGATTTTTCTGGCCGCGACGCGTCCAGTGGATGAATTACAGCGAGGTCGGACGATTACAATGGATAAGTCGGAATTTGTCCGTAACCGGAAGTTACAAGTGTCACGCCCCCATTGACGACTATTTTCCGTTGGGCTGCGTGCGCGGCAGCCCTTCAACCCCTTCGTCGAGTCAACAGGTGCGCCTCGCGCGCCTTTCCTGCCGCGCGCGCGCGCGCGGCGGGGAATTCGCCGCGTGAACGACCGGAAATTTTTTTTCCCTTCTCCCTCTTTCCCCGACGCCTTTACCTTCGTTTCGTTCTCAGTCCGACGCGTTGGCGAACGAGGTGCGACGTGCACTCGGGGGTACGTTGAGGTATATTATATAGTCGTCGCGCGGCTGCACCGGCGCGGCCTACGAATTAGCGACGAGTAACGTCGGCCAGCTAGCAATAAGTACGCGGGCACTTTAGGCGGGCGCGCAACAAGTGTACGCGGCTCATTTGGTATCAGGTGTTCCGGGGATCGAGAGGAGGTGCAAAGGGTTGTTTGCGTTTTTTTTTTCTTTTTTTTTTTTCCTAGACTCTCCACATCTATGCGGGTTGCTCACGTGTTCACCAGCCATTTGTGTCAAAGCGTTCGATGCAACTGTGTTCATTCATCCTGCAGACCAGCTGGAGGAGTTTCGATGGGAATTGCGGACGTGGAATATCGAAATTCCACACTGTTAAAAATCCGGTGTTAAAAACAACACCGAGTCGGTGTCTATATAGGTCCACACCAATCGCGGTGATAATGAGCGGTGTTAACTGAGTCTGAAATACCGACTTTCACCTCAAAAAGTCAGAAGTCCCGTTTTTCGCGAATTATCAACAGATCGAAGCGAAAATTGAAATACAGACGCCAGTAATGTGAATCTCGTTAATGAATTAGTCAGAACTTTGATTTTCGAAAAAAAAAAATTACAGATCAATTACCCGGTAGAGAAATCTGTAATGAAAAAATCGATTTTTTGCTTCAATTTTTTGATAAAAACTGAGAAAAGCGATTAATTTATTCACGAGATAATAAAAAATCACACATGATACCTGCATTCATGCCTTCAAAGCAAAACGTGTTATAATGCTTCGTCGGTAACACAGGGAAAATTTAACGAAACGGCTGGTGTTAATTTAACACCGTAAACAGTGTTAATATTAACACTGCAATAAGTAACACCAGGAAAAAGTCCACACCAGCAGCGTTTGACACCGTAGATTTTTAACAGTGCAGGAAATTAAGAATGATCTTAGCGAAAAGTGCCCGGCAACCGCCGGTGTTGAGTTTTCCGCATTTCGTTTTAATGAGGCGCACGGGGCGGGACAAGCCAGGATTTTAGTGCGCCGGGCGCGCACCATTGCGCCAGAGCTGCTCGCGTCATGTACACGCCGCGAATCGCACGCTGCTGCGGCGTCGATGGTGGCGGCGGTGGCGGCAGCTCTCGCGGTATGCTCTAACTACAACGCGCGGCTTGTGTTTAACAATCATTATTTGCGAGCGCCCGGGTCCTATCCGAGATCGGATCGGACGAGATCGAATCGCGCGCGCGCTATCGCATTGTATTCCCGCGCGCTCTCCGCGGTTTATCTCCCACTCGGCTGTATTTAGCCCCTGCGCGAGAGTCCCGAACGCGCGCGCGCGCGCCCATCTCATAAAGCATCACCCGATTGTGTGTGCGCGCGCCTTCGCCTTTCTCTCTCCCTCTCTCGCGCCTCGACGCGCTCCCGCCGAGAACTTCGGCTCTCTCGGGTGGGCCCTTCGCTTTCCCCGCGTCACCTTCCGGCCCGCCGTAATCCCCGGTTCTTTTTATCGAGTCATCGGAACACCCTCGAACTTAATACTACTTCCCGCGGGAAATTGTTTTCCACGCTCGTGGGAAGCCGACTATATTAATGATCTCATTAACGAAAAACAATTCTCATCGATTCTGATTATCGATTTTTTTTCCATCTCATACAATCGGGAGTACGTTTTTTTTTTAACAATTTCTCGATTAATTAGTTGCAATGCAAAAAAATGTATTCATTTTTCAATTAAAAGGCAGTAAACTCCTGAAAATAAAAATAAAAATGTAATAGCATATCATAATTCGCAGGAACTTCCTTGACGAAGATAAAAATACAAAGCAAAAATTTAACCGCATTATAATTTGCAGGAAGTTCCGAGGCGATGAGGCCACCCTGGCCGGGATGGAAGCTCGCGCGCAGAGTCCACGCGTATATTTCGCTGCTTCGTGTATAGCGACGCGGGAGCGCGCACCTCCGGCACGACCGCGCGGAGTGCAAGGGTTGTATATTCCCCGGGAGAGCGTTATAAACGTCGCGGGTCGAGAATCGAAGCGCGCGTGAGCAAGGGAGTAAGAGAAAGAGAGACGGAGTCGCGTCGCTCGGACTTTATGCGCCGCTCTGCTCTCCTAGTTGGTTGTCGGCTACGCTTCTGCTCCCGCTCGTTGGGCCGCGCTCGTTCGATCGCCTCTCCCGTTGTCGCACACGCGAGGAGGCCCGTCCTCCCTGTTACGAAAATTTACGTTGTTACACTCGACGCTAGTCAGGCTCTGGCCAGGACCGTGTCCTCCGAGTCCGGGCCTGATCGGTGCCGGGCTCGGGCCGAATGTAACACCATCCCGAGTAGAAAATCTGTAGCGTTACATACGCTCCAAATCAGGCCCTGGTCAGGCCCTGACCTGACTAACGCTGTCCTGGCCAGGGCCTGATCAGGGCCGCATGTAACGCTACGGATTTTCTACCAGGGCTTGCGTCCCTCTTTCGCCCTTTCGAATATGCCTGCCGCGCGTTTTTCAAATCGCGCGCGTTTCCACGCGTATAAGTCAACGAATAAAACAAACCGGCACGTAACTCGGAATCGTTTCGTACTAAATAAACTGTAATACCTTCTGTATATACACACCGCAAGGTATTGTACGAGGTATACGAAGGACGTTCCATCTCCCTCTTCGTCTCGCAGCGAGGGGGAAGAGCTGCGGCGACGATTCATCGCCGGCGGAGAATTCAGATAACCATTGGCGCCCGAGAGCTGCTCGGACTGCGCCTTTTATATTCTCACCTACGCGCGTTTATTGCCCGGTGCTTATGTACCGCGCGGGAAGGTGATACGCTGCGTGCGGTGTAATAGCTGTCCGCCACTTCGACCGCTGGCGCGGTCGTATCCACTTTTGTGCGCTGCGGCGGCGGCGAGTGAATACTCGCGGCGCTCGCGACAAACGTACGCGACAATCGTTAAGCCGCGTTGAGGAACGAGCGAGCCAACAGCGATGACATAAAGTCGCGGCGTTGTAAAGTACGGGAGATTCACGAAGCGGCCATGAGCGCGAGCGTAAATTTCGGATTTGAGCGAGTCGCAATGAAAACGGAGGAGACTTTGTAAATTATGCTTTTTTGTCGAAACTCTTTTTTGTCCTCGTGAATTATCGCGTTGTTAAGTGAGTGACGAGTCGACCGCCCGGTGCATTTCCCTCTTCCCGGTGCTTCCGCGTTGAATAGTTCGTTAAGAGGGTTTTGTACTTTCTAAGTTTCGCAGTTTAGTCGTTTTAAGCTTTGTAGTTTAACTTTAGTTCATAAGTTACTTTGTTGCATTTGTTTATTGGAGGCGCCGGATTGTGGCGTTCCTCGACTATAATGTTGTCCCCGTAAGGGGTTGCCTTGCAGGGCCGCGCCTTGTCCCTAGTGCAATAAAGCACTATTCTATTCGATTCTATTCTATTCTACCGGAAACTCGTTTCGAATATTCCTGTGATTTATCGCGCATGGACTTTATGCAAAATTAATCCGTTGTCCGGGGATTTCGATGGATCAGTCGTTTTGTCGAGGTTTCGAGGAATCGCGTCGTACGCCGCGCGAGTCGCCGCACGTTCGACCTTCCGTCGTTATCGGGTTCGGACATCCGGTTAGCCTGGTGTCTTTATCACTCGAATAATCGTGCTCGCTTTCTTCGAACACTTTTCAGCCAGAAATCAAGTACCCAAGGACTCGGGACGTGTTTGTAGTCGCGACACGTGTTTTCGAACGTGAAATCAACCTAATTTTAAGCTAGTGACGGCCTCAAAAAGACGGGAGTTATGCGTTTCACGGCGAACAGCTGATTTGAGCGATTTCTTTGTAGCCAATGTTCTCGAAAACGGTAAAAAATTACTCGACCAAATGTTGTACGTCGATTCTATGACTAGCGCCGAATGTCACTTTTCATACATTGATAATACATTCTGCAAATAGCCTGTTTGAATATATCGCAATATCGCAAGATGGCGGCCATCGATGCGTCTTCTGTAACTCACTTCATAGCGCATATGGCTGAGTATTTGAATGATTTTGAAATTAAATAAATAAACGATGAAAGAAAAATAATGTTGTACAAAATTAAAAAACTCCAGACTGAAAAAGGAGGTTAATTAATGAACAAATTGGGTAAACAAAAAAATGATCCTTCAATTACTCGGTAAGCTCGCGCGGACAGCAACAACGGCGACGGCGGCAGGAAGTCGTCTGGATGAAAAAAGAGCGAGACAGTGGAAGGGAGATAGCCGAGGGACGGTGGAAAGGAAGGGAAAGGAAAGGAAAGGGGGAGTGAAAAAAAAACGAAGGGAATTTGACGTCCGTTGGTAGCATCCGGTGCGGGGGCACCAGTGACGCAATTCACCGGGAGCACTGAGAACGAGGTGCTCGGGACGAGAAAAAGAAATGAGAGAGAGAGCGAGAGAGAAACGGAAAGGAGGTCGAGTGGAAAAAACGTCAAACCGGCGAGTACGAATAAAGAAATAAAATTAGTTCGGCGCGAGGCTGCTGGTTCCGTCCTCCGAAATTTTTCCACGATTCGGTTTGTGTGAAAATTACGAATAAAAATAACTTTTCTCCCGACTCCACTGAAATAATCCCATTTCGTGTCCGCAACGCGGGCGGAAAATAGCTCATTTTTGACAAATGACTCACGCATGCGAAATACGATTTCATTTCCTCCCTAGGGAGGAAATCGGCTCATTTCTGCCCGGCGGGAGAAATGAAAATCGCATTACGCATGCGGATCGTCATTTGTTAAAAATAACCTAATTTTCCGTCCCCGTTGCACACGCGAAATGGAGTTATTTTGCAGTGAAATCGGGAGAAAAGTATAGTACGCTACATGGGAGGGATGCAACTTTTCACCTCGTGTGAATTTCTGCCCCTCGCTTCGTTCGGGCATCAAACTTCACACTCGGTGAAAAGTTGCACTTCCCTCCCTTGTAGCGTAATGTACTATTTCCCAACGAACATCGATTTTCCAACGTTCTCGCAGTCGTCGTGGAGGCGAGGCGCGAGAATTCTCGGTGGCTCGCGCGTCGCGCACAATGGTAACAGCCTCGACGTCGTCGCGGTTGTATATACACGTCGCCGCTGCGGGCGCTCTCCGGTCGTTCTCGGTTGGTCCCAGATAAAAACCTTGTCGACTTCCTGTGCCACCCGCCTTAGCTCAAGGTCGCCTCGTTACGTCGCGGCTACCAGCAGAGACTGCTGCGGAGTAATCGACTGTGCGGACTTGTACATACACGGCGCACTTATATACCCGACACACATGCAACGGCTACAACACGTGTGTATATATATATATATACACACCTCGTTTAAATTTGAACTGAGTCACGTATATTATTCGTACATTCGCATATCTGCGGCTAATCGGCGGGGTTCAACAACGCGAGCCAAGGTTATCGACTGAGCGAGGAAAAAGCTCTCCGCGGCTGCGCGATAACACGTGTTATAGAAGTGATTTTCTCTGACTGCAGTGAAACTGCAAATAAACACTTTTTCGTCGCTTCGACAATTGTTGATTTTGATTTTTCGACGAATTTGCTAGAGCATCATACTCAAGTCCGAAGCGTCCACGAAGGACGCTCGGAGCTGCGAGTGAATCTGACGAATTTTTGTCAGCAGTTCTGTCGGAAACCAAGTCTTCGTGCGTGTCCATGGAACGTAATGACAGTGTCGAAACTCCCAGGGCAATTCCCAGAGAGAGAAAGAGAGGGAAAGGGAAAGAGTCACTCGCCACCAGAACAGATTCAGGAGGACTCAGGAGTCGCGGGACAGGCATTATTTTTTTCTTACTTTCTTTCTTTTTTTTTGTCGGCTCCCAGGAGCCAACTTTGTTGGCGGTAGCTTTGGTGGTCCAACGGTTTGAGACTGACGAATACGGAACTCCGGGAAACGGTTATAACCACTTTGTTTCAAGCTCCGCGGAGCCTCTGACAAATCCGCGGCTTGTAACCCGTATAAAAATATCCCGAAGATTCCCGATTTATGATCGGATCCTGATCGGATCTCCGCAAAGCGCACTGGATCCCGTTTGGGATCCGTTAGGGACTTCGTAAGCTGGGATACCCCACTAGATCCCGATCGGGATCTATTAGGGACTCCACAGTATTTATTTATACATTTTTTTCATTATTATTATGAGAAAGAAATGTGTTATCACCTTCCGTATGCGTGATTTTCTTCGGATTTATGTAACCATTAAGTAGTATTCGAAATGTACCAACACCTTAAGTAACAAATAAGTATGAACATTTCGTGAGGTCTGGATAGTCGAATGGGTTAAGAAGCATACCTCTACCGTCCGAAGGGTCGACGCTTCGATCCCCAGTGTGTGACTAATTTTTCAGCGTTTTTTCAGGTTGTTCATGTGCTAATCAATAGTATAAGTTGTAACGATAAAGAAAATGTAAAAAGTACCGCTGAGAAGTACAATTCTCACATATTCTCCATTAATTTCTGGATTTCTTTCCGGTCTGGAATCCAGATCGGGATCCAGTCGGGATGCCCGACCGGAATCCACTTTCCGAGCGTTTCATATCCCCATTCGGATCTGATTGGATGCCCCACCCGATGCCGAGCGGCAAATAGGGAGTCGGATCAGGATCCAGTCAGATCGCGAACACAATTTCATACATTCGTGACATTTGAGCTGAAAAATATAAAATGCGCTGCTGTTTCAGGTACTAGACGCTCCTATCTGATTCACATCTTATTCCGTTTAGCCGAAGGAGCCAAGTATTATCCCGCGCACGGTAATCAGCAAACGGCGGCGGGGAAGTGGAGGGGGGAGAGGTGCGCGAAATCGTCGATAGGATCTGACCGATTATTCCTGGATCAACGGGGAGAGCCGAGAGCCGGGGACTCCTATTATAGGAGTCGAGAGATCGTGCAATCGATTCGTCGTTCGCGCCGGCCGACCGCCACCGTCGCCGCCGCCGCCGCCACCGCGCACCATGGCCAATTCGTCGGGCGTGATATCGACGCGCGCGCCAGATACCTACATACGTGAGAGAACGCTCGGGGAACGTGCGTGCCTGATCAGCGAGTTCGGAGAACGGAAAGAGGAGAGCGGAAAGCAGCAGCAGCAGCAGCACCCCCTCGTCAATTCGAACTTGGGCGCGCATTGCCGCGCGAATTCAAGCGAATGACCCAAAGAGCTGTCTGCTCTACATTGTACATCGGGTCGCCGCCGTTTTGCGACCATTGTCATCGCGGAACCGAGGCTGCAAATCCGTAGATGAGACACAAATTGGAGTAGTGGTCTCCCAATGAAACTCTCCCGTGGCTCCAAGGAGAACCTGCCTTCCCCCCTTCCCCACGGGTTTTATGAATGAGACGTCTCGCGGGAAGCACGATTCGTCGCGGCTGACTCTTCGAACGGGAGTCCGCGCGGCGCGCGCGCGCGCGTGGTTTCCCGCTCGATCGGCATCGGCCTTCGAGGATGTGGCAAGGCCTGGTTTTGCCTCTCCCTCTCTCTCTCTCTCTCGCTCTTTTTCTGCCTCGCCTGCGATCCCGCGTTTTCGTCACGAGTTCCAGTCAGGGATAGGTATACTCGAATACTTTTTTATTGATGAATAATAAAAATATTCATTATTCATTTTAGTATAAATACTGAATGTACAATGTATTTATTATTCATTTTTGTAATGAGTACTGAATCGAGTTGGATTTATTATCCGTTGTTGAAATGGATGATGAATCTACCTCGATTCAGTATTCATTTGAAAAACTAATAATTCGCGAAGCGAGTATATTCGAAATATCATTTCGGATACTCGCTTCGGTTTCGGATTCACGAAGTCACGAGACACGTGAGAAACAAAAGTCAATTCTTACGAATGAGCAGGCTGGAAAAATGATTGAAAGAAAGAGGAGTACGAAAAAAAAAGAAAAAAACGAGACTGTGGTCCAGTCGGACGGGAGAACACGGCGGAGGCGTAAAAAGTTGAGACTCGGGAGGTGAGCTCGCGGTGAACGACTTTCCCATGAACGGTTTGAGGGTGATGCCGAAGAGTCTCTCGAGACGGGCAGGATGTGCCAGGACCAATCAATTGTACACGCCGATCTCTTTCTTCCCCCACTTCTTCCTCTTCGTCTTCTTCTTTCCCCTTCGCCTTCTTCTATCATTCCCAGTGTATTCGTTACAGTTTCCCTCGAAGAGTGCGGTGCCATTAAGGGGAATCATTTCTTTTGCCGGTCACCGCCAAGGCCATTTCATTCGCACCGAGAAAAATCGTTTCATCGATTCAATGAAGTTTTACTGAAATCTTAACCTATGAAACATTTCATTGGATTCAATGAAATAATATTCTTGAAGTAGTACTATATTTTTATTGATTGACCTGAAAGTTAATGAAATGTAGCGTCATTGAATCAACGAAAACGTCTCCTTGATTGTTTTCTTTGAAATTCAAGAACACGATTTCATTGGAAATAAGGAAATATTTCATTGAAATCTATGAAAACAAATCGAATGAGGCTCTTGTCTTTGAATCAATGAAACGATTTTTCTGGGAGCATGAACTCAATTCGACAATTCCGACCAAACAACACAATTAAAATGTTTGTTTTAAATAGTCAACATTAAAAAAATATATAAATGGATGACAATTCTCGGAAGGTCGCGTTTCTAGGAAAGCATCGACTAAAACTGGAGTAACCGAGGCGTCGATTAATTGAGCTGGGTGGCGCGAAGTCCCGGACAATATATCTTCGCGGTGTTATTCCGCGCGCGTATACCGTTCGAAGATCGTGAAAGTGTAAGAAATCACGTGGCGAGCTAGCGGCGAGCGAGAGCTCGACTCGCGGATCGCGAAGATCCTCTCCGCCCGGCCGTCTCTCCGTATATACAGTCTCTGCACTGTCCGTGCGAGGCTTATCGTGCGACGAGATCGATAAAAATGCAAGGTGGCACGCGGCCGTGCGGCCGGCACGTTGGCTGCTGCTTCTGCTGTTGCTGCTGCTGCTGCTGCGGCTGATGATGGCCTGAGCAAGCTAGCAGGCCACGACGACAACGACAAGGAGGAAGAAGAAGAAGAAGAGGAAGGAGGGTGGGCGGACTAGCAACTAGTGCACGTAAGGCTTGGCTATATCTATGTAATGCTGCCAGGGATGGGCATACTCGAATACTTTTGATATTCGAATATTAAAATAATACCGAATAAAACCTGAGACAGGGTTTATTCAAAAATGAATACGAAATTGAGGTCGATTCATTACTCAATAAAAAATGAATACGGAATTGAGGGGGATTCATATTACCCATTTCAACAACGAATAATAAATCCAACTCGATTCGGTATTTATTCTGAAAAATATAATGAATCCAACTCGATACAGTACTTATTTAAAAAATGAATAATGAATCGAATATTTTTATTATTCATGAATAAAAAAGTATTCGAGTATGCCCATCCCTGCTAGCAACTAGTGCACGTAAGGCCTGGCTATAAGAAGAAGAAGAGGAAGAAGAAGAAGAAGAAGAAGAAGAAGAAGAAGAAGAAGAATAACTGGATGCCAGTGTCGGGCGCGGACGCCCGCTGGACTCTGGACCTGCATCGCCAGACGCTAGAAGAGCTGCTCTCCGTCCTTATTTCCAGTCGCCGCTGTGTAGAAATAGCAGCACGCGCTGTCGCTGTAGAGCAGAGTGCGCGATCGCTCAGGCGCCGGCCTCGTGTTTCCAATGTCGGAAGAAGCGCTACGCTCAGCCGGGATCCGCGCGTCACGCTGGCTTCGAGGGAAAATATGCCTCTTTTACGTTTTCGCGGCACGCACAACGACATCGGTTTACATGTGTAGACGAAATTCCCAAAAAAAAAAAAAGGTAACCGAAAAATCCCAGAAATTCCGCGACAGTCGCGACGCATTCATCGACGGGGAGAAATTAAGAGACAGGTCAATCCGGGGGTTCATTTCACTCGCGCGCGAGCGACGCGACGAGACTTTCGTGAGAATCCGCGACGGGCGCGTTGCTGCGGCCGGATTGATCATTCCGCTCACGATCGGCCGGAGCAGCAGCAGCAACAGCAGCAGCAGCAGCAGCAGCAGCCGCGCGTGGTGTGTGCATATGAGCGTAAAGTGTCGCGTGGTGCGCCGCTTGTTCGCTCGCCGCCGCGAGTCGCGATGACAGGGTGCGAAAGGAGAGGAGACTCGTTTGCACACATATCGTCGTGTTAAAGGACACGCTCGAGCGCGACAAGGTGCGCGCGCCGCGAGCTTTCTCGGGCGGCGCACGCGTGCTCTCTCGCGTGCTCTCTCGCGTGTCCGATCGTGCGTGCCCGAGATCGATCTTCCGCGCGATTCGTGGGAGGTCACCGGAGCGGGAAGAAAAAAAAAACATTTTTGTAGTAAAAAAGAAAAAAAAAACAAAAAAATCACCTCCATTGATTAAGGATTCTACAGAGCTTCACACTGGTCAAATGAGTGCTGACTTCAAAAAATAATTTCTGCATAGTTTTAAGTATCTGGTATGATTATTTTGAATGGTGATTTGTTTGCCAGGTATGTTCTTAACCTGGGGAAAATCGGATTGCAACGGATTTGCAACAATTCAGTTGCTTCGATTCAATTGCGTATGTCAAATGAACTAAATCTCATTTTAAGCAAAAAAATGTGATTTGATTGAATAAAATAATTTCAACCATATATAAATGGTTGATAATACCAAACGTTTTTCTAAGTGCAGAGGAACGCGGGAAGACAAAAAACTTTTACTGCAAAGAAGAGAAAAAAAAAATCGCCTCCATTGATTAAGGGATCGAGCAGCGAAGCAGGAAGAGGACTTCGTTCCGTCGTTCTCGGGCCATTATCTGTTATTCGTATTCCGCCTCGATTCTCTGCCGTATATAACAGCGAATCGGATCGTCTTCGCGCCGTATTACAATACAGTTACGTGCGTGCGCGGCGACGATCGACGATATCCCGTATAATCTCGCGATTATCCACCTGATCGAGGACGATCGCCGTTGCCGGACACTCTCGAAGTGACGGAGAACGAGTGTCCGAGGGAGCGAAAGAAAGAGGGAGAGAATAGTCTCCCGCGCTCGGCATTGTTACCGATGCTGCTGACCGGTAACATCGGGAGAGCAGCCCGCGCGCTCTGCTCTCGAAACACAATGAATTTATCGATGGTCTTTTGCCGCCGCATCTGGTTTTACCGTTAGAGCACACTGCGCGGGCGTTATACGTGCTGGCCCTGCCGGATCCCTCCTTCTTCTTCTCCGCTCTGCGCTTCGCTTCGTGAATCGAGAGAAAAAAAATCGGCTAGGCTCTCCACGGGTTTGCTCTCCCCGCGGCTACCAAAGTGTGTCGGCGCTTGAGCAATCGCGCCTGTCCTAGGCATATATATATATCGGGTGTGTACGTATATATATACCAAAGGTATATTTATACATACACTTCAGTTCATTTAATGGCTGTTTTGAAGACAGTCAAAAAAAAAAAACGTCCCTTTAAAACATGATTGAGACACTACATAAAGAATGTCTTCAAAATAGCCCTTACATATATCCCTCTACATTATAAAATGATTTTTGGTTGCCGTGGCAACCAAAAATCATGTCACAATGCAAACGCTTAAGGCGCGCGAGCCGTATAACCTTCTAGTATATATGTATATATATATATTGTACGGAAAGAAAGAGAGACAGAGAGACACGTCGAGTTCCATTCCACGATATACAGTTACCGATCCTTCGCTTTATATCTATTTATTCGAGTTTTTTCGCGACGAGATTTTTTGCCGGGAAGTTTCTATTTTCCGAGTGAATGGACATAATGATAGCGTCGAATTACGTTAATATTAACGCGAGTCGAAGGACCGATTTTATGCGGTGTTCCCCTCGATTCGCACGGCAGAAGTGCCATTATTATTAGCGCTCTCTCTTGTTTCAGACGCCGCGTCTCGCGGGGTCTCAGATTTTAATATTAATATCAACGCTGCTGCGCCGTTACCACTTATAGAAATCTCATTCGTTGTGGCTTTAACAAATAGCCAGGTGTGATACATCGTAAGGTACACCGACAGCCGCGAGAAATGAGATTTTCCAAGTGCTCCGATAGTCCGCATTACCGCTCGGCGTATCGATTCCGGGCCTCGGATGCACAAAACGATGATTGAATGGTTTATTTCCGACGTTTCGGCGAGGAAGAAAAAATTACGGCGAGAACCTGAATATTGGAACGAGAAAGCTAACCGAGGCATCCCAATCGATGTAGGACAATTCGTGTTCGAATTATCGTCCGAACATTCATCGTCACATCGTTATATATAGCGATGCAGAAATTTCCAGCTCGCGGGTCCAGCTGGTTCCTGCCTGGAATCCAGTGTGATGTCCAGTCGGTTTCCCAAAATGAAATGTAATGCTCGCAGAATGGAGTCCTATCGGGATACCCGACTTAATCTGGACATGGATTTTATTTCCAAATCTATATCCATCTAGATTCCTGCGGGAACTCCCTGTTTTGGGTACCTATCCCTGCAGAGACCCTAACTTCACTAGTTTATTGATTTCGTTGCCAAATTGTCATCCATCTGGATTTTTTGCGAGGAATCCCGTTTTTGGGAATCCCCACAGCGTCTCTAACATCGTTTCCGTTTCCAAATCCACTTTCACTTGGATTCCTGCCTGGAATCCCGTTTCGTGGACACCCACATCAGGATCACTCTGGATCCTTACAGGCAGTCCGGATTTGGGGAATCCAGATGAAACGCCGATCGGAATCTGATCGTAAATTGGGATTCCACAATAGATTTTCTGCACGGGTATATCCAACCGTGACATTGTTAATCATTTTTCAAATTTCAAGACCGCCATTGGCTGCGATTATTGAGACGCAATTCCCGTATCTACGTGGCTCTCGTTTTCCCGAGTGAATCATTTGAATAATAATGATAATGCTGGAGGTAGATAGGAACGAGAGCGCGAATGCCATATAGCGGAGTATACGCGAACGTATCTTGATGAGAGCGAAATACCGAAGTGTCTCACTTCGTGGCCGGCGAGCAGTCGGGACTCGGACACGCGGACGTTGCGTACGCCGCGCGTTTATACTCAACGTGTATACATTTTGTTTTGCACGGATTTATTTTATTTTTGACTTTGGGTTAACGCCGTGCGTTACTTAGTCCGCCGCGTATACCGACTTAGGGGCGAAGCGATCGGACAGGGACAGAAGACACGTTTCGCGATGTCGTGATTCGTACTTGAGTTATTCGAAGCGTATCGGTAGGCAGGTCTATAAATTACCGGTTGGCAGGTCCGTACGTTACGAATTTATCGAAGTTGAACATCTTTCCGGCAACTATATATGTATAAACACCGACGTACACTGTAAGTAACGTACCGAGCGTATACCGCGAGTAAATCCCGAGTTGTGCGTTCCACGCTCGCACCGATATTGCCGCACGTAAGTAATGGAAGTCTGGGCGCGGATAACTCGCGCGGAGTTGGAATTAATCTCGCGTCACCGGAATTACTCGAGCAACTGGCCGAGCATCGCAGCAGCAACGCGGTGAGAAAATTAGTCGACGTCTCCCGGTCGGCGCTATTTTCTTCTCTCAATTTTTTCCACCTATTGTTTTTTTTTTTGTTATCTTTCTTTACTTTTTCGGTTTCTTCGCTTATCGTAAAACCAGAACCGGATGACTTTCTTATTTCGTGCGGCGAACGCGCCGGATTCTCCGGTGCTCACCCGATAATTGATTTCTTTCGATAGCCTCTCGCCGGTCGCCCGCAGTCGTCGTCCATTCTCTATTTTCTTACGTCGACGTTCCTGGAAGCGCGGAAGTTCCGTCGACGCTCCTCCGCGGCTTCGCGAGATTATCCGCTGTTCTCCTCCCTCGGCGACGGTTTTTAGAGACTCGGGCCGAGCAGGACGATCGTTCCCAGACGACGGAAAATCGTTACGCACATTCGACCTGGATTTTTTCGTCGGGACAACCGATTATTTCTTCCGCCGTTGAAATTCTCGCGAGCGAATCTCGATTCGACGGCGAATCGACGCGCGGTGATTATCTTCGCGTTGCGATCGGGGAGTCGCGTCGAGTGATTGATCGCAACGCTCAGAGAGGAGAGATAGGTGCGCGCGCGCGCAGTTTCTGTCTGTAGATCGGGTACGCGTCGATCCAACAACGCCTGCTTTTTCCCCGGGTGCTTATTAACTCGCGTTAATGGGCTGAAATTATCGGCTATCGATGATATCACGCCCGCGTGAACTCGAGCCTCCTCGTTTATTAATATGTAACGCACCGAGACTGTATATTTAGCGGGAAATCGAAAAATCGCGATTAGCCGATAAATTGACCACCAACGAAGCTGCTCTTTCTCTCTCTCTTCCTCTACGATTGTATCGTTTTCTTGTAATTGCTTCTTTTTTAGGTTTCTATTTTCCCAGCTTGAATTCAATAATTCATTAATTGTTCTTTTTCAAGTCCATTTCTTAAAATAGACTTAAAAAATCTGTAAAAATGATAGAGCGCGCGTGCACTGTTAAAAATCCGGTGTTAAAAACAACACCAAGGCGGTGTCTATATAGGTCCACACCAATCACGGTGTTAATTAGCGGTGTTAACGCAGTCTGAAATACCGACTTTCACCTAAAAAAGTCAGAAGTGCCGTTTTTCGCGAATTATCAACGGATCGAAGCCAAAATTGAAATACAGTCGCCAGTAATGTGAATCTCGTTAATGAATTAGTCAGAATTTTGATTTTCGAAAATAAAAATTACAGATCAATTACCCGGTAGAGGAATCTGTAATGAAAAAGTCAATTTTTTTCATCAATTTTTCGATAAAAACTGAGAAAAGCGACTAATTTATTCACGAGATAATAAAAAATCACACATGATACTTGCATTCATGCCTTTAAAGCGAAAAGTATTACAGTGTTTCGTCGGTAATACAGGAAAAATTTAACGAAACGGCTGGTGTTAATTTTACACCGTAAAAAGTGTTACTATTAACACTGCTATAAGCAACACCAGGAAAAAGTCCACACCAGCAGCGTTTGACACCGTAGATTTTTAACAGTGTGCGCACCGCGCGTCTGTTGTAACAATAATATCATCGACTCAGCAGCCGTAGCAGCTCTCTCTGGATGCACAAGCCCGGACAGCAGCCCGGCAGACATCGGCGGGCCCCGGCGTGCCCGAGACGCGTCCACTCTGCTATCCAGGTGTTGAGGCGCAAGTGGGCCGAGCGCGAGGCCCATAACCCCGCTGTAAATAAAACACTGCGTTTTGTGGTTTACGATTCTACGATTGAAACCTATGCTATATATATAGAAAACGCAACGCTGCCATCGACTGGCTCAAGTTCCAACTGGAACATAACGGCGTCGGGAATAACTCGACGACGAATCGACATAAATTGCTCGGCAGTCTGAGCGACGCCTTCGTTTTTTCTTGACGCAGCGACGTAAAGACCACTCAATGCTCCGAGATAAATCAATTCTACGGGGAGCGAACGAGAGTTATTATTCTCCGGCTTATACCTGTTACACGATTACGTTCGTGATATCTGTATTCGCAACTCTCGGGTAAATGTCGGCATTGTGGACCCCGCGCGCGAATATCAATTTGCAGTCGTTTCAGCGTCGCAAAGTAGCCGATACACTGTCAAAAGTCCGCAGTGTTAGGAGTCCAACATAAATATATCGATTATGTGAATCTGACACTCTGGAAAGTACAACTTTTAACATCAGGTGGGTCAAAACTGATGAAAAGTCGACAGCAATTAAGGGATCGTCACAGTGTGACCCTCCGAAAAATCAATGATTTTCGCGAATTTTTTTTGTTAAGTTGTAATGAACTAATCGGTCTGGTTTTTTTTAAATAAATAAGTACATTCTTGAAGAATACAAAATGATTTTTTTTATGTGCATTTCTTTAATGTATAATAATGATATAAATTGTTTAAGTAGCTCGTGTAAAAAAAAAGGTCCTGCATTATGTCCACGATTGCGGCCGCAATTTTGATCTGAACCAAAAATTTCAAAAAGATTATTAATCTGTAGGAAATTCGCTATCGCGCTATGAGAGCTTTTTTTTTTTGAAATTTGACAAAATGGCGGCGGTTTGAACGAAAATGATCGAATTTAGCCCTTTTTTTCGACAGTTTTTCGTTAAAAAAAAATAGGAAGATTTAATAAATAAAAAAAAGCTCTCATAGCGCGATAGAGAATGACGTTAGAAATGTTCTCTCAAAATTTGAAATCGATATCGTCATAACTCTTCATTTGAGAGTGGACACCGTTTTGAAAAACAACATTCCGTGAAAAACGCGTTTAAAGTTTGCACACGCCACTGTCACGTTGCAATCCCTTTCTCTAAGAAAGGCTGTAGCGACCAAAATAATTCGAATTTCGATAATAAAATTTAACAGAATGTTTATAACCGTGTATACTATCCGATAATGAAAAAAAAAAAAAAAAATCGATTTTTTTTTTATTTCACACTGACGATCCCTTAACACTCTGGATTTCTAACAGTGTCTCGAGGTATCGATCTCGCGCGAAATTGTCCGAAGAATTTGCGCCAACGTGATCTCGCGAGCTCGCGGACAGCGTGCCGTTGATCTATTTTGCATTTCTCGATCGCCTTGCAAGGCTCTTTGTGCGCACCGGAGACAATGCCCTGCGTGCAGGTGCGCACGCGCCAGTCAACTCGGCCTTATCCCAAGTGTCTCCGGGCCGCCGCCGCCGCGATCTACAGAGCTACGGAGCAGCCGGTGTTACCGCCGCGTGATCTACGAACATTCGCGCTCCGTCGTACCTGGCACACGCGTTACACCTACGTATAGATATCTCGACGACTATCCAGCAGTCGGCTGGCGTCGTCGAGAGAAATGAAAAACACGTATTTCACAAGCGAATCCGCATTCACAATTCATAATCAATCTGCTGATTGCAATCGACAAATTAGTTATCGGCGAAAACACAGCAGGCTTTCTGGCTGTTTGCACATTTTCCATTTTTTTAATTCACTTTGAATTTTGTGAATGTTTCCATGTAAAAAAAAAATGCAGGTGAACACGCCGGGACTGCTTTAAATTCGAGCGTTGGAAATGTACTTCGACCGACGATTGGGTGCGTTTAAAGCTAAACCCAAGGATCGAGCGGGTAAACCATATTGCGGTAGGTCAGCGGCCTTTCCAGGGAGAAGATAAATAATCATCGATAGATCAGCGAGGAGGATCCCTCGGCTGGCAGATGATTCCTTCGGAAGCCGGCATTTATGTAGATATAATCGACGGGTTAGAGTCGAAACCTCTCTCTTTTTCTCTCTCGAGAGAGAAAGAGCGAGAGAGAGAGAGAGACACAGAGGGGCAACGCACGAGTCGAGAGATCGGATAGAATGAATAGCACGACGAGGGACGACTGTACAGGTGCAGCGGGGCTGAGGGTCCGCCGCGTGCCGCTCGTTCTTTGCTTCTCTTTCCCTCCCTCTCTCTTTCTCTTTCTCGCTCTTTGTCGCTCCTTCGGTCTCTCGGCTCACACAGAGGAAGGAAAAGGAAGAGGAGAAGGAGGAGGGTAGTCGTTCTCGGCCTACACACACCCGTTAACCGTTGGCCGCTCGCGGCCGTTCTGCCAGCGCGCGGCACAACCGCGACTCGTCCCGAGTCACGGGACAGTAGATGCCAGAAGCCGAGGCGAGGAGACGCGCCGCGCGAGAGACCGAAAGAAACATCTTGGGATTAACCGATGGCGCGTGCCACTAGCAGTTCTCCCCGGCCACAGGTGGCTTCACTTCAAACACACCGACTCGCACGCACTCTTCGCGTACAATAAACACACGCATACCTATTTATCCATACCTATATATATATTTCTATAGTGAAGGAGAAGAAGTTATTCATGAATTCCCTTCTTCTCTCGTTCGTCTGTCGACAGTCGGCATTCTCGCATTGAAGAAGCTTCGAAAGGAGTTCGACACCTTCGGCCGTCAATGTCACATATTTAACGGCGACCTCGTATACAGGGTGTATCATAACTACTAGTTCATCAATTGGACTTAGGTAGATCAATGACAAGGCGAACAAAAAATCATTAGGGTCAAATGTCGTCCGGTCAAAATTGACCGAGTTATTAGCGTTGCAAGTTGAACTAATGACAGTAAACTGATGCAAGAGAAAAAGTGAGAGCATGTTGAGAACAGGGCGAAAACAAAGTGAGAGTATGTTGAGAACAAGGTGATAACAAAGTGAGAGCATGTTGAGAACAAAGCGAAAACAAAGTGAGAGTATGTTGAGAACAAGGTGATAACAAAGTGAGAGCATATTGAGAACAAGATGGTAACAAAGTGAGGGGCATGTTCAGCTCCGGCTTGACTTCGATGCTTTTTCTGCTAATAACTCGGTCAATTTTGACCGGCAACATTTTACCCCAATGATTTTTTGTTCGCCTTGTCATATCTACCTAATCCAATTGATGAACCAGTAGTTATGATACACCCTGTACAGTGACTGAGCATCACGAGGTCCGATAATGTTATTTATTTATTCCAGCGAGATACCGGAGATGAGTTTTTCCTAATGAGTCGGTCAGACGTGTCGTGTCGCACTACAGGTGCAAGTTGCTCATTCGCGGTCACCCTTTTTCGATTCTCTTATCTGCTCGGTGGAGATACGAAATGATAATCGAGGCAGATGTAACCGTTTCTCAATACTATTATTTTATAATTGGTATTAATGAGTCGCGAAATCGGAGTGAGGAATATCGTAGGCTAGTTGATTCGCGACAAAAAGCTGGAATTAACGCGAACACTTGGCTGCTGAGTTTACTGCACTCACCGGTTGCCTTGAGATCCGCAGGCTCCGAGCTCGGGTGTTCCCCTTATCAGCGAGTCATTGCACTCCCTCTCTCTCTCTCTCCTCTTCTCTCCATGCTCCAATAGCCCCGACGATTTTTGTTAATCAACAAGACACCATAGACTACAGTGTCACAGATTACCGCTCTCATTTACCCCCGTGTACAATCAACGCACACACGTCTCGCGTCCATTATGCGCTATAATTCCCGCAACAAGGTACGTGCGTAAAGAGCATTAATGCCCGAGAGCTCGCGTGAGTACGCGTAATACACTCAGCGGGCTCGGAGGGCCAGCGGCCTCCGGAGCCACTTACAGCTCTAATCAGACGATGTATGTTATGCATACACCACAACGCATATGAATATTCCAATGACTGGTCGTAAAGCTCTACAGACGTTAACCAATGAATTTATAACATTTTTGTTTTTTACGAAATCTACAATTCGTTCCGAGTCTACGATCGATTTTTCCCGGGAGTTGGAGGATGTGTCGTGATTTAAAAAAAAATATATACAGAGAAGTAACCGGTCCAATGAATATATACAATTATTCGTTGAATAAGTGTATACATTCGACCTATCGAGGAATCCACAACGAATTGTCCGTGAGAACTCGACTCCCATCCCGAAGACGTCCGCATAGCCGCGGTCGATCCTCGTGCTCGTCGCTCGCAAAAAAAATCCGCGAAAAATGCCAGCGTAGAATTTCTCCGCGCCGCGACTTTACGAACCGCGAAGTTACATAATGTATCGACTGGGATGTTCGCTCATCGGCCGCCCCGCAAGAGCCACGTGAGACCCGAGCAGGAGCCAGCGGGGCCGCGCCGGAGCAATCACGTTGCACTTCGCTTTCGACAAATCTCCGGGACACGGTCCGCGCCGAGTGGCAGGACCATAACCATTGCGCAGCGAGAGCATCGCGGCTTCTGTATAAGCAGCGCGAGCTGCTTGTACAGCAGCCGCTGCGTAGCTCTCGGCTCGTAACTACACGTGTAAAGTCGTGCAACAGTCCTTTACTATATACAGGGTGATTCAGAATGATTTTCCGATTTTTCCGGCAAGCCACAACCAAGATCGGTCCTTGCAATTTCCAGCAATTTTTTTTTTTTTTTAGTTGTGTTAATCGCTTGATTACACAAATTATAAATTTGAATAAACGGACCAATCGGAGCAACGTATTTTGTCAAGCCGGAAGCCCAGGGAGCCCTGATTGGAGCATCTATTTAAAGAATTAGCCAGCGAGGAAGAACCTTGCGATTTTCGATGAAAATCAATGTCCGATTTTGCGAAGTTGAAAAACCATATCCGATGGAAAATTTCCCGCTGATTCCAAAATCATCGTTGGTTTGCGCAAAAATTCGAAAATTCGAGGAGTAAAATGCGAAAAATGGTTTATCACGTTTTTCGAATTTTAGCACTTCACTAAAATCCATATAAATTTTTCTTGGCTCAATGAAATCTGGATTTTCTATTTGCACTCGAAAGATAACTTTTTAACAAAGAGAATTCTGCCAAGTGGTACGCGATATCTCGATTTTTCTATTTTTTGCCGATTTTTAAAGTTGACCCTCAAAAATCGACAATTGGCAAAATCGCGACAAATGGGGAATACCCATTCTGAATCACCCTGTACACATACCCGGGGACTAAAGTATCGCAAGTATAGTTTGTACATATATATACGTATAGACAAACACGTACGTATGTATATATATAGAGACAATTGTGCTCTGTGCGAATAGGACGCAGACAGCGCGCGCGCGGGCTTCTCCACGCGTTCCTCGCTCGAGCAATTTCTTGATGCACATTGTCACGCGTTGTTAAGCTTTGAGTACCGCCATTACGCCGTTGAGTCCGCGGTTCGGACTCTCTGGTAGCTCCGGCGCGGCGGCAGTTAGACCATAGGCCAACTGTTAGCCAGACGAGAGGCAGCTACCATTGGGATATATATACAGCAGCGGCTACTGTGCCTCGCGCGCCGTGCACCACAGACAGCGGAGGCTGCACCGAGAGTATCGAAGCTGCTGCTGTTGCTGCTGCTGCCGTGCAAAGCAGCGCTCGAAGAGGGTGAAGGCACGTCCCGTGCTCGCCAACAGCTACCGCGAGAGTACCAGCCGGCCCGGGCTCCTCGGTTGCTCTCCGCGCGACTGCGCGAGCAGCGCAGCTACCAGCGAACGCAGCGGCCGCCGCCGCTCTGCAAACTACTCTACTGTTCCATACTGGCGCGCTCGCGCGCCTATTACTATTTACGTAAGAGCTATTGCCTCTCGCGCGCTTCGAGCTCGCCGGCAGCTCGGACTCAAAGCTCCGCTGCTGCTGCTGCTGCTGCTGCTGCTGCTGCTGCTGGTGCTGGTTTATCGCGGGGAGAAAAAGTGATCCGAGGATGCACGGCGATCGAGCCACTTTTCCTTTCGGATTGCCTCGAGATTTAGCGATCCACGGATATTCCGATCTGTGTTGTATTCATTTTTCTCGACGGTCCAAGCTACTTTTTGACAACATTTTTTTTTTACCGAACCATTTGTAAAAAATTGGTTCACCGTCTGGCATACCGCTTTGTTTTTCGGTTTTTCGAAATCTCAACTTTTCCCAGACTTCAGGTTAACCCAGTCTAGTGAAAAAGAAAGAGACGAGTGTTGAAGCACCTGCTGTGGTTCCCGGGACTCGAGGAGGCTTCACGGGAGAGTTATTCATCCTCGACGAAGAAGAAGAAGAAGAAGACGCGGGGAGCGGCCGCGAGGGCTGAGTCGTGGGGGTAGTTAGTAAAGTACGCAGCGTTCAGGGCCCATAAACAATGGGTTAGCGATGCGTATAGTACGTACTGTGCCAGTTGTTACTGCACGCGGCTATCGCGGTAGCGATGCTCGTCCCGAGCGGTTCCAACTCCCACGGTGAAGACTGCTCGACTATGCTCGACTGCTACGTACCGTCTTCGCAAAGGACGCAACGACGTCGAAGAAGAGAGAGAGAAAAAGAAGGGAGACGAGACTCGTGGCGGTCTTTACGCCTCTTTTCCGTCTTTCTCTTCACTTCGTTCTCCACGTTCTCCACGTTCTCCACGTTCTCCTCGTTCCTTCACTCTCACTCGTTCGCCAATCTTCGCTTATTCACTTACCCGCTTGCTCAACCCACTTTAACTTATCCGTCGGGATGCTTACTTACGACCCGACGAAGCCGGGCAAAGACGCATGCGTATTTCGCGTCCAGAGGCCGCAATCTCGCTCGACGTTTACGCTGTGTACTCGCTACATTCCATCTTCCATTAGGAGGATCTATGCGCGGGCCTAAACGTCCGGCTGTCGAGCTGGCAGCATCGGCTACCGGACTGCTGGCCACACTCGGGTGGAATATACTTTGCGTGCCGATGCCTCTTGTCCGGGCGAACGCGGCTTTGGAAATACGAGGGAGAAGGTAGAAAAGTCGAGGGTTCAGTCGGGTCGGTGCGGCTCTCGCGGCTCGAGCAAATGCGCACGGCGCGAATGCGTCATCACTGGTCCCAATCAGCCTGTAACCCTGTTGGGCGTTGCGAGCCCTTCGAAACGAGATTCCTAGGTTGTATTTATATGCCACACACCGCGCTAACAATATTCCCAGTAGGGACCCGGGTTCAAATTTAGACCCTCTTCAAAACCTAAATTTGGTCGTTCCGTGAGGTTACCAAAGGTTCTTGACACTCCTCAGAACCTCCGAGAGTGGCATATCTGAAGGGTTTCAATTTCAACTCGAGCAAACGTCCGTGTTCTTTTGGATCCGAAATATATTTCCACTCAATTGTGTTTCACAGAAAGGATTTTATGCGTGAATCTTCGCATCCCTTCGGATATTTTTAGCTCGCGGGGCTACGAAGAAAGAGCACACGTGACGAGAAAACAAAATTCCCAATGGTTTGCCTTGAGTTTAACCTAATGACCGATAATCCAAGCCCGCGGCAAACTCACCGATCTCGATGCAGTACAAATATCTCGGTGCACACAAAATGCGCGAGTTTGTATTCGATATTTGTGCCGGAATTTCTTCGCGGCACACAAACGTCGGAAGGCAGACGCAGGATTATCGGTAATGGGAGCAAATGGGTCTGAAGGCAGAGGAGACGGAAAAATGCGGTTGAAATGAGTTCCTCGCTGCTTCGTTTCGTGAAACGCACGAAAAAAAATCGATTCGACAAGGTCGAGAATGCGGGAATGGTAATACGAGAAGAGAATCAATGATTGTGCGAGTGAAGAGTTGCAAGAGGAACGCGGAGAGGCTTTTAGTGGCCGCGTTGCGATTCCGGGAGATCGTTTGTCCGAACTGACGAAGCGTTAAAGGGCGAAAGGGAACGCGAGAGAGGGCACGAAGCTCGGAATATAATAAGCGCTGCTCCTGGTTCCCATCATATAACCTGTCGAAGCACCCGAGCACCGCTCATGGGACTTGTTCGCTATTCCACAACTCGGCCACCGAAGCCTTCGTCGTCTACCCGTACGACCGAGCGTAACGAGGAGGAGGATTCCCAACGTTCCCGCGGTTACCATGCGACTATTACGCAAATACCAAATATTTCTCTTGCTCCCCCCGCGGTAACACATCAATATTTCATCTATCGATAAATCTCCGATTTGATCTCCGTGTAATTCATAAATAATTTACGAGACACGCGCCTGGAATTTTCCCGCGAGGTGTGAATTCCTTATCGGTCTTACGGGCCTTATCGATGATTTTTATTGACTATTTATCCCGGCCGCTAAAATCGTGGGATCTAATTCAGAAATCATGATTTTCAGGTTCATAACCGCGAAGTATGCGTTCGCGTCTACCTGTGCAGAAATTTCCACTTGGATTTCCAGAGTCCGATGTCTAGTCGGTTTCCCAAAATGAAATGTAATGCTTGCAAAATGGATGCCTATCGGGATGTCCGAATCCCGATAGGAATTCGGATAGGATTAGGATAGGATAGGATAGGATAGGATAGGATAGGATAGGATAGGATAGGATAGGATAGGATAGGGTAGGATAGGATAGGATAGGATAGGTTAGGATAGGATAGGATAGGATAGGATAGGATAGGATAGGATAAGGGTAGGATAGGATAGGATAGGATAGGATAGGATAGGATAGGATAGGATTAGGATAGGATATGATAGGATTAGGATAGGATTTTATTTCCAAATCTGTATCCATCTTGTTCAACTCCCGTGTTTTTGGTACAGAGACCCTGGCTTCACTAATTAATTGCCTCCGTTGTCAAATTGGCATCCATATGGACTTCTGCAATGAATCCTGTTTCTCGGTGGCGCCTTGGGACCACAATAGCGCCGCTTGAGCGTTTTCTCTTGCGTCTCTCGCGTCATTTCCACTGGAAGACGAGTAGGGCCGACGAGAGCCGACGATCTCGGTTAAAGGTTCCGAGTGATTTCTCATCGCGACGATTTTCTCCGGTGGCCCTGTTGGGTCGGTCGCTCGTGTTTTTTGTCTCTTTCTCCCGCGGTCACCGCCCACCTTCGCTCTCGGCGCAACCAAATTACAGCTCATTCTTCCTTTCATTCATAGCCGCTGCGGCGTCTCGTGGCGACCCACCCGACAGGAGCTGCGCGACAAGTTGCATGGCGTCGTTGCTTCACGAGGAGCAATTCTTGCAGCATTTTACCGGACACTGAAAGATACTACGTAGAAAAGAGTGTATGTGTGTGTATGTATGTATCTATATATATCTCGGGACTCGGGTACGAGGACTGCCCGGTGAACGTTTGATTGCAGGGAGCATAGCGGCTCATTCGAGCTCCTCCCTGAGACGTAATAAGCAACGAAAAGTTCACCCGCGCCCAGCAACAGAATTGCACGCAGAACGTTAGGAAAAGGGTCTTAGGATTTGCCAGACTTGCATAAAACAACTATTAGGACTTGCAATTCACATTTCAAGGTGGTTTTCTGAGATTTTTGCTCGACTTTGTTTGAAAAAAGAGCTTGGGCCCAACCCGTTATTAAATAACTAATAAATAAATAAAATTTGTGAAAATGGTTAAAAAATGTTGATTTCTATTTTGTGTCTACAGGAGAGTACGGGCCGTTGGTGAAACACCTCGTCTTCACCGGCGAGGTGGGCGCCGAGGTGGAGGAGGAGGTAGCAGCCGCAGATTACCGACGAGGGTTGGAGGGAGGAGAGTGGCGTGCTATGATCAGCATGGAGCTACCGGGGCACACGACGCAGCACGGCGCGCTACATCTCGGGGTTGGCGTCAACCCCGGCGATCCCGCCGGAAGCGCGTTGGCCGCGATACACTCACACCAGCAGGACGCGATGGGTCTTCATCATCACGGCCACGGCAACACCGGAGGTATGAATGAGGAGTCCAAGAAAAAACGTACGTTTCTTCTTTCGAATCCGAGAAACGAAAATGTATCGTTAACCCAGGACTAACCCGATAATTCCTCTATTTCATCCACAATCTCTCCCAAAAGTCTGCAGTGGACCGGAAGTTCTCGATAATGGAAAAAAAAAATCCGAGTTGAAATTAAAACCCTTCGCATACCTCTCGTAGAATCAAAATCGATAAAATATGCCACTTTTGGAGGTCTGTACAAGGGTCTAGGAACCTCATCTCACTCTGTACAACCTAATTGGAGGTTCAAGCATCAAAATTTCAATCCGCAATCCGCGATAGTCACTCCGTTTACTCGAATTGGGTAATATCCGCTACTTTCGGAGGTTTTGAGGAGTGTCAAGAACCTTCGGTAACCTTGCGGGACTACGAAATTTAGGCTTTGAAGAGGGGCTAAATTTCAACTCGAGAAGGAAAATTCGTTTCGTTCAAACTGGTCATGAAAAATAAACCTAAATCTGTTCGAAGAATAATTAAATTCATCCAAACCGCTGTAGACTCGCTTCAATTACAAAAAAAAAAAACGTGGATAACTTGTCTCGCAAATGTGTCGCAAATTACGAGGTGGAAAGAGGCGCGATTGTGATTGATTCGCGGTTAAATCCGCACAGACAGACGATGGATGCGATCTCCAAGCCCGAGGAATGGACGTGCGAGGAGAGACGAGGCTTTTATCGTCGTAATTGGTCTCCTTCTTGTCCGCGTTGCGACGCCGGCTCCGGCAAAAACGCCAGGCTGAAACTAGACCTGGCGGCATTGCGACGTAGGCGCTGTAGGTGATCTCGGCTAGTCCCTGGGGGGACATCGCGGGCTGGAAACACTTGCAATCCGAGAGCAGCAGCTTCGTCGAGTCATCAATCGACTTCTTGTTCATCTCGTCTGCAGTGGCTGACGATCTCCAAAAATCCGCTGGTCCGCACAAAAAACAAAATCGTCATCATTGCGATCTTCGCGTTGCATACCGAAACAAATGTCGAGTGGTCTGACCAAATAATTTTGGAGCCTGAGAAATTTCCTCGCCCGGAGCTGACTATTTTTCTCCGCACTGTTGGAAATCCAGGGTATTAAACCTGGGTAGGGATCAAAATAGTGAATGACCAAAATAGCGAATAGCTAAATTAGCGAATTAAAAAATATTGAACGTCTGAATCTAGAATAGCCATCATTATGAAATTTGCTATTTCCGCCATTCGTTATTTTTATCATTCGCTATTCTGACCCCCTCCCCCCATTTTATAAAAATGCAGTTAAAATAGCGAATCGTTAAAATAATAAATGTCATAATGATTTGCTATTATGAAATGTCATAAGACTTGATGTTAAAACCGGATGAACACCGGATTTTGAACGGTGTAGGACACTTAAAAATAAAACTTTGAACATCGGTGGTCCGGGCGTTCGCCTCGCGAGCACAAAGTCCAATTAAATTGTCAGAATAATCAGCGCCCTGTGCACACAAACTCTCGTACCGACTATTTGTTGGTAATACGGTATTATCGCGAGCTCGACTCCGCGGGTGTTCCGTCCGCGTTCGGTCGGCAATCCTTCCGGCCCGACAAAGGAGGCCCAGTGGCAATGCCGCAGGGGCCTCCTGCGCTGCTTTGCTGCCGGCGGTGAAAGACAGCTTTGTCTTCGCGGTGGAACAATCGCGTTAGCGACTCACGGGAGTCACAGGTCTCCTCTCCCTCGTCCTCACTCGGCGGCGACACCGCCTCGAATAGAGAGACCGAAGTCAACGATCGAGGAACGACATAGAGTAAAGTCACCAGTGAATGAACGAACTAACCTACACTTTTAGTCGAAATTAAGCTTCCGCGGCGAAATAATCGCAGTAGATAGCTAAAAGACAAACAAGCTGGGACTCTAATGTTCAGCTAAGTCATCACAATTGCTCATGAACTCTCAAAAAGCTGCGGTTCATTCCCTGGTCAATTACTCCAATTACTCCAACCAATCCAACCGACCAAACCAATCCAATTCAATCCAATTCAATCCAATTCAACCAAACCAAATTCCAATCCAATCCAATTGGTTCAATTACTGGTACAGACACTCTAAATGAGAAAAAAAAAAAAGAAATAAAAAATATATAGCGAACCAGGGAACATAAGTCTCACTCGAGTCGCAGGTCTTTTCCACAACTGTCCCTTCGCTTCGTCTCTCCTCCGTCCTGCTCGTCCGTTTGTCCTGCGATGCCACTCATGACGTCTCCGAGTGCGGATAAGAGATATTCCCGTTGGCGCTCAGTCTATACTTACTGACTATTATGCCGCTGTGTATATGTATATATGCATACACGTACAAGCGGCGGGACCGCGTGGCGAGCCGGGAGAGGGAGAAGGAGATGCCGAGAGTGGCGGAGGAGCGCGCGCCCGCGTCTGGTTAAGGAAGATGAAAGGCCGCGCCGCCTTGGCGGGAGCCAGTGACACGGCATGAGCTCCGCTCTTCGCGATCGACGAGAAGCCGCAGCAGCAGCAGCAGCAGCAGCAGCAGCAGCAGCAGCAGCAGCAGCCGCGTCGGAAGCAACGTGGATAGGCGGCAGCCGCGGCGGAGATCCTCGCGAGCGGAAACCTCTCGAAGCGCGCGGAGAGGATCGTTAAATCTAATGATATCAAGTATTTGACAAAGCGGCCTGGCCCGTCAGCAGCCGGGACCACACGCACTTAACCCCATACCTAACGATTCTCTTGTATCCTTTATCATTTTTTTTCTCGAGACAGATTGGAAAATCGATTTGAAAATTAGCCAAGTTTTTTGGACCGCGTAATCAGTGTTTTTCGCGGCATTCAATGTTTTCGCGGATTAAATCGTGCAGCAGGCAAAACTGATTTCAAACGTTATTACTGTCTCGTCCAGAGGGCTCAACACCGTTGGATCTTAGTACAAGTGCAAAACTAGACGTAAACAAAAAAGAACAAAGCAAAAAAAAAAGAAACGAATGGGTCTCGAGGTACCGGTGATCGCAAACAAATGAATACCCGGATCCTCGAGAGGCCGGAGCAAATTCTCGATCGCGTAATCCTCGGTTACCTCCGCGGGCGCGTCTCTTTTCGTCCCCTTCGCGCGTCTCAGTCTCATCGCCGACTATCGGTACTCTTGTATATACATATGCAAGAGTACCGATCGGTACTCTTGTATATACATATACAAGAGTACCGATACGACGGACGGACTATCGGTGTATACCGATAGTCCGTCCGTCTCTCGCACATCCTTATTCGCGACGGCAGAGAAGACAGAGAAGACATTGAAAAAAAAAAAAAAAAAAAAAGTGCAAACTGGTAACACCAGAGCGCGGGGCGATTACTGGTGGATGCAACGGCCCCCGATGCTCGCTTTATAAGTTGCATTGTGTTTCGATACGGCGTCCAGGCCACTGTTGCACCGCTCCATCGGAGTCGCGGGCTCGCACCGTCGTAGCTCGGCCAAGGCAAACGTATCTGTGTGTGTCCGCGCATATACGTGTCGCGTAGCCGACCATTCCGAGCGGCGCGACTATTACCGTTCGATTATATTTATCCAATGAGAAACGAATGCATTGCCAAGGGTGGCGCTGCTCGACAGGCGAATGCACCGTCCGACGCAGACACTCGTTTGCCCGATTTTTTTCAATTATACAAAGTTCTCCAGGGAGGATAAGGGGATAAGCGGAGAAGGAGGAGCAGGTCAGATAAGAAGTTAGGAACCGCGACGTAAGAGCGCGAGGAATGCAGTGCAATAATTGTTACCGCGCGCTCGGGGTGTTATTAGGCAGTATCGAAATGCGCCGGCCGGGATGGTAATCACGTACGTGGCTGAGATTTTTCGCTTCCTCGGACGCTTCGACTTAATCTCAACGGCATCGAGTTTCGCACTTTCGGATCTCGCGTCAGGATTTTTTCTTGGAGCCCCACAGCAGCAGAGGCAGCCGAGGCATTTCAGTAGCTGGTGAATATGGGTCTCCAGGCGGGGCACGACCGTCCACTGAAATTTAATTAATATCGTTGAAAATTATTGAGCCGTGGTTCTTACGGAGGCTACGTGTGGCTATATATACTATACAGGGTGATTCAGGATGGTTTTGCCAGTCGTTGAGAAATGATAGTTTACCACCTCGGGAACAAAGTTACTTAGCCGCTTTCCGTAATTCGCAATATTTATTTATTGATAAATATTTATTTATTGATAAATAAATAAATAAAGAAAATGGTATTTCTATTTATGTATTTAAAAGCATTGCGAATATGGAAAACGGCTAAGTAACCTTGTGCCCGAGGTGGTGAACTATCATTCCTCAACGGCTGACAAAACCATTCTGAATTACCCTGTATACCCATACGTGTATATATATACGCGCGGAGCTCAAAGGCGAAGAAGTCGGTAGCCGCGAGTCCTCCGGAGCGGCACACGCGCCTGCGCACTCGTCGACTTCGATTATCGTCTAATGGAGCGTATCCGCGAAGTTGCATTAATTTGTAATTAATGCCTATCCAACGGTGAGTCTCGTACGTCGTGTGTGTAGCCCCCCCCCCCCCCCCCCCCCTTCCCCGAGCTCGCCTCGCACCGATATACGTAACGTCCGCGAGAGGAGCATACGCGCCGCCATCGAACGCGATGTGTGCGAGTTATCTGGTTCACTGACCCTAAGCGCGGAGCACTCCGATATACAACCCGAGCACAGCTTTCCTAGTTAGCAATTTCACCTCATTCGCAGCCTCGAACGTTTCGTAATACCACGTGCTCACCGGGATGCTGCTGCTGCTGCTGCTGTTGCTGTTGCTGTTGCTGCTGCGCGGCTGCTGTGCACTATGCGCATTTTTTCGCCGTCGTCGGTCATCTCGCTAATCGGAGCCACATAGTTATCATACAAGCTTATACCATTAGCTGAACACTCAGCCAATCAGTCAGTCGTCCAATTGCAAATATATCATTCCCACGAGTTCGCGATATTATAATTTGTTTAGAGCACCGGAGTATCGGACAGGTTAATGGCGAAGACTTTAGAGTTATTTTAGCGTGCATTTTTTGGGTCTTGGAAATGCGGTTACTGTTTCCGGTCGTTTTTTTCATTGGAACCAACAATTTTTTTTTCCCAATTTGGTCGTTGAATGAAAATAATAATGTTTTTTTTTATTCAAATGGTGCATTAATGTCACCAAATCGCGAAAGTACCAATAGATTGTTTTTAATGCAAGCCTGTACATTCTTATTATTAATTGTATAATCGTGAAAATTCAAATTTGTCACGTGATCGAAAAACGGCACGCGATTGGCGTTACAGCGTCGTGACGTCATGATGTTACATTGGGTTCGCGCGAAAGCTGGAGATTGTGTGTTGCTGTACAGCTACGAGCATAATAACTCGATTGCAATCGACCGATTTGAACAATTATACATCATATATTATACAGTATATATTATACATCACAGTGCAAAATTAAATTTGATCGCTAATTATTTGAAGGGCCTGTCGTGAGAGATACGGAGATGCGGCTATATAGGTTATGTTCAACTGGAACGCGAAGGAGACTCTGCACCCCGAAATATCGGGTTTGTCCCGAACAGCTGTTTTGAGGTTATCACTCCGTTATGGCACTGTCGCGCAATCGTTATTCGGTGCACTTTTTGTTGTGTCAGTACACAAAAGGACAAAACACGTCCTTTACGTCGTTATTTTTTCCATTTCGGCTATAAATAATAAATCGCCAAAAGTAAAAAAAAAAATGTACTTAAAACATGCATATAAATTTAAAAAATAAAAAATAAAATACGTTTAAAAACGGAATTACTTCCCCGCGAACGTTTTGTTTGTCGAAAAAAACGGTTACGTATCTTCGGGTCTTCGGTCGTTGGGAACATCAGATTCTCTCTCAATTAGCGATCTTCTCTCAATTGCGCCGAACTCCGTGAAACAAGGGAAAAACTAATTGATATCCCGGATGACCTCGGCGCGGCAGTTGACGCGCGGGATCGTTGGCTTTTCGCGATGAGCAATATTTCGCAGGGTATTTATATATGTATAGAGCGCGGAGCTCGCGCGTATATCTATATGAAGGCATCGGGGTGCGAGATAGCGCGAGTTATTTATGGGGTTAAATAAAGGAACAGGATGGAGCGATGCGGCGATACCGGGGCTCGGCTGGCCAGCGCCGCGGTACAAATAGGTTGCCTCGCAGCTTCGCAATGTGCCTTCCTCTGTTGCTGCTGCTGCTGCTGCTGCTGCCGCTGCTGCTGCTCCTGCCTTCGCCTTCTGGTGGTTCGGTCTGGCATGGAGCGTATCCAGTCGTCATAAACTAACACGACCGCGCATTCGCAGCCTCTTCCCATCGCGCAGAGACACATAGACAGCGGCCAACGCCGCGCGAGATGATCCTGTTCACCTATCCCACAAGCTCCAGCTGTTAATCCCGCGCGGCATACCTTTACCTTCCTTACCTCTCCGCCTCATATATTTATCTGCAACATACTATATTTTCCTTTTTCTTTTTCTTTCTGTTCGTCACAGATGACGGGGGTCACGGCATGAACCAGGACGGTGAGTTGAATCATCCTTTTTTTTTCTTTTGCATTTATCGAAGAAGCGAATTGGGATCCGCTGTATGAAAGGCTTCTTTCTAGGGTCATTCTTCTTTCTTCGATTTTTGTTACTCTGTTTTATGTTTATTTTTAAGTGATACTATTAATAGATCGAGGGTTCCTCGTTCTTAAGCGTATGAGTGAAGCGAGTTGCGAGCAACAATGTTTATTAAGGTAGTGCGCGAAACGGTGCTCAATCTCTGGAAAAGTGAAAATTAAGATAGATTTTCGGACACTTGTTGATGGGATAAAATTCTGAAAAAAATCAAGTATATACGAGATGCTCAGAAGATCGATTTCGCGTAATGATACTTCCGAAATGTTAGTAACAAATTGATGAAAAAAAAAAATTATTTAACAAACCTCCGTTTACCAAACTTTTTTTCGTATGAAAATAATTTGTTAATTTTTCTGCATGCGTATGCATTTTTTCCGAACTTTTAGTAACTTTTGAAAATTGGTTTTTTTCCTACAATGTTCGAGCTGTATCTCTGAATCTACTTGATCAATCGTACGAAAACTTCTTGTGTGTAATAGGTGATTCTATGGCTAACACATATCTAAAATTCAGGAATTTCCACAATTTTTCACCAAAAAAAAAAAAAAAAAAAAAAAAAAAAGTCAAAAGTTACTAAAAATTCGGAAAAAATGCATACGCATGCAGAAAAATTAACAAATCTTTTTCATTTGTTTAAAAAAAACGTTTGGTAAACGCGGGATTTGTTGAACGATTATTTTTTTCATTAATTTGTTAATAACATTTTGGAAGTATCATTACGCCAAATCAATCGCTTGAGCAGCTTCTATATTGATTTTTTTCAAATTTTTCTCCCACGAAGAAGTGTCCGAAATTCTATGTTAATTTTCACTTTTTCGGAGATTGAGCACCGTTTCGCGCTCCCACTGCGTTAAACGTCGCGGCGAAATACCGTAACGAAATAGAGGCGGCTGAGCAGCGACTAATAGTCCGGGATACGCCTTCGTCGCCGAGATCGACTACCGCGCGCAGCGCACTCGTTGCCCGGTGCGTTACGGAGCTCGGCGGGATTGAAAATACATAATGCGAAAGAACGGAGCGCAGCGGAGGCTCCGTGACGTCGAGTGTGCGCGGCGGCGATAGCCGGGGCTATATTATGTATAAATAGTTACGAGAATTATTGTCGTACGCGTGCGCGTAAAACTATCGCGGGCTCGCGCAATCACTGCTGCGCACAGCGCAGCCCGCAACGCCGCGCCGCTTTTATCGAGAGTCCGGCGCGAGCCGTTATAATAGTCCATCGTGATAATTAAGCGTTATAACGGGGCGCCGCTTCCAGCGAACCATTCACAGTCCAGCTGCAAAAGGGTTTATCGAAGCACTATTCGTGCAGATTTTGCGCACTGATAGAGGCATCGGCGAACAATATTTAACTCGATCACTCGGATTAATCCCGAGCGAAGCGAATCGCTCGAATCATTGTATTACAATTTATTACTGTAAACACGGTAAATTGAACGATAAATTGCGATTAATCAGCATTGCGCCGGCGGCGCAATAAAGTATCCATTTTTGTGCAAAATGATACATTTTAAAGTCACCCGAAAATGGAATTGAAGTAACTTACACTGATTCAATTTCTTATTTATTAATTGAGGAAAAATATTTTTATCAACGAGCTATTAATCGAATCCATAAAATGTATCCGACGCGGAGAAACAGGGAAATATCAAAGCTTCGCACGAATCGAATATTTCTTCGAGTAGAAACTGCGGTTGGAATTACAGTTGGTATTACAGGCAGCATCTGGTAATTACGGTATGCCAATCGGTATCCGAATGCAACCGGCGGTCCAATATAAACTGGAGTATATTCTAATCGCGGTCAATCGATCGGCACGACGGAATCTCGATGGGTCCGAACAATGGAGAGAATTCTCGTGTGTCGCGAAAGTGAAAATCGCGGTCAGCCGCCGCCGCCGCCGCCGCAACGCGCGACAGTCGTATGTGCGCTTGCATATGTATGCGGCTATTCTTTACCGAGGGAGCGCGCTTTGTGCCGAAGAAAATTCCCACGAACTTGGTACGCGTGCGATACGTGCCAAGTGTATTACAACAAGCACGCCAGGATAGGAGAGCAGCAGCAGCAGCAGCAGCAGCAGCGTTCAACAGCTCCGGCGTTGTGCGGCACCGCGAGCGCGAGCGCGCGCGCTCGCCCGGGCGGGCGGGACGCGTCTCGGCTTCTCGAGTTCACGCGCGTCCGTGTGTTCCGCGAGCTGCATAATTTATGCCGATTAATAGCGGCATGCCAGTCCATGCACGGCTGTGCAGTGTCCTATAGGTACCGCGCGCATATAGTAGTATCACGCTGCGAGGGAGTTAGTCGGTAGCAGGGATGGGCACTCTTCGACTTAAAAATATTTCAAATAATTCATCGCCCGACCGAACCATCTGTCGCACCTGCAACCCATCATTTTCAATTTGGGCTCGAAGGAAAACATTTTATTTCATACATTATTGTATCGTGATTTCGTAAATTTCAAAAGATCCGAAGGTCATCGGAAATAGTCATTCAGAATTATTTGTATAAAAATGAGAAAAGAAAAAAAAAGAATTTACAACGTTTTCGCTATTGTAACGTTGCCCACCCCTGGGGATTGAACAGCCGTCTGCAATCTGCCAGAACTCTCGCCAAAAAAGGGATACAAAGAAGAAAATACAGATCGGAGAGTACAATGACGATGCGTCGAGGGCTCGCGGTGCGGTTAATCACCGGTTTAAAGGCCAAAGGCATCGGTAAGGTGTGAACCCACGGAACAAAATGCGGTGGCCCACGGCTCTCGATGCTCCGTGTATCCCCGGCGCTGCGCAGACAGGGAGAGAGAGAGAGAGAGAGAGTGCGAGAGAGCGCCTATTACACAATAACCCTTTTCTCGAGTCTCGAGCATAGTCTTGAGTGCGCGCGCGCGCGCGCGGATCTCACCGGAGGGCCCCCGCTCAATATTCACGAGGTATTTACATTCGCAAATTGTTTACGTCAGCTTGGCGATGAGAATCTGTCAAGAGTTTTCGTTTAGTTCTCTCGAGAGGCTAACTGGGCTCGGTGTGCGGCCGATTCCGAGGCGCGCGCGCGCGCCTCGCGGCCTTAAACATATATGTATATATACACGCGGCCACGTTCTCCACACTCATTCCTCGTGCCTTTTTCACGTCCCGAGGCTTTCGCGCCCTTCGCGAGAGCTCCGCCACTCCCGTTCGCGAGACCGAGGCCCCGGCTCGCGGCCCCGCCGTTTCCTCGTCTCTATATATCTATATACATCGGTATACTTAAGGGGTTATGCCACTGTAGAGGCCGAAAAAATACGCTGTTTTCGGGAATTTTTTTTGTTCAGGAAAACTGTAATGTAAATCAAGATTTGAAAAACGGGTGTTTATCATACATGTCAGTGAGTGTGTACGATAATTTTTTCGTTAGTAGGATTTTTTCGTTATTTGGATTTTTAACAAAACGGCACACTTTTAACGTGAAAAGGGCAAAATTTACCTAAAAAATCGTCACATAATTGTTAATAACAAATGAACTAAGGCAAAAAAAAAATCCTACGTAGTGTCGAAGACAATGTATTTTCAAAGACATGTGCAAAATTTCAAGTGAATCGGAACATAATTGTTCGAGTAATCGGTCCGGCCAGCTTGAAAAAAGTTTTGAGATAAACGAAAATCGAGCACTTAGACATTTTTCCCGGCCATAATCTTTTGGGACATCATTTTTGAGGTCCCAATGGACCTTTTGAAGCAAAAGAAAAAAAATCGATTTTTCGAAAATTCTACAGTGACATAACCCCTTAATAGACTTGATGCCAGCTGCGCACACGCACCAACCGTACGCATCAACTCGCTTCGCGCCTGATGCTCTCTCGGCTGGACCTTCGCACCCTGAGATGCGCCGGCTTGTTGATGCTTATTACCGAGTTATTAATATCGTGCAGACACGTGCATCGCGTTGTGTGCGTTTGTGTTGTGTGTGCGTGTTAATGTGTGCACTGCATTATGCACATTATGCACGTCTACACACCCCAATGCGATTCTCGTACGCAACGCACGATTTTACGATGCTCCTCCCGGTGTCTTGCCCCGCGCGCTCCTCGGCCTCTGAACCTAATTACCGGACAAATAATTACGCGCGCGTGATAAAGTGCGTGTATAGAAGCTATACGTAAATAAATGTCGGTAAATTAGAGATTGCCTGTCAGTCATTAGGCAAACCGCGTCGTTTTCGGTGTCAATTATTATTGAATTTATGTTATTACTCGCGGAAATTCTTGTGATCATTTTGTCACGACTGAATCCACCTTTTTCATTGATTTCAGTGACACATGGAAAAGAGGTTAGGTTCTTCATTTATAGAAATAAGGAAATATGTATTACGAAAAACAAAATCCAATGCGACCCTTTTCTTTGAACATATGAAACGATTTTTCTCGGTGTACGATAACTCGAGTAGAAAATCTGTAGCGTTACATCTGGCCCTGGCCAGGGCCTAATTTGGACCGTACGAATCGCTACAGATTTTCTACTCGGAAAGTTAGTCAACCGAACTTAGAGAGTGTGCGAACAACCCGAGCAATCGAGAAGGATACTGAAGTAGTTTATCGTATCGGTTTAGTGAAAATGCAATAGTGCCGCGCATACGTAAGAGCAAATATGCAATGTAATGGTTATACTAATAGCCGAGAAAGCTAACAAATATCAGTCAATCAATCTCCGAGCACGTGATAAGAAGACACCGGCGCGCCAATGTTGATGAAGCGAAGAATCGGCGCTGTGTATATCCGAGGCTGCGCGCGAGTGTCTCGCTGCCTGAGATTTATTCCTGCGGATGTACCAACGGGGAGCACAAACGCGGAGTACGTTCTCTCCGCTGCTGCGCGCTGCGGATCTAAACGAGTGTATACAGGGTGTATCATAACTACTAGTCCATTAATTGGATTTTGGATTTAGGTAGATAATGACAAGGCGATCAAAAAATCATGAGGGTTAAATGTTGTCCGGTCAAAATTGACAGAGTTATTAGCGTTCCACGTTAAACTAATGAGAGTAGAACTAATGCAAGAGACAAAGTGAGAGCATGTTGAGAACAAGGTGATAACAAAGTGAGAGCATGTTGAGAACAAGGTGATGTCAAGATGAAAGCATGCTGGGAACAAGATGATAACAGAGTGAGAGCATAGTCAGCTCCGGATCGACAGCGCCGCTTCTTTTCGCTATATCTTTACTCTCATTGGTTCAAATTGCAACGCTAATAACTCTGTCAACGTTGAACTAATGAGAGTAGAACTAATGCAAGAGACAAAGTGAGAGCATGTTGAGAACAAGGTGATGTCAAGGTGAAAGCATGTTGGGAACAAGATGATAACAAAGTGAGAGCATAGTCAGCTCCGGTTCGACAGCGCCGCTTCGTTTTGCTATATCTTCACTCTCATTGGTTCAAATTGCAACGCAAATAACTCTGTCAATTTTGACCGGACGACATTTGACCCTAATGATTTTTAGTTCGCCTTGTCATTATCTACCTAAATCCAATTGATGAACTGGTAGTTATGATACGCCCTATACGCGGCGCGGACTCCGGTGTACCAGCGTCTCTCGACGGCTCAGCCTGCACGGCGGACGAACGGTACATATCGGCCGAGCCAGAAGCCGGAGCGGCAGCAGCAGCAGCAGCAGCAGCATGCACCACGCCCGCGCACGCGAGGTACCACGCCTGAACCTTTGCTATGCACATGCGCAGCTTCCGTCTCTCTCTCTCTCACGCGCGCGCGCTCTCTCTCTCTCTCTCTTATCCGCACTTTGTCGTGTCTTCTCTCGCTCTCGATCCGAGCCGCGAGCTGGCGAACTCGCGTCGGGTGATTTGTATTGCTAAATAATCAGCGCCGCGCGCGCGCGCTCGCGCGGTCGTCGTCGTAGTCGTCGCGGAATACTGGTTAAGCGACAAGCCAGAGGGAGAGTTATAATCCGCTTAGATATATACATACATGTATGTGTATACATACATATATATGTATGTACACGCACATGCACTCAGACACGTGTAGCCACATTATTCGACGGTGTATTTTGCACAAGTGTGGAGGGAGGACAGAGCACATATCGTTCCTATAGTTATATATAGCAGCGGCGCGCAGCGTTTCGATCCTCCGCGTGTATGCCTGTTCCGTCTGTGCTCCTGCTCTTGTTGCACCGCCGGCTGCAACGATACCGCGGGTATCGGAGCCAGAGTGCACATACAGTGCTGCTCGGGGCCGCCGCCGCCGCCGCCGCCGCCGCAGCTCCGCTCGCGACCGAGCTAAATTAACGATCCGGTATGGTCCTCTTTTTCTATCACGCGGTATATAACACACACACACACACACTTGTGGCACACGCGTAACGGATGGACACGGAAGAGACGGGCAAATAAGCGAAGATGGAAGAAGGAAATCCCCTCGAAGCCTCTCCGCCGAGATCGCCGATCGTGTGTGCAGCATATCCACCGACCCCGGGGATTACGCGTCTCCTGTTTCCCGCGGATATTATAACTGGATCGCGTGGCGATATCTTCTTACTGTTGACCGCGCTGATTAAGTCATCCGGGCTGTAAGCCGGGAGATGAGCAGTAAATATATTCGCCGGCGAGCCGAAGGCTAAGCATTTTTCTGACGTTTTGTCGGAAAATTGTTTTTTTAGTTTTCTTTTTCCTTTAACGAAAATATTATATTGAAAAAAAAAAAAAGAAAATAAACGCGCGTTCGGTTTTCCAATGGCTCGGATATAAATAAAACATTCGTTTTTCAAGGGCGGGAGCATAATTTTCCATCAGCCTATAAATCTGAAAATCTGATGCAATTGCGCCCAACTGAGTATTGATTCAGCGGGGATATAACGATATCTTTGGGACCCAATAATTGATGCTTGTTTCTGGTAGTACTATTTGTGGGGAGCAAAAAGGTCATATGAACTATGGAAAGGTCATATTTTTTGTGGAAAATACCGGTGCAAAATTCCTTTCTACAGCCGAAAGTTTCCGCTTGAATACTATATATCGTGTTTTTTAAGGAAAAACCCGTAAAAATTCTTTACTAAAACGGAAAATTTCTTCTGTTGTTATGGTTTGGTCCAAGAACGAAAAATCCTGGCGCCCCAGATATCGTAGAACTGACCATTTTTTACACCCAATTAAAATCTCCAAAATTAAATATCTCGGAAACTAAAATAGTTAGGACTATGGTCCATATGAACTTTTTAGTTCCCTGTGAAAAGTACTAGCAGAAATGAGCGTCAAATATTGGGGCCAAAGTAATCGTTATATATTGCCGATTCAGCGCGAGAATGTATCTGTGCAGCATTGTCGTGAAATTACACGGGGCGTAACTGCGCGCGCCCGGCCAGGCGCCTCTTTTATGTGCGTACGCGTTCTGATGATCGTGAATTATCTAGCGGCGCGGCGATTACGGTAACGCACGTCGCGAGCCTCGCGATATGCGCGCTAGTCGATGGAGGAAGGATACAGGCGACTATATTACGGACACGGAGGATACGAGAGCGGAGAACGCGCGCGCCCTGTCGTCCTCTGTAGTTGGATATACGCGCGGTACGTACATACAATTTCCGTCTCATCTGCCACAGCATCGAGGACTCTCCGCACTGCGGCCAAGCCGACAATCTTATTCTTCGTCCGATGCGCTCGCGCACATTTCTGCGCATCGAAATTCCCCGCGACGCGTATCTCGGCGTTTCGCGTAGCTCAGCGCGTGACAGAGAGGAGCGATCGCTGCTCGCGGTGTCCGGTCACGCGGGTCCGATCGCACGCGGCATCGAACGTTCAGCGCGATCCTTATAAACCGTTCGCACAGCCCTGCCGAGAAGCAGCCCCGAGTCTCGCGAACGCAGATCCTCGATCTCTCTTATATCCTACGTTCACTGTGCCGCGCGCGCGCGTCGATGAAACGATCGGATAAGTCGCGCGGCATCGGCCTGACGATAGCCGAGGTTTATTTTATATATCTGTACGTATAATATATATATGCGTATATATATTTATATATATATTTAAGGTATATTTTAAGGACATTCCAGTTCATCTGACGGCTGTTTTGAGAACAGTTAAATAAAAACAGTATTAAGACACTATATATAGTACAAAACCGTAAACAGCTGATAAAAACCAAATTACAAACATATTGTAACGAATTTAGCTGACTATTTACAAGGACACAGGATATTACGCAATAGACAAACGAATAGATGACCGACTTCACAGCGATCTTGACAGATTACATTCTTCACGAGACTTTGACAGCGAGCAGACGTACGCGACAAAACGATTGCAATAACCAGAAACATTTGTAACTAATAATATCCGCCTCAACAACAAATATTCCGTGGATTCATTTCGGTCATTCGTAATAATATATATAGGATCGCGGAAACCGTGTAATTGTACCTCTGCACGGCGGAGGATTCGATCTATCGCCGATGCGCTTCTCTGTACACATCGAGAGAAAAGGAAAAAAGATGTGGCAACGAATCAACGAATCTCAGAGACGCGCAGTGTTCGCCGCGTTGGGAGTCATCGCACACTCTGGCAATTATACCCAAATATTTCTCGGAATTTTTCACTCTGCACTGAGAAAAGTCAGAAGTTGCGATAACCAATCATCGTTTCGATGTACCAAAATATTGGTTGCAGTTACTAAAATATTGGTAGCTCTGACCAACGATTGGTAATCCCAACTATTAATTTTTCTCAGTGTGGAAACTTACACACGGAAAAAAAAGTTTGGTTGTGCCAACTAATCGTTCGCATTGCTGTATCACAGTTTTACGTGCATGAATAGCTGCGGTATCTATTGCATCAGTTGCCACGACCAAACGAATTGTTGAGGCTACTATTCGCATCCTTGGAGAGTTTCCTCTCTTGCCGGCATAACCTCACTTTTTCTTTAACTTCGCAGTGGTGTGCCGTTCGAGGTGCGAATCAGGTTTGTACGTAACCTAAAAATCGTACGATTAAAACTGTAGTAATGCCATTTACGCTAATGTGTAATATGCATTGTACAAGTAGAGCAATTTATGTCGAAAATAAATGACGCGGTTTGAACAGTCAAGCAATCGGATACTTGTGCTGCTTACTCGAATAGTTGTGTCAACTATTCGGTTGGTTGCCGCAACTAACGCGCCGCTTACCAACGGAACTTGGTTCGTGCAACCAATTCCTTTTGCTTGACACAAATAAGGCGAGACGTAGAAGAATCAGAATAATCGGTTGGTTGTGTCAACTCATTTCTTGGTTGTAGCAGCACATTATTTTTTTTCGTGCAGGTAGTCTGGATTTGAGGAATCCAGATGAAATCCCGATCGGAATTGGATCGTACATTGGGACTCTACAATGGATTATGTGCGCTGTTTCCGGGAATTATTGCCGGATATTTCGCAGTTTATTCATCGTGTACCAGTTTGTCGTTTTCGTGACGCGCGCGGCGCAGCAGCCGGCGGGAAGGATGTTGGGACGCTGGATACATCGCGCGGAATTATATACACGGGTTACGTTTTCTTACGTGTCGCGTCGGGCGAGCCGTGCGGCTCTTCCGTGTGCATATGGGCCCGACGCGAGTCGCGGATATACATATATTAACCAGCGGCATAGGTGATGCGTACAGCCTGGAGTGGAGCATATTTACGGCTGGAGTCGCTCTCGGTAGTACGTGCACCGAGCGCGATGTACCTACTCGCGGTGTTAGCACGAGGACTAATACTATATCGGGGGCCCACAGCTGTGATCGCGAAGGGTGTGGCTCTCGGGTCTCGCGTGGCCGCAACGGTAATATCGCGGCCAGTGCATACCTATCATCGAGACAAAATCGTCCCGTGAGAGCAGCGCGCAACCGGGGCAACCGCGATGATGTCCACCCTTGTCGCGGAAGATGTCTCAATGTGGAATTAACGTTGCTCCCCGCGCGATCGCCCGACGCGATAAATCCGGATATAAATCTCCGATGAGACGCGGGATTAATGCGGGAGAAGCGAATGACGGGTATTTTGCATTGATTTTTCTCTCTAATCAAATTATCTATCTAGATAATTTTCGCGATAATAAAATAATAAATAGATAAAAAACTAACAAAAGATATAAATAGATATAAATAGATAATAGATCGATTATAAAATTACCTATCTGGATCATTTTGTAAGGTTAGATAATTAAATGATTTTACAACCGCGACTCGGAATGTCCACCCCTTCGCGCGGATGATTATTTCTCGGTGCGAAATTACCGTGTTCCGTGATGCCGGATATGAAGGTTGTAAAACAAATGTGCTGTAAATTGAGATTAATGTTAGGGAGCGATGGTAATTATTGCGAATGATTTTTGAAGACATCGCCGAGGAGGATATCGAACTTTGTTGCAGCGAGACTGCAGCAGCCCCGAGGCTCCCGGCGATGAGCGGCGGGTGTTTCTTTCCGTCAGTTTTCTTTTTCCTTCCGGAAGATTCTCACGTTCATCGCAGGCGAGTTCCCCCGAGGGCTGCGATTTTCTTCTTGCTCCGGCAACAATTGCAATCTCAACTCTCGACTCGCACTTATTTCGCTCGGCAAATACAGAAACTGCAATGGGCAAATATTTCTCGAAAAAAAAATGAGCTTCGATAAATTCTTACAGTCATTCCGCATTTCAAAATGCCAACGCACTACCATGATGACAAATATAAATAGAGACGAACGAAAAAAAAAAAAAAAAAAAAAAAAATAAAAATAATAAAAATTGTGAATGTTGTCTCGCGGGATGTTTTTCCTACGCGCATTGCAAAGGGATTAATTTCGTCGCCGTAAGTGTGGGTAAGGCCGCACAGAGCGCGCGGCTGCTGGTGCCTTTGCATAAACGATCCGTCAATCACGCCTTCGCGTGGCGGCCCCCGACCAATGAGGGGGGGGGGGGGGGGCGGCCACTCTCTCGGACTCTCCGCATGGCGATCACACCGTCGCGACAACGGCGAAAGCGTGTGCACGCGTGTCACTCGGACTAATCGTCGTGCGGGCTCGCGGGAGGGTCGTGTGTGTCGCCCGGCGTCGACGTCGAGTGCCGGCTCGACGCTTCGAACATCATGGTCGTCGATCTCTCGGAGCAGCCTACGAGCAACTATTAGGTAGTTAGGTGGATATATACGAGAAGCGAGCGAGCGAACTCGCCACGAGGTTCGTGATCGATTTTCAGCCACGGACCGCTGATCAGCTAATGAGTTCTCGTTACACGCGGCCTCAGCGGCGATACACGTTGCGCTGCTTATACCCACTCGTCTATATATATATATATTCGCACGCAGACAACGTATACAACAGACAAGTGGCTGCCGAGCGTCCAAGACCGTGCGCACCGTTTAGCGCGCTCGGCGATAAATTCAATAACCCGCGCCCCGTGGAAAATCGCGAAAAAAAAAAACTGGTGCGTGAAACCGCCGAGTGCGCGCGAAAATAATGTTATTTCCTTGTGGGATAATTAGAGTCGTTTCCGAGTCATTACCACCGTCGCCACCCGATCATCGCGGAAAATATTGCATATTTCGCGATATTTGTCGCAGTTTGCGGAGTTGCGGCGAGAGAGCAAAAATAGAATGTATTATCTCTTGACGGTTCAATTCGCGGAATATCGAACGCAAATTCTTTCGCAAATTCCTTCGAGGATTTTTCGTCTCGCGTAGAACCGACTCGATCGGTAAAGACAAACAACCTGTAGCTCGACGGACACTCGTGTGTACGCTCGACACGAGCGGCCGTTGTCCCACTCGATCGATCATATTAGAGGCGACTTCGACGAGAATTATTAATTATTAATTGCAACTCGAGACAGATATAGCGACGCTTGTGTCCTTGAGAGATTATTAAACGGCGACGGACGCGTTACGAAATCGATCTTGATAACGTTCACCTACATGAGTATCGCATTTGCCTTCGATTTGTAGGGCTGCACATAATCGGGTTAACGGAGAAGTGAAAAAATCACTTTTTTCACTCTAGTCATTCTTTCCCAAATCTCAAATATTATTTAAAAATAACTAGGCTTGTAAGAACCTTATGAGTCACAAATCACAAATTAATTTTTCTGCCTTGCGAATCATTCAGCCGACCTCCGGTAACTCGGCAATCAACTTCATTCGCATTCCTGCGTATCGGTAAGATGACAAAATACCGAAACGTTTTACGGAGACTGACGCAAAAACCGATAGAATGCATCGTCGGTGCGACACGGTTGTCGATCGGACGTTGCCCATACTGATCGCTTCCCCGCCGGGAGGAGCGCGAGCGCGTGCAAAGCGGCGCGTAATTAGCGTGGCTCTCTTCTCGTCGTCATCGTCATCGTCGTCGTCGTCGTCGTCATCGCCGCGGAGTAATTACACGCCTCGCGAGCGTGCAGCCTGGCGTACGAGCTCCTGCAATGTGATCGGTAGCAGCGGCGGCAGCTTCGTTGTGACTCTCGTGCGGACGAAAGGACTTTTTTTTTCTCGATACTATTCATTATTATCATTAATGATAATGCGCGGGAGCGAGACAACGAACGGACCCGCGCGATGCACCTCGCGTGCGTCTCGCACGTTTGCGCGTTTGTGTTTGCACACACAAGCGTGCAAACGTGCAAACGTGCGGTCGTCAGCCACCAACCGAGTGTCGACATCCCCCCACTCGTGTGTGTTGCGCGAGTGACCGCATCATCGTCGCGGCTGCTCTCCGGTCAATTATAAATAACTATGTACTGCATAACGTCGCCGGCGAACCGCGAGCGCGCATGAGTCGCCGAACGCGTCGAACTGTCCCCGCGGTGCATCGAACCCTCATCGAGCTCGACGAATAGCCACTTGCATTTTTCGAAACTCACTGCCGAGAGCGCTTTGTGCCCAGCAAATGTCCCAACACGATTATTAATCGTGGATGTAACGACGACATTTCTGTTTGCAAAAGAGTTAGAAAAAAATGATCAATATCGCTGCAGTACACTTGTGCGTTCGGCTGATTAGCGATGATTTATTTTATGATCGATAGATCGAAAAATTCATGACAATCGAAACCTGGTAATCAGGCGTGACACTATGTGCGACCTGTTGTCGATTGATTTGTAATTCGTACGCGAAACGACGAGTTCGAGCGATCAACCGAAGACAGCAGAGCGACAAACAGACGACGACGACGTTAATGACCTTCCGCCGCGACGCGTTTGCCAAACAACAACGATCGTCACGTGCTAACGCGCGAGACGGCACGTGAAGTGCGAGAGACACGTCACGGGGGCATTCCCTGCCCCAGTTTTCCGCTTGAACTGATTACGAACTGGTTCGTGATCATCCAAGCGTTCGATTAATGGACGCGCGCGCGAGCTTGTACACACTGCGCCGGTGCGCGCGGTGTTTGCGAGTTTCTTCCGCTGCGCGCTCTCGCGACTGCTACAGATAAACACTTTCCACCGATGGGAAAAGACGCGTCGTGTCTGGCGACATTTGTAAAAATACGTTTATAAATCTTTATCTCAGATAATTTTCTTTTTTACAAGTGACTCGTGACTTTGAAAAAACAAGACAAATGTTTATCAAGAATTTGACGGTAGTCGACGTGTCCACCCATCGTGTCTGGCGATATTTGAAAAAATACGTATATCAATCTTTATCTCGGATCATATTTTTTTAAAATACAAGTACGGTAACGTGGAGAAAAAAAGAGAAAATAAACGTTCAAGAATTCCACGGTAGTCGACGTGGATATCTCGCGAGAATTTTCCCAACGCGACTCAACGTCAACCTCCGACCTCGCGCAGCCTGCGGGAAGTCGCTGGTTCGTGGAACTATAAACGGCCGTGCGCGTCTCAATCGAGAACGAATTGCTCGCCGAATGAAAGTGCGTACGTCACCACCGTGCGTGGCTGCTGCTGTTGCTGCTGCTGTTGCTGCTGCTGGGAGCCGGAGAGACACCGGCGAGCGCAGGGTGACGGGCGTGAAATCAGATAACACATCGAGCTTATACGTCATAATCGATTTGAGGCGGAGGACGTGCGAGGTGTTAAGGCCGCGCATGCGCGACGTATGCCCCGCGCGTCGTTTACACCGTCGTCCACACGTGGAGCGCCAACGGACCCGCGGCAGGTGGCCAGGAATTTCGTTTATTCCGTTGGCCAGTGACACTGGAATCTTTTTCACGATCTTTCGGGACGGTGACACAGTTCAATTGGAGCACAAGGTGCTGGTGGCGCACCGAGTCATTGATCATGCGCCGGGCACGTCTCGCGTCAAGCTTTTCAATAGCATTCGTCGAGTTGAATTATCGATAGTTTGGTCGCATCAACGTGTATTTTAAATGTTATACACTGTTAAAAATGAGGTGTTAAAAGTTAGATGGTACTTATATTTTTATTAATTGGAATAAAAATCGAGGTCGAAATCCGTGCGAGACCTTTTTCCGTACCTGTCATTGAAATATTCCGCCGCGATAAATCGTCTTTCAGGAACTAAAAGGGGCGAGCGGGGGAGCCCCCCGCGCGTCCGTACAAAGTAACGTATGTTACCGCCGCGAGACGCTCCTTGCTGTCTCGGCATTATCGTAATAGGTTCGTATACACACCGAAGTTGGCCGTAGCCAGCCGTGGCAGTTGGTCCGGCGCAGTCGAATTACGGTAAATTAGCGGGAGTAAAGAGTCAGCGCAAGTTTGCTCTCTCGGTGAGCTACAGGTACCTCCGGCATCGCTCGAGATACAAAAGTCGAGTCTCGTTGCGCGAACCGACACAGTTGCGGGCCGTTGTATACAGTGTAAGAGAGAAACGACAACACAGCCGAGCGAACTACCGCGGTACAAATGTACACGAATGGATGGACGTACGAAGGAACGAACGGACGGGGCGCAGGGGCAAACATAAATTAAGATGGGGGACTGATTATGAAGCCGAGGGCAGGCTATCATTACCGGAGCCATCGTGACCGGTCGACCCTGCGCGCAGAAAGCAGAGGAGGCGCTGCGAGGAGTGCGCACGCGCGCTCGATCACTGCGCGCGGCTTCTGCGCGGCTGCGCCGGAACACTTGAACACGGCTCTATGCTGATGCGCGCGCAGCTTCCCCCCCCCCCCCCCGGGGCCAAGCTCGAGCTTTCGCTCCTCTCTGCGTCTCGCGAACGCGCTCTCTGTGTATAAAGCAGTGCCGATCGTAATGGCGGGGTGGAAAACTGCAAATTATTAATCTCCGTTCGGCTCTTTCGATCTTTCCGTCTCTTTCGTACACTGGCATTGCACAGATCGGGCCAATACACGAAACACGTATAATCGATAGACATAACCCGCACACTGAGAAAAAAAATTGCTAAATCCAACAAAACGTGCGTTTGCGGGCGGCGAAATAAATATTTTGCAGATTGGACAAAATATTCGGCAATGCTGATCGAGTTTTTTTTTTATTCTGTCACCAGTTGCTTCGATCAGTTAAATATTTTGCCCAATTTGCAAAATATTTATTTCGCTGCCCGCAACCGCACATTTTGTTGGATTTAGCAATTTTTTTTTCAGTGTAGTTGTGGCTACAGATAATTTTTTGACCAATTTATCAATTCGGTGATTCTGGCGATTTTTCAATAAACCAGGGACGACGACGCGCGATAGATCGCCAGAATGCCGGAATAAATTGTATTTGCCGTAGGAAGTGTGCACTGTTAAAAATCTACGGTGTCAAACGCTGCTGGTGTGGACTTTTTCCTGGTGTTACTTATTACAGTGTTAATATTAACACTGTTTACGATGTTAAATTAACACCAGCCGTTTCGTTAAATTTCCCCTGTGTTACCGATGAAACATTATAACACTTTTTGCTTTAAAGGCATGAATGCAGGTATCATGTGTGATTTTTTATTATCTCGTGAATAAATTAGTCGCTTTTCTCAGTTTTTATCGAAAAATTGAAGAAAAAAATCGATTTTTTCATTACAGATTTCTCTACCGGGTAATTGATCTGTAATTTATATTTTCGAATATCAAAGTTCTGACTAATTCATTAACGAGATTCACATTACTGGCGTCTGTATTTCAATTTTCGCTTCGATCTGTTGATAATTCGCGAAAAACGGGACTTCTGACTTTTTGAGGTGAAAGTCGGTATTTCAGACTCAGTTAACACCGCTCATTATCACCGCGATTGGTGTGAACCTATATAGACACCGACTCGGTGTTGTTTTTAACACCGGATTTTTAACAGTGCGGCAATCATTGCCAGATGCCTCGCTTCCGCGCACCCGCAGTCGGCTCGCCGCGCGGCGGCGACGGCAGCAGCGGTTACCCCCCGGGGTAGTCAAACAGATATTTCGCCTTTTCTCGACTCCTACACCGCGCGCGTAGGAGTCGAGAACGCACGCTGCGCGTCACTCCCGCGCGCGCGCGCGCCACGTTTTTGTCGATTATGATTGAACGGTCGCAGGTGCAGCGCTGACGGAAAACGTAAGCCTGGCGCACATTAGATTTCGCAACGTTTCTTGATTTTCGTCAGGCCGGCGAATCGACTATCGCCGCGTTTCGTACACACGAATTTATGCATATATATGATATAATTTTAATCCGTCGGTATATAATGCCTCGGAGCTCGCGATAGCTCGGGTGAAATCCAGTTGACATTTAAATCAAACGTATTACGAAGTAGGAACTAAACGCCGCGGTGTCCGCGCTCTCGTTTGCGCCGTCGCCAGTTGTGCGCGCCCCTCGTGTGTTATCACGGAAATTCTTTCGCGACGCGACCAGTTCCAGCCTCGCGCTGCGCGACATTCACTTTTCAGTGTCCACCTCGCGCGTGCGCGCCCGCGTTGAGCATTCGTTAGCGAGATTTTGATTGCGTTATCGAAAAATCGCGGGAACGAGGTGCGAAGCCATTTTTTCCCGTTTTTTTTTTTTAGAAAATTCTGGTCGAGAGAAAGTGCGCGAAAACACGTTTCGCTTTTCAACGCAGAAACTTCTGGGAGGACGCTCGATGGGAGGACGCACGCGTATGGAAAATCGAGAGCATCCTGCTTCTCGTTTTCTATCTGTCTCCGTCGACGATCCCGGCCACTCGATAACGCGCGCGCGGCGTTTCATGCCCACGCCGAAGTCGAGCCGCTATTTTCTACTCATCGGTCCCTCGTTCTCTCGGCTACACGGCCGGTTCGACCGGCAGCAGCAGCTTCCTCTCCGTCTCTGTAGTCCCCTGCAGCCCGCTCGGCGTCGCTTCGCGTGCGGAACGTAACGCGCGTGCGCGGGACTCGTGTGTGTAGCCAACGACAAGCGGAGCCTCCCGCGAACTGGGTCCCCGCGCGCGCCGCTTCTGCGGACGACGCTTCTTATTAATATCCGGCGAAATCCAATTACGAATGTTGGCAGTCGCACATGATTCACTCGTCGCAATCGGAACAATCTGCAAGCTGCACCGCGCGGTAAACGAGCTATGCATAATATTTCCTTTGCAATTATAAAGCGTTGCTATGCGAATTCGATCATCGTCACATAACTAGTCGCCGAGTCAAAGTCCTGGCGTTTGTCGTGTTCTTTTTTTTCCTTCTTCCGATGACGGAAAAAAATAATTTACAGAATAAAAGTGCTCTATTATTCCGTCGTGTACGATCAGTCACGATTCCTCGGGACAATTAATCAACGACTCGCGCATGTATTCTCCGCAAGCAGGTGGGGGGTCACTGTTGCTGCGATTACGAAAACTTTGTTGCGGAGATCGACTATCGCAGATAACGTTCGTGTTTTGTATTCGCGTATTACTTAGATATAGTATACAGGGTGTCCCAAAAGTTACCAAGTTCCAGCTGCTTAACCCTGTTCGCTTAACCCTGTTCATATTGTAGGATTAAGCGAACAGAGCTGAGCAGCCGAAACTTCATGACTTTTGGCCCTTCGAACCCTGTTCGCTTAACTCTGCATATGAACAGGGTTAAGCGACACAGAACTGAGCAGTCGGACCTTCGTAACCTTTGGCACACCCTGTATATGTATATAGATATGTGTAGCAGCGAATAGTGTCTAATACACACAGTATTAGAGAGTGGCGAGGGCGAGAGCACTTGCTTTCGCCTCTATTTCATAAAACGCGTGCGTGTCGGTGTAAATCAGGCGTGCGTCATAGTCTCATGCCGCAGAGCGTGCTTAGCTGGCTGCTTGAGCAAACTAAGCGGCGCGGGGGACACATTGCGCGACGCACACGACGTGTAGCAGGTATATACAGCGAGAAAGGGAATAGAGAATATTCGCATAACGAACAAAGCGGGTGGTATATGCTGTGCGGCGCAGGACAACGAGCATATACACAGCAGCGAGACACACACACTCGAAGCCAGTGTACACTATGCCGCAGCGGCAGCGCCGCTAGTTTCGCGATTGTGAAACGAAAGTGGTTCTGTCCGTTTTTCCGTCGCGCAGCACGGCGGTAGTCGGCCGCGATACGTCGAGGTGACCTTTCGCCTCTTTCGTCTCGCGCAACAACAACAACACTGGAAAAGCAACACACACTCGTTTGAGCGTACAGTCGAGTCCCGATTTTCTTCCACTTCGTCGGACCTAGCCGGCAAACGAAGGGGAGGGAGTTCAGCGACGTCCGGAGGGGGTGAGCGCTTCCAATCGGGTGTCACTCGGGGTAAGGTTGATTGAGCGGTGATTGGTCCGCGGGAGGTACGGGCAGAGACATGGCGATAGTTCCGGCAACTACATGTCGCAACGATTTATTTTTAGCAGCGAGAACAACGTTTTTTTAATGATTTGCGGAAAGATTTGCAACCATCGAGTGGTTGCGATGACTCGAGTATCGTTGGAACATCCCTGGTGGAAAATCTGTAGCGTTCCATTCTGTAGGCCCAACGCGGACACTGATCAAATTTTCCGCCAGGGATCGATTTGGGGCGACGGAAAGAAGGCGTTGTGAGCAAATCGCGGGACTCGACTGTACGCGGTGTCTGCAAACGCGGTGAACCCGGAGCGTTAAAACAAAGACGAAATATTGTATACATTGAGCGCGCGTGAGCGACAATGCTCGGATCTCACTGCGGCGCACACGACATTGCGGTTTATCGTATACACAGCGCGCAAGAGCAGCGTATGAAGCATCGTTCTGTCGATTCCCCGCAGTTTCATTAGTGTATACGTAAGTACCGTTGCGTCGGTGTGCGGCGGCGGGCGTGTTGTGCACAGTCGCCGGAACAATTAGAGATCGTATCGCGTCATCCGCGGGAGAATTGCACTGGGTTACACCGACGGTGCGATCGGAACTCCAGGAACGTTGTTCCAGATTACACGCGACAACCTTTGGAGGAGTGGAAGATCGAGTGCTGACACGCCCACGTGGATTGCTCACGCGGTGCATTCGCCGCGTTTGAATATGCAACGAATTCGATGACGTTTCGGTTTCTTTATTTCTGTCAATCTTCTTATCGCTGTGCTCCATCGTGCACTGAAAGAAATAAGTAGTTGGAAGAACCATCTCCAGCATATGCTGTACCGCGAGTTAGTTGCAGCAACTAACTCGAAGACGTGAACCAGCATATTCGCGATTGGTACGGAAAAATAGTTCTTACGACCAACGTGTTAGTTCCTGTAACCATCGGTATCTTTACATGGTTACCGGCAACTCACGAGTTAGTTTCTATTACCAACCGCTTTTCCCGGTCGGTAATTTAAAGTGTAGTTGAGACCGCGAGATGATCGGCGCGATAAATTTTGAGAAACAGTGTGTCTTATAAATTATTGTTAAAAAAGAAAAAAGAATGAGACGTGTCACGAGTAATATACTTCGTGATCGATGCCACTAGCGATACACGTAGAGGCCGGTTCTAACCTCACTTTTTGTATTAGATGAATCCTGCCGGTTCCTTCGACCAACTGAGTAGTTCGTACAACCAACGAGTAGTTGCCATAACCCACCGAGTAGTTGACGCTATATCAACTCTCTCGAGTGGTTGTCGAAACCCATTTATTGGTCCTTCCAACTACTTTTTTTTCTCAGTGTGTGCAGAAGTAACGAGTGGCGCGGGACAGAAGTTCCGATACCAAGAAAAAACGACGCGCATCGGACAATTTGATTTGCATCCTTCCTTGTCCGTTGTTGTCTCTGCTGCTGCGCAACTCTGAATTCCGACTGGTGCGAGAAACAGTCTTCGAGGCTGAATGATCCCTACTAGATAGCACGTTACATCTTCTCGATTACAGTTATTAGCTCGTTCGGCTTATGGTCTCGTAAAAGTTTTATGTTCTCCCGCGCGCGGTAACAGCTCGGCAGGCGCGCTCACGCGTCGCTACGCGCAATGCGCGCTGCACCCACAGCCCGCGCGCGAGTAACATTGCGACGTGTGTCATACATCCTAAAAAAACTCGCAGCGTCGTAAAACAACGATGCCCTTTTGTCCTTTACGATGCCCACTTGATTCGATTAATCTTCGAGTCTGCGTTGCAGCGCCGTCGAGCACGAAGTCGAGGCGAGGATCGTGAAAGTCGGGAGAAGAGAGGATGACGGTGGATAGCGAGTGAGATCGAGCGACTCGAATTATCATAATCTCATCTGAGAGCAGCGAGGATGCGATAATCCTGATGATTTCCCGGGCGAGAGGAGGATCGTGATGATCTTGCGCCGCGCCGAGTCTTTCCAGCAAATTCACCGTCTCCTTTGCTCTCGTTTACGTTGCCCCCGTGCACGCCTAGTCCGCGCATACCCCTCGGCGTCCTTCTTCTCCCCTCGTACCTCTGCGCCGTTCTTCGTCGAGCGCTGCTGTGCTGTGCTGTGTGCGCTTGCTGCATCTCCGTGAGGCTCTCGTGCAACACGTTCGCCACGAGGGTTCCTGCCGTCCGGCTTGGGTACCGCAACGCGAAGATAGCGCATGCCTAGTTACTCTCCTCTTTGCAAAGTATCCATAGCGAAGTTTCGCAAAAAAAAAAAAACACCCGGGAAAAATGAAAAAATGCACAATGAGTGCTCTATTTGCATAACCGACCTCACTTTCAAACCGTACGATAAGTTATCCTGATAAAGACGGGGGCCCTCCTGTCTTGTAATCTCTGGCTTCCGCGCTCCTTCTCTTCCTTCTTTAAGGAGGCATCGGCGGTACAGTCACGTCAATCGTGTACTAAGATTTAAAACATTATTTAAACGTACTTTCAAAGGGAAACTAGTGCCATTAAAGATGGATTTAAATCAAAAAGATTCTGCTTAATGTAGACAAAAATGTATGAAAAAAAAAAGAACAGAGAAATAACTCGGTTTATGCTAATAACCAATGACATATATTATTCGCAGTTTTCTGAAAGCCAAACCTGTACTTTTAGTTCGTTTTTGTGGAGCGATGGCTCAATTTGTTTCTTGACACATAATGTATATATTATGTATCAAGTCCTAAAATTATAAATTTTACTTCCAAAAAACTGCGCGTTATATACCCTATTGATTATTAGCATAAAATGAGTTATGTTTGTATAATTTTATTTCTATACAATTTTTTTAACATTCAGCAGCAGGGTCTCTTAAATTCAGATCCACCTTTATTGACACTAGTTTCCCTTTGAAAGTTTGTACAAATAAAGGTTCAAATCTAATACGCATTAAACTTGACTGTACCGCCGAAGCCTTCTTAACCTTGAGTAACCGAGGGAGAGAAGGAGAGGAGAGAGGAGAGAGGGAGAGGGAAAGGCTATCCGCGTACTGTGTTGTGGCCATGCGATACACTGAGTGTGTGTTACACTGCGCCCCGGGTGGAGCATTACAGGCGCACCGAGAGGGCATCCCACTGCTATTCCTCTTGCTCTCTGCTACTCATCGGCCCTCAAAGTGTTTCTGTTCACGAACGATCTGCGCGCGCGCGCGCGCACGGCTACCTGTTGAATTACAACTTTGGGTCAAACGCGCGCGGTGCAACAGACTTGACGGCAGAGAAGTCCAGCGCCGGGGTCGCTTCGGGCGGCTTTGATCGTAATTGCAATATATTTTCAATATTCGTGCCGATAAATTTCTCGGCAACGGACATTTATTGTTGACGCGAGCGATTATTTTGTGATCATTAAAAGGCGTAACAGTTTTACAAGAAATCACATTAGCTTGTCGTCGTAAAGTAGAAAATGTGTGTTCGCGGAATCAGAATTTGTACACGTTGTATTTGACGTTTTTTTTCAAAACTTGGTGTCGACAATTGGCTCTTGCGAATGGGCGAGTCGATGTTAATTTATGGAAATAATGTAGCTTTACATCCAAAAGTGATTGCAATATATTTTCAATGCGCCATTCGAATACATTCGAATACATTCGAATGCAGCGGAATTTATCGTCGCTGTAAAAGATAATTACTTTGTGAAAAAAATATATTAACTCGCAGTGTCGAGACATTAAATTGTTGTCTGGGGAATTACAACATGATAGATACGAAAATAGACATTTTTCAATTTTGTACCAGGATAACAATTATGTAAATAATTCATCTACGTCTCGAAATAGATTTCAATGGATTTTAATATATTTTCCGAAAATATTTCATAACATGTCGCAACGCTGTTTGATTCCACCACGAGTCATAATTACTTTTTTTTTTGTTTTGTTAATAGTTCATCAACTCGCAATATCCCAGCACCGAATGGCTATTTTGCGGAATAAGATCGCGCGGTTAGATAGAAAATTGAAATTTCTCAAATTAACGTCCCCGGAGCAGCGCCTTATCGATAAGTCAAGCGAATGCAAATGTATGCAAATAATTCAGCCTCAACTTGAGCGCGAGCCAACAGCTCGCTAAATTTTATGTATCGACCCGCTGTCCCGCGGGATTTTTCTAAAAATTAATCATTCCGCGAATTGATAACCGCGTGTTCTGTATATATATGTATGAATATACCCTGGAGAAATGTCTTTTTAAGCCGGAAGATAGATGTCGAACACGAGCGGAAAGGAAAGGGATAGTCCGATCCGATCCTTTCTCGGTTGCCCGGTGTTACTTAACGTGATTTACAATCAACTGGTTTGAGCGTGTGCGGATCGAAACCCGGCGAGTTATCGCGCACGCTCGACTCGCGTCATATAAATACGCGTGTACAGGGTTCTTCAGAATGTGTTGCCCATTTGTCGCGATTTTGCGAATCTTCGCGCCGTCGAGAGGCGTCCAACCCCTGATTGAGGTAGTCCTTGCGCCTGGTGTCGAGTTCGCATAAGTTTTCGAAAATTGAGAGGAAATTGCAACCACATCTCGATAATATAAAAATCTGAAAGAATTATGCATATTAAAGACGTTGAAAAGATTAATTTTGCATAATAAAAATTCCAAAATATTATTAACAAATTGATGAAAAATAAAATTGTTCAACAAAAATTTCGACAACCAAATTTTTTTGTTTCAATGAAAATGATCCGTTCTATTTTCTGAATATGCATGAATTTTTTCAAACTTTTGAATTCACTTTGAATTTTGTGATTTTTTCCATGTTAAAAAACGCAAAATTCAAAGTGAATTAAAAAAATTGAAAAAATTCATACACATTTAGAAAAAAGAACGCATTATTTTCATTGAAACAAAAAAATTAAGTTATCGAAGGATTTGTTGAACAATTTTATTTTTCATCAATTTGTTAATAACATTTTGGAATTTTTATTATGCAAAATTAATCTTTTCAACGTTTATAGCATGCATGATTTTTTTCAGATTTTTATATTATCGAGAAGTGGTTGCAATTTCTTGTCAATTTTCTCGAATTTATGTGAAATGAATACTAGACGCAAGGACTACCTTAATATGCTAGCAATTTATTTCAGTTATCGATAGTTAATTTTTTTTTCTCGGCAACAATCGTGACTAATTAAAATAAGTGGTCCAATGGTCAAATAATTCTGAATCACCGTGTACATTGTGGTACGCATGCGTGTGCGCGCCTCTCCATTAATACGGATTTCTCGTTCGTTACGTTGCGCCGCACGGATAGAGCCAACGAAGAGCGAGACGAGAGAGGCGAGGCGAGGCGAGGCGAGGCGTCGCATGCGCGTGTCTCGCGTCTTGTGTTGTGTCGTTTCTTGCGGTGAGCTTCTCGTGCGCTAGTCGCGCGCGAGTGCGACCACACGCTTGGCTTGCGCGCCGCTGCTGCTGCTGCTTGCCCCCCGAGCAAAACGACGAGAACTTCCTCGGCTCGCATCTTCGAGAAGCAGCAATATCCGTGCTGCTGCTGCTGCTGGCTCCTCGGTGCGTGCGGCGCGCAGCTCGCGGTCGTCGCGACGATTAATCCAACGACAGAGATTCACGAGCCGGCGATTTATCGCGACAATTAATAGCGACCGGGTTCGATGATAAACAGGAAGTGGAACTTGGCAGCGCGGACCCGAGACAACGCCCGAGTCTGACCATATAGGCCTGCGTCGAGGACGCTGCGAGGAGGTGCGTATATCGTTCGCTAGATCGTCGTCGTCGACGTCGTCGTCGTCGTCGTCGTCGTCGTCGTCGTCGTCGTCGTTGCTCAAATAAATTACATAAGCAACTCTCGATCTTACGGGGGTTGTCACGAGTTACGAGATAGTCATACGTCGTCGCGTTACCGGGGCGTGAATACACGGCACGAGCTGCAACTTTTATGGAAGCCGAGGAAGGCCACAGACGCACCGCGTGAAAAATTTGTCGAGCGAGAGACAAGAAAAAAAATAGAAAAAATAGAACGACAAAATGAAAAAATGAAATAAAAATGGTCAGGTCACCCGGAGCGTCACGCGAGCCCCGGGATTGGTGCCCGGCGCATTAGTAACCTGTTTGTCGGCCGATAAAGCAGCCTATCGTTTTAAGATTTACTAGATTTATAGACCAGTCTGCGCACAAGTGAGAGGATAGAAAAGACGAGGAAAAAAAAAAAACGAAAAACGAAATAAACCGGCGAGAGTGGGATATGCGAAGCGGCGAGTGTTGGTTTATAAAACGAGCAGCACTCTCTCTCTCTCTCTCTCTTCCCCTCTTTCCCTCTTCCCACCCCGACATCCTTGTTCTCTCGTATATTCACCGGTAACATCATATATTTCCTACTCATATAGGCTCCTGCTGCACGTGTATGGCCCCTGGCTGATGCAGAGACCCGGCGTGCGTTACATGACGACGCTGCTGCCGCTGCTGCTGCTGCTGCTGCTGCCGGTGGTGCACTTGGCGTCCACGCAAACGCACCACCAGCAGCTTCCTACGTACGTGATCCTCCAGTTCATTTTCTCTCCAACTCAAACCACACCGCACGGATAAAAAAAATACACGTAAAATCACTATACTTGTGTGGCAATTGCGAGAAATATTCCGGAATTTTGGCGATTTTTTCCACATTTTTCACTCCGCACGAGCGACGACGATACCGCATTCTGCAATTACTATCGCCTCACGGAAAATTCTCTCGGAATCCTCCTGCGGGGGACGCGAAATTGATTTACCTTAAACGGAAAAAAAAAAAAAAATAGTAAAAAAATAAAAACGGCAGAGATCGCGAGTTAAGAATGATTTATCGTATTATTTCGCGCAGTCTACGCAAATCTCTCCGTTGGATATATAGAGACGTGATTACGCGTCGCGCGAATCCCTGTAATAATTTCTACGAATGCGAAATACACCGCGGCGGGTGTGTCGGACGGTAATGATGGCCGTGTGCGATATGTTTTCTGGTTGCGCTACGTGTGTGTGTCGCGTATATAGTATACGCGCGCTCTATAGCCGCGACGCCGCTTCGGCGACTCGCGGTTGGCGCGCGGTGAACGGCCTATAAGGTGCAAGAACCGCGTCCGTGGCGTGCGAGAGCCGTTTATCACCGGCAACACAAACGAGATTGTCACCTGCGCGTTCTCGCGCCGCGCGCGCGCGCGCGCAGCCGCTCCCCACGGCGAGATCCGCCGTCGCCGCCGGCGCCGCGTGCGTGTGGCTCGGCGCGTATACAGGCAAAATGCACGCGGGTTTCGCGAGCCGCAGCTTTTTGCCCACACAAACCGCGCACCGTAGGCATTGACTTTGCGGACTGGGAGCGCGCGTAGCCATCAGTCAGCTCGCTAATCCGGAAATTATAATTACTCGTGTCGCGTCAATCGTTCGAGATCACGCAGCGGCGGCATTGCGATGCTTATTATTATCGAGGTAACTATATCTCGTGAATTAAGGGATCGTCACAGTGTGCCCCTCCGAAAAATCAATGATTTTCGCGAATTTTTTTTGTTAAGTTGTAATGAACTAATTGGTCTGTTTTTTTTAAAATAAATAAGTACATTCTTGAAGAATACAAAATGATTTTTTTCATGTGCATTTCTTTAATGTATAATAATGATATAATTTGTTTAAATAGCTCGTGTAAAAAAAAAGTCCTGCATTATGTCCACGATTGCGGCCGCAATTTTGATCTGAACCAAAAATTTCAAAAAGATTATTAATCTGTAGGAAATTCGCTATCGCGCTATGAGAGCTTTTTTTTTTTTGACATTTGACAAAATGGCGGCGGTTTGAACGAAAATTATCGAATTTAGCTCTTTTTTTCGACAGTTTTTCGTAAAAAAAAAAATAGGAAGATTTAATAAAAAAAAAAAAAGCTCTCATAGCGCGATAGAGAATGACGTTAGAAATGTTCTCTCCAAATTTGAAATCGATATCGTCATAACTCTTCATTTGAGAGTGGACACCGTTTTGAAAAACAACATTCCGAGAAAAGTGCGTTTAAAGTTTGCACACGCCACTGTCACGCTGCAATCCCTTTCTCTAAGAAAGGCTGTAGCGACAAAAATAATTCGAATTTCGATAAAAAAATTTAACAGAATGTTTATAACCGTGTATACTATCCGATAATGAAAAAAAAAAAAAAATCGATTTTTTTTTTATTTCACACTGTGACGATCCCTTAATGGGGATTTACAACTCCGATCGAGAGTGAGTCGGGTGGAATTCGCACGCCGCGGAGTCACGAGTTGCCGCACGGCATTGAGGACATTCCGCGACGATGTTCGCGACGTTTGCGGCATGTGACACGCGGAGAGCGCACGTCACACGAGAGCTATTAACCCACTGGCGCGAACAGTGCTTCGCTTTGTTTCGACGGCGTCGACGCGCTTGACACGCTCGAATGTGTCGGCTCTCTATTATCACCGCGCGCTCTTCGGCGTCCCTCGAGCTCTTGACCTGCGCGCGTCTCATACCTGCGCTTTTCTGTTTTTCATCAAAAAAGCAAAACTTTTTTTTTTTCGACGTTTGTTTCAATCACAAACAGACGAACGCCACTAATTTTTAATCAAGATTTTTTTTCTCTCGGAATAGTAAAAAAGAAAAATGTACAAAGAGGCTAAACTTTCATAAATCAGAGATGATTATGTATAATATCTGGATTACTGGATCGAGTTTCCTCGCGAGGATTCCGGTCGGTGCCGGGATCGAAAGTGGCTCGTTGCGAAATGACGATCGCCGAGTTTCGAGGAGAAGAGTGATCGAGTTGCGTGTAGCGGAGCATAGGGGGGGGGGGGGAGAGGGAAATGCAGTGGTAATTTCGAGAGACGGGGGTGGCTCCTCGCCTGCTCGTGGAGCCGTTAACGAACCAGAGCGCGTCGTATTGTCGCAAATTGTCCCTAATGCATCCGCGAGGTAGAAAGCATAGCAACGGGCGTAGCTACTCGCCCGGCGAGATACACAGCGCAGATATACACAGAGACATAGCCGCGGGTGGCTGTGCAAACACGGCGCCGCTGGGCTTCTGCTGCTGCGGGGAGTCGGGCGCGCGCATTGTGGAACATCGCGCGACGGTGCTTGGCACTGTCGCAGCCAGAACGACAGAGCCGCCGAAACGACAGAAGCGCAGCGCGCGCAGCGCACCAGTTGTACATTTCCCAACTATTTAGCGCGCGCCATTGTCGTTACCGGTTGTCCTGCTCGCAACGAGAGGGGTAGAGGGGAGCCCCCCCCCTCCCCCCCCCCCCCCGCTGACCGCGCCGCGCGGGTGTACGACTTCCGGTTGCGAAAGTCCGCGCTGATTCGTTTTAATCCGCGCGCGCGGAGCCGGAATCGAAGCGTCCACCAGCAGGCGGCGCTGGGGACTAATTTTCCACGTGCGGCCGGAAAAAAAGCCTTGCGATACGATCAGCTGATCGCAACGGTCGGATATCCTTGATTCTCGCGTCGACTTTCCAATGCAGTTTTATTGTCGACAAAAGCAGGGCTGGAGGGGCGAAGTGTGAAGTGCCGTGGTGGTCGCGGGATGAGTTTGTTCCCGATCGGCCGCTGGCAATCGGAAGAGCGAAGCGAAAGACCGAGAGAAAGAGAGAGATGTAAAATAAGCGCGTGTCTTTCTCACTCGCCGAGCTTCGGGAACTCTCAGTCTGGCCGGACGTGGATAATGGCCGGTGCGGTAGTGGCCACTGCGAAGCCTCCACCTCGCTCCCCTTCTCCCCTTTCGCTGCACAATATATATACAGGTATTGCCATGTCGAAGCGCGGCAAAGCGCGGGTGTGCAATAACCGGGATTGCGGTTTCACGATGACAGGTCGCGTCACGCCGCGTTGCAAATGATTTTCGGGACGCCCTTCGGGCTCCCGCGAAGGTCGCTCAGCGTCGGGGCTGCACAAACGCTCCAAGGACTCTGTACATAGATATAGAGCAACGCGCGCAGCTTTGAAATTACGAAGCTCCGCGTCCGTTCCATTAATTGATTTTTTTCGTTTCGTTTACCGCAAGACGGGAATGACGACGAAACGTCATCGCGGAAACTGCGGAAGTCGACGGACATTGTATTCTCGCGATTCTCGCGCTCGAACCTCGCGTGGCGTCCAATTTCGAGAGAGAGAGAGATAGTTTTGTCTCTTATTGCTCGCGCAATTTTCCACGATCGCCGCGCACGTGGATAACGTGCGCGCGCGCGACGGAAATAAAGAGACTAATGCGCTGCAAAGAGACGCGCGGGCGTGACTTCTCGGAGTTGAATTTTCAATGTGCCGACAGCGGTAATTCCGTCGCTTTCCACGGCGTCTTTATCTCGTTCCTTCCTTCTCTTCTGGACTGCAACCATCCCCCCTCCCTCGCACTTTATTCCTGCTGCTGCTGCTGCTGCTGCTGCTGCTGCTGCTGCTGCTGCTGCTGCTGCTGCTGCTGCTGCTGCTGCTGCTGCTGCTGCTGCTGCTGCCACTGCGACGACGACGACGACGACGACGACAACGGTTAGTGCCGATTTTTATAGCCATCCGCGTTATTGTCGCCAGGCCCCGCGGACTCGTAAACATAATTACAGGAGTTTTATTTGTTTCCCTTTTTTACGTCCGGCCGGAGGAGGCAGCGTCGTCGCTGCGACAGCCTCGTGGCAGGCGAGCAACAGCAGCAGCAGCAGCAGCAGCAGCGTCGCCGCGCGGTGCTCGGCGACGGGTTGGTATTCCTGTTACTTTTTACGAGCGTGGCCTTTCTCTGTCAAGGTACGCCAAGTTATTAGGAAGCGGGGAGGACACGGCGTTGCGGCGCGAGCAGAGAAGCGGCAAAAGCGTGTTTCCCGAGCCGCCCGCGAGCTTCCCGGGCGCCGCGAGCTCCGCGCGTCTCACCTCCGCACCTCGTTACAGCCTACAACGACGCACGTTACGCGTTACGGTCAACGCAGTGCAATACGCGCGGTTCACTCGCAGCGCAACGCGCACCTGTGAGCACCTACAATAGGGCGTCAACCGTTGGTATCTATTCGCGAGATGCCTTATTCTTCGCTCTAAAATCTTATTCAGAAATACCGTTTTATTTCCATTATAAAACATGTATTATGAAATTGCATTATAAAAATAATAAAACCGCTGATACAGTAATCCTCTGTTAAAAAGTTCGTGAGCAACCATTGTTGTCGATTTATTCGACCTCTGATTGGTCGTTGGGAAACAACGGCAGTTCGTAGTTTGTAGTATCGCGAAATTTGGCAGTTTGTCAAAAAATTAATTCGATTTTTGCGATTTTCCCCTCGAATTTTCGATTTTTCGGGCTGACACCTGTCATTTTTGGAATCAGCGAGATTTTTGGAATTTTCCATCGGATAGGGTTTTTAAACTTTGCAAAATCGAAACATTTTTTTTGCGACTAAAACGCAAGGGGTAACATTCCAAAAGAGTTAAAAATCAATTTTTTGCGTATTAACATAACCGAGCGCATCAAACCCGCAACACGAAGTATTCCACCTATATTTCATCGCCGATATCGCCCCCGCCTCCCCGGAACACCGCAATGATCTCGCCGTGGAATCTCAGAAAAAACGTCGAATCTCTAAAAAAAAAAACGATCCGTCGAATTTTTTCGCCTCGTCTGGGGATTCTCGCGAGCGAAAATGATATATAATTCGCGGCTACCAGATAGAAAATCGCGATGTTGCCGCCGTTAGGACGCGACGAGGGTGGTTACGGTACGTCAGCCTTGAAAATATTGATCTAACAAACGTTTCATCATCGTTTTCCGCGAGAGCGCGTAAATAATCGATATTAGATCTCGGACGCGATGCCGGGCGTACGCCGGCGAGGAGTCGCCTATCGAAAATTCATATCGGTCTCGCCGTGTTGTATATATATCGCCGAATGGCCGGTGTGTGTACGTTACGTACGCCTATTGGCCGTAAGCACGAGCCTTTAAAATCGTTGGCCGTCTACACACGGTATCGTTATACGATACTTATCTCCCGGCGCAGCGCAGAGTCGTTCAACCCTTGTTCCCTTTGCGGGGGCCGGCGCGGCCCTTCGAGGTCCACTTCGCGCTTTCTCTCTCTCTCGAGAGAGAAATCTCCCTCTCTCTCGCTCTCTCGTCCGCGCACGGCAAAACATCGACGAGCTGCCACATCCGGCGCGCGCGCGCGAGAGTTTGTCTCTCGCTCTCTCTCTCTCTCTCTCTCTCATTCTTCGGGAGAAGCTGGGGGTAATCATTTTACAACCTCCCGTATAATCTCCTTCCACGCTGCTATATAATAACGATAAACAAGCGTTCTAGCGGTGCCTCTCTTCGCATTACAGGACCAAAGAAGAAGAAGAAGCGCCTGCTCGGCGACTGTACGCGCGCAGCACACAATGCACTCCGCGCATTATTCCTTCCTCTCGATACCCGCGCGCATGCGCGCGCGTACCCGGAGAATATCAATGATATTTTATTGACGGTGTTTTACCCTCGGCAAACTGCGAAGTAAATACGCGCGGCTTACCAGTTGCGCGCTGAGACCCGTGTGCCCGGGTGGGAGGTAGTGGAGTAGTGGACCCAGAGTGGATAACGGAGGAGGTTGATGCGCGGGCCACGAGGAAGTCGAAGAAACTCGCGGGCGAGGAAGCGATACGACGCGCCGAGACTGCGCGCGCGGGAGAAACAGGTGCAGGATGAGAACTCGATGGATAAGTTACCTCGATAGGCGCACTCGCCAGTTGATAACTTCTTCCGTTGCGGGGGAGGAGGATTCTGTTTATCGATTCGCGCGAATAATGACTCTTCCGGCTTCTGGAAAATTTATAAAAAAAAAGAAAAAATAATGATTAGAATTATATGTTTTTTAACAACAAACATAATAATGATTATTATTTGAGAAAAAAGCAAGGATTTCATTCTGTTAGCTCGATGTTCGATAATTTTACGTAATTCAACCTTTTTGTGTGTGTGTTTTTTTAAATTCTTGTTGCAAAAAGGTAACAAAGCGGAAGGTGGCGATGGTGGAGGCTGCGAAATCTCACGCTCGAGTCAATTGTCTCACTCGGTACAGAGAATACGAGGCCCCCGGCGGCGGCGGCGGCGCTCGGCGCTTATACCGCTCTGCTCTACAAAGAACGACGCTCATCGCGCGGCCGACTCATTTCTGCGGTCGAGGCCGCCGCGGTTATTGGTTATCGCTCGAGAAACGAATTATCGAAGATCCCGCGACGTCTCGTCCTCTCGTCATACTTCTCCGATGGGAAACTCGCGTTTTTTTGTTCTCTGACGTTTTTTTTATTCCCGACATCAAATGAGACCGCACTTCCGTGTCTATATGCGGAAACCGATAGCTACCGGCTCGACCCTGTGGCGTTACCGTTTTCCAACGTCCTCTCGTTACGGATTGTTCGTTTCCCGCGACAAGATCGCATCGAATGATGTCTCGTTTTTTTGCTCCGTTATTTTTTTCTTGGAGGCGATAAGTATCGATGGTTCTCGAGACAAATGAGCATTAAAGAGGCCGCGGGATAATCTGTTTCCAGGTAAAATCGATCGTTCTCCGCGTTTCTAAAGGCGACGTATGGGCACTTTTGTGTCCGATGTTTATTTAACCCTTATTAGCGCCCACACGAGTAACTAGTTACCCCAGGCTCAGGATTTTTTTTTTTATTAAAAAAAAATTAGAAGTTAGGAAATGTTATGATTTGTAATTTTTTTTATTTTTCCCTCCAGTAATTTTGCAATTTTAATATACTTTTTGAATGATCGGCGGATAATATTGTTATTTTTTATGGTAGTGGTTATATGTAGTGCTTATAATCCTTAAATTTTAGCCCTTAATATTTAAACATGGCGGAGTCATGAATTTTTATCCTGAAAAACGAATTTTTCTAAATTTTCACAGTTTTTAGAACGCCATCTGTAAATTGACCGATAAAAATCATTAGAAATGTTGAAGAACTTTTTCAACAAGCATGAAACAATCGGTTAGAAGTCTTAAAATACACCCACATCTCTTGTACAACTGGGTTTTTCAGCTAAGGGTTAATTATTTATTTTTTTGTTAACTCGCTAAGGGTTAACAAAAAAATATCATCGTACCGCGGATGAACCGGCCGGAGGTTTCGAAATTCACCGCGGGCGTTTCCCAAGCATTTCTCTCGCCGTCTCTTTTTTTTTCTCTCCCTCTCTCTCTCTCGCTCTCTCGATGAACTCGCTGATATCGAGGCCGGGAGCTCAGAAGAAAAACGAGAGCTGCGGCTCCTCGACGCCCAAGGACTTCCTCGAAAAGCTCGTCGTAAGCCGCGCGACGACGATGACGAGCGGATTCGTGATTCGAAGATCCTGGCAGCGCGCTTAACAGAGACTCCGGAAATTGAAATGCAACTTGTGTATATCGACTCGCAACGACTCGAAGAATCGCGGCGGGGAGCGGGGATGGCGATAAAGCTTGGCCGTAAATTCGCTGGCGATTCCAACGAGATCCCATTACCCGAGTTCCCGGTACGCGGATTAATCTTCGTTTACAGTTATACAGAACTTAAGACGAGCAATTGCGGTACAACGAAGAGATCTCGCGAGGTGCGCGGTTTCCCTTCTCGCGCGATAGCCCCGAGGTGTCGCGCGCGCGTTAATTCGTCTTCCCGCAGGATTCCCACCGTTTCGCGCGCCGCGCGTCGACTGCGGTCGTCGTAAACGCATTCCTCCGCCCTCGCTGCGCACTTTCGCACTTCGGGCCGTTGTATGTGCGAGGCGTCCGAACAGCCCCGCGATTATCCGATACTGCGGACTACGATTCCTGCACTGTTAAAAATCTGCGGTGTCAAACGCTGCTGGTGCGGACTTTTTCCTAGTGTTACTTATTACAGTGTTAATAGTAACACTTTTTACGGTGTTAAATTAACACCAGCCGTTTCGTTAAATTTTTCCTGTGTTACCGACGAAACATTATAATACTTTTCGCTTTAAAGACATGAATGCTAGTATCATGTGTGATTTTTTATTATCTCGTGAATGAATTAGTCGCTTTTCTCAGTTTTTATCGAAAAATTGATGAAAAAATCGATTTTTTCATTACAGATTCCTCTACCGGGTAATTGATCTGTAATTTTTATTTTCGAAAATCAAAATTCTGACTAATTCATTAACGAAATTCACATTACTGGCGACTGTATTTCATTTTTTGCTTCGACCCGTTGATAATTCGCGAAAAATGGCACTTCTGACTTTTTGAGGTGAAAGTCGGTATTTCAGACTGCGTTAACACCGCTAATTAACACCGTGATTGGTGTGGACCTATATAGACACCGCCTTGGTGTTATTTTTAGCACCGGATTTTCAACAGTGTGGACAGACCTCAACATTTATTTCCAGAGCCAACGCAGACATTTTCCAACACCTCGCGGTGAACCTCTCGACGGAACGTTGCGTTTGACGGCAAATCAATTGACGATAAACCGATGCGAACAATGAAAACTGGCCCGTCGAGTGGCCCGCGGCGACATTTCCCCGCGGGACGTCTCTCGTCATCGCTTCCCGAACCCGTCCGTCCGTCCGAATAACGAGCCCGCGATTATCCGAGATACACCGGACTCGCGAGATGCATCGACGTCGCGCGTTTTATCGCGCGCAATAAATTCCGCAAATGCTATTGTCCGCTCGAGTGAGTCTGCGCGCGCAAGCGCGAAGATAACGTCACCGCGCGCATGCGCGCCCCACTCTCCGGGACTCCCGGTCCGCGGGGTGGGTGCTTTATCTCGCGCTCTCTCGCGCTCTCTCGCCCGCGCGCGGAGAGACTTCTCGAGGTGGAAGCTGAAATCAGCGAAACGAATCTGTATATACTCGCGTATTACTCGACTGCGGAGATACCTTACCGTATACTTTGCTATCATTACTATATCTTTACGTCTCTCTGCTCGGCGCGCGCTAAATCAATTTCACCACTGAGTCAGTGCGGCTACATATAGATATATACGTACACACGCCCGACGTCTGTAAATAAATTTGTTGCGAGGTGGTAGGTAAACACTGAGATCCGCGCCTGCGCGCGCTCGACATTGTATAGAGCGAAGTGCGCATGCACGGCGTTTTATCCGCTGAAAAGTCGGTTCGCGGTTCGTAAAACTCGCAAGGTGTCTGTATATACATATTATACGTATATATAGCGCGGCTGCCTAATGTCCCGATCGTTTAGACGCGCGCGCGCCTGCGCTCTCGGTAGCGTCGCCAACGAGTTGCGACTCGAAACGATTTATCCCCGGAGAAGTGGCGCCGCCGCCGCCGCGTAACACCCGAGCCGTGCGCGGTGCATTAGCATAAACGGTTTATTCAGAGTCTGGTTGAAGCGGGCGTCGTCACTGGCCGCTACTTCTCGCGCGCATTCGCTCTCCTCGGCCCCCGGTGAACGGTGCGCTGCACATCGCAACTCTCGCGACGCGGAAAGATGGATTCCGCGCTCCGTTGGCCTGGTCTTACCGCTCAATCAAGCTACCGGTCCAGCGGCGGCGGTGGCGGCGGCAACGGCCACGCGGCGATCTACACACCATTGACGGTACCAAGCAGCAGCAGCAGCAGCACCTACTCCGCTACTCTGAGTCATTCTCTTATGTCAGAAAGCGCGAGCGTAAGGATTGTACGATTCGAGATCGCGACGAATGGTCCGGAGATTATTGTGCTCGACGCAGTTCTCTGTATGCGGATACGACACACGATAATCGTGCAACTGCGTTGCTACTTATTACACTGTTAAAAATCCGGTGTTAAAAACAACACCGAGTCGGTGTCTATATAGATCCACACCAATCGCCGTGATAATGAGCGGTGTTAACTGAGTCTGAAATACCGACTTTCACCTCAAAAAGTCAGAAGTCCCGTTTTTCGCGAATTATCAACAGATCGAAACTAAAATAAAAATACAGACGCCAGTAATGTGAATCTCGTTAATGAATTAGTCAGAACTTTGATGTTCGAAAAAATAAATTACAGATCAATTACCCGGTAGAGAAATCTGTAATGAAAAAATCGATTTTTTTCTTCAATTTTTCGATAAAAACTGAGAAAAGCGACTAATTTATTCACGAGATAATAAAAAAATCACACATGATACCTGCATTCATGCCTTTAAAGCAAAAAGTGTTATAATGCTTCGTCGGTAACACAGGGAAAATTTAACGAAACGGCTGGTGTTAATTTAACACCGTAAAGAGTGTTAATATTAACACTGTAATAAGTAACACCAGGAAAAAGTCCACACCAGCAGCGTTTGACACCGTACATTTTTAACAGTGTATCAGTCGATAATTATTAAGGTATGACAGATGATAGCAGAATTTTCCGCGACCCATAGAGAATTTGTACGAATTCGTTTGCCAAGATCTTAACCTCCATCTGTTCAATCTCCGTCTCAAAGATGGTAATTATAAGTAGCCGAGTAAATCATCGACTAATTATTTGCCCGCAATAAGAGAAGAAACATTAAAACTGGCGGGGGGAACGCGCCGCGTGCGTGTAGCAATTACTTCGCGTCGAATATATCGGAGATGCGAAAAATCCGCGAGCATCTTGCCCGTTACTCGGAGATCGCGCGCGTTTTCCGCTGTAAACTTGTGTACAGTCACCGCGGGCGAAGGTGACCCCCGGGGGCCCGCGGTGCGAGCTGGCAAATGAGCATCGCCAGAGTTATTTCGCCTCTTTTCCCTCGTTGCCTCGCGAGACTGGCTCGCGCGATCCCGCTTGGGTGGATATCACGCAGCGGCGGCGGCGGCGGCAGCGGCAGCACAGGTTCGTACCCCTCGGTTGCGATATCGCGTTACTCGCCATTTTCCGGGAGTGCTGCTGCGGCTATGCCGTGGCCTATGCTAGCCTCTCGCTAGCTACGTGCGTCCGTGTGTATATGTATACGCGATATGTGTATAGGCGCAAACGTACGCTCCGCGCTGCTGCTGGCCGCAGACGCGTCGGGCGGGGCGTCTGCTCGACGGGACGCACCTAGCTGAGCTATCGGAGCCGCACTCTCGAGTGTGCGCTATACGCGTGATGCTCCTGTTGCGCACAGCGGAATGCGCGGATTTCTTCGGCTCGCACCGCCGGAGAGACGCGCGCGCGCGGTTGGGAGCCGCGGGCTGGCCGCGAGTCCGGAGGATGCACCGCACCGAGCGCAGCAGCAGCAGCTCTCGCTGCTGCTGCTGCTGCTTGATCCCGACGCCCGGAGGGGCCGCAGGCCACGGCAGATGTTGATGCGGCTCGGTTGATCAGCCTCGCGCGCGCGCGCGCGTGCGCGCTCGTGTGTCCGCTCGAGCGTACGGTGTATATACATACGCGCGCACGCGCACACGCCGATGAGCGAGCAGCGGTGATGCTCCGCTTCTCTTCCTTCTCTCGCGGGCCTCGCTCTCCCCTCCCTCCGCAGCCGCCCGCCGCCCGGTGGCGCGTGAAAGGAACCAACGCCGGAGAGGCGAGGGAACTGTGGGCGTCCTTGCCCCGGGGGACAGGGGAGCGCGGGGTCTAGCGGGGTAACCGCGACTGACCTCTCGAGCGCGCGGAGATTGCCGATGCACACATCGCTCGGGCGCATGCGCGCGCGCGCGCGCGTCTTCCGAGAGAAACTGTATCGCGCACGCGGGTACTTAGTCCGCGCGCGTCGCGTAATAAGACCTGCGTGCCGGGGTCCGCGCGCGCGCGAGCACGGACCCCGGAAACGGCGCTCGGGCGTCAAGATGGAATTTTACGTCGTCGCGTTTAGACTCAGCCGTCGCATCTCCGCGCCGTGATACGAGAAGCTACGACACCGGAGGGTTGCCGCGGCTCGGGCGACGACGGAAACGCGGTGTCAAGTTGTAATTATCGAGAAGCGATCGAAGGTAGGTCAGGGATTATCTTCCTCTGCCGCATTCCGCGCTAGGAATCTTCTTGCTCCTGTTTTGTGTTAAGCCTTTCAAATGTGTTGCTTCTCGGCGCAGGTAAACGACCGTTGTGCGTCGTCAATGTCGACGATTAACCTCGTCGCGCGCGCGCGGCTTGTCGGAATCGAACAGGTGCGCGCTCTTACGGGCGAACATATCGCGTATCCTGCTCGGGAATCCTCGGAGGCGTCGTCGGATATCGGCGGCAGCAGCAGCCACCGGTTAACCCGGGTCAGGGTTGCCCCCGCGGGAGCTGCAATTTCGTATTTTTCCCCGGGCGGACCCCCCGCGCTTCTCTATCCGACTCGCGCGCTCTCTCGTACCCTCTCTCCCTCTCGCTTCTCTTCGTTCGGCCATTCGGCTGTTGGCGCGGGCCGAGTTAACGGCCACCGAGGCCCCCAGATGGCAGCGGCCGAGCCCGAGCAACTTCCCGTAGCTGGAATCCCGTCCAGAGAGCGCGAGGAGCGCGAGGAGAGCGCGAGTCGCGCGGCAAGGCAACGACGGACGCCGGGACGAAGCGAGGAAGCGAGAGCAGCCCGCGAGTCGCGGCGAGACACGCGATGGTGAAAGCGGATAATTGCATAATCAAATTCAATTAGCACGCACGAAGGTCCGGCCCGGTTAATCTCGAGACGTCGCTCGGGTACTATGGGCATTCTGTATGTTATGTGGGGGCACGGTACATATTGTTATTATATATGCATATACATATTTATTCGTATTTTTCCTCCCCACAAGTATCGCCACAAAGAATTCGGTGTAATCGGACTTGTCACGGTGCTATTAAAATACCATGGATTTCTTTTTCCAATGATATCCGAACGAATTCCGCACCGACTCCTTAAACACGCGTATGGACTCCCGCGTTGAGCGGTCGATCTCGTTATGGCTCAACGATTTATGGCGCCCGGCGGAATAATTACACGTACATAGGCGCAATGATATCTCGCGAGTCGATCGCGACGCGGCCGCCTTCGTCGCCTGTGGCAATCGTCGCGTCGCGTGGATAGAAAATTTTCACGACGAAGTTAATTTTATTATCCGCGCGACCGCGGGACGGAAGCAGAGAGGGCATCGCGGGTTCGCCGAGCTCGATGCTCCGCAGCCGATGAGACGTTAAATTTTAATCCTCGCTCGTTCGCGCGCAACTCGGGCTGCGAGTTCGCGTAAATCTTGAGGTGACGGCGTTACGAGGGCCGGCCAGGATTTTATTATCGTGAAAATTTAATGCACGACCGATAGATGCGGGTATTCCATCGTGTTCCATCGGTGCGTGCGTCTCGCGCGCGCGCGCGCTCCAACGAGAGAATAAGACCCCGTGTGGCACGCGGACGGTCGGGAGTTTTGCTTTCCGGGCCGAGCTCGGAGTCCCGCGCCGGAGCCGCTTCTGCTGCAGCAGCAGCAGCAGCCGCGCCTACGTCAAGGCGGATGTGGCTCCTCTATCCGTTCCCGTTCTAGAATCCAGTTGGTCCGACTCGTCCGCTGCGCACCGAGGCGGCTGCTGCTGCTGCCGCTAGCTGCTTTATATTTCGCCTCGCGTCTCTCTGAAATAATTTCACGTCCAATTTATCGATAACGAGAAATTGGACGTGGAAAATTAGCGATGACGATCGGTGCCAACAACAGTTGCAAAAACGACCGCCATAATAGATGCGTCGCATCGCTATTCTCGCGATTCGATTGTTACCGCGTCGACCGAACTCTTCTTTCCTGGCAAAAAATACAGAAAAACCAAAGTGTACTCCCGGTCTCGCGGGAATCCGTTCAATTTGTTCGAATCTCGAGGAATACAACAGTAATCACGGTGACCGCACGCGTCGACGGGAATAAAAAAAAATTCGAGAATGTGGGTAACGGGTGATATTCATGATATCTCTCTCTCTCTTTCTCTTTCTCTTTTCGCGACTGGAAGAGGAAAAGGAGGGAAAAGTGCGCGCGAGGCGCTGGGCGCATGCGCGGAGGCTGCGGCGAGCCGAGAGCAGCCGGGCGGCCGGCCGCAATGCGTCTAACATGTAAATAAGGGCGCGGGTTGTGCCGCGAGAGCGCCGGTGCTGTTATTAGTGGCATTTCACGACGTCCAGGAAAAATCCAGCTGGCAGAAATGAAATGGCGTGTCCGCGACTGGGAAGTCGTGGGAAGGGTAGGGGGAGGGGGAGGGGGGGACGCATGCAGATCTCGTCGTATGCCGAGTACAGGAACCGGGCGAACTGCACTCGCACACGCCGCGTGTTTACGGCGAGGGAGAGCCTGATAACTGTATGGGTATGTGTCTGTGTGTATGTGTGTGCGCGGCTTGGCACAGAGACACAGTGGCCCCGAGTCCCGACGGCGAACACACCGGCCTAACGAGCTGTCCGTCGTCGTTGTCGTCGTCGTCGCGTCACTCGCCGCCGCCTTCTGCTGCAACTGCTGCTGCACCGCGCACTCTCGCTTCGATAAGCTACTCCCTGCAAACCGACGGAGAACCGCATGCGCTATACTGTCCTTATTATGCAGGCTTAATCAGCAGACGTAGGCGCGTCTCTGTTCGTACGTACGATAATGTCTGGGAAATACACATTTTTTTGAGGTTGCGAGCGATCTTGATTGACACTGATTTTATTATTATCTTTTGATTATACATTTTCCCCCGAATCGCTCGCTGATATATCTTTTATAATAAAAAAAAAAAATGAACTGGAACTGTTTTTTAATTAAATTGTGATATTTTCCGCGTATTATTATTATTATGGAGCATTCTGCGCGGGCGACCGATATTTCTGGTCTCGATTGAGGGTCAGTGGGTAACCGTTTGAGTGTGACGTACGTTCTCCGGCTCCTAGTCGCTCTCTTTCTCTCTCTCTCTCTCTCTCTCTCCGTAATCGGCAGTAAACACGATTCCCCGCGCTGGCGAACGACCGCCGATATCCCGGAATGCTTTAACGGGCTTAATTGATAAATTAATTTTTTATCAGATGCAGATACGCGGCGCGGCCGTAAAATCGTCGTTAAACGGGTGCGCGCGGAGCGGCAACCGCGCGGGGCGGGTGCGCGTGAGCGGGAGGGCGTTGGGAAATTTATTATCGATCGAATTGAGGCGAATTACGCGCAAGGTACGGAGGGATTAAGCGCGCGCGTCTAGTTATCGACGCGATTATGCGCCGGTGCGTCGCTCGTCGACGCGAAGGCCGACGCCTCATCCACACGCGGCGGCGGCGGAGGCGTTGCGCGAGGGATTAGCGCGCGCATTAAGTGATTAACCGTTTCGCGCACGCGCAGTTTGGCCTCCAATGCGCGCTCGCGATCGCTCAATCGGCGGCGCGATCGGTATGCAGCGATTTCAATTTCCTCTCGCGCTCCGTCCCCATGGAAACCCGATCCCGGCGTACGTGGCTACGGCGCACTCGCGGCAAGTGTGTCGCCCATCGTTTCGCACGAGTTTATCAATCTCGGCTAAGTTATTAATGACATCCGAGGGTAAAACTCGCGTGCACCGCGCAACCAGTTGTCCGCGAATGCGTCATCCGTGGCTTTTCTTTTTTTTTCTTCTTTTTCTTCATTTAATTTTATTTTACGTTTTATTTTCTTTTTATTTTTCTTCTCCCGCAATCGACACACGAGATAAAGCGATCCGAGGACTCTCGGCACTCTGTGCGAACATGCAAATGGTTTGCGTTTCACACGCTCGGGAATAACAATTTTTTTTTTTTTTTTTTTTTTCCTACATGAGACGGAGAATAGTTCTCGCTCGTGTTGCGGTTAAATTATCGACGCGATATTGACGCGCGTTTTTATACGACGCTAAATTGCGCGAAACTGGCGAACGCGAGGCTCGTTGTTTATTCGTGGCGCAACGCGCGTGATATTACTCGTAATTAAACAAACAAACAAACGCGCGAGGCGTCGAACAATTAATCGGGTGTCTCGATATACGCGCGCGCGCGCGGTTTCCACTTTGTCCACAGTCGTTGATCTATCGACCTCTCTATGATAATTTGCGGAACGGTTTGCGCAGACACCGGACCGAGAAAGAGAGAGAGAAAAAGAGCAGAGAGAGAGAGAGAGACCTGCGAGCGTTATCGCGCGATCTCGCCGCACTTGGCGGCAAATTGGCGGAATAAATAGTGACGTGACGAGAATTTAACGCGACTCTCGCGAGCTCCGCACGTTCACAGTGTATATAATGCATAATCGCAGCTCGCCTGCTCCCCTCGGCCGCTCCGACGGAGTAGCGCCGGACTCCGAGAGTGCGGTCGCGCAGCACAATCGGTGCAGCGCCAAACGGACGATGGATACGAGTCGTAAGTCGCAGCGATCGTGTAAGATCTCGAGGCTCTCTCGGTGAACGTCGGGGATTTGCAAATATCGCGCGCGCGGCAGGCTCGAACCTGCCGCGCGGAATAATCGAGAGCCGATTGATCGCTATCACCCCATACTTATCGGACAGATTTTCCCTCGAGAGCCGATGCAAGCATTTTTCTATTTTTTTGCCATTATAATGTTTTTTTATATATATTTTTTTTTATTACTTTGCGTCCGTGATATACGAAAAGTATGTTAATGAGAACGGAATATTTTGTTCCATATCTCACGAAGAATTGGAGCAAGTGGTTGTAATTCTCGTTGCCACTGGTGGCGTTGGAATTAATTACAGCGCAGTTTTATCGACGCCCCTGAATTTTTATTCATTTTCAACGCGACACCTCGTCGCACGTTGTGCCACACGTACGATTGTTCGTCGCCGTGAATACACTGTTAAAAATCCGGTGTTAAAAACAACACCGAGTCGGTGTCTATATAGGTCCACACCAATCGCGGTGATAATGAGCGGTGTTAACTGAGTCTGAAATACCGACTTTCACCTCAAAAAGTCAGAAGTCCCGTTTTTCGTGAATTATCAACAGATCGAAGCGAAAATTGAAAAACAGACCCCAGTAATGTGAATCTCGTTAATGAATTAGTCAGAGCTTTGATTTTCGAAAACAAAAAATACAGATCAATTACCCGGTAGAGAAATCTGTAATGAAAAAATCGATTTTTTTCTTCAATTTTTCGATAAAAACTGAGAAAAGCGACTAATTTATTCACGAGATAATAAAAAATCACACATGATACCTGCATTCATGCCTTTAAAGCAAAAAGTGTTATAATGCTTCGTCGGTAACACAGGAAAAATTTAACGAAACGGCTGGTGTTAATTTTACACCGTAAAAAGTGTTACTATTAACACTGTAATAAGTAACACTAGGAAAAAGTCCACACCAGCAGCGTTTGACACCGCAGATTTTTAACAGTGCACGTACGATTGTTCGTCGCCGTGAATATAATTAATAATTTATTTAACAATTCCATAAAATAATTCTTCTTCGGTGAAACGAGATTCGAATCGGCGTCATCCTCGGGTTAGCGTGTTAACCCGAGTACACTGTGGACCATCATCGGCCCCGCGGGAGTCCAGGACCCGAGGACGAGGCTTCTCGGAAGCCAGGAAACTCGGCGTTCGCGTTGTAATCGTTTCCCTGCCGGCCGTTCTGACGCTTCCAGCACGGTGCAACACCGCGCGTATATACACAAGTTCGCTTACTCTCAGCGGCGAGAGCCTCGCTCGTCGCTGCTTCTTCGCGGTGAAGAGGAGCGCATAGAGCCCGCAATTTCCGTAAATACACACTGAAAACCAGGCTCAAACGGCGCGCGCGCGGCGCACAGAGAGACGCGGCCGACCGATCGGCGCTCGGCCGGGCGCATGCGCACGTAACTCTCGCACCCGCGCCGCGCGCGAGGAAAGAAACTTTAATAGTCGCATCAGCCACCTCGAAGCAGCAGCAGCAACAGCAGCCTCGATGCTAGGCGGCAAAGAGAAATCAAACTGCGCGGCAAAGCAGCTCGTCGCTAAGTCCGCGAAGATCGCGGCTTTCGCGTCTCTTCGACGCTTCGAGCGCCTCGCGCAGCGCGCTCTCATCGCCATAACGCGGTAACTATAAACCAGTGCAAAAGGGATCCGCGCGTACCCGCAGCGCCGCGCAGCTCGATGTATCGCTGCTGCTCCTCGGTCAACGTAAAACGATTCTCAGGAGTCATTACCACGCAGGTGCCGTCGCCGCGGCCACTGCTGGAGAATCGCGCGCGCGCGCAGTCACCGAGTTCTGAAAATCGCTCGGGTTAGAAATAATCTATATACCCAACGACGAGGCCTTTGCAACTCGAAAAGCGACTTTGCGCCTTTAACCGACGAGGGTTCCGATGGAATAAGAGGCGCGAGTAAGAGAATTCTTAGGGGAAAAAAAAATAAGTATGTTCGGTACGTCTCTTCGACGACTCCACGTCGAGCATTTAGCAAAACGTGGCAGGAGCTGCGGTTTACGCCGACGCGTTATCCTCGCAGTCTCGGACGAAACCGAAAGCGTCGTAAAACGGAAAAGGAAACTTCGACGCTGCTCGGGAAAGATGTAAAGCGCTCGGGCGGCTGGCCGCGTTCGCGCTATGGCGCGAGAGAGCTATGAGCTTCGGCACCTCGTTAGCAGCCTCGCCTCGCCTCGCCGCGTTATATCCTCCGTGTACTTATGGCCGCTGGTTAAAATGCGTTCTGCCCGGTTGGGAGTCGCGTCGCGAAGCGAATACTCGCGGCGATGCGCGCGCGAACCCCTCGCTCTTACCGCGGTCACGGTGCCTTCGTTCTGTTATCCGTGGACGCGACTACGCGCTTCGAGAAGCTTTTTTTTGTTTTTTTTTTTGTTTTTTTTTTTAAGTCCTGGAGGATTCAGAAGTCGTACGCAAGCACAAAAATAACTGGCTCTCGAGTGCGCGAAGAAAAGTATAAAACGGAATCATCTTGGGTAGTACACGGAAAAAAATAATGAATTGCTCCAACCAAGAAATGAGTTGACACAACCAACCGGTTATTCTGATTCTCCTACATCTCGCCTTATTTGTGTCAAGCAAAAGGAATTGGTCGCACGAACCAAGTTCCGTTGAGAAGCGGCGTGTTAGTTGCGGCAACCAACCGATTGGTTGACACAACTACTCGAGTAAGCAGCTCAAGTATCCGATTCCTTGACTGTTCAAACCGCGTCATTTATTTTCGACATAAATTGTTCTACTTGTACAATGAATATTACATATTAGCGTAAATGGCATTACTACAGTTTTAATCGTATGATTTTTAGGTTACGTACAGACCTGATTCGCACCTCGAACGGCACACCACTGCGAAGTTAAAGAAAAAGTGAGGTTATGCCGGCAAGAGAGGAAACTCTCCAAGGATGCGAATAGTAGCCTCAACCATTCGATTGGTCGCGGCAACTAATGCAATAGATACCGCAGCTATTCACGTAAAACTGAGATACAGCAACGTGAACGATTAGTTGGCACGACCAAACTTTTTTTTTTCCGTGATACATAATACATTTCGCCGCGGCAGTTGTGCGACGTAGTAACAATTGTAAAGTGTATTTCGAAGGATGACGCGCGGCGCTCGGCCACGTTGCAATTGGCCGAGAGAGAGGATGGACGAAATCGCGATAGGGACGAACCTGATGAAACGTCCCATGCGGACGATTATTTTACGGCGCTGCGTCGCGCGCGGCACGCGAGAATTCTCGGCGGCGCGTCGGCTATGACGTCGTGGGATCGTCCTTGTCTTTGCTCCCGCGGCCCCCATTGTCCAAGTGCTCCCCCCCCCCCCCCCCCCCTCTTCGACCGCGCCGTATAATGCGTCAGGTGTACGATGCTCCTCAGCCGCGTCTGAGCTGCGCCCCGTGTGTGTTCACCGCAACACTCGAGCATCGAAAGTGGTTTACATTGCGGGCCCCCCGAGAGATCCCCGCTCGAGTTAGAAACCGCTGCCGCCACGCGAACGCGACGCGCGAGATTCCCCTCGCTAACCCAGAGAACGAAAGTGGGAATTGTCCATTATTCGCGCGCGCGCGTTACATCGCCGAGGAGAGCTGTTATTATCACACGCGACTCGTCGACTCTCGTCGTGCGGTGACTCCATTAGACGCAACTCACCGCGCAGATCCTGTCTGGATTCGCTGCACCGTCGAGGTCGAGCGATCTAGTCCGACCCGAGTTAAAATGTAGACCCTCTGCAAAACCGAAATTTAGTAGTCCCGCAAGGTTCCTGACACTCCTCAAAACCTCAGAAAGTGGCAGATACTACCCAATTGGAGTAAACGGAGACTACTGTGGGGCTGACATTTTTTGCTTAAACCTCCGTGAACTTCCACTTAGGTTGTACAGAGTGAGATGAGGTTCCTAGACTCTTGTATAAACCTCAAAAAGTGGCATATTTTTTCCATTTTGATTCAACGAAGGGTATTGGAAGGGTTTAAATTTTAACTCGGGGACGTCCAGTCGGTTTCCGAAAATCAGATGTAACGCTTGGAAAATGGATTCCAACCGAGATAGCCGACTGGGTCCGGACGTGGATATTACTTCCGCTCTGCACTCGCGTTGTCTCGCCTCAAAGCGACGCGGCGTCGTTAATTTTAAATAACGCCGAGAGCGCAAAGCGAAGGACAAAAAGTCCAAAACTTTCTCTCGGGCCGCGCGCAGCTTCTGACTCGCGGATGCAAAGAGGGGGTAGAGGCTGCTGCGCCGATTGCCCGAGAGAGTCTTTGCAAAAATCCTTGGCTGACGGCTGTTTTGCGCGATTCTCGAGATCTCGCGGTCCAAGGGGAAACGATCTCGCGGTTTCGGTTCGATAGATCGACCGATCGAATAAGAAACGACACGCTGAAAAGGGAAATCCTTGCGTCCGTCATTGCGTTTTTCCTGTATTCCGGGGCTCGCTGGCTCGCTCGCGACACTCGCGCCTTCCGAGCTGTTCGCCATTTTTCTTATCGCTCATCGAGCGTCAAGCATCGATCGATTTCCCCGTCGAGTGCGAGTCGTTGAGACAAACCGGGTGATCGTTTTTTTCCCCGCGCTCGTCGTCGGTGATTAGCGTTGACTCGGAGGAAAAAAAAACTGCAAGAAGGAAAAAATGAAAAACAAAGATGGACTCGAAGAAAATTCTCGTGCGCGATAATCGCCGCTCGCTCCTTCGTTTGAGATTATAAAATGCGTTCTCGTAACGAGTCGCGGACACCGCGCGCTCGGGGCCAACGTTATGGCGTGTGCGCGAAAAATAAGATAACGAAGAACAAACGGCTCGTGTGCCTCGCGCGTGGAACAATCATAATAACCGGAGAGCCCGACGCGCGTCTACCTTGTTGTATATCGGAGAAGAGAGGATTATCGCGGGTCGAATCGATTTCGCAAGTTTTCCCAAGGCAACGTTAACGCTGATGAAAATACGGCCGCATCACGCGGTCGATTGTGAGCCGCGTACGTGTGTTAAAACAGACGCAAACACGCAGAGACGTATAGCACGCGCGTCGTTTCGCAATGATAATATTCTTTTGCTTCTCGGTTTCGCGAGTGAATCCTGCCGAGTGGGTAATCGAGGATGAGACGCGAGGATTTCGTAGTGCGTGCGGCTGGCCCATTTAGCCAAAGCGCGCCGCGATTGCCGAGTGGGTCGAGGAAAGGAAACGGAGAAAAGCGCAGTAACCGCGAGCATTTGGTGTACTTGTATCTGCAATCGGGATTTCGGGCAACCACCGACGCAACGAACCGCCCGGATCCACCGATTTTTCGAGATCCCGCCAAATCACCGGAAGTCAGAGGTCGAGGATCGTGGGGGCTAAGCGGTGTGAGCAGGCTAATCCACCAGCATCATCCTCCGTGGCGTTTCCGCCGAATAAACCCCTGAAACAGGAAGAGAGCGAGAAAGCGATATTTATTTTCAATTCCTACTCCAACCTCCAAAATTTCACAAATACTGCTTTAATACCTCGATTTTTGCGCGGACTTGCAACAAAATACAAGATATCGCGTTGAAAGTAAAAATTCCCGTTGCACATGTGGAAAATTAATTTCGCGTAACGAATCCGACGGATTAGTCCGCATGGTACACGATCCATCGCGTCGATACAAAGTAAGCGGATTGCACAAAAGTGAAAATAGGAAATTACGCAACGAGTATTATTAGACTCGAAGTACTCGAATGAAAAGTAAACGAAAAACTGTAGAATAAAATAAAATAACTCTAGTCAAGAAGAGCAGAAATAAAGACTGATAGAGAAAGAGAGACTGCATTAAGGGGTTATGCCACTATACAGGCCGTAAAATAGGCTGTTTTCTGGATCATTTTTCAGAAAAACTGCAATGTAAATCGAGATTTAAAAAACGGGTGTTTATCATACACGTCAGTGACTGTATACGATAATTTTTTGAAGCGATTTGCAAGAAAATGACGGTTGTGCGGCGTTTCTGCGATGACGTCTCCGTTTTTCCGCGCTCCACGGCTAGACCGACTCCTCGAACAATTATGTTCCGATTCACTTAAAATTTCGCACATATCTTAAAAAGTACATTGTCTCCGACACGACGTAGGATTTTTTTCATATTTGGATTTTTAACAAAATAGCGCACTTTTAAAGTGAAAAGTGCAATATGTGCCTAAAAAATCGTCACAAAATTGTTAATAACAAAGGAACTAAGGCAAAACAAAAAAAATCCTACTTAGTGTCGAAAACAATGTATCTTTAAAGATACGTGCAAAATTTCAAGTAAATCGGAACATAATTGTTCGAGTAATCGGTCCGGCCAGCTTGAAAAAAGTAGTTTTGAGATAGACGCGTTTAAAGTTTGTGTTCCTAGGATGCTGCGCACTAGACGACCGCGCACTAAAACTCAAAAATCGAGTACTTAGAAATTTTTCCCGGCCATCATTATTTGGGACATCATTTTTGAGGTCCCGGGACCTTTTGAAGCAAAAAAATCGAGTTTTCGAAAATTCTGCAGTGGCATAATAACCCCTTAAAAAGTGCGAGACGCGAGCGGACAATGCGAGAGAAACGATCATATTCAGCCACTATATAGCGCCACGGAAGGTACATACACCGGAGACCCTGGCACCTGTTCGAGCGGCGTGCGCCCGCGCGCGCGTTGTGTGCTACTCGCGGCGATTGCAGTCTCGTCACGAGTGCCCCCCGAGAACCGCGGCGGCGGCGGCGGCGGCGGCGGTAACGTCCCGTTCGAGGAATCCCTCGTCGCGCGTTCGCCCGTGCGAGTCGTTTCAATTTCTCGCGCGCATATTATTCCCGCGCGAAAGTCTACATAAGTGGTCGTACTCAGAGTCGCCGTACGTTATATATACAGACCTATGTATGTGCAGACCCCGCGCATCGACCCGATACATCCGACGATCCGAGTGGCTCTAAGTTTCTCAAAGCCTCTCGGAAGCCTCGCGCGGCGCAGCTTCCATGTATTATAATAACCGCGTGCGCCGGGAGTTGGCCGCGCGCAGCCAGACAGCACCAGCAGCAGCAGCAGCGGCGACCGGTCGATCCTCGCGCGCAGACCGGAATTAATGCGGAGGCAAACGGCAGGTCGACCCGGTGATTGCGCGGGCGTCGCCAGTCGTGCGCGGGGAGCCGACGAGAGGTCAGACGAGGTTGCACGCCTCGTGCACCTCTCGCTCTCTGTGCACACAATACTCGGTGTTTGTGTATGCGTCCGTCCGTGTGTCTGAGTGTACCACTTTCGCTCTGTGCACGTTTAGGCACACACGCGGACGCATATACACGAGGGTTATATAGACGTATAGCGTAACCTGGTGCGCGGTGGACGGTTACCCGTGCGGAAAATCTATCGTCGAGTCCCAACGTACGATCCGATTCCGATCGGGATTTCATCTGGATTCCCCAAATCCGGACACCCTGAACGAATCCAGAGTGATCCTAATGTGGATGTCCCGAAAACGGGAGGACTGGATCCCGGACCTCGGCGAAGGGAATCCAGGCGGTCGGTGCGCTTATCTACCGGGCAAATACGCCAGTAGGTACGGTGTGCGCGCTACAGACGCCCGAGAGGTTCTCTCTTACACACACACACACTCACACTAAGCACTACTCGGAGCGCGTGCTTGCCACCTCCATGCACCGATGCATCTAATTGCGCGCTCCCGCTGCAGGCGCACCGCTGCTGCGCAACTGAAACTAAGCCACAGATGAGGATTGATACAGGGAGCCCCGGTATAATGTTGCTCGCGCCGGGTAATACCGAGTATAATGCTGTGTAAATACAGGCAAAGTGTATATAATAGCCAAGAGGCACCCAAGCTCCGACTTCACAACAGCAGGATTGCGGTGTGTGTACACCCGTTCCAACGGAGTATCGTGTGTGCCCCACAATCCGTTTCCATTATTTATTTTATTTATTTATTTACTCAGTTTTCACGGGCATAACCCATTTACAGGATGATAAGGCGAATCGTCCAGTAGGACAGTTTGAGACAGCGAATGTCGTGCGAAGAAATAATACATACTTAAATATAAAAATAAATAAAATAAAGATAACAATAAAATTTATTTTTTATTTACTTTATTCATTTATCATTACGGGCATAGCCCAATAACATGCTCGAAGGGATATACCCATCACGCGGTAACAATAGTTCATAGTTTATATCAGCATATGTTTATTGTTCGTTATTGCTCTAGCATATAGAATTAATATAACATCTACCTAATAACAACGAGAAATAAAATAAAATCTTTAACAACCGGGGAAAATTTTCCACAGTAGGCCTCTAAATCGAGACAACGGAATCTCCAAGAAGTAAATAAAAATAAATAAAAATAAAAATAAAAATAAAATAAAATAAAATATTATACCGCGACTGTCCGTACGCTCGATGGAAAAGACACACCGGGCACTGCGCAGCAACGGTGTCACCGATCTATCGACGTCGCGAAATGTATCGCTCACGCCTCTCCGAGGCCGAATCGCTCGTTTCGAAAGACACTTACGCTTTGCATCGAGACGCTAGATAGAAGTACCTTCGTATCGTATCGGGGAGTTAATGTGTATAATGCGCGTGTGTATTATTATTCACGTTGTTGATGCACGTGTGAGGAGATTTATGGAGAACAGAGCGTAATGTCTGGATCACCGGCTCGCCAATGCGAGCGCGTTTCCGCTCTCGCATTGAGATACAACTGCGCGCGCCTATGGGAGAGATAATCATTTCTCGATTAGGTCCTCGTGGATTTGTAATGTGGGTGATTAATCGATAATATCAGGGGTATACGGATCGAGAAAAATTCCTTGGAATTTTTTGGTTTTGTGCTGTTATGCATTTTTTTTTTTATTATTTTACTCGATTGTAGCGTCGAAAGGAACGAAGGTTGAGTAAAATTCCTTTACATTTTTTATTTTCTTCTGTTATTCTTTTTTTTTTTTTTCTATATTTTATTTGATTGTCTTTTCGGCACTTCACGACGCTCGGAGGAGCGAGAGAAGCTGTTTTTGTTTGCGCGTGAACGTGGAAATAAAATGCGTTAGGTAGACGAGACGAGCGCGCACCGCGGGCCGCGTTATTGCGCCGCTGCGGCTGCTTCTGCTTCTGCTGGGAACCCGACACCGAGTCTCGTCCTTGACCGGGTCTATCGTGTGACCGATCTCCGCGCATCACAATGCCCGACGCTTCGTTTCCCCGCGAGCGGCTGACACCGACGTCGCGTCGGGGGCGACGCGGCGCCGCCCCTCATTCACCTCGTTCGGCGCGCTCGGTTTCGTTGTCTTACACTTGCGTCCGACGCGTCCTGGCCGTTTCTACTTGGGGCCCGATGTAAAAAGAACCTCAACATTTAATTGCACTACAGCCGAAAGCTGAGCACGTTGGCCCACTGCGATAACTTGATCACTTTTATTCAATTTCTCGTCACCCAAGTACCTCGCAATTATTTTTCTCACTGCCGAAGATGTCACGAAAACGCGACAAAGGATCCGAGAAAAAAGATGACAAGAATAATAAAAAAAAAAAAAAAAAAAAAAAAAAACGGAAGCATCGGGCTCGTCCCTGAGCCTAAGATTTCACCGCTCGCGGAAATACACAGCGGAATTACGTGTCGGATCGTTGAGGAGACAATTCCTCGCCGGTAATCGTAACGCCTCGTTCCGAGAACTCTGATCACGCTGCTCGCGACACTTTGTCACGTTTTTTTATTCCTTTTTTTTTTTAATAATACGTTGCTCATGCGGTGGTTATAGGCGCCTCCGTCGTTAGTCGTTTCGCGTACGACAGTAGGACTAGAAAATGAGAGCCACTGGGTTGCACTGCAGTTAAAATAGTGGGAGTCCAATGTTGGAAGTGGTACAAAGCTCGAGAACTCGGAGAGTCCGAGCTCTCTTATACACACAAATATCTATATAGTATACAACGCACATATATATATATATATATGCGTGTTCCGTACACGTAGTGAAGCGGAGGGAGCGCTCGCGCTGAGACAATGGAGCATTAAAGCAACGGCGTGGTTTTCTAGACAGGAAATTACAGGGATCACGCGGAGATTGACAGAAAAACGGCTCCGCGTTGCGCCCGCGAACCGGCAGCGCAGATATCGCGCGTACAGCACTCTCGACGTGTTCGCATGCATCGACGCTGCTGCTGCTGCAGCAGCGAAAAACGAGTGATCGAGCGTGGTACGCCCAACGCGCGTCACCCTTGTCCCTGTTTCTTTCGCCGGACACGTTCGGACACACGCGAGAACACCCCTCGATCCTTTTGCATACACTGTTAAAAATCCGGTGTTAAAAACAACACCAAGTCGGTGTCTATATAGGTCCACACCAATCACAGTGATAATGAGCGGTGTTAACTGACTCTGAAATACCGACTTTCACCTCAAAAAGTCAGAAGTCCCGTTTTTCGCGAATTATCAACGGATCGAAGCAAAAATTGAAATACAGTCGCCAGTAATGTGAATCTCGTTAATGAATTAGTCAGAATTTTGATTTTCGAAAATAAAAATTACAGATCAATTACCCGGTAGAGGAATCTGTAATGAAAAAATCGATTTTTTTCATCAATTTTTCGATAAAAACTGAGAAAAGCGACTAATTCATTCACGAGATAATAAAAAATCACACATGGTACCTGCATTCGTGCCTTTAAAGCAAAAAGTGTTATAATGCTTCGTCGGTAACACAGGGAAAAATTTAACGAAACGGCTGGTGTTAATTTAACACCGTAAAAAGTGTTAATATTAACACTGTAATAAGTAACACCAGGAAAAAGTCCACACCAGCAGCGTTTGACACCGCAGATTTTTAACAGTGTACTGGACATAAAAAAAAATAATTCGGTCAATCAAATCCGGCGCACCGATTGTCAAATAAATATTTTGTTCGAGTAACTAATTTTTTTTCGTATCATCCGCAATGTAATTTATCGATTAACAAATGACCAGCACCGAGCTGTGACTCTCACACCAATCGCTACAGCGTCTTATTTTTTCCGTGCATCTTTTCTTATTGAAATACACGAGCAAATGTATAGATAAACAAATTGGCAAGGAAAAAAATGGATGAAGTTGCTGCGCCGCAAGTTGAGTGAGATCTTATTTCTTCTCAGCTTTCCTTTACACGCGAAAGACACATCGGGGGTCTTGGTTCGGTCGTCGACCCACCCGGACACACCTGACGCATTTACCGATCCCATCGTCCGATTCGTGCGCGACGAATCGTTCCGTCAGCAATGAATATATCCGCAGGAACAAAGCGCGCGCGCAGCTCTCGCGGCGCGACGACTGCGATCGCGCATGCGCGCGGGGATGAATATTGCGCGCGGCACTGCGCGACCGCGTGACCATAATAAATTCGCGATTGTGGACGCGGACGCTGAAGGTGCATCGCGGGTAGGTGTGACCGGTGGTTTCAGCTTGCGGATGGAGGGTCGCGATCCGCGCGCGAACCGGGAAAACGAGCAAAAGCACCGACTCAATTGTCTCTCTCTCTCTCCCTCTTGTTTCTCCCTGCTCTCGCCGGCGCTAGGCTAATAAAGGCCGCAGCCGAGGAATCTCCGGGGCTATCAAACAGGATATTGGCAACATTAAGTATAAACGCGCGCGCGCTCTCTCGCGACCCCGAGATTTATGTCCGTCGTGCGCGCGGCGCGCGGAGATCGGCGAGAAAGCGAGAGAAACGAAAAAGGCGAACGAAAGGGAAAAGGAACGAAATGGACGCGGGGCAGTCGAACGTCGGTGAGATTGCGATAAAGCAAACGCGGGAACCGGGAGATGGAGGAGGAAGCCACTGAGAGGGAGAGTAGAGGGACGCGAAAGGGAGAAGGAGAGAAAATAACTCAAGAGCGAGAAGGACGCCGCCGCGGAGAAGCGCGGAAGATCGGTGGGGCAGCCAGGAAGGGATGAGGCGGTTTGCCGCAAGGCCTCTGGTCTCTCGGGTGGACCGCACACCGCGAGATCGGCGAGCTCGGCGCGCGCGGAGCGCGCTGCGCGCTCGTGGCTCGTGGGGGGGCCGTCGTCTCGTCGCGAGTTCGACTTTCTTCCTTCTTTCCGGCTCTCATCCCTGACTCCACCACCTCGGTGCTTCTTTCTCCCCCGCCGATGTGACTTTTCGTTGCCTCGTCGCCGGGCTGACCCTCGCCGGGCTGTTCCAGCACCGATTGGGCTCAGACGAATCTGACGAACGAATTTTCGTAAAATCACATTGTTTTTAAGTTAGTGAATTTTAATGCCAAGCAAATGAGGCATTTTTCGGTTGCTTCGACCGTGTGAAATCGGCGCAGGGCGCGCGGGTTCGCCTGCTTACGAATTAAGCGGAGACCCTCGGTCGGCATCGTTGCGCCTCGAGAACGTGGGAACTTCCCGCGCGCCAGTGGATGAGCTGCTTCTGCGTCACTGAAAAAAAAAAGAAAAAAAAAATACTCGCGCCCATCGGACGATAGCATCATCGAGGCATAATCACCGTGGCCGAATGTGAATCTTTTGAGAAACCCCCGAATCGTCTTCCTGAAGAACGAGGGCGGGAAAAGACGCGGACAGGTGCGTCTGGCGATTCGCACGGCTCGCCCGAAGGGACAACGAGTGGGAGGACTCGATCGCATGGAAAGTAGTCGCGGGGAAAAAAAACACCCAAGTCGAATAGGAGAAACGAACGATGCATCGGATCCTCGACGAAATCCCACGCACTCGCTCCTCGTTGTAACGTTGCTCGTGCAAAGATAACCCGCGCTCCAATATATGGATTGTGTGTCACACAAACGCACGGAGCTTCGATGCACGCCCGATACGCAAACATACGTAATCCGTGCAGAGTCGCCGGTTGCGCAATCACGGCACCGACGGATATCGGAATATCGGATCGTTACCGCGGCTTGCAGTCGATATACACACGGTGTCCATAAATGCCGAGACATAAAATCGAGCCTACGCGTCTCGATCGCACGCGGACTGTTTGACCCAATTCCCGATACGAAAATAACGACTGCATCAGAACAGTCCGTCGTTTTTCTATAAATAAAGTTTACCTGCAATACCCGTATAGAAATATCCCGAAGATTCCCGATTTATCATCGGATCCTGATCGAATCGCCGCAAATCGGGAACCCCACCGGATCCCGATCGGGATCTATTAGGAACTGCACAGCCGGGACTCCACAGTGTTTATTTATTTTATTTTATTTTTTATTATTATGAGAAAGAAATTTGTTACCATCTTCCGCATGCTTCGGACTTTTTTCCGATCTGGAATCCAGATCAGGATCCAGTCGAGATGCCCGACCGGAATCCAATTTTCGAGCGTTACATATCTCCAGTCGGATCTGATCGAATGCCTTATCCAGTTCCGAGTGCGGCAAATAGGAAGTCGGATCAGAATACAGTTAGATCCCGAACACTATAATATCGAAATAAATAGGAAAAATGTCGAAAAAAATGGTGTATTATCGGAAAATTCCGCGGGAAGGAACTCGGTGCGCGCGACGCCTGAGTTTTCGCGGAAAAAAAAAACCGACGGAAAAACAAATAATTCGCAATGAAAAAGGTGAAGCAGGGCGAGCGCCATGCGTTATCAATTTTTCTCGGCTGGAAGGCAAAAGCCACGGTCGGCACGTCGGTTAGTTATCCGGACGTGGCTACTTAACAACGCGGCGCGCTGGCTTTTACGTATGGCGCATGCGTGGTACGCGCTGGGCATGGATGCTGAGAGCTCGCGCGGAGCCAGGAACGCGCGCTGCGCTGGGCTCCTGCGGTTCGATCTAACTCACGTCTATGTATTTACACGTGAGCGTTTTTACGTGTATGTGTGTGTTTTACGTATATGTGCAAGCATCGGGCACTTTAATACATACTATTACCGGGGCGATGGTGCATACCGGAGCATATCAATTAGATTGGAGGATTTATTCGCATTATCAGCGGGCGAGAGCTCCACCGCGCACAAAGTTGCGTATCTATCTTTCTCTCTCGCTCTCTCTCGCATGTAACCCGCGTGCCCCTTATGCGGCTTTATACTCGCTGGACCACGAGTCAACGAGCGTTACACGTATATACATCGCCTGCACGCGAGAGCCGCGTCGAGAGTCCGCCAGTTCGGCGCACGACGTCGGAATTGCATTTTTTTTCCACATCCAGCAGCACTCGCCGATCGCTCACGTACACGCGAGAGCCGCGCGCGCACTTTTCCGCACCGAGACCGCGGCCGCCTCTGCCTTATCGCCGTCTCATATTCGATTCAATTATTTTGATAAGGAAAATCCGTACGATCGATTAACGTTTTCCCCCCGTCTTCCCCTTTTTTCCCTTTTTCCTCTCTCCGGCTTTGCGCAATCGATTGTATTCGCGTAAAATCGATTTTCTCGGATTTTTCCGCGGTCAACGTTGTAATTGAAATTCAATTAAAATCGTTAGGAATCGATATTTTGTTGCGTATCGTTAATCGCTTTGTAAATTAATCCGAAGCAATAGTAATCCGATGCAGATTACAATTTGTTCGCCATTGATTGATATTTTAATCGGCAAGAGGGTAATTCAAGTGGCCGCAACTATTTCCGATGGTGTTTTCAGCAGCGAAGAAAAACCAGACAATGTCCCAGGGTTTCCACCGCAAGAGCAATTTCCAGAAAAACGAAAAAATAAACGAAAAAAACGCGTTAACTTTCCATTTGGAATATGTCGATTCCGCCCAGCGTTGAGAATAAGTGGAGGGACTTGTTACCCTAACGTTACGACACACGTGAGATTTGCTGCTCTCTCGATAGTCGTCCTGCAGCTCGCTCGAGCCGGCGCTCTCGGTATTTGCACACACGAGTGCAGCATCTCGAGCGCACTGCTCGTGATTCTAATACCGCGGCGAATGCGGCGAGAGCGAGGTGACGCCGTCTCTCTCGCTCGCTCCGGCGAGACATCGGGGAGAGACGCGTGTCTTATTGGGGAAAGGGACTTGGACTTGGTCGCAGTTCGTCCGCGCTGCTGCCGCTGCACTGTTAAAAATCCGGTGTTAAAAACAACACCAAGACGGTGTCTATATAGGTCCACACCAATCACGGTGTTAATAAGCGGTGTTAACGCAGTCTGAAATACCGACTTTCACCTCAAAAAGTCAGAAGTGCCGTTTTTCGCGAATTATCAACGGATCGAAGCAAAAATTGAAATACAGTCGCCAGTAATGTGAATCTCGTTAATGAATTAGTCAGAATTTTGATTATCGAAAATAAAAATTACAGATCAATTACCCGGTAGCGGAATCTGTAATGAAAAAGTCGATTTTTTTCATCAATTTTTCGATAAAAACTGAGAAAAGCGATTAATTCATTCACGAGATAATAAAAAATCACAAATGATACTTGCATTCATGCCTTTAAAGCGAAAAGTATTATAATGTTTCGTCGGTAACACAGGAAAAATTTAACGAAACGGCTGGTGTTAATTTAACACCGTGAAAAGTGTTACTATTAACACTGTAATAAGTAACACTAGGAAAAAGTCCACACCAGCAGCGTTTGACACCGCAGATTTTTAACAGTGTGCTGCTGCGGCTGCTGCTGCTGCAGCAGCGTCCGGAGCACCCGAGAGGATGAAACATTCGGCGAGGACGTCGAGTGTATACGACACAACGCGAACGACGTCGCGGCCGCGAGAAGGAACGTCGCCGCGGTATATCTAAGCAAAACACGACGACGAGCCGCGCGGACGAGCGGACCGAGCTCTCGGCTGCGGCGTGTGCGAAAGGTATGCAATCATGTAATTTGCCGGGGCATGTCCGTGGGACGTCTCGGAGCTCGGCCGCACCGGAGCACCGGCCGCGAGCTCCAGGTAGACACATTCGCAACGGTCATTTGTGCCGAGCGGCACATCGACCGCGCGCGATGGTGCGCGCGCGCGCGGACACCAACGTCCGCCGCGCATCAACGACTGACATCAGCATTGACGAAATTACAACCGAGCGCGACAATCGCCGCGGACTTTGGCCACGCGACCGCGCGGAGCGACGCTCCTACGGCGACGTTCCCTGGATTTTCGGTATAGGTGAAATTTATGGAAACGAGGCTTCGACTTGGTCTCCACGCCTCGTCGCGGACGTCGAGGCAGATTCAAATCCGCGATTAACTATCCCCGCGTTATTTATTCGCCTATTTATATACCTCGCGTACCGCGCTACACACGTACGAGCGGTCACGGCGAGTCCCGGTACTCGTGGAAGTGAATAAATATATCAGACACTCGGGTTATGCGACGGAGAACGTCCCGGCCACGGGGAGATCATAATTTACCGTCGTAGTTGAGTCATGCAGCGCTTATCCTCGCAATATGTGTATACGCTATTGGGACCTGTATCTATGCACATTTATATGTACTGCACTTTTATCTATAGCATCTGTGTATGGCTGAATAAACTGCAGGTATCGGAGGATACTTCGTACACATGTTCCGGACGTATGTGGCCAGTGTTTAGAGGGTTCTATAGGCTTTCATAGAGTACCCATAGGCTACCATAGGGCACCATATAGGGTACCATAGGGTACAATAGGGTACTATAGGGTACTATAGGGTACTATAGGGTACCATAGGGTACTCATAACATACCATAGGATAACATAGGGTACCATAGGGCACTATGGGGCACTATGGGGTACTATGGGGTACCGGAGATTCCAAGTTCCAGGAGCAGATGCCTCGTATAGCATCCATTACGGAGCACCGTGCATGACTTTGCTCGGTAGCCTCCAGGCGACTGTTCCTCCGGCTCGCGAGGCCTCGCCTCTTCCCTCCGGAGTCCCCGTCACTTTATGTCCTCGCCGTGATTTTATTTTACGTCGTGCCGCCGCGCCGCCCGGAGACTCGCGGAGATCCTCCCACTATAGTCCTGGTGCGCGGCGACACCGCGACGACTTCCGTCCAAGACGCGGACGAACCCGCATTGCACGGTGTAGGTGCGGAAAACTGTACAACAGGCCGATGACTTCTGCCGTGACTCGGACCGGCGCGATAAGTCACCGGCTGAACAATGACATCGGTCAGACTGCGAACGAGCAAACCAAGGCAAAATCTTTATTTTTTATTTTATTTTTTTTCTTTACGATGGACTTCTTTGGGTGGAATTTACGATGGTTTTGACGGTGGCTTTGATATAACTACCGAAAAACAACGGATTATCCTATCCGATGGGAAATTTTCCGTTGATTCAAAAAATCACAGGTGTTGGTCCGAAAAATCGAAAATTTGACGAGAAAAACGCAAAAAACTATTTTTTTTCTGACAAACTGCCAAATTTCGCGATATTAAACATCGGACGGCCGTTGTTTCCGCACGACCAATCAGAGCCCGAGTGAGAAATTTCGAGGGTAAACGCGTGTGCGCAGCTCGAGCAGACGCGTCCGCGCACTCGAGCGTGAGATACGTCGCGAGCTAGAGAATCGCGAGCCACGCGTACACAACGAAAAAGGTGCGCGCGAATCCATCGACGATGAATCTGTGCGCACCGTCGTGTCCGCACATGCTACCTCGAGGCTGTCGGTGTCGTGTACGAATGTAGAAGCGGATAGAGAGTGGAGAGTCGGCAGGAAACGATTTGCGTTGTATCTGCTCGTTCGTCCCGCGCGTCCTCCCGTCCGGCGCGCCAAACGCGTACAATGCTATCGTGAGTCATCCGCGCTCGCTCGCTGCGTGCTCGACGATTCCGCGGAATGAACTCTCAATTAAAAAAACAACAACAAAGAAACAAAAAAAGATTTCACTCGGATCGTGAGTGACGTCGTCTGACATTGCGACATCGTTCGTCGATGACGAATCTATGAAAAAATGGTTGAGGAAACAAAAGTCAATGGAAAAAAAGTCTTCAATTTGATTTTATATCGAAATTAAAATGTACCAATTTCCTTTTCATGTGTATACTAATATTTGAAAGAAAGTCAGTACGAAGAAGAAGACAGTACGAATTTTTCGAGAATCGATTGCGACGAAATAAATGTAGACGCAACTATTGGCGAAAAAAAAAAGACCCCGTTGCCTCGATAGATACGCCGAGTTTAAATCAATATCGTTAATGACTTCCGGTTGGCCTGCAAAGCTAAGTACATCGATACGTAATTGCGATACACATCTTTACATCTAATCTAATGATGCGCGCCTCTGTACGTGTGTATGTACGTATGTGTGTATAACGCAGGATAGTTAGCCCGAAGGATGATCGATACCTTCGGTATCGCTGAGTAATTATGGCCGGGGAAGTGAAACGAGAGTGGTGGAAAGCAAAGCGAATACACATACACACGCACACACGTATATATTTATATATAGTATAAGGAGGGGAGTAAAGGGGAGGGGAGGGGGGGGGGGGGGGGAGGGAGGAGGAGGGTGGCTGCGGTTACGGGCGCGTTGTTGCGGTTAAAGCCCGTAACACGTCAGGTCCGCAAGAGCCGCCGTCGCCGCCGCCGCTTCTTAACTACCCAGAAGCAAAGCGCAACCAGCAGCGCAGATCAGAAGCGCAGAACTCGTCGCGTACAGATACAAACCTCCACACAAACCAGCTTATAAGGCCCTCGCTTATATATATATTTATATATACATATTTATATACATGGTAGCTCCCGATATTCTCTCGTTTTCTCACATACATATTTATGTGTACTGTTTATACAGGGTGTCCCAAAAGTTAGGAAGTTCAGACTGCTTCACCCTGTTCACATACAGTGTTAAGCGAACAGGGTTAGCGGAGCCAAAAGTTACGAAGCTCCGGCTGCTTAACCCTATTCGCTTAACCCTGTTCATATAATGTTATTATTATTATTATTATTATCATTTATTGAGGGACATTGTCCCTTGAGAGCCAACACAAATACGGGGTAAAGCGAAAAGGGTTAAGCTGCCGGTACTTCGTAACTTTTGGGATACCCTGTATATGTATAGGCCCTACATAGCCTATATATATCCAGACACGCATTTATAATATACACGCCGAGACAACCAGCGGTCAATTATTAGGCCGAGACACGACCGCAAAACTTGGATAGTCCCGAACAACTCCGACGCGGCCCCTCTCGCTTTTCGCTCATTTAACCCCGCGTCCCGCTCTCCCCTCCCCCTCCCCCGCCCGGAAATTTTGCTCAACTGCCCGATGTGTGTTTCGAACAGTTTAGACGCTACGCGCGCCCCGCGATCCCACTGGCGGGCCTATCGATCTCCGCGCCTGCGCAGCGGCGGCGAAACACTTGTAACCGCCGAAACGAACCCGCCGCGACCGCTTTTGCTGCAAACCGAAGCGGCGATTGTTACGACCGAACGATCGCGCACTGTCATTCTTTTTTATTCGCCTTTATTTTGCTTCAACTCTGCCGAGCGTATTTTTTTTCCACCGCGGGTATAAAGCTCACCAGGATATTCCTGTACAGTTATACACCAGTATTTATATATATATATACATATATATATATGTATCCGTAATACCAATCGTAAAATTGAGTCGGAGCAAAAAAAGCTTCTCGTCCTTGCGGCACTGCCGCGGCGAGACACCGGCGGCAAGACCACGACGACTGCTCTTTTTATTTAATTATACCTACAGATACTTTTGTTATCTTTATTCCATCGCCATTACAGACAGCAAGTCTCGTTCGTGACCTTGGATAATACGAGACACTCGCGGACTCGTAACGTATCGGAGAAGAATCGTTTCGACGTGCGAATCGGCCGCGTAAACTCGACGCGCGATCGCATCGGTCGCGCTCTCGCGTCGCACCGGGGCGAAAATTCGACGTGAAATTTCTCGTCCCGTCGATAACGTTGCGCGGAAAAAATTATCCGGCCATCGCGAATTTGCGCCTAGCCCGAAACGATCTCTCGGAGAAAATCTGTACAGTTTTATTTCACTGTTTTACAGACTCCGCGATTCGTATCAGCGGAAAGCGAGTGGCAATAATTGTACGTCGATAGCAAAATACGAGCGAGAAATTGACTCAACCCGTATGTTATTTTTTATTTGTATGTTTTTGTTTTTTTGTGTGTCTCTCTCTCTCTCGCTTTCGATGATAGTGACAGTAGTAGAATCCGCGGTCAATAATATAGCAATGCAATCGGTCGAGATAAGAGCGAGCGAAATACGTGTAACGGTTCGCGGGGTATGCATAGTCGCGCGCATAGTCGCTATCGATAATCCCGCGAGTTTCCCGTCCGAGCGCCTCGGCTCCTCGACTCGCGCGCGACTACAAACTGCCGCCATCTGTGCTTCTCCGCCGCGAACGAACGTATCCCGCCGATATATAGCGACACGCCGCGTGCGCTATATATACCTTCGCCTCTTTCCCCCCCTCCCATACACACACACTGCTGATACACACATACATGACCTTATACATACGTGTATACACCCAGAGAAATGATTTATTAGTTTTCAGTCAAATTTCGTTAAATCAAATATTATTACAATTATTTATGCCGCCATCTTCCCCTCTTCCACTCACACTTGTGTATTAAATAATTTCAGATGTTCAACAGCGTATAAATTGATAAACCATCAACTGTGAAAAAAATATGGTGCAAGGATTTTATAAAATATTTTATGCAAGCGTATAAAAAATTATGAAAAAATTATCATTTAATCAATAAAAGCTTACAAACTATTAAAAGATCTTGCCTACTTTCTTCAGCAAAGATATATCAATATTTTTTCTTATTTAAAAACAATTTTTTAATCAAAAAATTTTACAAACTGCACTGAGAAAACGGGGCTCAAGTGACAAACAATAAATACTAAACTCTTTTGAAATATGCTATAAGCTTGGAAACAAGTATTAAAATAAAAACCATTTTTCCTACGCGTCTGCCAATAAGTACAAAAAATATGACGGATTTTACTACGCGACATTGCAATAATTGCGAAAAAAATCCAAACCGGTCGCTATGCTCACCAGCACTGAGCACACAAATTCTTGCACAAATCGGTACACCCTACCCTAGAACCCCCGTTTTCTCCGTGTATATGAAGGAGAATCTTGCCCGCTTTAAGCTAGAAAATGTCGATACTAGAAAAAGTATTTTTCAGCATTTATTCAGATTTTTAGATTATGACATTCGATATGTGAGGGTAAAAAATATAAAAAACAAAAAAAAAAAATCTTAGAAAAATTAAATAAATAAAATCTTGTGCATTTGAGGGTCCAACCGATCCTACGAAAAATTACGAGCCACATCGGGGGGAGGTCGAGGGTCAGACCCAGGTTGAATCGCGGTGGAATGCCCCATACACACACACACACACACACACACACATGCACGCGTCCTCCCGTGTGTGTGTGATGTGTACTGTGTAACCACGTGGTACATCGATATACGATATTCGCTTTCACGTGAGTATCTCGTTCGCGAACCCAATGGCAAAGCTCGCTTTTCATTCCCTCGTTCCTCTCCTACACCCCACCTCCCCCCCCCCTCCCCCTCCTTGCGCCTATATCGATATTCAATACCCGAGATTAATACAGCCGGAAGTCCTCGTTAATGTGTTGCGAAAAAAAAGAAGAAAAAAATCTACACGCATATTTCATGGCCCAATTAATAATCACAATTAAAAAGGCATCGACGATTCGTCTATTCGGACGTTTTCCTCCGGAGTTTAAATCGCTGCGCACGTGCGTGTCGAGGCGGCTCGAGGCGCGCGGATTTATTAATTCAATTTGTTGTATCGAGCGGCGCTGGGTTCGATTATTAATACACAGATGAGGAGGAGGAGGAACATGCGGTGCTCTTGTTCGATAATTTTTTACGATAGTTCGAATCTGGTTCTGGCGCTGCCGGCTGCCGACGGCGTCGCAATTTCTCTAAACTATCCTTCGGACTTTCCCTCACCCCGGGGATTACACGATACGCGCGCGCGCGTTGACGCGTGGGCGTTGCGTGCGCGTAGCGAGCGAGCGGCTCGCATTGCCCCGGGACACGCGTCGTGGCTTATCATCCACCGGTTGTTCCTCACGTCTCGACGAACACGCGCGCTTATGTGTTATAATGTCGCGTAGATCAGTCGACAATGATCGCGTACCTTTTTTTTGCGCGCGCGCGGTCGCTAATTTCATGGGTAGTTATATCGAGGCTCCCGTATAATATTACAATAATAATCGAGGACAGAGAGAGAGAATTGTGTGCCGTGGGGCTTCCGTCTCGATTACATGACCCCGCGGCTCGGAGTTAATCGCCACTCGGTACCCTGCCGACGACCCCTCGGATATCCCCGGCGTGACGCACCGAAAACCGTGACGACGATTCGCGGATCACCGCGACGCTCGCACTGAGCCTTTGGATTTTTCAGATTCGAATTAAGGATCTTATACAGCTCTACATTAATCAAATGAGTGCTGACTTTTAGAAATAATTTATGCATACTTTTAAATATCTGTTGATTATTTTGAATGTTGATTTGCATTGTCAGGTATATGGTCTTAATGTGGGAAAAATTTAATTGCAACGGGTTTGCATTAATATTAACCGAGTTACGCAAACTTTGAAAAGGTAATTTTCATTCAGTTTCATTCAAGAATAAACCGTGTTTTTTGTTCGATTTGGATGTTTTACGTCTCATTGTCTTTCTTGAAAGATGATTTATGAATTTGCCCCGCAAATAATGTATAACATTCTCCGTTTAAAAATGACAACCTTTTCATTACCCATCTACAAAAATCTTGTGTAAACTAACAGCTGTAATTTTTCCACGGAAATTGTTATAAATTATTTATGAGTCCAATTCGTAAAGCATCTTCTAAGGACGACAATGAGCCGTGAAACATCCAACTCGAGCAAAAAACACGGTTTATTTAAAAAAAAAACTGAAAAGAAATTACCTTCTCGAAAGTTTGTGTAAATCGGTTAATATTTTTGCAAATCGATTGCAATTAAATTTTCCCCAGGCAAAGAACGTACCTGACAATACAAATCACAATAAAAAATAATTAATAGATGCTTAAAACTATGTATAAATTATTTAAAAAAATCAGCACTCATTTGACTGGTGTGGAGCTGTATAACATCCTTAAGCTTTGACTTATTCCCTCCTTTCGCATCACTTGCGGCAAATAACCCACTCGAAATGTAACCACCTCTATAATCCAAATTTCCCGCTCTTTGACGTTCATTTGTCTCTCCATCCTCCAGTCAATTTTCTCGCCCCTAAATTTCTCGCTCGTGCCGTTTGCGTCTATGACGAATGTCCGGTTATCCACGGTGGTGGATTGCGGCGCTCGATTTTGGGTTTTCGCGCGCGCGATGAGAAAGGGGGTCCGAAGAGCCAGGAGGAGGTGGAACGAGGGGGGGAGGAGGGGGCGTTGCGCCGGGCGCAGGGACGAGACGAAGGGTGCCCGGGCGACCGAAGGGGGTGGCAGATTGATCCGTCACGGAGCGCGAGCACAATCACCCCCATTAGACATTATGTGCCTCTCTCGGTGTGGCGATGTATGACCCGCGCAGTGTACGTATACATTTCGCGCGAGCCGCGCACACAAACGCACAGCAGCCGCATCGGCCGGCCGCCGGGGTTAACGTCGCGTCGTGTATATGTCGGGCATTCCGTACCAAATCGACCCGGCCGCATGACCCTCGACCTCGCCGAATTGTTTCATCATTTTTTTAATGATTCTTCCGAACCAAAATAAATAACAGTCATGATTTTTTTTCGAAATTTGTAAATCAAATTTGAGTACGCTATAATTTTTTTTTTTCAAACTTTTTGATTTTTGGCACTAATTCGATGTTGTTCAGGATTTTTCTTCCCTTTATTCGAATTTTTTCAATATTTTCTTTTTCTGTTTTTATTATTTCAACGGATATCATTTAAAAATAAAATACAGATTAAAAAAATGTAAAAAAGCTCCAAGCAAGAGGAAGAAAAATCTCGGACATCACCGAATTAGTGCCAAAAATGTTCATTATTGATACCAGATTTTTGAGAATTTATTCAGATTTTTCCAAACGTTTTTGAAAAAATATTATAGCATACTCAAATTTGGTTTGAAAATTTTGCAAAAAATCATGAATATTATTTTGGGTTAGAAGAATCGTACAAAAAATGATGAAGCAAATCCACGAGGTCGAGGGCCACAGCCTGGACGATTTGGCATGGAATGCCTCGTGTATACGTTGGCTGCGCTGTTGCTTCCCTCTGTTGCTGGTTATATGGCGGACTGACCAGTAGCCGAAATGCATCCGGCGATTCAGCGTCCCTCTCTTGGCTTCCGCGTTGTCTCTCCGCGAAAACCCAGTCGTTGGTCGCACCGCGACGGCAGCGCCGAATGACATATTCGACGGAGAGGGACAGCCCCGCATGGCGACGATCGACGATCGCTGTGACCGAAATTGCTCGTGCGCGAAGCTTTCGCGTCCTCCGCGAATATCCTCGCTATCAGCGAGGATATTCGTGGACCAACTCTGCCGGCTGAGCCGGAGCCGCCTTGTACCCCGCACCCTTGCCCGCGGCTGGGCAAGGGCGGGGGGGGGGAGGCTGTCTCGACTGAGCTATGATTCTGGCGCTGATCTACAGTAGCGCGACTGCGGCGGTTCTGGCTGCGTCGCAGGTAAATACACACGATCCGGGTAGCGAGGCTGTATGGCTTCTGGCACGGGTGGTATTTAAGCGACCGGCCAGGCCGCAAACTCCGGCCGCTCGGGCGGTACATCAGTCGAGGAGTCCGGACCAGAGCACGAGTGGCATGCTTTGCGGACGCGCACCGTCCACGAAATACACACCTTCGGTTTTCGCGCCCGCAGTCGACTCTGCCAAGTTTCCAGGCGCTTCGTATTCCCCCTCCCTCGTCCCTTCCCCCCCCCCCCCCCCCCACCGCCGGGTCTTCGATATTTGGCAGCGATCGTGGAAAAATGTTCCAGTAGGGCTGACAATTAACGAAATATTTCGCGTGAGGGTATACAATTTAATCGAATATAAGATTTGTTTATATTTGATTAGATCGATTATGTAATTCTGGTACACGGAGAGAAGGATCTGATAAAATTTACCAAAGGATCTAGTAAAAATTACCAATGCGTCTGGTAATTGGCCGCCATAGCCGCCACCTAACGTTAACTACGAGAACTACGAGAATTTCTACCATATATATGAACATTTTTACCATATTTCGTGGTAAAAATTCTCAAAGTTCTCGTACTTCTTGATAGATGGCGTCGTGACTCCCCTGTGCCAGAAAATAATGGTACTTTTACTAGATATATGGTAAAATTTATCAGACCCTTCTCTCCGTGTAGAGCATCTGGTAATTCTGGTTATCTAATTCTCTGGTAGTGCTGACAATTGACGAATTATTTCGCGTGAGAGTATAATTTAATGAAATATAAGATTTGTTGGCATTTGATTATATTTGATTAGTTCGAATATCCAATCGCATCCAGCTGATAGAATATCGATCGGTCAGCCGAATAAATTCGAAGACTCGGAGAAACGAAGGACGTTGAGTCGCGAAATTATCCGCCGCGAGAGCGAAAGGTCAACAGGTCTTGGAAATACCGCGCGCGAATCTCCGAAGCGGCGCGAACCGCACGGCGAATATACTTTGTCTCGTAGTCGCGACTATACGTAAAGTCGCGCGCGCCGCACGCCTCGTGGCGGAAAACGAAACGACACGAGACGCGAGCGCGAATTCGCGGGCGAACTGGCGACACGCGGCGTTGCTCACCATTTCCCGCGAGCTGCACCGAAGCCACCCACGTAGCCACCCCGACGCTCGTTTGTCATCCGACAAATAGCCTTCTCCAAGTGGCACCGCAGCCGCAGCCGCAGCCGCCGCCGCCGCCGCCGTCGCCCCCAGAAGAACCAGAAGACGGAGACGCGCGCGAGGCGAAGACGAAGAGATCGTGTCTCTCGCACTTTTCTCACTCTCTTCCCTCGATCCCTCTTCGAGAATCATGCTTCGCGCCTCGCACCCCGTTTTCGAGGTAACGCGTTGCGCCGATTATTATTATTATTATTTTTATTTATTTTTTTCGCTATTACTATTATTATTATTACAAACGACAGACACGACGAGTCGCTCCTTTTATCATCGCGCGTCCTTCGTCGTCGATGAAGTTACAGTCGTGTATAACGGCCGCGCAACGTGCGCGTCGGTTCGCGCGAAAGTCACGCACGTGTGGCCACCGCCCGCGCGAGAGCTTTGAGATCTTCTCCACACGCGCGCGTCGAGCGAGATACGAGAAAACGTTCCACAGTGCGAATGGAACTAGAGTCGGCGGAATGTATGCACTGTTAAAAATCTACGGTGTCAAACGCTGCTGGTGTGGACTTTTTCCTGGTGTTACTTATTACAGTGTTAATATTAACACTGTTTACGGTGTTAAATTAACACCAGCCATTTCGTTAAATTTTTCCTGTATTACCGACGAAACACTGTAATACTTTTCGCTTTAAAGGCATGAATGCAAGTATCATGTGTGATTTTTTATTATCTCGTGAATAAATTAGTCGCTTTTCTCAATTTTTATCGAAAAATTGAAGAAAAAAATGGACTTTTTCATTACAGATTCCTCTACCGGGTAATTGATCTGTAATTTTTTATTTCGAAAATCAAAATTCTGACTAATTCATTAACGAGATTCACATTACTGGCGTCTGTATTTCAATTTTCGCTTCGATCTGTTGATAATTCGCGAAAAACGGGACTTCTGACTTTTTGAGGTGAAAGTCGGTATTTCAGACTCAGTTAACACCGCTCATTATCACCGCGATTGGTGTGGACCTATATAGACACCGACTCGGTGTTGTCTTTAACACCGGATTTTTAACAGTGTGCGGAGAGAAATGCCGTTTTTGAAGATGAATGCGGGAATATGAGAAAAAATGCACCCACAAATAATTGTAGGGTATTACAGAAATCCAGGGTCTGAAACCTAAGTCATTGACACGATTTGAACTCTATCGACATACTGCGAAAGGTCAATTTTTAACATCGGATTTTTAACAGTGCATGCCGAGGATTAAACCTTCTTCGCAGGATTTTATTTTTTTATTTATTTTTATCGAGTCGAGTGAACGCGAGAAAGAATCTCGCTGGTCGTATCACGCGTCGAAGATCATCTCCCACTTTCCCTCGCTCTTTCGCTCTTTCGGTCGTTCTCCCTTTCTCCCTCGACACTTCTTCCGCTTCCCGTGGTCCTCGTCGTCCTTTTGCTCGTATTCTCGGCGCGGGCGTGGCGTACGTGACGGTGTCGTGAAAGCAAGCGTTACCAATGCGGGGTGAGCGTGAGGATCGAGCGCACCGGCAAAAGGAAAAGGCAGAAAGCGCCGGGCTGCGGAATCGAGGGAATACGAGTGGAGGGGGGAGGGGGGGGGGGGGGGGGGGTCGCCGCTCGTGATAAAGACAGAGAGGTCGGCGAGAGGTTGAGGAGAAAAGAGCAGGACGGAATTTCGTGCGGGCGAAGAGAAAAAAAAATAGAGGAGGTTGGCAGTCTTCGTCGTCGAGGTGAGATGAATAAATAAGAGGGTTTTGAAAGGAGAAGAGCTTCGCGGTCGCCCGACCCCCACGCGCATCCTGACCGAGCATTGCCACCCCCACCGCTGCTGGCTGCTGGCGGCTGCTGCTGCCGCCACCCTCCACCCCCACCGCCGCAACCACCTTCAGCCCTCTCACCCTCCCCCCCCCCGGAGGAGGGGGGGGGGAGGGTGGTTATTACGCGGCGTCACGCGATGATGTATCCGCGCTGGTTCAGATTGTCTCCACGAGATGGGACCACCGAGCGTGAAATATGCACCACCCCCGCGGTTAAACCCCCTCGAGAGGGGGGGAGGGTGAGAATGAGAGAGCGAGAGAACCGAGGCCACGGACCGGCCAGCCCCTTATTCGCGACATCGCCACCTTGAGACACCGTCTCACCTCGTCGGCTCCTCTCTGCCGCCCCAGCGTCGACGTATATAATCGGAATAATCGGACCAACCCCTCAACGAACACTCGATATCCGCGATTACAGATATTCTGGATTATTACACCGGAAGATCGGGATTATTACGCAATTTGTTCAGTAAAATTGGTGACAATGGCTTTTTTTTCTTTTTTTGTGCATAAAAGTCGATTTGTGGGAAGGAGGGGAGGGTTTTAAATATATTGCGCCGTCTTACAAAAAAGGAAAACAAGAATTATCGATTGCAATTTTTTTATTTTTTTTTCCTTCTTTGGAGGAGAGTATCCCTCGACGAAGACTCGATATTCGCGATTACAGATATTCTGGATTGTCATACCGGAAGACCGGGTTTATTACGCAATTTGTCCGGTGAAATTAGTGACAATGACGCCTTTTTTATGTGTGTAGAAAAATCGATTTGTGGGAAGGAGGGGAGGATTTTTAAAAAATATTGCGCTGTCTCACAAAGCGTTTGTATTTTTCATTGTCGAGTCGATTCGCGTGCAGGACGCGGAGAGACATTACGGCGAAGTATCAAGAGGGTCCGATTTTTCGTCGACGTTGCAATAATTTCCATATAGATGTATACATGTATACAGGCGGCCGATGTATGGGCACATATAGTGACGGGGGTCATAGATCATGGAAGGGCCCGGACGCGGGCGGCACGCGGCAGCACGTGCCTGTCCTAGATCCGGTTGTACCCTTCTCTCTGTCTCTCCGCTCCTGACTTCGCCGTTCCTGCGACATCTCCCACCCCCCCCCCCCACCGAGCGATGTATTGTCCAGATATTCCACCCACCACAACCGACAAACCACTCAAGTGCATCCCCCTCCCCTCCTCCCTCTCTCCGCCCTCAGCTACTCAGACTATCCCTTACGCGGCACGCGCGCCGCTTCTAACCCTTTCGCGTTCCATTAACAAAGCTCCATTCATATGGAATAAGCGCCGCTCTCGACAATAACCCGCGCGTCCCTCCGGCGAATCTCTTACCCCGATGTCGCCGCAAAGCACCGGGCCGACCGTCTTACTCGCTGTTTCCGGTGTGTAAATAGATTTCTGGGCTGTTCTATACATTTCTGCCCACATGGAAATATTTATGTTTTTTTTTTTAATATGTAAATTTATAATTTATTGATTATTAACTTATATGTCGCATATAAAAATATATGCAGCATATATACGACATATAGAACTTTTCAGAGACATATATTTCACATATAAATATTTCTATATGTAAAATATATGTCTCTGAAAGTTAGCCAAAGGAATCGAAGAGAATCGAAGGAGTCAGTCGATTTTTTTTATTGTCGATCGGGAAAACAAGTATGATTTTTTTACACTCCATTCCATTCGCGTTACATTGACAAATAACCGCTGATCTCGATAATAACTCGCTGCTTCCGGTGTGTAAATAGATCTATATCAATGCAAGTGTTGAGATTAAGACGGACGAGAAAATGTATTATTATTTCAATGTCAAATAGGATTACAAGAATAATAATAATAATAGTAATAATAGTAATAGATCAAGCGAAGGATTTAACGAATCAATATTTTTTATTCAATATGTAAGAAAGGAATCGAAGACCGCGAGTGAGCCGATTTTTCATTGCCGATCGGGGAAACGAGCGTGAATTAATATTATTTCGAGTAAGCTGGTCGCTGCGGAAAACCGAGTCCTGAGACATTCGGATGAAAAACTGAAAACAAACACAGGACAGTCGATGAGCTGTCCGAGACTGCCGAACGCCGAGGCAGTGCTCCGCGCAGCCTTCGACGGTAAAGTCGTGCGATCCGATGACTGACGAGCGGAGTTATCATCGACCAGTTTCGTGAATTGATTATTTATTTTATTTTCGACAAAATTGTTCAATTACTGTGACGAGCGAGTGTGGGTCCGGCCGCAAGATGCCCGTCGCGGTGGACGTGCAGCAGCAGCAGCAGCCATGGGTGGAAATGTGTGTGAGATACGAGCCGATCTTGATAGTCAGTGAGTAGCCAAACAGTAGTTTCACCGCGAGAATCGTTCACTGTTAAAAATGTTTCTAAATTCACGTTACTGACATTTTTATTTGTCGGCTGATATATTTAATACGCGCGTGTGGTAAAATTTCAAATATTTAAACTCAGCTTCTTAACGGTTATACGACATTTCCAAATTTGTATTGGATTCGGTAGAAAATAATGTAATTTTGGATTCCATTTACGCGTCAAATTTAATATATTTATTAAATACATTCAAAAAAGTTTAGGTAAAGAGACTTCCTTTACCAGCAGCGGAAGCTTATGCGAAATATTTTTAACAGTGTTGCTACGAAGGGAAAGGAAAAAAGCGAATTCTCGAACTGATCGATGATACACTTGGCGGATGAAATCGCAGAGCGAACGAAAATAATCGACGTGTGGGATACGTCGACGAGAGGCTCGATGTCATTTGTCAGCTGGCGGCGACGGCGGCGTCGGCAGCACGGAAAAGCCACCGGTTCACGAGGCGAAAACACAGGCGAACGTTTCTGCCGAGCTAGTCGCGAGGAATATATTTTTCGCACAGTATAAGTAACGAGACGAGGGATGGAACGTAATAATATTATGATCCCGTGGCCTTTAGATTCCCCGGGGACGGGGGGTGGGCTGAGTGTTTGACATTTAACATTTCCCGCGGGGTAAGAGCCGCCGCCGCCGCCACCATCGTCGCCGCGCCGACGAATTTTGTCGGCACTGTCTGTCGTTCTTTGAACCGGCCTGCGACGATCCGCACCCGAGCTTGCGGCTTTTCCGCCCAGAGACCGTTGGTAGAAACGACCCTTCATAGCGCGGGCACGCTAATTAATTTCTCCTCTCGTTAAAAGACTAACAACATTGCGTCGCAATTTGTACACTTTGTTGCCGTTTTATTGTTCTTTGTTCTGCGAAAATTCACGTATGTCTCGAGGAAACACTTTACGAAACGCACGGAGAAATATTTTTCGAAGACAATAAAATACGAAGGGAAATAATCGCCTTGAGTAAAAAAAAATGACAAGAATTATCGACTCTGGATTTTTTTTTGGAGAGAGACATTTTTTTTCAGGCCGCTCTACGTGTCGTCGGAATCTTGGCACTAATTTTTAGGGAAACGCGATGTGAAATGTTTTTCGAAGACAAATAAAATACAAAACGAATAATTGCTTGGAGTAAAAAAGCAAGAATTAACAAGACTTTTTTTTTTGAGAAGAGAAACTTTTTTTCAGGCAGCCTTTGGTGTCGTCTGAATGTTGGCACTAATTTTTAGGGAAACGTGAAGTGAAATATTTCTCGAAGACAAATAAAATACGAAACGAATAATCGCTTGGAGAAAAAAATCAAGAATTAACAAGATTTTTTTTTTTTTTTTTTTTTTTTTTTAGGAGAGAACCTTTTTTTTCAGGCAGCTCTCGGTGTCTGAAATATTTCTCGAAGACAAATAAAATACGAATCGAATAATCGCTTGGAGAAACAAATCAAGAATTAACAAGATTTTTTTTTTTTTTTTTTTTTTTTTTTTTGAGGAGAGAACCTTTTTTGCAGGCAGCTCTCGGTGTCGTCTGAATCTTGGCACACTAATTTTCAGGGAAAACCGCCGCTACCGCCGAGGGCGGAGGACACCGGGGTAGATCTATCGTCGCTCTCGTTGCAATTTATTTTTGTATCAAAGTGGGGTAGATGTCTAACTAGTTTGGCCGAAGTCCGGGCGCGCTCTCCGGCAGCGCCACCGCCGCCGCCGCCAGTCGCGCAACAAAGTGATGGGAGTCCTTTGGCCAAGATTAACGATACTTTAGTACTGTTTTAAAGAGGCCGAGACCCGTTGCTCCTCCTTTCCCTCCCTTTCCCTTCCCCCCCCCCCTTCTGCCCCCGACACTCGAACCCAAGAGCGGAGTATATATATAAAGCGCGCGCGGAAAGTGGCGGCGTCTCGAATCGCAACCCCCGGCTCTGAGTCGAAGCCGAGCTCGAAGCATCCACCCCGCGATACTGCAGCCCTGCTCTTTCCCTCTTTGCGGCTCGAAACCTCCCATTTCCCGATTTTACAACCCTGAAGAAACAAAACGAAAAAAAAAAAAAAAAAATCAGCAACAACAAAAAAGAAGTAACATCGGGGCGACAGCCTTTTATGACAAAACCGTAAAAGTAACCACGACGAAGCAGCCGGAATTGACTATCAAATCTGAGACAAGACAAAAAAAAAATGCCGAGAAAACGCGTCTCGCTTGTCGTCCGTTGCGCGCCGCTAAATAAATCGCGACAAAGGAACGATCGAGGGATCCAAAAAAAAAGTAGCTGAAGTGATGGAAAAAGGCGAAAGCTCGATGAGTAATAAAAAAAGGTGCCTCGAATAGGCTCGCGGCTGCGGGGGATGAATCGAGAAGGGAAAAAAAGATCGAGGAAAGGGAAGGTGGAAGAAACAGCCAAAGTGGAGTCGAAGCGTGGAAGCTCCGGTACCGGTCTGAGAGTACCGCTGCTCTCTCTCTCTCTCTCTCCGCTGCTCTTGACTACAGCAACGTTCAAGCGCCGGGGTCCAAGGCGAACGGCGGCTGCCATCCCTCTCGTCGGGGGTGGCTGCAAGAGGGCGCGGGGACTTGAATTGATTGCTTTCATTACGCAAAAAAAGGTCTTTCGCGCTCGTGCGACGCGTCCTTCTCTCTCTCTTCGTTTCATTCGCTCTTTTTCTCTCTCGACTCGCGCGCGGGTATTTTTAACTTGTGCCGCGGTGGCGAATAAGTAAGTGCGCTATTTACATCAAATCTCGTAAGTTATCGCTGCCGCTGCCTCGAGTCCTCGTTCCTCTCGTTTTTTTTCGACTTCCCTCCTCGTGTTGCCCTCCCCGCACGGCCATCAGCGTCGTCGTTCCCTTATCCTCGTCTCGGCAGTCGTCGTCGTCGTCGTCGTCGTCGTCTTCGTCGTCGTCGTCGTCGTCGTCTTCGTCGTCTTCGTCGAGGTCGTCGTCGTCGTCGTCGTCCTTCTCTCCGTTCTCCGTATATATACCGGGCGAATAATGTCGTCGACTAAATCTTCCGACGACGATGGCCCCACTCGAGGCCCCACTCGGAGACATTAGCGGCCCTGGGATAATTGCGTCTCACTCGTTGCGATGCTGCTCGCTCGCTGGTTGGCTCGATCCCTGGCGAACCGTAACGCCAACGTCATCTCGAGACGCGCAAGCGAACGGATGTTATCTTCCATCATTTCGCTTCTTTCCCTCCCTTTTTCGGCATTAGAAAAAAAAAGCACGCGATGTGGGTAGTCGAGTAGTCGCGAGACGAAATAAGCAAATTATCCCTGCTGTTATCCGAGTGACGTGTCACCCCATCCGTCATCCCCTCGAACGCGAATCATCGAAGTCTGGTTTCTCCATCGAGAATTCAAGGTTCAACGACTCGGCGTAGTCGCGCGGCTCTCCGCGCGCGTCCTGATGCACCTATGTGGGCTACGGGATATATAGAGCGCGCGGCATTGCCCACGCAACGGGCGGGGTTGTTCAATTTAGCATACGTCCTCTTCGACTCCGGGAGTCTTCGATCTTCCGTTCCCCGTATGACAAATGAGATTAATGCGTCGGGTGGGCCGAGGGGCGAGCAGGGAGATGCGAGGTGTAACAGAGTCAGAGGGGGGTGCCTGGATTAGGTAGGATAGAGAGGTCGAGCGAGGCACTGATTAGGTGGCCACGAGAGTGTCCCAGCAGCAGCGATGCCGGTGCAGCACTCGAGTCTCGGTGATCGATGCACGCGCTCGCTCTCTCTCCCCCTTTCTCTCTCTCTCTCGCAGCTTCTGTTATTTCCCCGCACTGCCATCTCACTCCGACGCCTCGACCTCATCTGCATCTGGCCGCGCGGCACCGACGCCGCACCACCAGAGACTATACCAGCGATATCCACAGCCCGCACGGTAAATCTGACTGACTTGACGCGATCCCTGCCAGGAACGACGCAGCCGAGTCTGCCAGCGAGGGCATCGGCTTCACCGTACTGGAAGGACGTGACCGGGGCAAATTGGAACTTGACAAACTGGAAAATAAGAACTGGATCTAAGATCCGCTATTTTTCGGCTCTTCGAGGTTTATTTATTTATACAATAGACCGATGATATTAATACTACAGGTTTTTCGACGGAAACCGCAATGATGACGATGTGGATGCAAGAAGGGTCGAAGGTGTTACTTTTGAATGCCCGAAGATTTTTTAGATAACCCACCATTTTTGGGTCTTCAAGGGTTTTAGTTGAAAAATGCAAATGACGATGAAGACAGGGATGATGCGGAGAGGTGTCAGTTTCGAATGTCTGCGAAAGTTAAGAAAAGAGCATTAAGATGCCTCTTAACTTTTTGGCTCTTCGAGGTTTTTGTTGGCTGGAAAGGAAAGCGCAACGATCGAAATGGTGCGTTACTTTGAATGCCTCGCGATTTAACCCGCCGCGTTCCATGTCGCCCCGGTCTCTGGCTGCGAACCTATGCGCAGCTCGGTGCGTCCACGCGAGAGTAGTCCATATGCTGGCCGTGAGCACCGCGCGCGCACCGAGCCCCCGGATCGACCCTACATTTGCGAACTCCGACGCCCGCGCGGCCCACACATCGGGTCTCCGCATCCTCAGACGCACCGCACTACGGTGCGTTCCGCGTGCCGTACCCTTCTCGCTGGTCCCCACCCCCACCATCACCACCGGCGCTGCAATCATGTCGGGACATATTGCCCGTCAACGCGCACAGAGCTCCTCGTTCGTTTACGCAAATGATATGCCAAAGCGGTAATCTCGGGAGAGATCCTCGGGTAGATCCTCGAGAGATTAGGCCTCTCGGTTTGTGCCACATACGCGACGAAATTTAGACCACGCGTATATACCGCACGCGCAGGGGGATCTCGGGGCAAAACCGACCACGTTAGGTACCAATGCGCGACTTTACACTGAGAAAAATTAGTAGTTGCGATTACCAATCGTTGGTTCGATCTACCAAAATATTGGTTTCGGTTACTAAAATATTGGTATCTCTGACCAACGATTGATAATCACAACTACTAATTTTTTTCAGTGTACTGTGAAACCCAAAGTATATTTTTACCGCTATTCACCCAAAAAAATCGATTCCAGTCATCGATTTTGGGCATCGGCAAGAAAAATCGTTGGGGCCCCAAATCCAGCAATTTCAGATCATGCTGAAATTTAGTTTCAAGAAAATTTCAGTATGATCCATTTTGCCCCGTTAAAAGCTGGAAAAAAATGATCCGTTTCGCCCCGCCTTCTCCTATATACATTTTGTACGTATGGTATATGTGTATATATAATGGTGCGCGCTTGTCGTGTATACGGTGCGTACGACCCACGCATGCGCATTCGTACCCCGCGAGACAGTTCCCAATGAGTATCGAACGGAAATTCATTTTATGAAGATTTACCGCCTCGTTATATCACTACCAGCAGGCTATATAGGTGTAGCTGGGTAGTGGATACAGTATTTTCTACATGTTCTAACTGTATTTCCACTCGCTCCGGGCATTTGCATAAACGCCAGGAACGATAGACGCAATCAACCTGAGGTGAGCGCGCGCGCGCACGTTGAAATTGCCCGACAGAACCGCGTCGCTATTCGACAGTTACACTTTATTTGATTGAATATCGTTGGTCGTTGCGCAAGAAATCTGTCGAAATGGACAAAAATAAATTAGCCCGTTCTCGCGCCGTTTGATATCGGTTCGAGCATTTAACGTCTCTTGTAATTTATTTAATTGAATATATATCGAACGTAGCGATGTAAATGTTGGATTGGAAAAAACGCGTCACTTCATCGACGCGAAAACACGTTGATATTTCGATTCTGGCTCGTTTTTACAATCCAATCTGAGATCGGTCGACATATTCCCGAGTGAATGCGTTGTCAGATCACGATAACACCGATAAGTCCATTTGTGAACATTCGGTACATTAAAGTTCACTATCTGAGTTTTCATTTTCACGCTTGAGACGTTGAAAAAAGCATTCGATATTGAATGATAATCTCAGCATAATGCATGTAAAAGTTGCCCATTCAAAGGCACAAGAGTCCTTTTTTAAAAACATATGAATCCTATATGAGACATTTTTACTATTATTTATAAAATCTCTTCTTGTTGTTGTCCTGTATTTTCATATCGAAACTTGGAAAGTATCCATACAAGTTAACAAAATGGTCCATGCAATGTTGTCTCCTTTTTACAATACTAGTTAATTTTAAGCTTTTAAGCTTTGAAGGTTAAGCAGCGCTGCAGCGCTCATTACGACGAACTGTCAAATCTCGCACTGTTAAACAACGAACGGCCGATCTTCACGGTCCACGACCAATCAGAGGTCGAGTTATATCGACAACAATAGTTCCTCACGCACTTTTTAATAGAGGACAAATAATTCTGTCCTTTCGCGAAAGGTGTGCCCGGAAAAAAGAGTACTTGTGCCCTACACATAATTTTCCATCCGGTGTTATCAGTGCGAACAAATAATCTTTTTTATTCACCGCGAGAACGAGAAAACGTATCGATGTTTCGTCGCGCGGAGGTCAACGAACTCGACTCTCTGGTCGCACTCGTCGCACGATCCTTATTTCCATATCCTGTGGGACGCGAAGAAAAAAAAAAAAGCTGCAAGCTCCGCGCCGGTACCGCGAGATATCCTTTCCCGCCAACAGCTTCTCGGGTCGATTTTCGCACAGTCGCGGGACGCTGTCGCGCGGATAGACCGGTTGCGCGACGGCGTCTCGACATTTGACTGTGCAGCAGTGTCGCGCGGCGGTAGGAAAGAGAGAACAGCCGAGGCTCGCTCGCTCGCTCGCTGCTCCCGCGCGTATCTCACGTATCTAGTGTCGTGTATGTACAAGGTGCCCGGCGGCGGCGGCGGCGGCGTGTGGAGAGGGCAAAAGGGAAACGAAAGATCGAGGAAGCGGGATATCTCGGTACGTACAATCACTCGTCGTAGCTGCGCCGGTGAACAGCAGTCGAGAAGCGAGAGAGAGAGAAACAGAGACGAAACGGAGACGAAAGATCGCACGGGTCTCGATCCGCGATCCAGGGTAGACGAGATCGGCGAGAGGGAGAAGGAGACTCGAAGCGGGACTCGAATGCACTCGAATGTAAACCGGCCCTTGTGAGATTCGCGGCCCGTCGGCGGTCCCACCGACGCGCTCTCCGATGGCTGACCGCACCTTCCGGGCAATCCGGGCGCGTCGTCGGCCTATCCCCTCGCAGTCAGTCGCTCGCTCTCAGGGCCCCCGAGACGAGGCGCGAGAAGTCCTCCTCGATTGCTCGCTCTCTCTTTGTTTATGGTGTCTACCCCCCTCCCCCTCACTGCCTCCCACTCGGCCCCGAAGCGCCTGTCTCTCGATGCACCTTCGGTCACGATGACGAGGAAAAGTGTCTCTTTTCACCCTCGAGACCTTCAGTTACTCCAGTGGACATTGGTCACCTTTCGGTTGATCATCGTCTCGGAGAAAAAAGATTCATTCATTTGATGAAATTTCATTGCGCTACCTTATGAAAAATTTGTTTGAATTTAATGAAATAATATGCTTTCTTCATTTAGAAATCTCCTTTTAAAAAGTTAGTGACTGTCAGCTATTTTCGTGTGAAGCCGTTTTAGTTCGTCTGTTTTCAAAATGCAAAATTGACAGTTTTGCTGTCAAGAGAAGGAAGAGCCGAGGAAAGAAGAATTTAGTAAAAGAGCGCTGCAGCGCCCTTCGAAAAGTATAGTGACGCGCAGCAGCGCGTCCGGTTTGTCTAGTGTTTATAAAAGTTTCATTCGTTCAATGAAATTTCGTTGAAATCGCAATCTATGAAACATTTCATTGCAATTTACAGAAAACATTACATTGAAATCAATAACAAAAATGCAATACACCAATTTCCTTGAATCAATGATATTTTTTCTCTCGATAACAAAAATAATTGTCATCGAAAAAATACCCTGTTCCACGGTGTCTCTCCCCCCTATCGTCGCGGCGGTGTAAGTAATCAAAACCATTGAGTCGGTTCGTGCAGCAAAAGATCCGTCGATCGATGCGCGTGGAATAAAAGTTCCGACGCTTGGTTTCCGAGCAACACGACTTTCGAACCCTTTCAAATCAGGGTGAATAAAAAAAAGCGAAAAAAAGGAGAAACTAGGACCAAACGTGCCAGAAGCTTTTTCCCACAGTCACGTCGAGCCGCGGGGAGGTCGCCGGCTGGTGGTCGGTGGTGCCGGCGGCTGGTGGTGGAAGCAGAAGAAGAAGAAGCAGAAGAAGAGGAGAAGGAGGAGGAGGAGGAGGAAGGAAAAACAGAGATCGTCGTCTGGACCGAGGCTCGAGCAACCCCCGACGCTTCGTGAATTAGCAGGGGCGGCGAATTCCCCGGCTCATTCGGTTTCGGGGCTCGCGCGTCGGCGGCGGTGGTAGCGGAGGCGCCGCGCGTGATTTCACGTGGGACTGTTGGCGGCAGACCAGCTGGCGGTTCCGTTTATTTCGCAATCTTTGCCGCTCACCGCGAGTCGGTTTTCCGTCGTCCTCGTTGTCGTCTTCATCGTTTCTGAGTAGAAAATCTGTAGCGTTACATTCCAAATCAGGCCCTGGTCAGGCTCAGGCCTGGCTAATAGGGCCCTGACCAGGCTCTGGCCAGGGCCGCTACAGCTTTTCTACTCGGGGTCGTCCTCGTCATCCTCGTCGTCGTCGTCGTCGTCGTCAGCGACGAAACGCTCAACAAGAGGAGAGAGAGAGGGAGCGTCGACGAGCTATGCCCAACAATAACGAAGTTATCCCGCGTTCACGAAGCGTTACGGTCCAAATCAGGCCCTGGTCAGGCTCAGGCCTGGCTAATAGGGCCCTGACCAGGCTCTGGCCAGGGCCGCTGGAGCTTTTCTACTCGGGGTCGTCCTCGTCATCCTCGTCGTCGTCGTCGTCGTCGTCGTCGTCAGCAACGAAACGCTCAACAAGAGGAGAGCGAGAGCGTCGACGAGCTATGCCCAATAATAACGAAGTTATCCTGCGTTCACGAAACAGTCGCCCCGGCAACCCGGCAACCCGGCCGCACCGTGTCGCGCAACACCGCGGGACTGCGTCGCGCCGCCCCCCGGAATCCCCGATCACGTGATCCCGCGCGGCTCGACCAAACGGAACGCACGCTCGAGGGATGCTGGATGCCGGTACGAGGGTTGCGGGGCGTGGCCTGCGCGGCTTGAGGCGCGCGGCGCGTGGGGATGAAAGCTCCGCAGTGGCCCCCACCCCCTCTCATCCCCTCGTCGCCCCCACCACCACGAGCCGTCGCCGCGCGAGACTCGGGAAACTCGCCGAAAGTCACGTGCCACCGCGCGCAAAACTCGACTCACCATGCTTCCGCGTAGTTGAGTTGTCACGAGCGGTCCACGGAGCAGCAGCAGCGGCAGCAGCGGCAAAACCGATTCGCGGCTGCGTAGCGCGCTTTCGTCTCGCTTTGAGAGCTTGCGAGAGACTCTTTCCAGTGTTGTTGCACTGTCATCAGGCTGCCGCCGCGAGGCTGGATCGGATTTCGCGGACCGAGCGAGCGGGACGCAATATTCCCGCGCTCCTCGGACGCTCCGCCGTCGTGTCTCACCTACCTCTCTCCGTCGTCACATCTCGATCGATCATTACCGCGGCAGTTGCGATCGAGACGTCGATCCGATCGGTGGAACACAGACAAAACGCATTTTGCGTTTTTCCAATCTCGGATTTGTCGCGATTTTTCCCCGACGTTCTTTCGGTTTGTTCGAGGATTGACACTCCGTAAGTGACACAACGACAAGGGGGAGGTTCGAGTGCTTCGAGAATTACACACAGTGCAACGATTGTAGGATTTGTCGGCTCGAGGATTCGACAGATTGAGGATTATCGTTATCACCGCCGATGATAGTTGCTTTCCGATTTGTGGACTGGAAGCTACTCGAGTGGCTCGGCCGCGCCGCGACGTCGAAGCCGTTGACTCGGACCCGACGGACCGCGAACCCCGTCGATCGTTCTCGTGATAACGGATTTTTTGACGAGGTGGTCTTATCAGCAGGCAGATAAAACGACGATAATACGACGATCGAAAGGACTAATTTGTGTAATAATAGTCAGAGTCGGTTTTTTTTTTCGTTTGCTCTATTTTTCGTGGCCGATGGCCGAGGATCATGAGTTCCGAGGACAAGTGGTGAAATAAAAGAAAAATCTACGCGAGTGTCATGACGTTTTCATTGGATTTCGGGGTCGTGAAAATTGCGAGAGTGTGAAGAAGAAGTAGAAGAAGGGAATAATCGTAAAAGTGAGTGCGGAACGAATGACGGGAGTGGGTGAGTGTTGCGGGCCCTGTGGCCGGGCGGAGCCACCGCCACCCGTTGCCCACGACAAAGACCCGCTTGATGACAGTCATTGTGACATCTCGCCATAGACGCCGGCGTGCTGAATGATATTCTCGTGAAAAAGCCGCGGAAAAGTCGTCTCGCGAGAGGCTCAATCGACGTGTCAATAGCCGTCGGGCCGGGAGAACCCACGCTACTCCGCCGGTTCCACATTTTCCTGCCTGCGGCGCGAGACAGCTGGATTCTCACAGAGGTCCGAAGGAGAACCGGCGACAGCAGCCGACGGCCGACGGTCCGCTGGCCGACGACGACTACGACGCCGCCACCGCCGCCGCCGCCGCCGCCGCCGCGATGGATCTCAGCACCGCATACCGATACAATCAAAATATGATGGAGTATTACACTTGTAAGCTCGATGAATTTTTACTATCGTACCCTCGCGAAGTTATCATCGCGAAGTAGTTGCAGGCTCAAATTTTAACGATAAGATACATTTTTTATTTTATGGGAATAAAAAAATCGCGTGGATGGACATTAAAATCCCGTTTTGTTTATTTATTTACACTCACAAGACGAGCTTGCAAGTATTTATTGCACTCGTAAGCTCGATGAATTTTATAGGTTCAAATTTTACGGATTTACCGAGAAAAAATGGCACAGGAAATAAAAATCCTGTTTTATTTGTTTATTGAGCTGATTTTTCATTTGCTTTGTTTAGGATAAAAATAGTTATTTGAATGACACTTACTATCAATGATTGATTATACCTGAGTCGGTTTGTGTTGTTGCTTTGAAAGTAAATATCGAAGGGGTGGACGGAGAGCGAGGGGACTCGAATATGATCCGTCGAAACATTCTGACTGTACTGAATTCGGGGACCATTTTTTACGAAGCATATTTTAGCGCCGTCCGTCGCCGTTTCCCGCTCGCGCCGCCGGAAGCTCCGTTATATTTTCCGCGATGAAATACGCTCCTGTTTTCCGCGAGACAGCGCGCTGCCCGATTCGCGCCACCAAATTCCGCGGTCGCACACACAATTCACTGTCGCGAATAAAATTGGCATTGGGGGGAGGAGGGTAAGTCGTCGCAAAATTTACGTTTGCGAATAACCGATTCACGTATATCGCAGCGAAACTTTCGCGCGCGCAAAGTGAAGGACGGTGCATCATCCGCGAAATGTCCCGCGGAGTTTCGTGAATGAAACGATATCCGACGTGGAATGTGCGCCGGGCGCTCGTTTGCGGCGAAGGATCGCGGCCGTCGCCGACGCCGCCGAGGAGCAAGAAATCGCGCGGGGGAGAGGCGGAAAAAAATAGAACGGAAAAGAGATACAAGAAGGATAATGTAAAGAAGCGGCCAGCGGCAGTAGTCAGCGGTCGCGATGAGAGACAATCGATCGCGACGTGACGAACTCGAAGAAGAAGAGACAGAAGAAGACAAGAGAGAGACAGAGAGAGAGACACCAGTCGATTGGTTTGGCGACCGTCGGGAGCGGCGCTGCTGTGTGAGGCAACGACAACGACGACGACGACGACGACGACGAGATTGTGTTGCGAAACAAGAAATTCATGGCCATTACTTGCTGTTGCCGGGTTGCGACGTAGCGGTACCTTTGTCGATGGATGAAGAAAAGAAGAAAAGAAAAAAAAAAGCGTAAAAAAAAGTGAGCCACACCGCGCGACTCGGCGTCGCGTCATGAGAGACCCGAGTCCTGCGCGTAGGAGTAGAGCGAGAGCAAGAACGCGCGCGGCCGCTCCGCGGTATATCGATAACTCCCGCGCGGCACCTTCGTTTCCATATAGCGTAGACGAGTTTTTTCTTTTTCGTCCCGCGTCCAGCGGCTTCGATATTCTCTCTCTGGCCTCCCAGGAGACACCGCTGATTTTCTTGCGCAATGTCGTTACGGAAACGCGGTGACCAGTAGCTGAACCGAATCTAAAACAACTAAACCTCCGAGCAGGACTAATTTCTTCGTAAATCGACGATTTGTCGACGGGATCTTGCGCAAAAATCACGCTTACCAAAACTATACCGCGGCGATCGAAATATCCCGCGGCTGAGTCTGAAATAGAACCGAATCGCGCAAGCTTTGTCGACGATTCTTGGAGGATAGATCGGTATCGAAATACACGAACCGAGTCTGAAACAAACTGAAACTCAAAATGATGGCCAAGTAGCGCATATCTCAAGTCCACGATTTGTCGCGGATCTTGGAAAATAAATCGGTATCGTGGTATCATTGATGTGCGACTATTTGGGACTGAGAGCGACTATATACCGGTCGTTCGTTCACGGCCGATGATCTTGTTGACCGTTACGAAAAATCTAATGAAATTAGATCGACAGAGGCGCGTGAGAATTCGGCCACAGACGTCGAACCGGAAGTAGATTTATCACAGATCATCGGTTAGCCAGGTCATCCTGCGACTCTTCTCGCTTCTTCGCCCTCTTCTTCTTCTTCTTCCTCTTCTTCTTCTTCTGCTTCTTCCGACAGGATCGCGAGATCTCCGACGTCTCCGAGTTTTTTGTCGCGTCCCGTCGGTGAAACGAAAACGAGGGGAGAGGCTCGACGCGAACGCAGAAGCAGATTGATCCTGACGAGCGGCGCGCAGCTTCGCACGTTTCCCATTACCGTCGACGTGATCGTCGCGTCGCGGAATTCGACGCTGGCGAATCCGTGCGGTTGTCATCGAGATTCCGCGATCAGAACCAGGTCGATCGGCCATCCCGCCGCGCCGTCGACCGTCCCCCCCCCCCCCCCCCCCCCCCCTCGAGGCGGAGTCTACAAACCGACATTCACCTCTATATTTATTCAACAGTTATTTCCTCAATTTCTTTCTTTCCGACGAGACGCTTCGGCCTCGGCTCAGCTTGGCTCGATTTTTCCGCATCGAAACTCACCAAGTAGAAAATGTGTAGCGTTACCTCCGGCCGAAATCATGCCCTGATCAGACCCTGCCATGGCTAATGCGGCCTTAATCAGGATCTGAATAGGGCCTGACCAGGGCCGGATGTAACGCTACAGATTTTCTACTCGGGTCGGTTCCCCCGTCCCGCATCAAAATCTTCCTCCTGAAATCCATCGAATCATTCGTTAAGCCAGAATCAATTGGCAATCGCCTCGGTTTTTCGTGCCCACCGAGGCATTTAGTTAAAATCCCCCGGAATTTCCACGGAGAAACCTCGGCCGGACCTTTCGCCGCCGTTCCGTCGCGAAATTTCGTTAAAGGGTCCGAAACTGCGAGGAGGGAGAGGCAGAGACGGGTTAGCTCGGTGAGTTAGACCGCGGGAAGGAGGAAAAGGCGATTGCAATAATAAGGGTCGTAACGTAGCGGCCACCAGTGTGGTGGGTTCGCGATGTTGCTGCTGCTGCTGCTGCCGCTGCTGCTGCTGCTTCGACTGCTTCTACTCCTGGTCTCTCGGCGCTGGACCAGCTCTGCTATTGCGGTACGTGGCCGGTGTTACAGCTCTGGAAAATCCAGGCAGTTGGCGATATACAGAGAGCGAGCAAGTGAGAGCCGAACGAGCCAACGAGCAGGGGCTTGGTGGAGGGGGGAGAAGAGCAGGGGGTTGGCTCGGAAGCGAGCGAAACGGGGGTGATTCTGACCGAGCTGGACCCGAGCCCTCGTATAGCTGTGGTCAGCAGGCGTGACGGCGCGCGTAGGGTCGAGAGCTGCTCCGCTTGCGCTATGTCCTGTGTATACATATACGCGAGCTGCTCTCCCAGAGAGAGAGAGTGCTCTCTCTCTCGCTCTCGCGGCTCTCAGACTTCTCCCCGCAGAGTGTATATACAATATACACTCGAGTATACGGTAACAGTGGAGCATTGCGGTACACGCGGGAGACCGGGGCGAGTTGAAACGCGCGAAAGACGAATTCGTAACGCACGCGAAATCGAAAGTTCTGCGCCATTTTTTTCGAGCGCCGAACACTCGCGAAGATATAAATAATACACCGTGGACTTTTTCGCAGTGTTGTTTATTATAATGTCGATACAGCAACGCGTTTCACGGTGTATAATTAACACGGACAAATTCGTTAAAATAATTCCCGTGTTTGTTTCAATTTTTTGAATCGATTTAATAGCGCTCGATCGATAACACCTCTCGCTCAACAACGTAATTGGTATGGACCTATATAGACACCGTCTTGGTGTAGTTTTTAACACAACATTTTTCAACAGTGTAGTGTATCGAGCTTGCGGAGGAAGATCAATGGGATCGTAAGAATTGTCGGATATTTTTCATCGTCTCGATTCACACCGTGTTCCAACTGACCCCGGCGATGACCCCTGTATAGCCGTCTGTGTCCGTCGTTGATCCGGCGGAGAAACACGTAGCGTTACGGCGGCAACGAGAATCGTATAAGCTGGTCCTACATCCATATAAACGCGGGGTTGGGTCTCACTCACAGTGAGAGAAAAGGAAGAGAGGGAGAGAGAGAGAGAGAGAGAGATCGCCAATTGATTTGCTACCGGAAGTGCGTATCGTTTCTGGTAATGATCGCGCGGACTGCCCGGCGCATCATCGTCATTGTCTTGCCCGGTGGACGCGTTACCGTCGCACAGCGCGACCACCGCTGCCGAACGAGAGTGAAACGGGAGACGACAAACCGATGGGCTCGTTACAGTTTCCTCTCCGGCGTTTGTTACCAATACCGAGCGAGAACCCGCCCGGGTAGCCCCGGGAAAATATATATATATATATATCACGGGCCATATCGCGTTACCGTTGTTGTTTCTTGCCTTCGACGAAGAATCAATCATCATTCCTCTCGACGACGGAGGAACGCGACAAAAAGAACGACGCGAAATTCGGATCGTCGGGCCAATATAGATGCGCACGAAAGCTCCGACAGCGGCGATATTTATTCTCCCGATGTCTCGGGGCTTGGATGATCGACGTTGGTGCGGATAATTCGATTGAGTCGTCGCAGGACGAAGAACACAAAAGACCGCCGGCGAGTGTATCGACTGTCGAAAAGGGACATTCGGGACGCGCAGGCTGCACACGTTGGTTCAGAGATCATCGAGTCGTCGGTGCAGTGGCACGAAAGAGGGGACATATGTCGAGGCGGTACCAGGCCAGGCCACCCTCCATTACGATATTAGGTCGAGTTATCGCGTTAGGCGGATTTTAATACACCCATTACGCGATCGAGAAATACGCGAAGCTGCCGGGGGGGGGTGCTGTTCGTGCGGCCCTTACGGAGAGTCTGGACCGAGAGCCTGAGCCGCGAGAACCAGACTCCCGGCACACTCGAACGATGATTCGATAAAGAATATTTTCGCTAATGAAACATTGACTCCCCGCTGCGTCTCCGCATTATCGTCTGTCCATTATTTGCGGCCGCTCGCGGCGACTCCTAATGACACGACTATGCGACGACTGCTCAGCACTGACACACCGCCAGCAGCACTGGGATTCTCTCATTCGGAAGACTCTCGCATCTGTTTGATATCCACTCGAGCCGTTGTTGTTGAATCGCATTATCGCGCTCGAGGGGGCTACTGCCGAGGACGGCTCAAAACACATGACCTATCGCGGTGGTGCGCTACACGTTTGCGCTCTACTGTTTATTCGCCATAATCTACACGTAGAAATTATTACCACGACCTCTGCGATCAACAAGAGTAGAAAGTATTATTCACAGAGAGAAATAAAAGATACTGGTAACTATTAATTTATAGTTAAATACAACCTTAGCTATTACAAAAAAGTTATCTGTACTAATTATTTATAATCAATGCAACAGTTAATAATAGTTATAGTAACAAAAAGTATATTGTTTTGCAATTTTAGCAATAGATGCGACATACTATTCATAGAAAACATAATTATAAGCATAGTATTCTTTGAGAAATTATTTAACTATTTTGAAATGGTCATTGAAATTACAATAATAAACTTGCACCAACTATAAAAAAATAGCTAAGGTTGTATTTAATTATATGTTCACTGTTAAAGTAACTAGGATATTATATTAAGAAAACTGTAGAATTAGTTACAGTAACTACAAAGCAGTTAATTTAACCAATAAATCAGTTAAAATAACTATTCAAATTGTTGGATGGACTTAAAAATCTACAGTTATGGCTTAATAGTTGCCTAAACTATCTCGATTTCTCTCAGTGTTGTTATCATTCAAATTGATTTTCCTTCAATGAGTAATTTCCGTTACCACACGTTACGATTCACGGAAAAAAGTAATGAGTTCTACATCTCGCCTTATTTGTGTCAACCAAAAGGAATTGGTTGCATGAACCAAGTTCCGTTGGTAAGCGGTGTGTTAGTTGCGGCAACCAACCGATTGGTTGACACAACTATTCGAGTAAGCAGCTCAAGTATCCGATTCCTTGACTGTCCAAACCGCGTCATTTATTTTCGACATAAATTGCTCTACTTGTACAATGAATATTACATATTAGCGCAAATGGCATTACTACAGTTTTAATCGTACGACTTTTAGGTTACGTCCAAACCTGATTCGCACCTCGAACGGCACACCACTGCGAAGTTAAAAAAAAGTGAGGTTATGCCGGCAAGAGAGGAAACTCTCCAAGGATGCGAATAGTAGCCTCCACCATTTCGATTGGTCGTGGCAACTAATGCAATAGATACCGCAGCTATTCACGTAAAACTGAGATACAGCAACGTGAACGATTAGTTGGCACAACCAAACTTTTTTTCCGTGTTGAATAGAAAAAATATAAAATTAACGCAGCAATGTGATTTATCACCGGAGAACCGGAAGACTTTTCCCCTCGGCTGGTCGCTCACTCTCGAGATTCCGGGAGAATCTTTTCTCCTTCAGATATACGCGAATGTGCACTTGGCTCTCTCGGCTCTTAGATGTACCACACACGTACCTATATACATTGTGTCTACGGATTTGTATATAGGTATATACATACACGTGTGCAGAAAGACACGGACTAATGTTGTATCGATTTCCATTTCCAGGCCATGGGGGAGTGAACCAGCTAGGCGGCGTCTTCGTGAACGGAAGGCCGCTACCGGATGTAGTGAGGCAGAGGATCGTCGAGCTCGCGCACAGCGGCGTCCGACCGTGTGACATTTCCAGACAGCTCAGGGTATCTCACGGCTGTGTATCCAAGATACTGTCGAGGTGAGTTGCGTTTCTCTTTCGCGGGGTGGCCCACCTTACGCCACCCGAAACAGCATCGCCGTGTATATCCGTTACACCGCGCGCGCGCGCGCGCCACCGAAGTGCACCGTGGATCTGCCTGGAGCAGAGTGACGTTTTGACTTCCGCCACGCCGCGGCTTCGCTTTCCTCTCCATCCCCACGACGCGTGCGGCTCTCCTCCCGTTGCCGCATTTTCCGCAGTCCCGGACAAATCCTACCACGATTCTCGACTCTCGACTATCGTGCGTTTCAACATTTCCTGAAAACAAGAACAAACGAAAAATCCAGTCGGGACCACCCCGCGACAAAATGTAATTTCCTGGTTGTCTGCTCCGCGGATGTGCGTTCATCATTTTGTTTCGAGGAAAACACGGGCGTTCCGATTTAATTGTTAATCATTTTGCAATTATTATTATTTCTATTATTATTATTATTATTATTATTATTATTATTATTATTATTATTATTATTATTATTATTATTATTATTATTATTATTATTATTATTATTATTATTATTATTATTATTATTAATTCGATAATATTCATTTTTGTTTTATTCAAGTATACTATTTTATTATTATTTTGCATTTCAACTTTCGGCGATTCGTTTGCCGCACAATATAATTTGCGTAACTGTCGGAAAAGGAAACATTATAAATTATAAATCCCGTAGCTTTTTTACGTTGAGGACAACAATTATTTGCATTAAAAATATTTTTTAAACCAATTAGGTACTTTGTCATTGGCCCTTGCGCAGTGTGTACGTCTTGTAGCGTTAAATATATAATCGGTGGAAAGAGTTGTCCGGGTGACGGATTGTCCTGAACAGAAGAGAATTGCGGGTGGGACTTAAGGTAGTTATGTCGCTATAGTTCAATTCCGCATAAATTCGGGAAAATTGAAAGAGAATTGGAAGCAATTCTCGATGGTCTAAAAATCTGAAAAAATTCATGCACATTAAAGGTACTGAAAAGATTAATTTGGCATAATAATAATTCTAAAATGTTATTAACAAATTGATAAAAAAAACATTGTTTAACAAATATTTCGGTGACTTGAGTTTTTTTTTCGATGAAAATTATTCTTTCGTTTTCCTGAATACGGATGAATTTTTTCAGATTTTTAAAATAACTTTGAATTTTTCATATAAAAAAACACGTAAATTCAAAGTTATTTAATAAATCTGAAAAAATTCATCCGTATTCAGGAAAACGAAAGAATCATTTTCATCGAAAAAAAAAAACTTAGGTCACCGAAATATTTGTTACACAATGTTTTTTTTAATCAATTTGTTAATAACATTTAAGAATTATTATTATGCCAAATTAATCTTTTCAGTACCTATAATGTGCATGCATTTTTTCAGATTTTTAGACCATCGAGAAGTGCTTTCAATTCTCTTTCAATTTTCTCGAATTTATGCGAAATTGAACTATAGCGACATAACTACCTTAATTGAAGACGTCGTCGAGCCGCGCGCGGTTCTCGTGGCGAGCGGAAGGGGGGCATGGAAGAAGAGAGACGAAGGCCGGTGGAGCGGTCGAAATGACGCGGCAGCTACAGGGTCGCGGGGCGGCGGGGGAGGGGGGGGGGGATGTCCCGGCTGGAGACCGGAAGGAAGGTCCTGGGTGGCTGAGGCGACGCGATGCGGTTTCCATGTTTTTTTCGCCCCTTTATCCACCCTCGGCACGAGTTTCTTCGCGATTGTAACGGGTGGCCTCGTGCCGTTTTGATGGCCCCAGCGTATCATTCATTCGCCGCGACCCGCAAGAATATCATTGTCGTTCTTGTATAACCGACTCGACTCTCCCGCTCTTTTTCTCTCTCTCGATCCCTCGTGACTCTCTCACTTTCGCGCTGTACACAAATCCCCGAAAAATCGTACACACCACAATAAAACGACGGATGGATTATTTACTACCCCGCCCGCTACGGCTCTCTATGCGGAGCACTCGAATCCTCGTCTTCGAGAATATCAACGCTATTATTCAGTCAGATATCTATGTACTAAGAAAGAAAATCGCGGTAAATCCAACAAATGCGCGACTCTTTTGTTTTTGAAAACAGACATTTTATTTCTGATTTCTACAATTTCTCAATATTTTTTTGATTTCTACAATAACTCAAAAGTAGACAAAAGAATATGTCAAATGGTTTTTTTTTTAAATAGGATCTATGAATAAATGGCAGCGAGAAACGTTTTTTTTTTGTCTGAAATTAAACCTTTATAGGCAAATGAATTAAAACAAATAAAAAAATTAAATGAATAAATTCATTTGTAAAAGTTCATACTGTAAAAGTAGTAACTACAGTTAATAAAAATAAAAACACTTGCTTCTGATAGTGAATTGTTTTCGTACGAATGACTCTGTCATTGAGTGACAGGAAAAATGTCGCCGGTGAATTACCGTCACTTTGCGTTAACGTGTAATAATTTACGACACTGCGCGGTGTCGCGCGCTGGAACGCACGTAGATATTTCTTCGTGGGTAGCTGAAAATATTTCGTCCGTCAAAGTGGCCGCGATCGCGTACGCACACTCGGAGCTATCGTGCCAACTTGTCCGTTTTACAAGCGGCGCATAACTGGTCGGACACGTGTAAGCATGCGCGCGCGCACCGCTCGAGGTGTGCTTTTACGCTCGCAAAAGACTCGCGCGGGACTCGGTGGCCGCGCGCGCGCGACGTAGTACGTCGACGAGTCGCATTCTCAGACACGCAACGCGCCGTTAACGTGCAGTTTACGCAGTCACGCGCCGTTGATAGCGGCCCCGGTGCAAAAGACTGGGCGCGCGTGCGGCACATGCGCACCGCCCGCGGGTCTTCTCGGAAAGCATAGCCGCGGGTTACAGTGCCCGCGGCTTCGCACCCAAAAATAGGGCATGGCGACGAAAATCCGGTGGCAGCGCACTTCGACCGAGGATTTGTCGCGAATATGTTTCGCCCCCCCATCGTGCGACCTCTTCGGGTTCTCGGCGTTGAAATCTTTAGTCCTCTCGTTTTTGCGCCACTTCCGTCACATCCCGACGGCTCGTCGCGGTCCTCCGAGAAATCTTCAGTTGGCCCATGACGCCCCCTCGCGCTATATACAAAGTTACGCGATTCTCCCGCTTCGGAAGACTTCAAAACAACATTTTTTTTTTTTCGTTTTTTAAGTCGTCACGTCGGCCAGAAGTCGTCAAACTACAATGTCGTTTACGATTATTGTGAGAAATTGTAAGAAATGTTGCAGGGAGTTAAAAATAAATCCTTTTTTTTTCGGGTGTTTCGGAGGTTAACTTTATCGCCCGGAAAATGTCCGAAGTGTCGGAAAGTTAATAGACTTTTGGGCCCCGCCCCCGCCTCCCCTTTCCCGGCATTCGAGTTATATGGATGGAGGTGTTATTCCGCGAGAGACGTTAACGATAACGAGCCAACTGTGTCGCGTCAACGAAATAGCATTTTTCCCTCTCGTTTTGCCGGGAACAAAAAAAGAACCTGCTATTTCCAAGGGTCGGTCAACTCTTTTGTCCCCCCCCCCCCCACCCCGGTGGAACGGTATACGAGAATTTCTTGTACAAATCGTGCCAGCGATTGCCGCAGCAGCCCCGAGTCCGACGACCATTTAACCCGAAATTAATGCCGCGCGTTGGCGAATGACCCTCGGCGGCAGAACGCGTCGATTTGAAAAATCGTGCGGCTCTCGTTCCACGCAGGACGCGCGGAATGAGCGAGGGAGAGAGAGAGAGGGAGAGAGAGAGCGAGTATCCACGCGCAATCGCGCGCGCACGGCCGAATGGCCATTTCACGGTGGAAGGTGGGGCGGAACAAAGGGGGCGAAATGTCAACGGGTATGGGCGGGTGAGCGAGAGAGAGAGAGACGGAAAGTAGCTGCACATGTTCGCGCGAGCGTCAGAACGCGGAGAATCCGAGGGGGAGGCTTTTGCGCCAGATATAATCGTAATAATTTCGCGCGCGGGCGGTGCACGCGGCGTGGGGTAATGATCGTCACTCGGTATAGAGTCACCCCGAGCCTGATGGCAGGTTCACCGGGGAGAGACGTCTGCAACGAGTGGTTTAACTCGTGTTTATGCTATCTATCTATGAGTTGTTTAACTCGTGTTTAAACTATCAAAAATTTATCACAAAATATCCGCTCGTATCGAGCATCGATTTATTTATTAAAAAAATTGTTTTAACTAAAATAAAAAAAGTCACCTGCAACGACCGGGTGGTGGGGGGTAATGATTGTCGCTCGGACAGTCGCAGCCGTCACCGCCGAACCCTACATAAAAATACTCTAATCTTTATCGAAATATCGAAGAGAATTAATTTAGAATATATAGAAAAGATATATAATTACAAAATATTGGTCCGTCTGCAAAAAAAATTGTAGCTTCTGCAACGGAAAATATTTAACTCGCGTTCGAACTACCAAAAGTGATTTACAAAATATATCGGTCCGTCTAAAAATAAAATAACAATTAAAAATATTTTCTTAACTCGCAATAACTGTATTTCGGGGGAAAAAAAAAATCGCCTGAAAAATAGTCCCGGAGTAGAATTACAATGTCGCACATATAGGTTCGCCGCGGCAGGTAGAGCGAGGGGTTACGAATATCGAGGCTATACGCGAGTGGTTAGCACGTGCTACACTAAAATTCCGGACCCACATCCATCAGTGGGCGGGAAACGAGCCTCGGCCGCGGAGTCCCAAAAGCCGAAACCATTATCGCCGGGGCGGGCTCGCACGCCCGCCCCGGCGCTTTGTGTAATTGAATTTAAGCGCGGTCGAAGATATTATTTAAGTAATTAGGGACAGAGGGCTCGTTCATCGGGCACCTCTCGCTTCTCGACGATAGGATCGTCGCGGCCGCGCGCGAGGCGCGTGCCACGCGGGGGGCCCTCAGCGTCTCGTTCGTTAGGACATCTCGCGGTGCGTTGATACGCACGCGCCCGCTCGCCCAGAGATGCATCCGCGTGCTCGTTAATTATAACGAGCACATTTCCCGCGAAAAAAGACCAGGAATAAGGGACACTACCGAGAAGTTGAAAAAAAAAAGAAAACGCGAAAAAAAAAATACTAATCGTCTCATTTTTTTCCGCAGGTATTACGAGACGGGGAGCTTCAAGGCTGGCGTGATCGGTGGGTCGAAGCCAAAAGTAGCAACGCCACCGGTGGTCGACGCTATCGCTAATTACAAGAGAGACAATCCTACGATGTTCGCGTGGGAAATAAGAGACAGGTTGCTCGCGGAGGGCATCTGCTCCCAAGACAACGTGCCATCGGTCTCGTCGATAAATCGGTGAGTACAAACAGTGTGAAAAAAAAACTTATATTAATAAATTAATCTTCCGATCTAAAATTAAAAATCAAAAATTCCGAGGTAAAATTAAAAAATCTACAAGCCGAAAAAAACGACTAAATGAATCTTCTTATCGAGTCCACGCGGTATCGAAAAACCGAGTACAACGCACCGAGGGCTAACTAATTTGCGTGAATTTCCATTAACACCGTGGAAGTGGTGAAAATCGAGTTAGCGGATTTCACTTGCAGCCCGAATCCGATACGCATTACACTCAATTTGATTATCTGCCCTCGCGAAGTGGGCGTTCGCCGCTTTGACAACAAGAGAGAGAGAGAAAGAGATTAAGAGATAGAGGGACGACGACAAGGCTGAAGGGGCATATAACTCGTGTTCTCGAGTGTGTTGCAAATAGATGGGTGGTAGATAAGCGCAGGATATAAAACCCTTAAGTAGCGACTGATTAAATCTCGGGACATATGTGAGCAGATCAATGGAACTGGTTCCCCCATACTTCCACAGTCCATCTATCTGTGGGTCCGCCGCCCCCTCTGTCTGTCTCTCTCTCCCTCTCTCTCTCTCTCTTTCGCTCGCTCCGAGTTTCTAATCCGTGTTATCGTCTCCCTTTTCTATCGTCACCTCGCTATTTCTCTCTCCCTCTCCCACTCTCAGTCGCTGCTGCACTGCTCTCACTTTCCCGACACTCCCGAGCCCCCCGCTCGCCTCTCGTCCTTCGGGCACTCGACGAACGAGTCGAGAGCTTTCTCCGTGAGCGCCCCGAGGGGCGAGTTGTTCAGTTTGGTGCGGTGCTGATACGCTGTAATGCCGTCCCGCGGGACCGTCGGCTCGCTCGCCCCTCTCTACCCTCGTGATCACTCGGGCACGCCGGGTAAAACCGAACAAGACCGATGTGCACGGCGCGCGGTGGATTTCGCGCATATGCGCCGCGTGTCCGTGTGTTAGGTGCGAGTCCCGAAGAGCTCGCACTCGAACGCCCGGACAGCATACAGCCGCCCCAACGTCGACGCAAAAACACTTGAATTAATCGGGGGATTCCCGGAGGAACCTGCGAAAGGTCAATGGGATCGGGATGCGTGCGGGGCTGCTGATGCCCGAGGGCTCGTCGGACGCGCGGAGAAGTCGCGGGTGAGCCACCCGGCGGCACTTATCTCGATGCACAAAATACACCCGTCGCTTTGTGTTCGCTCCTACAGCGATAACTAATCGCCGCGCCGCGACCCTCCACGAACAACGCGCACGAGCGACGAAAACATATGTCGAGTTCCCTAATTTTTCGAGAATTATTGCCCGTGTAATCCGCGCGGGTCTCGAATTTTTCGGAGCGTGACATTTCCAAGTCCCGGAATCTCGGAGGGTTTTGTGTTTTCCTATATTTTTTACCGCAATTGTGTTTCACTAAAATAATTGTAACTCGATGATTTATTTAAACTTTTCGACGGAAATATCACGGAAAGAAAATACTCGTGGGACGCGAATCATTAATATTTCTGACTGTGATTAAGCTCGTGCTATGATCGCGAAAGTAAATCTCTCTATTTATAAAAAAATGTTAAGGTGCGATTCATTTTGCTCGATGAAAAGCTCGGAAAAAAAATGATCCGTTTCGCCCCGCTGATCCGTCTTGCCCCACCGCCTTACCCTGCCTATGGAGGTGACTCGGCTGCGCAGAGTGCACGAGAATTGCTCGGGGCTATCGGTAGGACCGATGTGTGTCTACGATTGCAAACGGCGAGAAGCCAGACTCTCCGCTCTGCGCGGGAGGAGAAGAGAGTCGAGGGTGCGGCACAATCCTCGAGTATAACGCCTCTCTCTCTCTCTCTCTCTCTCTCTCTCTCTCTCTCTCTCTCTCTCTCTCTCTCTCTCTCTCTCTCTCTCTCTCTCTCTCTCTCTCTCTCTCTCTCTCTCCGGCACCTTCGCTTCTCAATTCCCTTTTCCTCGGACCTCGGCTTCCACTCCGCGCGCCCCGAGCGAATTCTCCCACCTTGCGGCTCGCCCCACGCAAAATGGCAAAATGCCGAATGGGAACAACGCAAAACGGGACGGCAAAAAAATTCGCGAGCGATTGTAATTTCTCGTACCGTCTAATCTCGATTTTTTTTCTCAACATCCTCGAAGCGTCTCGTTGGCGAAACGCTGTGTCGCGCTAAACGCACTTTTTTGCTCGCAGTGTTTTCGTCGCACGATTTCATCGCGTTGCTCCGATTTGTCCCATTACGATAACACGTACAAAGCGTCGTCCGAGTTTTTCGTCGACGCCGAGAGAGCCGATTCTCCGTCTCGAGAGTCTTGGTATTTCACTCGGTGCGCGGCTGTCCTGCGAGGAATCTGCTCCTCGGCCTCGGCAAGTGATAAACGGAGAGTCAGAAAGCCAGAGAGAGACACAGATAGATAGTGTTTATTATTGCGAGATAGAGAGAAAGAGATGAGGGTAGGAGGGAAGAAAGAGGAAGACGAGTCGACGGCAGGCGAGGCGGACGGGAAAATAATGATGCACCCGATATAACTTGCAGCCATCTAACGTATTGTCCTGCACTTCGCAATGAGACGTCGGCCGCCCGGGACGGACGGTCGCGCGCGCCGTTCGCTCCTCGGCAAAAACCTCCGTCGGCGAAAAGGCGAGCGTCGAGGGCGAAAAATAACAGTTATATTATAAAAGAGAGAGGGAGGAGGAGAGAGGAGCAGAGCGAGAAGCTGGTGTATATGCAGCAACGCTATATATCGTCCGAGCGGTGTGTATGACGACCGGGAATTGAGAAGCGAGAAGCGGAGGGAAAAACAAGCCGAGCGAGGAAAGATTGGACGTTAACAGTTCCGAGCTTTTTCCCGTCTCGGTTCAATGCCGCCTCGAACCCCGCGACGAGGACACGACGAGGACACGACGACGACGACGACGAGAGACGCGCGCAGCTTTTTATCCTTCCCTCTCTCCGTTTCGCGCGTTGCCCGCGAACACCCGCCGCTCTCTCGCTTCGCTTATGGCTTATACCGGTTGCGCGAAAGCTTCCATTGTTTCCCGGATTCGCTTTGGGTCCCGTGCGACGCTGCCGCAAGGACGCCGCGCCCGCGGCGCTGCTTCGTCTCGCGTTGTAACCCGTAGCCGCCGCGCTCGAGGGAAAACCGGGGAAGAAAGGGCGAAACGAAAAACGAGGAAGAAATGTCGCCGCAACCGCCGAAGCTTTTTCACCACTCGCGAGCTCAACTTCCGATCTGACCGGAAAATCAAGCATCCATTTTCCGATGGACAATGAGGCGATCACTGAGAAAAATTAGTAGTTGCTATTACCAATCATTGGTTCGATCTACCAAAATATTGGTTACAGTTACTAAAATATTGGTAGCTCTGACCAACGATTGGTAATCACAACTATTCATTTTTTTCAGTGATGAAAGAGAGGTTTTCGGTATTTTCGTATCCTCCGTGCGAACCGTCGAGAAATCCAAATGAATCCAGCTTTTGAGAAATCCACTGGTAAAAACTGTCTAGCGTTACATTCGGCCCAAACCAGGCACTGATCATGATCAGGCCCGGACTGGTACGACACGCCCTCGACCAGGGCCTGACTAGCGCCGCGCGTGTATAACGCTGCGAAGTTTCCACCAGAGTCGCCGCGCACTGAGCTCTCGGTGGAGCAAAGCGCTCACTTTGAAACCGAGTCCGAGAGTGCAAAGCCCGAATGAGGCTTGCGGATGAAAACGGCAAAAGCTTCGAGGACGAAGGAACAACCAAAAAGAAATGAAAAGAAAAAAAAATAGGAAAAATAAAAAGAAACGAGATGGTAAGAAAAAGCGATAGACGGTTGGGATTTCGGTGGAGGAAATATTGATAGGCTCGCGGGGGGTTTGGGCTGCGGAGTCACGCTCAAGTAGGCGGCCTCTCCACCGAGCTCTATCTTACACGTTATAAGCCACGTAGCCAGTGGCGCGCCTTCTATACTGCGTCGGAGTGTACGCAAGAGACGGAGAGAGAGAGCGAGAGAAAGAGCTTCCACGCTCAGCGTATCCACTCTCCGCGCTGGCGCTCCGGAGTGGAGCAGGAAAGTCAGAGAGGGTCGCGCGCGAGCGCGAGAGTAAGAGCAGCAGCGGCAGCAGCAGCAGCAGCAGCAGCAGCCGCAGCAGCAGCAGCAAGAAGAACGAGATAGAGTCGAGCAGCGAGTCTCTTAGGGGCAGGATCGATAAGGAGCTCTAGGTTCGCCCGAGGGCTTTACGCCGGGTCCAGCCTCCTTCGTTTTCCTCCTCGACGGGCCACGAGCTATACACACCGCCGGCAACGCGACTCGCGCGCGCGAGAGCCAACACACGATTTTCGCGTGCGTTCGTGCCCCCCTCCCCCGCACTTATTGCGGCTTTCCCGGAGTCGATAACGCCATAGTGCGCGGGAAACGGTGACTGCCAGCCAGTGTCTCTCCTTTTGGCATCCCCCTCCTGCCTGTCCGAGTGACTTTCTCGGCCTCACACAGAAAAAAATTAATAGTTGTGATTACCAATCGTTGGTCAGAGCTACCAATATTTTGCAACCAATATTTTGGTAGATCGAACCAATGATTAGGACCGCAACTACTCATTTTTCTCAGTGCAGCGGTCGGACCTTTTTTTTTAGCGCGGACACACTTGTCATACAGAAAAAATCTTCGTTTCCGAAAAACTGTAACATGAAAAATGGGTAAAAAATGTGACGCACGACTCGTTACACCTGTTGGCCACACTTGTCCCATTGGCCAGTTCGTTCTTTTCGTCCCTTATCGCCCGATCGTTCCATCCGTCTGCCGTCCCTTCCCTCGAAGTCGATTTAATTCGACATAATCAGAAGCGATCAAGAAGACCAGCAGCAGCAGCAGTAGCGGCCGCAGAGCGCTAAGGCGACAGTTGGTGGAAAATCTGTCGTGCGGAATCTACGCTCGCGGGAATTGTATCAATCTGTCATCGCCCGGTCGGCTTGTTCGCGCGCGCGGGGTTCCGCCGAAGGAAGTCTGGGACGGAGAACCAGTTTGCCATAGAGAAGAGGCCGACACCGCTTATTCCAGCCGAAGCCGCGGGTCTTGCTCTATCCGACGGGTCAATCTAACCGAATGCACAATAAGGCCGCCCTTATTTCTCGTCTCTCTCTTTCTACATTACTTCCATATCATTTCGCACCCCAAGATCGCGCGAAGCCGCGCTCTGCGAGGTTCCAGCTTCGTGGCCATATGGCTCTATCGCTACTTTTCTCTTTTGCTCGTCGCGGCCGAAGTGTTGGAAAGCTTTTGCTATACCGACGATGGAGCACCGGCCGTGCGTGTGTGTGTGTGTGTGTATGTACGACCTCTGTCTATATGTATATACGACCAACCCCGAGCAACCCCTGCGTGAACCAAGCAGCGAGCAGCCAATGGGAGAGCAACCTGGATGCTGGTTGCTACTTTCATGCCACTTTCGGCTCTCGACCGTGCGGCAATCCCCTGCTCATCTTTTTCTCTCTTTCAGTCACGAGAGGGGAGGGTGAGGGGAGGGTACTCCTCCCCCCACCCCACACGCCTAGCCCGGTTATTAAATTACATCGTCATAAATAACGCCTGGCCCACCGCGGCTTATTTACCATTCCGCGCCGAGAGAACCGACGAAGCGCCGCCCGCCGCGGTGAATATTCGCATTCGTCATTCGTCTACCACGGCGGCGGTGCCCGAGACGAAATTAATGCCGCGGAAGATCCGAAGATCAGCTCCTGACCTCGGTGGATTATTCGTTTATTCCACATCGATGAGCAGTAAAAATAAAATAGTCGACTTTTTCTTTTTCGTTTTGAACGAAAATTCGGGTGCCGAGAGATGCATCAACGTAGTTTGTCGAATTCTCAAAAAGGAACCAAAATGCAACGCAATTTTCTCAAATACTGCAAACTAAATGAAATGCAAACCTTCCCAAAAGTCTGCCAAGTGAACCAAATGGCAAAATCATCGAGAACGAAAAATACTAAAAATTCGCTCGAACTTGACAACGCGCCATCCCAGCCTCGAGCTTGCAATATGGTTCCGAGGATGCGCGGCGCACCACATACACACACACACACAGACGGCCCGCTCGGTGTATCCAAGCGCGGGCTTCGTTAAAGCAGCAGCCATATTTGCACGGAAGCTTCGGTCCCTCCTCCCTTCGCGTGGCAGGCAATCCTCGAGGGTTGGCTCTCTCTCCGAGAGAGTTTGCGCTCGAGGGGACGAAGGGAGCGCGCGGAGAGGCTGCGCTGGCTTTCCGAGAACACCACCACCACCACCACCACCGTCATCACCAGCACCAGCAGCACCACCACCACCACCGCACTATCACCACTGCTACCACCATCACCACCGCAGCAATATCCCTCTGCCAAAGGCACATAACGTCGTCGTCGTCGTCGTAGTCGACGAGAGGCCAACAGCGGGAAGTACGCGGCGCGTATCCATAACCGTCCTTTGTCTGGATAACGCAATTATTGCCGCGTTTCATCATACCCCAGCGAAAATTAGCCTCAAATGAAGTTACAATTACGGTGTGCTGCTTCATCCCTTGTCTGTCCTTCTCCTGCGGTTGACGCTTCGCTCGCGGCATCCTCCTCCCCTGACGATACCTACAGCCAAATGCCACGTATATATCCGCACAGAGCGGAGCTTCCGAGCTTGTGGAGCGGCTCTCAAAGCTCTCGCGTTGTGCAGCTAGAGTGCATGGAGTATAGCGAACCTTGGTACAGGATCAACGGGCGAGGGACGGATACATATATATGTATGTGTATGTATGTATACCCATTCCATCGGTATAGTTGGACGAAGCTCTCGCTGGGACTCGAAATCCGGGTTGCCGTGGAAACGTCAGAGGACAGACGGAACCGCGATGAAACCGGATGGTCGTCCGCCGCCACCGCCGCCACCGCCGCCACCGCCACCGCCGCACCATCGCCAGGATCGCCCCCGCTACATCGCCGCGATACCAGAGCCAAAGCCAGAAGCGTGGAGTCCTCGTAACGCCGTCCCTTTGTCCCTCGCTCGAAGCGCGCGTCCGGACCTCGGGCCGAAGTGTTTTCCACGCTGGACGCACTTTGGGATGACCCAACGTGTGTGTCCCTTTGGCTCTTCGCGTGATGGAAATTGCCATGCACGACGCGAGCTCTGCACGCATGAAATCCCCGCACTGGATAAACAGTCGCAATTAGAAAGGAGAGAAAGAAAGAGGCGAGATTAGTTGCGGTGTGATCTTTAGCTTTTTTTGTTGTTGTTTGGGTTTTGGTTTGTCGAAAATTGCAGCTTGTCCGATACGTCGGACGCATCGTTGATGACGAATGCGACCGGTCGTGCGATAAATGACGAGGTCAGCAGTCGGCAATTAATCGTAAATAACGTCGGAGCAGTCTACGTGCAGCCGCTGTCCAACTGGGCTGGACCCGCGAGCGCTGCATTAAATAGTTGCGCGACGGGCTCGTCGAAATATTCGCTGGACGATATCCAAAATTCGCGGACGCCTGAATGCCGAATTTGCCGGCAGTCACACGAGCCGCGGCGGGTGTCGCCGCGCGCTCGTCTCGATTTCAGATTGACGTCGAGCGCGCGGCGGCGGCGGCGACGGTATCTGTGTCTGTGTCAGCGCTTCGCGCACCGATTTATAACGATTATTCGTAATAATAACTTTTTATATCCGGTATGATCCTTTGGGTTCGTTAGAATTTTTCTTTTAATTTTCGTTGCTTTCCGACGAAGCAAACTTCAACATAATTTACACGCAACGACCGCATTAAATTAACGTTGGGCGTGCGCGTCGGCGGCATCGGCGATGTCCAACGTTTCGCGCAGGAAAATCGACCTTAAGGATGTAGGAGCGCCGCGTGCTGGTCAATACAACATCTCAAATAAAAAATGCAAAACAAAAGCGCTGGCGGCACTCGTATATAAGTTAATATTATTACAAATTATAAAGATAATTTCTGACTCGAGAAGAATATTATTTAGACATTTTGACAAGCGTATTCCTTTTCTGAATTGCTGAGTTGACTCCATGGTTAGGAGTCGGACTAGGTTAGGGCGCCGCCATATTGTCGAGATTCGTGGCAATCCGTCGTTTTATTTCAATAATTCTTAATAAATTGGCCGATGTCATGCCCTTAGCAAAATATAATTGGAATCTATAATATTCATGTATTAAATAGTTTTTTTTTCGGTGGCATCTAAATTCCATCTGTACGAACTTTCGAGTTAAAGTACGAGCATCCCGGGTTTGCTATATAACCGCTGTGAAATCCATGTTAAATGATTCATTTTTGAGAATTAATTTCTCGCCTAGATGCCCCATGAGGGGCCTTGAAATGTTACAAACACAAAATATGGTATCTCGAGAGCAAAATGTCAACTTTCGAGAACCTAATCTAATACTAAGCCTGGCGCTCCTACATCCTTAAACGGCGGGACGACGAAGTACGATTTACGAGGGACGATCATTCGCCGGTACTTTCGACCCAATCGACACAAAGCCCCCCGCGCGAGCGCGCGTGGACACGAGGACTCTCGGTCGGTATATATAACGGCAGGAAGATGAAGTCTCTCGGTCCCTCGCTTCCACTGTCCATCTTTATCCCACTATCCGGAATTTTCCCATGGCTCATCGAGTGGGACACTCGGTTCATGTCGGCGGTGGTCGCATTATACGCGAGGTGGCGACTCTCCGAGAGGGGGGGAAACCAGAGTCTACGATGTCTATATACACGTAAGTCTATAAATCGTGCGTTACATTGTGCTTAGGAGCATCGGCGGCGGCGGCGGCGTCGTCCCGCAGCTCGTGACTGTTGACTCTCTCGACGCGCCGACGGGCATTGTTATTTCGAGAGCTCACCTTTTGTGACGCCGGACGCGCGGCGCTCATCGCAAACAAACATAGGGCGAGGGTGCGAAAACGTATGTGCGTCTCGCACACAAATACAGTATCGTATATAGTGTATATGTAGTAATAATGCGAAAGTAATATAGGAACGCGCGAATGTATAGGTGACACAAATATCGCTGTGCCTGTTTGTGCGTCTATATGTATACTACACGCGGAGAAAGACGGGACACGCGAGGAATGTCGAGGATCGCGACACGGAAGCAGCAGCTGCCTTTTGACAATGCACAGGCTCCCCGGATACATAATAATATAGGCTCCCGGCGAGTTTGGGTCGAGGTGCGTTATACCGCGCGCGCGGGTACTCGGGGAGGAGACGCACTTCGTCAAAACGAGTGTCGGGATGTCCGACGTCCCGCGGGGTCGCCGAACGGGGTTCCCGGCTCCTCCTATCCTCGCTGGCTGCGCGTTTTGACTCGAGCGCGTCGCTCGTACGGATCGCCACCGCGATGTGTGTATGTGCGCCCCTTTCGATCGGAGTGACGCAACGCAGCGATGATCGAGAAAGGTGAGCGGTGGGGAGTCGCCTCGGTCGCTGCTGCAACAGACAACTATGAATAAAATTCAATAGCGGCTGCTGCGTCGATGCGCGGAGTGACATTGCGATACATGTCCCGATTTTTTTTTTTTTCTTTTTTTTTTCATTATATTAAAATCGATACGAATTCTTGTGTCTCAGTGACATTGCAGTGACACTACATTGCGATGTGCGCAGTGACATTGCGGTACGTGCCCAATTTTTGTCGATAAATAGAAATCAATAAAAATTCCAATTAATTATATCGAGGGATATAAGTAGCACGGACGAAGATTCGGCCAAGTGACTTTTTGATCCTCGTCCGTCGAGCCGCGGAACCCCAAAGCCCCGCGTGACATTCATAGCCGCGTAATCGTGCACAGAGACGCGTAAGACCTCTTTACAAAGTCTAAACAGCAACAGTGCGGTGTATAAATCCCGTGCGTGTCTCGGTTTCGAGTGGCGGGCTTTGTCCTCGCGGGTCACGGAGTTGCCGCGCGGCGCTTCGGGGGCCAATTCACGACTGGAAGAAACAGAGACGGAGAGAGGCGGCCTCTCACCGCGTCCGCTGCTCTCTCTCTCTCTCTCTCTCTCTGTCTCGCGCTCTCGCTCGGCTGGTGTTGGAGGAGTACATTACCGTCGTCCGCTCCGGCGAGGATCTCGGTAGCTCCGCCACCGCCGCTGCTCCCGGCTGAGTCTCCAGAGGTGGCGGAATATCAGAGTACACCTTTTCCCGCTATTGTACGACGCGGTGTATATTATACCTCGCGCGCCGGGCGGACGGGGCCACAATGGACGAGAGGAGCGAGACCCGTATTGTGTCTCTTGCAGGGTTGTAGCTTCGGTGTTACACGGCTACACGAGAAAACGGGGGGGAGGGGGGGATCGTCGTCGTCGTCGTCGTCGCCGGAACACGAGCAGAGACTCCGCACCGCGAGACTTGACTTCGTCGTCGTCCTCGCCCGAACGGATCTGCCCCCCTCCCACCCTCGATCCTCCCCCCTCGTTCCCTCTCTCTCTCTTTCTCCGTCTTCCTTGTCTCTTCTCGACGCTTGCAAACGGAGGAGACTCGCACAAACGCCGCCGAGTTACGTCGAGACACACGGGGGAGCATCTGTCGGTGCGCGACCCGCTAAATCCTCCGAAACCCCCCTAAATCCCCCGCAATCCTCTCGCGCTCTTTCCTCGGAGAGAGGGAGAGAGAGAGAGAGAGAGAGGGAGAAAGGAAAGCTCGGCTCTGCTGATTTGTCCGCCGCGCTTATGTTCTCGCACCAGCAGCTCCCGCCTCACCGCGCACACCATCCGCGCGGTAACACCCGCGGTGCGGCTCGTGAGCTCACCGAATATAATGGGAAGTAATAACTTTAACCGTTTCGTATATTAGCGCCGCAAAGCTACGCGCACGCCCGACCGTTTAACCTTCCGCGACTCTGCGTCGGATAACGTTGGATCCGCGGTATCCACGCTAATGTTTACTCGGGGGATTGACGAGGCTGCGATTAGGCTTGATTATCAGAGTTATAAATCTCCACTAATTTATATGAGATATAGTTTTCAGTTCCAATTGTTCTTGTTATTATGATTTCATAATAATAATGTGCGTAAAAATAGAGTGAATATTTGAATAGTTGTGAAAATACTACTTTTCGCTTTGATGTTGGACGAAATAGTGGAAAAAATTAAAGAAAAATGTAGTACATTATAAGAAAGTAATGCATATTTCTACGATTTTTTCCACGGTTTCCGCGGTACGGCTCGTTTTTTCCAGCTCACACCCGCGGTGCGGCTCTTGAGCTCACCGAATATAATGGGAAGTAATAACTTTAACCGTTTCGTATATTAGCGCCGCAAAGCTACGCGCACGCCCGACCGTTTAACCTTCCGCGACTCTGCGTCGGATAACGTTGGATCCGCGGTATCCACGCTAATGTTTACTCGGGGAATTGACGAGGCTGCGATTAGGCTCGATTATCAGAGTTATAAGTCTCCACTAATTTATGAGATTTTCAGTTTCACTTGTTCTTGTTATTATGATTTCATAATAATAATGAGCGGTGATAATAAAATAGAGTGAGCATTTGAATAGTTGAGAAAATACTAATCTTCACTTTGATGTTGGAAGAAATACTGGAAAAAATTAAAGAAAAATGTAATACATTATAAGAAAGTAATGCATATTTCTACGATTTTTTCCACGGTTTCTTCCAATATTAAAGCGGAAGTTGCACTGTGAACTATATCTCATGAATTAACAGGGATTAACAACTATGTTGCGGATTATCGCGTTGGAAAATTTCCTATCGCAGGACTTTGTGTCTCTTCGGTCGCACTTTTGCTATAAAAATGTTTCGCGCGTGATATCGTTACTCTTCGGTTGAGAGATTTTAGCTCGGTGCGCGATAAAATGAGATTAAAAAAGTGCGATAAAAGGAGGTCGAAAAAAAGTGTCGCGAATTTTTATCGTTCGTAACTGCAGGTAACCGCGTCGTCGCATCGGCGCATCGGGCATCAAGCGAAATTTTAACGTCTCCGTCGTTCGGATTGATACATCGCGAGAAATTGATGATCCGATTTAACTGCGGGCTCGCTGAAGAATGTGGACCGCGTGCGGAAGAAGCGGCGTATATACATTCTCGAAATGTCTACGTCGTGTCTTGCGCGTTTCGCTACCGCGCGGCAGCCGCGCCGGTGATGCAGTCCGCGAGTCGTACGAGAGCGGCCGCCGTACGAAATGCGATAAAGTTAGCGCAGAGGTAATTTGAGTATAAAGTTTTATTCGCAATAATTTAGCCGGGGATAGAGGTGCTCTCGCGAGTTCCCGGAGGATGGGCGGGATATGGGCGGCGAGCGGGTGGAGGGAGGGAGGGTGGGACGCGCGTACCCGGGTCATATATTTGATGGGGATACTTGGCATAAAGTCGCGCATAAAAGTAATGCTAACATTAAAGTTTGTGGTTCCAGACCAGAGCGAACTTCGCTCTCTTCGTCCTTTTCCCTCTCTCCCTCTCTCTCTGTATTCCTCCCGGCGCTTTCCCGATTATCTTCGCAGATTCCGCGTTCCCCCTCTCGCTCTTCCCTCCCCCTCGCCGTTGCATCGTCGAATACACGTCTCCACATTTTCTGGCTGACGATTACATACACGCGTTTCCACGTTTCGAGCCTCGTAGTCGCCGCACATCCCGGCACAACGAGGCGAATGAGCGCACCGCAGTTTAATGTTTGTTGCGCGCGGCAACTTCCGACGCCTATTCGATTACGGCGCGGCTCTCGCGTGCTCGTGTAGTACATATTCATTGGCACTGTAACGCTACCGTTTTGTCGACTGCAAATTTCCATACGAAGAGACCGGGGGGTGAGGGGGGGGGGGGGGGCTGGGAAAACTCTCGAGGGAAATTATAATTGTCCCGACGCGCGTGGCCATACACGTTGGGCGAGTCGGGGGGATGGGGGGCAGAAGAGAGGTAAAAAGGTCAATGGCTGATGCCAGCGTAATGGGTCTCTGATTTTTTTTTCCCGAGCTCCATCCATTAAACACATTGTCCATTTCGAGGGTTCACAGTGCACAGTGCACGGTGTTTAGCATATAACATTAATTTCGACACTCAATTTGCAATCTCACGTTTATGCCGTTTTTTGCGGGGGGCTTTCGTTTCACTCGTGTCAAACGAAGCTGACACGTTTTTTTAAATACCGCGAGATATGCACAAGGATAGTTCCCGAGTGTTTCTCGAGCTTGCGCACAACTGAGGTTGGTCCTTGGCTTCCGAGCAGTTGAGAAGATTCGCAGAGTTTAGTTTGGCCGTGCAGAGGCATCGGAGGGTTACGCCGCTGCTGCTGCGTTGAGGGCGGGGTGGAGCGAGAGGCGAGGGGAGGTCGCGAGTTTGGGGTAGGATATAGTCGAGTAGCAGTTTAGTTCAGGAGTGGTCGTTGGGGAACGATATCGGTGCGCCAGGGGAGGCATAGCTTCTTCCCACGTGGTGCCTCGACTCGCCTCGCTACCCCCATAATTCTGGCCTGACTGCCACCCGACTGCGACTCCCTCTCGCCTATCCACCGCCACACCTACAACTTCCTCAACTGCTTCTTCTTCTTCTTCATCTTCTTCTTCTTCTTTTTCTTCTGCCTCCTCCTCTTCCTCCTCTTCGTTCTCTTCTCGGCCGCGTTAGGACTCGTAACCCGAAGTACTGGTCGTCGTATTGCACCAGTTATCCTCGGCGACACCTTCGCTTACTCCAATCTGGAGCATACGTGAAACAATAAAATCTCTTCCCATATAAAAAAAAACCCCGAGCTCGCGACTTGATGATAGCTTTTTGGAGCTACGATAATCACTGGCACTCAAAAATCTTCTGTAACTTCAGCAGAATTTATTTTTCACGGCTTTTCATCACATTTTAATCCGAAAATCGCTTCAATGTTTACACGGCTCTTGAGCGGCGCGTCGATCGACTCGCGCCATCTGCACTATCGTGTAGGCTTTACCGAACGCCCGACCCCTGCGATGCACGACTTTGATAACGTGATAAAGTAATATCTAAATTGCAAATTAATCGTTCGGATCGATCGAAATATACGTTCGGATCGTTCGAAAATATATTTCTAATTTAAAAAAAAAGTGTCATATGTGACACTTATTTTTTTTAAGTAAGTTTATTAAGGGGGGGGGGTTGTTTTGTAAGTTTGTTTGTTAAGTTTGTTAGTGTAAGTTTTTAGTAAGTAAGTTTTTTGCGTAATGATTACGATGTCAGATATATCGACTACGATGTCGGATATATCTGACATCGTACACTGAAAAAAATTAATAGTTGTGATTACCAATCGTTGGTCAGAGCTACCAATATTTTAGTAACTGCAACTAATATTTTGGTAGATCGAACCAATGATCGGTAATCACAACTACTAAGTTTTCTCAGTGTAATCGTTACTCATAACAAGGAATGTGGCAGGATCGGTGTCTTAATTATATTTGGACTGGAAGCGAAATACTCGAGTGCTTAGTCATCGATACGACGCGCGTGCGTCGCAACAAGCGTAAGCGTGTTAAGGGCGTAGTCGATCCTCTCGATAGCGCTCACCCTCGATAGTCTCGATTAAGGGCGCCTGCGGAACGCCCTGCGAGCTGCCGCGCGTCGGGGGTGGCGCGCTCGCCTCCCCCGACGCGGCCTCAGGCTTGATAAGGATCGCTGCTAATTGTTGCGAATTGGCGAAGGTGCCGAGAGAACGAACACGAGGGAGCGCAAGAGAGATGAGAGAGAGAGAGAGCGAATTGCCGGGGTTGTCGAGCGACCGAGCGCGAGAGATCGCGGGGCAACAGGTGTCATCTGATTGATCGCCGTCGCTCTCACGGAACACACGCGGGGGTCGGATGGCCATCCGCTCGACCCACCCGCGATTACCTTGGCCGCAAACACATCCACGCGCGCACGACCCGCCTCGCAACGAACGGCCTTAATGTCAGGACATTACGAACTGGCTCGACGGATGTTTGTATCGCGGGCCGCGTCGCGCCGAAATCCGCGGTCGAACGATCCGAACACCGGACGATGGCGCGTTGAAAAGCTTATTCAACGCTGAGAAAATAATCGACCCTTGGGCGCTGGAGAGACACGCGAATTATTGTCGCATCGTGGACATTTCGTCGGTCGAACGGGCATTAAATGTAGCGAAATAATTGTACAATAAATAGTACACGAGTGCACGGAAAAAAATAATGAATTGCTACAACCAAGAAATGAGTTGATACAACCAACCGATTATTCTGATTCTTCTCCATCTCGCCCTACTTGTGTCCAGCAAAAGGAATTGGTTGCACGAACCAAGTTCCGTTGGTTAGTGGCGTGTTATATAGTTGCGGCAACCAACCGAATGGTTGACACAACTATTCGAGCAAGCAGCTCAAGTATCCGATTCCTTGACTGTTCAAACCGCGTCATTTATTTTCGACATAAATTGCTCTACTTTTACCATGAATATTACACATTAGTGTAAGTAGCATTACTGCAGTTTTAATCGTACGATTTTTAGGTTACTTACAAACTTGATTCGCACCTCGAACGGCACACCACTGCAAAGTTAAAGAAAAAGTGAGGTTATGCCGGCAAGAGAGGAAACTCTCCAAGGATGCGAATAGTAACATCAACCATTCGATTGGTCGTGGCAACTAATGCAATAGATACCGCAGCTATTCACGTAAAACTGAGATACAGCAACGAGAACGATTAGTTGGTTCAACCAAACTTTTTTTTCCGTGTGGACAATTCCTCGGTCGAACGGGCATTAAATGTGGCGAAATAATTGTACGATAAATATAGTACACGAGTGGACGAAAAAATAAGTCAATAAATAAATAAATAAATGAAATAAAACAAGTAAAAAAATAAAAAAACAAAGCCCAATACATACGAAGAACCGAAGCTTCTTCCGGTCTTACCGAACGAAGCTGATCGTTCGGTTGGACGAGAGTCGCTCGAGGCTCAACGCGCGCGCGGCATCCGCGAAATCAGATCGATAGCTCTCGTCGCACGAGTGGCGCTCGACTGTTCCAGTGACTCGGGTGATAAAGCGAGCAGAAAAGACCGCGCGGGCGGACCGCGTCGAGTGAACCGCGTAATCTTAATTAATGATGTCCGCGACTCGCGCTCTGCTCCTTCAACTCGGCCGCGAGATTTCTTATATGTCAAGGCATTCGACGACGTATTAGACGCTTAGTGTCAATTTGTCGGACATCCTATTTATCACCACTGATTTTCCGGAGTTTATTTGTCCATGAAGGATTTTTTTTTTTTTTTTTTTTAACGAGAGATATTCATTTCGCGTGATACACTGTTAAAAATCTACGGTGTCAAACGCTGCTGGTGTGGACTTTTTCCTGGTGTTACGTATTACAGTGCTAATATTAACACTTTTTACGGTGTTAAATTAACACCAGCCGTTTCGTTAAATTTTTCCTGTGTTACCGACGAAACATTATAATACTTTTCGCTTTAAAGGCATGAATGCAAGTATAATGTGTGATTTTTTATTATCTCGTGAATAAATTAGTCGCTTTTTCAGTTTTTATCAAAAAATTGATGAAAAAAATTGACTTTTTCATTACAAATTTCTCTACCGGGTAATTGATCTGTAATTTTTTTTTTTCGAAAATCAAAGTTCTGACTAATTCATTAACGAGATTCACATTACTGGCGTCTGTATTTCAATTTTCGCTTCGATCTGTTGATAATTCGCGAAAAACGGGACTTCTGACTTTTTGAGGTGAAAGTCGGTATTTCAGACTCAGTTAACACCGCTCATTATCACCGCGATTAGTGTGGACCTATATAGACACCGACTCGGTGTTGTTGTTAACACCGGATTTTTAACAGTGTACTCATTGGTTTGTGCGTGTGTGTTTGTCGCAGGATCGTGAGGAACAAGGCTGCGGAGAAGGCGAAGCACGCGCATCAACAGCAACAAGCGCAGCAGCAAGGTCAGCAGCAGGGTCAGACCCAGGTGGGCTCGGGTGGTTCCGTGTCCGTGATAGCCCATGCCCCGGCGACGGCCGGCGGCCATCCGGCTGCCGCGGCTGCTGCACCCAACGCCTACAGCATCAGCGGTATTCTCGGCATTCCGGCTCATCATCAAGACCCGAATGGCAACAGCATCAAGCGAAAACGTAGCGACGATGGTAAGTAACGAAGAGAACAAAAAAACAAAACAAAACAAAACAAAAACACATACAACCGACATTGATGGGTGTGCGGTCGGAGTGCGGCTTTGGCGGTCCCACGAGTTAAGCAGCATTGATTGCGGCCGTAACTTGGATGGGTGACCGCTTAGCCGTGCATCGACTGGCGCATCAAACAGTGAGCGGGAGGCATTTTTTCAGAAACTTTGGTGTCTGCACTTAAGAAGCATGTGTTTCTTCCGTGTATACACTGGAGAATCAGAAATATATAATGCCGTCTGTACCGGCACGGGTTTTCCGCAGTTTCCCCGTGCCCTCGGCAAATGCGGTACAGTGTAGCTAATTCGGCTGCGGACGCACGGAAGTTAGGTTAGTTTAGCTAAGTCCGGGTAGGGAGTTATAGGAGGGGAAAAACTAGGGGGGGAGCAAGGTAAAACCCTCACGGGTGTACCTCGGAAACGGAAATAAATAAATAAAAACAAATAAAAAAAAACAAAAAACATACGAAACAAGACAGCTCCGCGTACGATGCACTTTCTTCGTAGCTACGACGATGAAGAATCACAATTGCAGCGTCTGGGCCGTGGATTCTCTCGCGTTTGTCACGAAATTTAATAACTCGCCGGATGTGCGAAATCCTGTTTGAAGAAGAAGAAGAGAAGGAGGCGGCGGCGGCGGGAATAAGAAGCAACAAAGTGGGAAAGAAAATCGAGCCTCTCCGTCTCCCTCTCGACTCTCGTTCTCCTTACCCGCGAAGCTCTCGTTCTTTTTCCCTTGTTTCCGCAGTCTCGCCGGTGGCTTCGCCTTTGTCCCCTCTGGACGCCGTGAGAACTCGGTGAGAACCTCCGACCCCGATGTTTTTCTACTCGGCGAGTATTACGCACCGTTCAAGTGTCACAGCAACGTCCGCGCGAAATCGTTTTTTTTTTTTTTTTTTTTCCTCTACTTTTTCGACGAAGCTGAGAACCACGAGCTTCAACTGCGTTAAGAGGCAGAGTGATACTTCACTCGGAATATTTCATCGCCCAATGTCAAACGCCCATAATCTCTCTTTTTCTCTCTCTTTCTCGGTCCTAACCTCACTTTTAGTTTTTCGATTCTCCCGAACATTAGCCCAATTCTCCCCCCATTTTTGACATGCGTTCAAAATTTCGAACATGGTGGTGCAGAGAGAGGAGAGTATCACTGCCCCTTAATCACATTTATAAGCTATGAAATAGGGCCCGACGCACTGATGCACTCGAGGGCGCCTGTATATTAGCGACGCAAATTTATCCTCGCCGAGAGGGACATCAGTCAAACGTCGGTGGAGCCACGTGGCGGCGACGCGGCGGTGGCGGCCGCCCGCGCTCCCTGTCGTTGCGCGAATAAAACCTCGGTGCAAAAATATTCCCGACACGTGGCGGCTGCTCACGCGACCCGAGAACCGAGCCTTCGACACGCTTCCCGCCGAACTTTTCCCGCTGCTCCCCGCGACGAAAAAGTGCTTTCCACTTTCCGGTCACCCCTTTGCGGGGAAAACTTTCACCGTCGGTTTGTCGCGCAAACGTCATCCAAAAAATAGTGAAAAGAAGGATGGGTTATTATAACCGGGTTATTATAATACCGCCCACCCTAATGATATTTCTTCCACTTGACCAAAGATATTTCGTAAAATAAATGTCACAAAATTATTCACCGCGCTACCCGCGCAGAAATGTCCTGCACTCGGATCCAGCTGGAACCCGACTGGATTCCCCGCACTCAGAAAAATGTATGGTAGTCTGTGCCATACGACATAGTTGCCTGAGAGAACAACAATGCTTTTCTGGTTTTGTCATCCATAATTAATGCAACCGGCACTAAATTATGGTATCTGTGACCATTTATAATAGTAGAATTCACTATATTCCGCATTGTTATCTCACGAATTTTTCTCAGTGCGCACTGAGGTCAGGATCCAGTCCGACCTCATCCGATCGCACTCTGGATTCTTACGGGGAGTCCAGATTTGGAAAATCCAGATGAAATCCCGATTGGAATCGGATCGTACATCGGGACTCCGCGATAGATTTTCTACACGGGTAATTGCATAAGCGAAAAATGGTAATCGATACACGCGCCGGGCTCGAGATTCACATATCGCGAGACGTGTATTTACATCGATATCGCGAGGTGTGTCTCTGCGGTCGCTCGCGAGTTAGTTCCGATATTGAATTACCCGCGCGCGCGCGCTCGACATTCCGTCGCTGCCGCGATCTATCGATTGGAGCGTCGACGAGCGCCGTGTGCACTGCCTGTAATAATAAATACGAGAGCCACGAGAGGCGATGTTACCAGCAACTCGGTGGCGGCAGTGGCAGCGGCAGCGGCGAGCACACGGGTAATTCGATATAATTCGATTATGAGCGTTGTGTGTGATATGCGGTTGCGAAGTGGCCGGGAGCCCGCGGTGAAAGCACTCAATGCTCTGTGGCCGCGATGCGGCGCTCGAGGGTGTAGGCATGCATTAGATTATAAACTTCACAAACCGTACGCGAGCAGCTCTCCGCCCTCCCTCGCTCTCTGCTGCTCTCTGCGCGCGTTCGCCCTCGCCGCCCCGGACACGCACGTAACACGCGTGCATACATCTCTCCGTCCAGCGCCCACAACCAGCGACACATTAGTCGCGAGTTCCACGTAGGATGAAGGCACCAGTAAATGAACAGTCACCAGTGAATGAACAACAGCGTTTTTCAGAGTTCATGACCAATGATGACGACTTGGCTGAACATTAGATTCCTAATTTGTTAATTTTTTAGCTATCCACTGCTATTATTTTGTCGCTGAAGCTTATTTTCGATCAAAACTGCAGGTTAGATTGGCTCGTTCATTTACTGGTGTTTTTCGATTTTTCGCTTTTAGTATTTATTTTTATATATTTTGCGAGAAAAATACGAGATTTTTTTTTAGCTGTTTCACATATTTTGACATTCTGGTCAACGGTTTAAATTTTCGCGAACAATTTTTAAATATTGTTTTTCATAAAAACTCATGATAAACAAATCTTTCTGCTTAACCGTTCATTCACTGGTGACTTTACCCTACGTCGGGGAGATCGCCAATTCCCTTTTCACTCGTCCCCCCCACCTACGCTACCCCGCACTCATCTACAAAAAAAAATTAATAGTTGTGATTACTAATCGTTGGTCAGAGCTACCACTATTTTAGTAACTGCAATCAGTATTTTGGTATATCGAACCAATGATTGATAATCACAACTACTAATTTTTTTCAGTGTCCGCATTCGCTGTAGACTCGATAATACCTGTAGAGCTCGATAATAATTTCCAATCGCGAGACCTATAATTAGACGACGATCAACGACGAGCAGGATTATTGCCATTTTCTCCACTGATTCACGTTGCCTCGACGAGCAGCGAAAGTCTCGCAGTTTTTCGCCGATTCGATCGTCGTTCCTTTGACGTTCCATTTTTTTCCCCCTTTTGTTTTCTTCCGATGAATATTGTAAGAATTTTGCGGCGGGGATTGAAACACGTCTGTGGGAGAGCAGGGAAGTGAAAAGTCTTATCAAGAATTTACGAGGAGAGTTTCGAACGAGAGGGAGCGAGAGAGAGAGACGGAGATGGAGAGAGAAATCTCAATCCATCGGGGCTGTTTGTTGTCGCGTTACATCTGCGCCGCTCTTGTCCCATGCAGATACTTCACCGCGCGCGCGTATACACAAGTCGTTTCTGTAGCAGCGACGAGAGAGAGAGAGAGAGGGGGAGAGAAAAGGGAGAACGCACCCCAGTTCGAGCGAACCCGGTGAGCGAGGGGGGCATCGAGATTCACCCCAAAGTCCATTATTACCCATGTATTGTATTGCTCAACATTGACTCAATTGCTTTCGAATAACCCGGGCATATATAGCTGCGCCTGTGCGCGGCGCAGCGAGAGAGCAGCGGCGGCGGCGGCGGCGCTCCCCTTCTTCCCCCGTGCGCGCGGATCAATCGAATTATTCGATTTACTGCTCTTTTCGGGTGTGTATCCCACTGGCTACAGGCGCTACAGTGCGGACCCTGCCGCTGCTCTATACAACGCGCGCCGCGTTGACCTTCCATTTCGCTCGGCTCCATAACTCCTGCCGCTGTCAAATCTGTCGAGCATCACTGAACGTGCGACCGTACGTATAGCCGCCGGGGACTTTCGGTACGTAAAACTGCTGAAAAGTCCCCTTCGCCTGTTTCACCCAAAATGTCTCGACACTAGGCATCGTTCTTTTTCGAGCTCTGTGCGCCTAGAATTCTCTTTGTGAAAAAAAGAAAAAAAAAAAAAAAAACGATTCCTGATTTCTTTCCTAAAAAAAAAAAGAAAATTACTTCCAAACTCTCGGGGTTGTTTTCCCTAACGCTAATATCTAATAACCTGTATGAAAGTGACCGGACCTCGTGTCCCGTCGCTGGGGCGAAACAATAAGGGCTCGTAGGGCGAGCCTGCACGGTGGAACAGAGTTGGCAAGCGTTCGGTTCGCGTGGGAGGGGCAGGCGGCGGTGGCGGCGGGGTGTTTCGGGTTTGGTCTCGATTAATACGGCCGATTTAATCGTAAAATTCGAAGCGGGCGGAGGGCGCCCACGGGTTTGGGTTTCGGGGGCGCGTCGGTGTCGGTGGCCGCGCCGTAACGGGTTTCGGAGCAGCCGCGGCGATTCGGCCGGTGGTGGGTTTTATAGCTCGGGATTCGAAACAACCCCTTCCCCCCCCCCCCCCCCCCTGACAGCAGCGGCGGCGGCGTCGCTGCGAGCGAGCGTCCGGCCGTCGGTGGCTGTGCCGAAGCCCCTTTAACCCGTCGTCTCTCCTCCTCTCCCGCCACCGCTCCCCACCCCTTCCTCCCGCCACTCCGATTCGGAATGGCTCGTCGCTGTGGAAGCGTCCGACCGGCCGGACAATCACAACTTGACAGGGAGGTTTAACGAGCCCTATGCTACCGGTACAGGAGCCGCACATAGACACGTGTGTGTCCTGCACACACACACGGAGTCACACCGCCCCCCCCTCCCCCCATCTACCCTCGGATGGTCATTTAATTATTCGAGATACCTCGTACGCTCGGGCAAACCCCCGCCACCGATTCTCCGATGGTTCTCTCCGGGTTCTATGCGCTCGGCACTAGTCCTGTCCAGTCCTCCCTGTCACCCGCCCTTCGTCCACCGAATGTCGGAGGTGGAGGGGGTCTATATACGTTTGTACACGAGGTTCGGAGAATGAACAGGGGGCTGCTGCAACCCCCTTTCTCTTTCTCTCTCTCCCTCGCCCACTCTCGACTCGTGCCAGTTAGCTTCTATATTAAACCGTTGGGATGCCCGAGAGATAATAAAGACGTGTATAATGGAATCGAAATTGTTTCTCTATCTATCAATGCCATACAGAGACCATACACGTAGGCGCCCCGAGTCGGCGCTCTGTAAACGCATTGGATTGCATATCTATACAGTGGTTAAAGCTAGAGTACCTATAACCACCCCCGGCGGTGTCACGAGACGCGGCGACGGTACACACCGAACGAATTCAATTTAATTCGAGGCCGTCGTTTAATTCCCATTCGGCCGCTGTGCTCATCGGCGATAATAGCGAAATGTGTGTATTGTCACCCCCCCGACATACAGAATCGGTTTTCTCAGTGTGACCTCTTCGGTTTTGACAAAGCTTCGCGTTTAACAATGTGTGTGTGTGTGTTTTTTTTTTATGAAAATTCGATTATTTTTCTCGTTGCAGATGACAATCGCGACCTGTCCGATCACCCCGAGGACGACCTGAAGAGACAGAGGAGTAATTACAACGGAGATCAACTGTACTCCAACGTGAGTAAATGATTTTTTTTTTCAATGGTTCCTGGAAGAGCTTTTCATTCTCCGGGAAAAAAGAGAGAAACAGGCTTGGTTGGCCTTACAAAATCTTGGTTGAGAAAATGGTATCGAGAAAAATTTGGCGGACGCAATTGAGTCATCGGTTAATTGTTAAGACAACCAAATGCTTGGTTGTCTTAACAAATCCGCGGTTATGTTGAGCAATATAACTCGTGCCAATTTTTCCTGGGTAATATTTTGAACCAAGTATTCGGTATAGTCCTAACCAAGACTTCTTTTCGGTGCGGAACCGAGCCTGCGAAAAAGTCAGAGGAATACGCCGGGGAACAGTCGTGACTTCACGCACCTCTCGATCTCTCGCGAAAATTGGATTTTTCTTGTGTCGTTACAGCTGTGGTCGAGTAAATGGAGCATCAAGGACGAGCACAAGCTCCTGAGTGAACTCGGCGGTGGCGGCGGCGGCGGCGGCGGAGGCGGCGGTGGAGGCGGCGGCGGCGGCGGTGGCGGGGGCGGAGGCACTGGAACCACGGGAGGCAACGGTCCCAGCTCCGGCGGTGGCGGCGGTGGCGGCGGCGGCGGGGGAGGAAACGCGGGCGGTGGCGGCGGCGGCGGCTACTACGAGCACAGCGGATTCCCCGGGAACGCTATTGCCACCTCCGCCGAGCTCTACGACTCCCTGGGCACCATCAGCACGATGACGCAAGCGCAGACTCCTCATCTGTACACCCCGCCCATAGGGGGCACCATAGGTGAGCAAATCTCTCCGTCTCTCTTTGTCTCTCTGTCTCATTCTCTGTCTCTCCCTCTCTCTCTCTCTCTGTCTCTGTCGCACTCTGCCTCCATCAACCCCCGCGGCGCAATGCCGTATCTCTCGCCTTCCCTCTCTGCCTCTCTTGGCCCTCGATGTCTCCCGCTTCTCGTGTGCCGCGCGCTCCGGTTCGCTCTCGCATCCCTTGCCTCAACTTCCTATTCTCCTTCGGGAACCTGCTCCGTCCCGTCGTCCTCATTCCTCGTTCGCGCTTTACCCTCCCACCTTCCCCCCCTCCCCCGCCCCTCGTTATACATTCCGCGTGTGTACAAGACGCGCGGGTTTACTCTCTCGCTCTCTCGCTCTCTCGCTCTCTCGTTCTCTCATCCCCCCCCAACGTCATATATACAGCCTCTCGGCTCTCCGGTGGATCTATTTCTATCTCTACCTCTCTCGCTCTCCTCCCGCTTTCTCCGTCTCTTCTCGCTCCCTCTCTCTCTCTCGTCCTCCCCCGTATACGCTTATTATTGCGGCTTACATCTCGCTTTGCATACCCATATCGGCTAAATACGCGGCTTTAATAATGCATGAGGACTGCGCGCTAGCGCCGCCTGTGTATCGGTCGTGTACGGGCAAAGGAGGTGGCGGAGCCTCGCTAGGTGGTCGGTGTTTCTCCCTCCCCCTCCCTCTTCCGCCCCCCTGAGAGCGGTGATGGAGGATGAGAGGGAGGGAGCAGCCTTTATGCCCTCCTTCGCTCTCTTTCTCTTTTACTTTTCCTCTATTACTCTATATCTCGTTTCTCAAATGGAGTCGCGCTCTCTAAACACCGCGCACTCGAGACTCTTTCTTACTTTTCTTTCTTCTCCGTCTCAGCTTCTCACTGCTCCGTTATTACTACTCGTACTCCGGATTCCCTCCGAAGGACTCTGTTTTTCTTTTCTTCGGTTTTTCACCATGTTTATTATTTATTTATTTTTTTGTCTTTTTATCGGTAATTAAACGGAGGTCGATCAATATAAAACGAAACGATTTTGGGGCCGATTGGGAAGTAACAGGGCGTAAAAAGAATCGAATCGAGGCTACCTCTGAATTCTCTCTGACGGACTCTGTTTTCATTTTCTTCGGTTTTTTTTAATCATTTTTTTATTTTTCGTTGGTAATAAATCAACGGAAGTCCATCGATATAAAACGAAACGATTTTGGGACCGATTGGGAAGTAAGAGGGCGAAAAAAAAAATGGAATCAAGGCTACCACCGGGGTGAAGGATATATTGGCTGATTTTTCGGTATTACCGGGCCGACGACTTTATGACTCTCGAGCCGTTGAATGTCGTTCTCGGGCAGCGAGCGAGCGAGCGCGCACGGCCGAACGTGTCCCGTGACGCCCGCACGATCGAATTTCCTCCGAATACACGCGGGGAACAAGCGAAGCGTGTAAGTGGCAGGACATCTCATGAAATTCAAAGTGCGTCTCGAGTGAGGCGCGGCAACGATCTCGCCGCGATCGACGATTTCTTGGTTTACACTTGGCGGTCATTATATATATATACATATAAAATCTCACGACGGGCCACTTCGTTCTCGGAGGAATTTTTGATCGACCAACCGTATATTTAATAAAGATAGAATAAAAAAAAAAGAAAATCGGGTTAACGCCTGTAGAATATTTAGTACCGAATAACGTGATTAAAAACTGGGGCATCCCTTAATGGCAGGTGGTACTTTGACGCCGCTCGCACCGCTCACAATGCAAGAACTAAAATTGAGCCAAACATTGGACGGGGCTAACATGTCACCCTACCACACCACCGGTGAGTTTTCACGCCGCCTCTAAAAACAAAAAAAAAAAGCGCTTGACACGCCAATGTCGTCCCCTTAATATTCGTCAATTTTTATTTGATTTTATTATTTTCCTCATTTTGCTAATTTATTTTTATTTTTTGGAATCGAGAGTTTTATTATTATAATTATCGAGCGAACGCTTTGATCGCTATTAGCTATATAGTGCTTGATACGAATGTCGTGTTGTGTTTGTGCATGGCGAAAAAAAAAAAACAGAAGGCAGTACCGTGGCGGTGTCGTATGTCGGCGTTGGGACCGGAGGTGGAGAGCAGAGCCCGCCGGTGTCGTTGCAAAACGAAGGTAATGCAACCCCCGCAGCTTCCAATACGTCGGGCGGCGGCGGCGATCCAGGATTGACGGTACTACAGTCGCCGGTGTCGCAGAGTCAGGTAGCCTCGGCGATACCTCCTTACTCCACGATGTTACCCAGTTTTGGACACTACGCGACAGGTGGGTATCTCCAATTTTTTTTTCAACCATCCTCAGCAGTCGAATTAATCGAACGAGAGCGTGATTTGTGTTTGCCCATTCTGCATTCATTTTCCTTTTACTTTGCACGTCTTGACTTTACGTCTTCGCCGTGTCTAGAGTCACGGACATTTTTCGATAAATTCACACAACATTCACGTGACTTATGGTTAATTTCAAAACTCACGCAATTAAAATTCTTAAAACCATTTGTTTTTCCTTTAAAAACATTGTATATAGTACTAAACGGAATTTTGTCAGCTTTAGTAAGGAATTGTTACGGGTTTTTAATAACGATTCTCATAATTTTCATCAGCGTGACGCGGACGAATAAGTCACGTAAATTTTACGTGACTTTTGCAAAGAGCTATAAGCGCCGAGAATTATTTTGTGTGATTTTAGCGAAAAAAAATGTAAATCATACTCTGTGTGACTTTAATAGTGACGAAAAAGTCACGTTTTGCATGACGCTGGACACGGCGTATTTTTGTTGTTGTTACATTTCTAAGTTCTAACGCAATTACCTTGATTACTGATTACAGGCGGTGGCGACTACGCGTACAGCGCAGCATATTCTCAGTACTCGAGCGCGCCCTACAGTGGATACGGTTATGGGGCAGCGACAAGCGGGTTGCTCAGTAAGTAAACAGTGAGTATGAGTACCGATTAGATTAGGGACGAAAAACAAAAACGAAAAACCCGAATAATCAATCAAGTACTAACTCCACCGCTATACGAAGAGTCGAAGGCGACTGGGTGCGATTGTCACTCCGAACAGCATATTGCACAACATCCTAACACTCGTCGATGTAAATAAAAATAATCCAAAGCTTAGAATCCGCACCAGGTGATAGAAAAAAAAAAAAAAAAAAAAAAAAAAGAAAAAAAATGTCTACGGAAAGACATTAAAAAATAACATTGAAGGCATTCCAAGCGGTACAGTCCCAGGAAATGTGGGGTTCAGAGAGATCCTATTTCAGAAAAAATTTCAAACTCTTCCCAATCGAATAAAAATCTGAAAAAAATCAAACATACAGAAGATGTTCGAAACAGTGATTTTGTGTAATAATAATTCCAAAAAGTTATTAACAAATTGTTTTTTAACAAAGTCTTTTCTATAAATTTGCCAATAACTCATGGAAATTATTATTACGCAAAATTAAACTTTCGATTACCTTCTATATGCTTCATTTTTTCCGATTTTTATTCCATTGGGAAACGTTCGGAATCTCTCTGAATCATGATGTTAAAGTTTGCATCGTTGGAGTGCAACGAAAACGAAAGAAAAACATTATTCTAGCGATTCTAAAAAGTTATTATAACGATTGATCGTCATAATAACTGGTCTCATACCCAGCACGATCCCTTGGGTTCATCGGAACATTTTTTTTTTTATTTCCTGTGCTTTTCAACGATGCAATCTTCAACATAATTCCCAATGTCACATTTCCACGGGTTGTACCGCTCGGACTGCCTTAAGGTAGTTATGTCGCTATAGTTCAATTCCGCATAAATTCGAGAAAACTGAAAGAGAATTGGAAGCACGTCTCGATAGTCCAAAAATCTGAAAAAATGCATGCACATTAAAGGTACTGAAAAGATTAATTTGGCATAATAATAATTCTAAAATGTTATTAACAAATTGATAAAAAAAACATTGTTTAACAAATATTTCGGTGACTTAAGTTTTTTTTTCGATGAAAATGATTCTTTCGTTTTCCTGAATACGGATGAATTTTTTCAGATTTTTTAAATAACTTTGAATTTACGTGTTTTTTTATATGAAAAATTCAAAGTTATTTAAAAAATCTGAAAAAATTCATCCGTATTCAGGAAAACGAAAGAATCATTTTCATCGAAAAAAAAACTTAGGTCACCGAAATATTTGTTAAACAATGTTTTTTTTAAATCAATTTGTTAATAACATTTTAGAATTATTATAATGCCAAATTAATCTTTTCAGTACCTTTAATGTGCATGAATTTTTTGAGATTTTTAGACCATCGAGAAGTGCTTCCAATTCTCTTTCAATTTTCTCGAATTTATGCGAAATTGAACTATAGCGACATAACTACCTTAACTTAAATCAGAACAGGTGTAAATAGTAGCGCAGAAAAATAACGACAAATCGGCGTCAATGAATCGCATTTGTTAATTTGTTGTTTTTTGTTCTTGTTCTTTTTGCAGACTCCACGTATTACTACTGTAATGGGGACACGCTGGCGTCTTCCCACAACAATTCGCATCAGCATCAACCGCAGCAGCAGCAGCAGCAGCAGCAACAGCAGCAGCAGCAGCAGCACGGCGGATGCAACAACGGAGGGCCGGAGAGCAGCGCGGACGTAGCGAGTCGTTCGCCACTGGCGGCGACCCGGGCGAGCAGCGGGGCGAGTGCGGCATCGCCGACCGGAAGCGCCTGCACCAAGCCCGATCACTCCTCGACGCCGACGGATCTTTATCTCGCTTGAATCGCGAGTCCTCGGCGCGAAAACCCACCGCGACGAGTCGCAGCATCGCGAGTTGCCCGCTGCGGTCTCGAGGTCTGAGTTTCCCCCCGACGGATGATGGACGACGATCGGACGCCATATCACGAAGAAACCAATTGAAATTATAATACTTAATTACCGATGATCTCTTCGAACACGCAAACATGGAAAAAAAAACAAGGAATCGTGACCAAGCTTCGAAATCGCGAAACAAACACTACAAAAAAATGCGGTGTTAAAAACTACACCAGGACGGCGTTAAACGAAAGGTGTTCAAATATTTCGTCATCGATCGGACACTGCTCTGCGTAGCACTGATCCACAGTGAGCCAGCTTTTCTTTGTAATATATATTCATTTATTTGTATGCCTTCTTAGGGGTTATCCGAAAAAAAATCCTAAAATGGATGTTAAAAATAGAAATTAACACGGAAATGAATTTAACGAAGTCGACGCTGGTTACGTTTGACACCGCATATTTTGAACAGTGAAGAGCGACACCGTCGTCGACGTTTCGCGACGTGGTCGGAGCTGACGCTCCGTTACAGGGCTGCCAGTGGCTGCCCCGAGTCATCGAGCCTCCGAGGCATTGCGAAAAAATTAGTCGCGCGTGTCGACGACGTCTCGATGACCACTCTCCAGCACTCCAGCCCACCCCCGCGTAGGTAGTTTAATTTATAATTCCTCGGCTAGGATAATTCACGCGACAAGCGCGCTAAGAATCATCGAACGCGATCGCGTCCCGTGACTTTCCACCCTTTCCTTCCAGGTTCCTTTCGAGAGTCACGACTAAAACAGAGCATTCTTTTACCATACAACGCGACGTTATTCTTCTCTTTTTCTCTCCCCCAACCTTCCTAGTTCCCATCGTCCCTGCTCTCCCGAAAATCCACGACGTTACGTTGCTAACGATAATATCGATGATACTTCACTGAGATTTTTTAATCACGAATCGACTTACGATCACTATCGCTTAAGGATATTATATATATTTTTTGTAGAGACCAAAGACCACATGCAGAATTAACGAGATACGATGTGAGCTGAGAGAGAGTGAGCGAAAGTTAATTTCTTTGTCACGTTCGACACGAAAAAAAAGATAATTACAGAGAGAGAGAAAGAACAGAGTTTTAGAGGCGACGATTTAATCGATTTAGATTATAATTAATGATGATATAGTATATATATATATATATATGATGACGATGAGGAGTGATGAGTGGTGATGATGATTGTAAATAAGCACCGTAAAATACCGAGCGACGCGTAGATTAGAGTCGACGGTTAGGCGAGTGGGAGACAGGCACAGTCCGCACGGCTGCTGCCGTATCGTTGTAAAAAAGGTATATATTTAGAGAATAATTAGTTCGCGATTTCGTGGAAAGTCCGAAGGTGCAGCGCGGCGATCGTTTCGTTTCGCTCGCAGTCGGCGTTACTTCCGTTTGGGAGCGGATGTAGGAGAGACGACCTCGGTGGGACGGAGAACGGAAGTGGAGCGAACGCCGGCGACGCGTTCGGGCATTTTTTTTTAATCACGAAATCGCGTTGTAAGGTCGGAGGGCGGATTATCGTCGAGTGGTGAAATGTTTCGCGAGCGCTCGAGACGGGAATTACGCTGAAGTGGCAGAGCTGTCGTTGATTTTTTTTTTTTTTTACTTATCCTGCAAGAATACTCGAATCGTGAGACTTGGCGCCACCCGAGCGATAACTTCCGGCGTCCGACGAGCAGGCGAGACTCGCTCGCGCCGCAGAAATCCCGCATTTCGTCCTTTATTTACCGGTTCATTGGCAGCTGATTGAAAAAAAAAAAGAAAAAATCGAAAAAGAAGGAAAAAACGTGGGGACCGCGTTTACGCAGGCCTGGAAGTCTGCCCGCGTCGGTACCGTTATCATTAATTCACCGCGTGATCCTTGGACGCGTCTCGAGAGCCTTGCGAATGGAAATCGGCGTCGATCACCGACCGCATCAGGAGGAACGAGACGCCTCGAGGAATTGTCGCAGTGACGTCGAAATTGAAATCGCGCGTCCTGACAAACGTGGCGATTAACAAAAAAAAAATGAGGCAAAAAAGTAAATCTGTCGCCCTATCCCAGCAAGCCCCCCTTCACACGTTCTAGATAATATTCTAATAACGATACGATTATTTTATTCCACTTATCAAATAGGGTAAACGCTAGGTCAACCTCTAATTAATTCTAAATGCTATTTAAAATTTAATATATTGTAGTGATGTGGTACGGAGGAAAAGGAGTGGCGGAGATTTAAGGGTGAGAGACGAGGTGACGAAAAGTAGGGGGGAAAAAAAAATAAAAATAAAAATAACACGCGAGGGGCGAGATTAATACGATGACGCGGAAACTCTCTATTTTGAGGCTGAGTAAAAAAAATTCTCGCAACGCAAATCTTCCTTTTTTATCCCCCAGACGATAATGAAGCGAGAAAACCATTCGATGATGCATTTGAAAATTGCTGTTCGAGACCAAGTCTCATATGTTGTACGGTGGACGCTACGTCTTTAATCGTTTGTTTATGTAATGTTTTATTTCTTAATGTTGCGTCAACCCCCTATCGACCAACCCCCTCGACATCCGGTTAGATAATTGTGTCCCAAAGTTTCAGTACGACTATCCCACGATTGTAATTAATTATTGCGCATTTTTACATTGTTACTTAATTACTATTATTATTATTATACACAATGACGTTAATGATAGCGAGGACGATGGCGCGCATCGTCGTTGTTATTATTCGCTCTTTCTTTATTATCGCTATTATCATTATTATCACGGATTGATTATTATTATCATTACGATTATTATTTAATTTCCCTTTATTATTTATGAATTGTAACGATAACATATGTGTAATAAGTTTTGCCAAAGAACTCTTAAAAAAAAGCAATATCGCAGTAAATATTTTAGCCTCCATACGATGGAAGAGTTTTAAGAAACGCAAAGAAACGAAAGATAAACAGGAAAAGAGGAAGAAACTAAAAAAATTGTAATGAAACAAATACACGCACGTTGTAGTCCGCCGCGACAGGTGAACGAACCGAGTCCCCCTTTGCGAATTCCGAATTTGTGCTAACGGCTTCGCTCGCCCCGTTCGCAGCGTACCGCGCATCTCACGAAACATTCTACTCCCTCCCCCATCTTTTATTTTATTATTTGTCCGTGTGATATTCTTGTTCCGTGCGCCGCTCTTGCCGAGTCTCGCTGTTGATACTTGCAAAAAAAACTCTGTAAATCCTTTTTAAATAAATATGAGGTTTATATGACGTATGTGCTATTTACTTATCCCTCCAATGATGGAAACCTCCTAATTATAATGTAATATATGTGGTATAAAAATCGAAAAAAATGTATTGAGTTGATGAATTTATTCTTTAGTTTGCCTTTCTTATTCAGAACTGTACAAGAAAATATGACTTTACGATCGTGGCCAATCGAGCCGCTGAATTTATTTTGCATGGAAAAACCGTAATCTGGCGCCATCTCGTTGGGAACGGTAGAACCTTGCACATCAAGAGACGCGTCGCCTCTCGAGACATATACTGAAACGTTACGCGTTTTAGTCGTGAAGCTACGATCGCGTTTTAGTGCAATTATTTTGGAACAGAGTTCATGTGCGGGACCGAAGGACGCAATTTATTTGTGAATTAGGAACCGGTTCTATTATGTCGCCGATTTTACTAAGAAATGAGAGAAACATCGTAGAGTTAACTGTGCGAAAACGAATTATAAAGATCGTGTACGAAATGTTTAAATAAAGTTCGAAATTTGCAGCGAAATAAGATGCGAGATCTTATGAAGAACAGAAATTAGCATTTATTACAATTTCGGTGCTCGATATTCGGGACTTTATTTCGGCCGATTCAGAGAATTTCTCGAGTTAAGGCGATGTGAAATACCGACCCTCACCTCGAAAACGCGGATACGCTTTTTTCGCGAATTATGAACGGATCGAAGTGAGAATTGAAATACAGACGCCAGTAATGTGCATCTCGGGAATGAATTAGTCTGAATTTTGATTTTAATGAAAAAAAATTGATGTCGGTAACCGATCTGTAATTTTTTTTTCTAAAATCAAAATTCTGACTAATTCATTCCCGAGATTTTCATTACTGGCATCTGTGTTTCAAGTTTCACTTCGATCCGTTAATAATTCGCGACAAACCGCACATCCGGAAATTTTCGGCGCTCACTGTTTCACATGCCCTTAATTCCTTTTATTGCCCTATTGTTCCGCAGTCGGAGGTAATCCGCTTATGGCGTAATACGTCGTAAAGTGTCTCGGTTTCTTATGCGAGGCTCTGCATGATCGATTTGATTTCGTTGCGCTAATTAATTATTTGACGATGGCTAATAACAATGGCAATCGTTATTAGCTGATGTTACGAGATGAGAGCGTAAAGGTGTCGTATAAAGTTTTTGGCCGACGCGGACGGAGGCGCTGTAGAGTCGTCGGTCGGCCTTTTGCCTTCGGAGTTTGGCGTGCCGGGTGTTCAGAGTGCCTGTTTCGTCGGTAGATGGCCTTGCGGCTTCTTTCGATTGATCGCCGGATAAATTATCGATCGGGATCGGAGATGTTCGTACTGGGCTCCGATGGGTGTCGCTTACACTGTTAAAAATCTGCGGTGTCAAACGCTGCTGGTGTGGACTTTTTCCTAGTGTTACTTATTACAGTGTTAATAGTAACACTTTTTACGGTGTAAAATTAACACCAGCCGTTTCGTTAAATTTTGTCTGTGTTACCGACGAAACATTATAATACTTTTCGCTTTAAAGGCATGAATGCAAGTATCATGTGTGATTTTTTATTATCTCGTGAATGAATTAGTCGCTTTTCTCAGTTTTTATCGATAAATTGATGAAAAAATTGACTTTTTCATTACAGATTCCTCTACCGGGTAATTGATCTGTAATTTTCATTTTCGAAAATCAAAATTCTGACTAATTCATTAACGAGATTCACATTACTGGCGTCTGTATTTCAATTTTTGCTTCGATCCATTGATAATTCGCGTAAAACGGCACTTCTGACTTTTTGAGGTGAAAGTCGGTATTTCAGACTGCGTTAACACCGCTAATTAACACCGTGATTGGTGTGGACCTATATAGACACCGTCTTGGTGTTGTTTTTAGCACCGGATTTTTAACAGTGTAGGGCTCCCATTTTCTACGGGTAACTCTCAATTCGGAGTATTCGAACCATTCGAACCTTTTATCGATTCGGTGTTGAAACCTGGATACCTTGGGTATCCGGGTAGTTCGGGTAGTTTGGGTAGTTCGGGTAGTCCGGGTAGTTTGGGTAGTTCGGGTAGTCCGGGTAGTTCAGGTATCCGGGTACTTCGGGTAGTTTGGGTAGTCCGGGTAGTTCAGGTATCCGGGTAGTTCGGGTATCCGGGTAGTTCGGGTATCCGGGTAGTTCGGGTATCCGGGTAGTTCGGGTATCCGGGTAGTTCGGGTATCCGGGTAGTTCGGATATCCGAGTAGTTCGGGTATCCGGGTAGTTCGGATATCCGAGTAGTTCGGGTAGTTCGGGAACAAGGGAAATTTGTGAATTTTTGTCACGATTAATAAAAAACAGTCCACATGTACGACATTATGAGCATTTTATTAGAATTTCACAGAAAATATTTTTTGTTTTGTTATGATATGATTAGTTTGCTTGCAAAAGCTGCCGGTTTTGATATAAAAATACCAGAAGGTTTGCATTCTCGGGAAGTGAACAGCTTCGTTTTGGAGAGACAATGTTTCCGGCTGTGGAGAACACTCTCTCTGAGCTTGCCGACGTTGCTGGAATACATAAATATTTCTTTGCGAGATCAGCTAGTGCCGGATACTTTTTCTCACGAGTCGCCCACCACTCGAAAGGATTCAAGTTGGGACAAACTTGTGGTTCACCTAAATAGGCGTCGAACTGGGCGAAATTACTATTGCTCTTCGGAGCAGCTTGGAACAAGAAATCCATCGCCGTCCCCTGACTGTTTTCTTGTGCTTCTTGTACAAGGTCACTGGTGCCCAAAAGATCTCGCACTGCTGATCTAATATCCATTCGCGCTTCTGGCGACTCCACCATCAAATCCTTATACCTGGGATCAAGAAAACTTGCGATTTGTCTCGCATTTACCCCCACGGAGGAATCGTATTGCAGGTGAAAACGTGCGGTTATCTCGTCGCGTAAGGTTGCCTATATGAGGTCGATGCCTTCGTCATCCTCAGCCGATTTCTTCAAGTGGTTGGTAATGAATAATGAATAATTCAATTCAGAGCTTAGTAAATTTCGTAGAAACATTTTTTTTTACGTTAACCCATTAACGTCCATGCGTCCCGATTTTATACCAAACTTCAACGCGATTATTTTTTATGTTATCGGCGTTGAAAAAAATTTGTTTTCAGATATATCGACGTAGAATTTTATGCTTTTTCAGAATACCGGCTCATAATTTCGATTAGACATAAAGAAAAAAAAATACGGCCGATTCAAACGTGAAAAACGTGAAAATTTGTGAAAGAAACCTTTTTTTGTATTTTTTTTTGCAATGTTACCGCAAAGAATTCATACAGTAATCATGATCAGGGGTGATCGGAATAGTTAAAGTTTAACAGGGAATTTTCATGTAATCATTGAACCACTCCTTTTTACAATATGGCGGCAAGAACGTAAATATTCTACAAAAACATAAGCTAATTTATTTCTCGGAAACTATTGAGCTTAGCTCAAATTATGTAAGCACAAAAATATCTTAGAATCGGTCAAAGAATATCCTCAAATTTTTAAAAAAATTTTTGAGATGATTTTTGGTTTTCCAAAATGTCAAAAAAATTAAAATTGCCAAAATTTTTGTTTTTCTTAAAAAATGTATCGACACAATACGAATAACTTTATGCGTAAATTTTTATGCAATCATTGTTTTTACAATATGACGGCAAAAACGTAAATATGCTACAAAAATAAGCTAATTTTGTTCTCGGAAACTATTGAGTTTAGCACAAATTATCTAGGAACAAGAATATCTTAGAATTGGTCAAAGAATCCCCTCAAATTTTTTAAGAAAAAAAAAATGAAAAAATTTGGCAATTTAAATTTTTTTGATATTTTTGAAAACCTAAAATCATCTCGAAATTTTTTTTGAAAAATTTGAGAATATTCTTTGACCAATTCTAAGATATTTTTGTGCTTACATAATTTGAGCTAAGTTCAATAGTTTCCGAGAAATAAATTAGCTTATGTTTTTGTAGAATATTTACGTTCTTGCCGCCATATTGTAAAAAGGAGTGGTTCAATGATTACATGAAAATTCCCGGTTAAACTTGAACTATTCCGATCACCCCTGATCATGATTACAGTATGAATTCTTTGCGGTAACATTGCAAAAAAAAATACAAAAAAAGGTTTTTTAAAGAAATTTTCACGTTTTTCACGTTTGAATCGGCCATATATTTGTTTCTTTATGTCTAATCGAAATTTTGAGCCAGTATTCAGAAAGAGCATAAAATTCTACGTCGATATACCTGAAAACGAAAAAATCGGACGCTTGGACGTTAATGGGTTAAGGGGCAATATACACCTGGCAGGGTACAAAAAATCAGTTTTTAAAATTTTTAGGCACTCACGTTTTTGCATTTTTAGATTTTCATATGCTACGAATCTCTGGTGAAAATTTCTAGTAGAAATGCCAAAATAATGATTGTCTAGTATTTTTTATATAAATTTTAAATGTATATTTTTTAATGGAAAAACCGCAATGCCACAATTCTAATTTTCAACCTGAAACAAATGTACGAAAATTACTTTTTTCGGGTGTCCAGTTATTCCCCCTTTAATTATCCGGAATACTCGAACTACCCGAACTATCCGGAATACCCGGAATACCCGAGCTACCCGAACGACCCAAACTACCCGGACTACCCGAACTACCCGAACTACCCGAACTACCCGAACTATCCGAACTACCCGAACGACCCAAACTACCCGAACTACCCGAACTACCCGAACGATGCAAACTACCCGAACCTTGATCGACTCCGGATAGTTCCGGGTAAACCGAATATTTGAACTTGAAGAATCAGATTCGTTTGTTCCAGATTATTCGGATTTTTCGAATGACCGAGAAAGCGCACTGTCGCTTCCGGACATCTGCTGGCTCGAGGGTTCACCTTATATTTTCGTCTTCTTGTCTGGTAACCTCAAAGACAATACGATTTAGTATCGTTTTTCGCACACAACAGCCCTCGTGGATCTCGAAGGTCTTTACTTCTTTGTAAATCTTGTTATTTCCAGATTGTGACGTAGCCGAAGTTTAAGCTGCTGGAGGGCGAATAGTGGGCAACAATTATGCTCCGATTCACTTGAAATTGTGCACATATCTTTAGAAATACATTGTCTTCGACACTACGTAGGATTTTTTCGATATTTGGATTTTTACCAAAATGGCGCACTTTTGAAGTGAAAATGAAAGTAAATTACCGCTGGTACGTAACGTTTTATGACGTATAATTGCCGCGCGCAAGGCCTTCGATACCCACTGCGCAGTCTTCTGCTTTTACGATTTTCTCATCGACCAATCGGTCAGACGCATAAACATAAATTCACTTCCCTATTCCCTAAATAATAAGATAAACCAATACCTGAATGTTAGGCCTATAAAACGCGAAACGAAGCAAAACCGCTGCGACTGGAAATTGACGCGAACCCGATGATTCCGCAAATTACATTTATCATCGGACAGTTTGACCGGAAAAATATTTCAAGTTTAGTTCCAATTCATCATTTTTATCGAACGCTGCTTACGCTGCTGCACCTCCAGCTGAGTGTTTTTCGCTCTAACGTCGCCACACAAGAAAGTAAAAAAAACGCACCGGCTGATTTCTAGAAAAGGGTTTTATTTTATTTATTTTGTCACTATCGATAAATCAAATCAATTCATTCAATACACGTTATTCGAATTAGCGAATATAAAATACATCCCAATTGTTTTCTTGTTAATTAAAAATCCAACCAATAATCACTGCAGCCTAATTTGACTAAGCCTATCTCACACATTCTTGCTTTAGTATTTTTTTTTTTTGTAATACAAGCATAATTATTTCAACCCAATTCAACCTAATTTCAATCTAATACATCGAACTTCATTCACCTCACACGTTAAACTGATTCAACACAAATGCTCTTTTATATAATTATCCAAATATCAGGTCCACTCGCAGCAGAAATATTATTCAAATACACTCAGATAAAAAATATTTCTAATACATTCCCAGTTTATACTCTCCTTAATTAAAATTCCCACAAATATTTCACAGCAGTCGGCCAAAAAAAGTGTCAGGTACCGAGTTCGAGCCTACTTAGCACTTGTTTACCAAGAGTAGCTCTGAGCAGCGTGACTTTGATATCCCATGTGAGAGATGGCCGGCGTGTAGGCAATTTTCTGGACTCTGTGATCGACAGCAGCTCCGTGGGAGTAGACTGATGCCGCAGCAGGTACGACGGGGTAACGAGCGTGATGACCGTAGGATCGTAGTGCAGGTGCAGCGGCTAGGGCATAACGCGAATGTGCAGCATAATTGGACGGACCTTCGGTGACGGCGTAATGAGAGTGCGCTGCGTAAGTCGCTGCGGGGCCTGCGGGGTTGTAGGCGATCGGTGCATGTGCGGCGATGACTTGAGGTGCATGGACGTAGGATGCGGCAGCATGGTTCACAGCAGCCCCTTCAGCGAATCCCGATCTTCCGACGTATCCATGAGTGGGATTGGCAACCGCGTGACCCGCAGCAACAGCAGCAGCGTTGTGAACAGCTCCGGGATAAGTGGCTGGGATGATCTTGGCCGCGTCATGTCCGTAGCCGTGATTGTAAATATTCCCGTGATTAACTGCCGGCAGAGGTACAGATGGAACACCATGACCGTAATGTCCGCCATAGTAGGATTCATGGTGGGCTATCGGTCCGTGATTATAGTAGCCGTTCGCACAGGCCACTAAGGCGGCGGTGAGAAAGAGCTGGAAACACACGAAAAACAAGGTTTCACAGCACATCGGACAAATGGGGTCAGAATATAGATCAAGATCTGGCAGTGGAGGTGAAATTTAGGCAGGGCTAGTTCGAAAGTGTGTCGAATGTCGAAATAATGTGTGCAGTAGAAATACACATCAATTCGATCAAATTTCAAATCAAGATGGTACAATGAAAAATGAATCGAGAGTTCCAAAGTGCGACTATTGGAAATCAGGGGAGTTCCCCATTTCGTCAATCGGGCTGTTTTATAATAAATATCAACTTCGAAAATTGGCGCAGTTTACGCAGACACGGTGGGTGATTCATTGTTGCATAGAGAAGGCAAAATTAATGTACGCAGTGCCGATCGGTGTTACGCAATGACCCTCGCGAAGGTGATACAAGATTAACTAATAACGGGTGAGGTGTTCATTCGCCATCGATCTGAGAAGCGCCTGAGGCCACCCGGAGACTTTTACCCGCTGTGAGCGCTCTCGAATGATCCAGAATTGCGTATTTCGCGCCGCTAAGCGCGAATAACTTGTCCACAAAAGTGTTTCGTGAATTAATCAATGGTTTAGAAAGCTCATCGTTATCAAATCCACTGTTGTGGCTTTCTATAGTATATTTCGATCGACTTCTATAAAGACAAAAAATTGACACTTGGTTTTTAGCATCCGGGTTCAAATGATCACGCTCACCCGAATGCGTTACATGTGCCGAAATTCATAATAACTTTTTAGAATCGTTAGTATAATAAAAATAAAAATCTTTGCATTCCAACGATGCAAACTTCAACATCATCGTGCACTGTTAAAAATCCGGTGTTAAAAGTAACACCGAGTCGGTGTCTATATAGTTCCACACCAATCGCGGTGATAATGAGCGGTGTTAACTGAGTCTGAAATACCGACTTTCACCTCAAAAAGTCAGAAGTCCCGTTTTTCGCGAATTATCAACAGGTCGAAGCGAAAATTGAAATACAGACGCCAGTAATGTGAATCTCGTCAATGAATTAGTCAGAACTTTGATTTTCGAAAAAAAAAAATTACAGATCAATTACCCGGTAGAGAAATCTGTAATGAAAAAATCGATTTTTTTCTTCAATTTTTCGATAAAATCTGAGAAAAGCGACTAATTTATTTACGAGATAATAAAAAATCACACATGATAGCTGCATTCATGCCTTTAAAGCAAAAAGTGTTATAATGCTTCGTCGGTAACACAGGGAAAATTTAACGAAACGGCTGGTGTTAATTTAACACCGCAGCACAGAGAATCTCGGAAAATCGACGTCGAGCCTCGACAACTGTAATGACGGCCTGAATTTTCGTTTCCCGCACTTCACAATACTTTCCATTCACACGTCCACGCTTTTTTGATATCACGAGCCGGATCTCCCGCGATATTTTCCGCCGGCGGTCTCCCGACGCAGCCTCGGATTCTTTTCTCTTCTTCTTCTTCTTCTTCTAAAGTTTTGGGCCTGGCTCCGGTAGGCTGCAGATTCTTTTCTCGAGCCCACTGGCCGGCCAGTCGACGCGCGCGTACTGCTTACCGCGAAACTCTCACGGCCCGTAGCCTGTCTCGTGCTCTCTTTCGCTACACCGAGAGAAAAAGTTTCCTTGATTCAAAGAAATTTCTTCGAAATCCAAACCAAAGAAACATTTCTTTAAAACCAAGGAAATAATATACTTGATTTAATATTATGTTTCCTTTGAATGATCAGAAATGCAATGAAACAGAGTTCATTGCTTTAAGGATTTTTTTTCATTAAAGTGGCGGACCTGATGCCGTCAAAGAAATCGTTTCTTTAAATCAAAGACACCGTTTCCTTGAATCAATGAAAACGTCTCTTCGATTACACTCCTCAAGGAAATGTTTCTTTAAAGGCAATGAGATGATCTCTTTGGAATTCAATGACAATATTTCCTTGAAAACAAGTAAATATTTCATTGAAATCAAAGAAAAAAATTCAATCCACCTATTTCTTTGAATCAAGGAAACTTTTTCTCTCGGTGTACGCAAATCAGACTCATTGGTGTCACTCTCTCACACTCATTCCCACTTGTCCTTTCACGAGCCGGATGCTTCCTCGGTATTTTCCACAGGCGGACTCCCGACGCAGCTCCCGGGTCGGATTCTACGGGCTAACTGGCCGGCCAGTCGACGCGCGCGTATTCTCTACCGGTTCTTCTCGCGGCCCGGAGTTCGTTCGTGACCTTTCTATTTCGTTCCCCAAATCGAACTAATTCGCTCACGCCTCGTGTCGCACGGCTCCTCGCGTTTCGCGGATTCGGACATCCGGGGTGAGGGTCAAAGCCGCCCATCGATTCGCTTATCGATCGTCGCGTGGTCTTGTTCCTCCCCCCCCCCCTCTGTCCTACACTGTTAAAAATCTACGGTGTTAAACGCTGCTGGTGTGGACTTTTTCCTGGTGTTACTTATTACAGTGTTAATATTAACACTTTATACGGTGTTAAATTAACACCAGCCATTTCGTTAAATTTTTCCTGTATTACCGACGAAACACTGTAATACTTTTCGCTTTAAAGGCATGAATGCAAGTATCATGTGTGATTTTTTATTATCTCGTGAATAAATTAGTCGCTTTTCTCAGTTTTTATCGTAAAATTGATGAAAAAAATTGACTTTTTCATTACAGATTCCTCTACCGGGTAATTGATCTGTAATTTTTATTTTCGAAAATCAAAATTTTGACTAATTCATTAATGGGATTCACATTACTAGCGACTGTATTTCAATTTTTGCTTCGATCCGTTGATAATTCGCGAAAAACGGCACTTCTGAGTTTTTGAGGTGAAAGTCGGTATTTCAGATTGCGTTAACACCGCTAATTAACACCGTGATTGGTGTGGACTTATATAGACACCGACTTGGTGTTGTTTTTAACACCGGATTTTTAACAGTGTACGCATCGCGTTCGCGTCGAGCGTAGCCGTCGCGGCGTTTCGACGAGAAAATATTACATTCTTCCACTTTCATACATTTTCGCACTATAACAAATTTTCGCCGGTGAGAAGCGGTTCGGCGACGGCGCTATTCGGCGACTCGAATGCTCGAGCGGTTCGCGGCTGATACGCTGCTGCAAGCGGGTGCTCGCTCCTCGTCACAATCGTTACAAATCTATTGGAAACTACCGTACTCTGATTCGTACATCTACGGCGCCCCATAAGAGAAAAAAAAATAACGTAAATGAAAATTGCACTTTGAAAATCATGGCAATACGAACAGTACGAAAAATTGAACATCCTCTGCTTACCTTGAACATCTCGTGATACCGGTGTACCGGGGTCTTCGTGGATCAAGCTGAGACGTTAGGTCGATCAGGGGGTGGCTACCGACAGGTATTTGTTGCGCGTTGAAGCGTGACCACGTGTATTTATACCCAAGAAAATCCATAGTGCATGTAGCTATCGTAGACGACGCTGAAATATCGCTGGAAATGGAAACGAAGGTGGTGCATTCGGTTGCAATCACCGATGTGTGGACACGAGGGGGGCGTGGTGCACTACATATCGTTCACACGGTGTGTGGATGTCGGTATAGTTTGCCGTTGTCAGTGCTGCTTTAGCCTTAAGGTGGCTGCACACATGCAACGGAGCATCGAACCACCGTCGACTATCGAGCCGGAGACTTGGACAAATCGCGATGCTATTAGCGTCTCGCAGTTTCCGAGAAAATCTCTCGCGTCGCCGTTCTATCAGATTCAATTTAGCCTACTTACGCATTCCTTCGGTAAACAGCCTACTATGTCAAGGGTGAACTGACTTGATATCCACGGCAACTGGCAGGATAGGGAAATACGGGTCATAATAAAATTGAAATAAAATTGAAAAAGTGGGGTCATTAAAATGCAAAACTCACGCTAATTGATAGTCGTAAAGTCTGTGAGATAAAATATATGATAAAATGCAATACTTGTTATGGCGGGGAATAAAAGTTGAGTAGAATTATGCGATGTAGTGAATTTTTTATGACGTGGGAATATTTGCTAAATTAAACTTATTTCTAGAAGCAATTTCATTTAAAAAAAATAAAAATAAAAATGAAAATAAAATATTGATAATCAATACTTGAGTAATACTGTCATATCAGACTGTTTTCAATATTTTTATTACAAATACGAAAGAGATATTCCGTAACGTTTCCACATCTTGCGAAAAATTATCAATCGACCCTCAAGTTTACAATTAATTTGAGAAAAAATGTTTTTCAACGTGGAAATATTTTTCCTCGGGTCACTCAAATTGCTCGGATTTTGTTATGAAGAAGTTTTGGGAATCGCAGCGAGTCAGTGTGACAGAGGCTTGATCCTCAACGTGTTCCTAGCGTAATTGGTAGTCGCTGCAATGAAAAGGCCCGAACAATTCCTGGTGATATTACAGGGCGGAGCTCGGAGCCTCAGGATTTTCTTTGCTTCATATACATATATATGCTTCGAGCGTATATTGCTATATATCGCGACAACGACCGCCGAGAGCATAATGTTTCTCGCAGCCTGAGGGCTGCTGCGGTGTCGTAACGCCGTGACTAAACTTTACCGGCGGGCATGACCCGGTAAAGTTTGCATTTTTTTCTCGCGCATATACATACACGGAGGTCGCCGTGAAACTGGAGGTAGGGTAGCATTTACGCCAAATACATTTCCGCCAAAGTCCGTTTTCGCTTTCAGCCAAAGCCCGTTTCCACTAAAATTCGTTTCAGGATTTTGGTGGCAACGGATTTTGACGGAAACGGGCTTCGGCTGAAACGGATTTTGGTGAAAAACGGACTTTGGCGGAAATGTATTTGGCGTAAATGCTACCCTACCAAAACAGAAATAAAATAAAAAATGTTACGCCAAGTCTAAAAAGTGTAGCCATCCCATAAAAAATCCCTTGCAAACGAAACATGCCCTGCTAAAAAATCTCTTGCAAGAAATCCCTTGCAAAAAATCCCTTGCAAGCAAAACATTCTTTGCTGAAAAACCTCTCGCAAATAAACCTAATTACAAAAATATTAAACCGAATCCAATATACTTGGACTCTTTAGGTCCCGGAGAGTCCAAAACTTGCAGTAATTCACCGCGAGACACAGTCGCCCTAGCACGCAGTGTTTACACGGCGGCGCGCCAACCGGAACCCAGGACTGACAAATATCGAAACTAGATTATTTAAGACTTACAAAACATTCCGAGCCGATTGAGTCCGAATTTAACACGAATCCTTTCGTAGAAAGAATTTCTCGGTTAACTTCCCACAGTCATATGACCGTTCCGAATAAAAGATGTGTCATGTACTTTTTAAGAGAGGATTAAGTAAGACGATATAGCCCAGCTCCTTTATTCTTAAATGGATTAGTAGAGGTTTAAGTATTCGTCAACGACCATACCATGCTGAACACACCAGTTCTCGTCCGATCACTGAAGTTAAGCAGCATTGGGCGCGGTCAGTACTTGGATGGGTGACCGCTTGGGAACACCGCGTGCCGTTGGCATCTTTTTTTTATTTAACAATCATTTTTAAATAATTTATTTTTCAGTCGAAAAACATTTGCGTGATCTTTTTCTTCGTTTCCTTTTAATTCCTTGTTCTATCCTTTATAATTCCATTAAGTAAGACGATATAGCCCAGCTCCTTTATTCTTAAATGGATTAGTAGAGGTTTAAGTATTCGTCAACGACCATACCATGCTGAACACACCAGTTCTCGTCCGATCACTGAAGTTAAGCAGCATTGGGCGCGGTCAGTACTTGGATGGGTGACCGCTTGGGAACACCGCGTGCCGTTGGTATCTTTTTTTTATTTAACAATCATTTTTAAATAATTTATTTTTCAGTCGAAAAACATTGGCGTGATCTTTTTCTTCGTTTCCTTTTAATTCCTTGTTCTATCCTTTATAATTCCATTAAGTAAGACGATATAGCCCAGCTCCTTTATTCTTAAATGGATTAGTAGAGGTTTAAGTATTCGTCAACGACCATACCATGCTGAACACACCAGTTCTCGCCAACCTTTAAACCAGCTCAAACATACCTAGACGTTTGCCTGATTGACTCAAGACTGAGTGTACTGAACAGCACTGGCGATAAACTCGAAGTCACTCCCTATGATAGCGACCACAACGCTATATTCTTCACAGTTGACCTTGCCAATGATCCACTCACGCCTTCAGACCCATCGTGCCAAATAAGACGCCCGAACTTCAAAGCCACCAAATGGAACAAATTCACCAAAAAACTGGAGTCTTTGTATAACGTCGACATTCCGCACAATAGAAACCTCTCAATTCCCGAAATTAACAACCACCTCGAAGCTATAAACCTCGCAATAACAGCAGCAATGAAATCAACGGTCCCCATTATCGAACCAAAAAATTCCACGCAAAAATACATCAACCCAAAAATAAAAAAAACTACAAAAACTTAAATCACAACTAATTTCCCATCTACACACGCTCCGTAAACAAGACCCAACCGCCCGGCGGCCAGCCACAATCGAAACCAAAAATCTCCTAAATTCAGTCCGCGACTCTTTACACAACGAATTCAAACTTGCAGCCGAATCTTTTTGGAATAACCTCATCAAAAAAATTGACTACAAAAAATCAGAATCATTCTTCCCCCAAATTAACAATCTACTCCGGCCTAAACAACCTATAAATATTGAAAAAATCCATATCAATGAAAACAAAACAGACATACTCGACCGAGCCCACTGCAACCTTAATGATATTGAAAAAATCGGCTCAGAATATATTTTTACCACCCCCCTTGATAAACTTAACGTAATCGGCGCTCATTATGAATTAATTAATTCACCACGATTCACTAATCTAGGTACCCGTATTAAACTACTGGTAGACTCTCATGCAAATTCAATCAAAAATAACTTTAATACAATTAGATTAAACAACGAAACCTACACAACCTTTACGGACGACAACCAATCCCTAAACCCAAAGAGAACAACTGATGATTATAACGAACCTTCAGTATTCTGCTCTCAACAACAACTCACAAAAATCCTCAAATCACTCCCAAATAAAACATCAAGTGGCATAGACCTAATACCCCCCATAGTACTGAAACACCTACCGACAAACATAATAAAAGCATACACAATCATATTCAACAATGCACTCAACAACTACTACTTTCCTACATCATTTAAACTGGCCAAAGTCCTCGCCATCTTAAAGAAAAATAAAAATCCTACCGACCCGGCTAGTCACCGACCCATCAGCTTAACCTCCAGCGAAAGCAAAGTATTCGAGGCTATTATAAACCAAAAAATTGTTTTATTTTGTAACTCACATGACATCATCCCTGACAACCAATTTGGATTTAAATATAACCATTCCACAACACACGCCATCCACAAACTACTCTCTGACCTCAACTCTCAAATTCACAAAGGCAATCTAATAGGAGCCGCCCTGATTGATTTGGAAAAAGCCTTCGATTCTGTCTGGCACAACGGACTCCTCTACAAACTAGAACAAAAAAAATTCCCGGCATGGCTAATCTACATTATTTGGGACATGATATCTGGAAAAACGTTTAAAACGTGGGATGGTTCACTCCTCTCATCCGAAACATTTGAAATAAAAGAAGGACTACAACAAGGCACAGTAAACTCACCAGTGCTGTTCAACATATACACAAGTGATATACTTAATCTATTTAATCTTAATAATAACGATAATTCGGCGTCCCTGGCATTTGCGGATGACCTCATTGTATACGTGGTTGGACAACGCCCGCCCTCCATCCAAGAGAAACTCGAGAGTCTCGTAGAAAAAATTAATAATTATTACACCTCATGGAATCTCCGCATGAACCCTGAAAAGTGCGAAACTATATTATTCCGCAAACCTTACTTCTACCTATCCCGTAACAAAAAGGCCGGCGCTTCCACCTTCCAAATACAAACCACGATTCCAGGTACCAATCAAAAAACTGTGATACCCCATAGAAATAAAGTAAAATACCTAGGTTTTAATATAGATTACCTCCTAAGGGGAAACTTACATATTAAAACGCAAATCGCAAAAGCAAGAGCTGCCTTCAAAGCCAACCCACGAATTTTTCACAGCAGACTCCTCACCCCCAAAACTAAAATAATATTATACCTCCTACTAATACGCCCGATTTTAACCTACGCAGCCCCAGTCTGGTGGAATACAAATGTCTCAGCTATGGAAGAAATTAGAGCCTTTGAAAGACGCTGCCTCAGAGCTTGCCTTAACAAATATAGATCAAAACATTCAGAATTCACGCGATACATAAATAACAAAACAATCTACAACTTAGCAAAAATCCCCAGAATCGACTGTTTCACAATCAAACTAACTAGAGACTACTTCAGCAAATTGCCTTCAATCAGTAACAACACCATCAAGTCAATAATCCTCCCTAACGAATTAGATTCCGAAAATCAAGCCAAAACTGGCTACTTACCTCCACAAGCATTTATCTACTTCGACGCCAAAGGCATAATCCAAGATAGCAACAACATACCGGTCCTATACCATTGGAAACGCAACAAAGCGAACAAAAGAATCTCGCTCCAGAGCAACGACTTTGAAACAAACAAAGATCGATTCAAAAACTCTACTATAATTCCAAAAAACGACTTCCTCGACTTTCACCGACTTAACCACGAAAAATATTGGTGGCTTGCCCAAGACAACCCACTAATAATAAAACTTAGCCAACGTAAGCACTTAAATGATATACGTACAAGATCGAGATCATAAAACTGCAATAGGTTTAACTCACTTAGTCACATAGACTCCTAAATACTGCTTAACAGCAACTCTTGTAAAAATTAATATACTATAATCTTAAGTTAGTTAGTAAGTTAGCTATTAAGTATCCAGTATCATATACCTATGTGGGGGTTTTTCTAACACGAACAGCCTTTTCCCCTAACCCTTTATGCGTCAACTGGAGCGCAATATCTTCTTTTTCTCTAAACTGCGCCAGCTTATTGAAAATAAAAAATAAAATAAAATCTTTACCCAAATCCCCAATACCTACATGGCGAAGCGTTCCCTCATGCTCGAGGGCATGAGCCTCTCACATCAAACATAATTTTAAGGCAAATTTGTTTCTAGTTTTTATTTCAGCCTAACATGTAATAATACTGACTAATATGTTCGAAATAAAACACTTAAAAAAAAAAAAAAAAAAAAAAAAAAAAAAAAAACCAGTTCTCGTCCGATCACTGAAGTTAAGCAGCATTGGGCGCGGTCAGTACTTGGATGGGTGACCGCTTGGGAACACCGCGTGCCGTTGGCATCTTTTTTTTATTTAACAATCATTTTTAAATAATTTATTTTTCAGTCGAAAAACATTTGCGTGATCTTTTTCTTCGTTTCCTTTTAATTCCTTGTTCTATCCTTTATAATTCCATTAAGTAAGACGATATAGCCCAGCTCCTTTATTCTTAAATGGATTAGTAGAGATTTAAGTATTCGTCAACGACCATACCATGCTGAACACACCAGTTCTCGTCCGATCACTGAAGTTAAGCAGCATTGGGCGCGGTCAGTACTTGGATGGGTGACCGCTTGGGAACACCGCGTGCCGTTGGCATCTTTTTTTATTTATCAATCATTTTTTAATAATTTATTTTTCAGTCGAAAAACATTTGCGTGATCTTTTTCTTTGTTTCCTTTTAATTCTTTATTTTATCCTTTATAATTCCATTAAGTAAGATGATATAGTCCAGCGCCTTTATTCTTAATTGGATTAGTAGAGGTTTAAGTATTCGCCAACGACCATACCATGCTGAACACACCAGTTCTCGTCCGATCACTGAAGTTAAGCAGCATTGGGCGCGGTCAGTACTTGGATGGGTGACCGCTTGGGAACACCGCGTGCCGTTGGCATCTTTTTTTTATTTAACAATCATTTTTAAATAATTTATTTTTCAGTCGAAAAACATTTGCGTGATCTTTTTCTTCGTTTCCTTTTAATTCCTTGTTCTATCCTTTATAATTCCATTAAGTAAGACGATATAGCCCAGCTCCTTTATTCTTAAATGGATTAGTAGAGATTTAAGTATTCGTCAACGACCATACCATGCTGAACACACCAGTTCTCGTCCGATCACTGAAGTTAAGCAGCATTGGGCGCGGTCAGTACTTGGATGGGTGACCGCTTGGGAACACCGCGTGCCGTTGGCATCTTTTTTTATTTATCAATCATTTTTTAATAATTTATTTTTCAGTCGAAAAACATTTGCGTGATCTTTTTCTTTGTTTCCTTTTAATTCTTTATTTTATCCTTTATAATTCCATTAAGTAAGATGATATAGTCCAGCGCCTTTATTCTTAATTGGATTAGTAGAGGTTTAAGTATTCGCCAACGACCATACCATGCTGAACACACCAGTTCTCGTCCGATCACTGAAGTTAAGCAGCATTGGGCGCGGTCAGTACTTGGATGGGTGACCGCTTGGGAACACCGCGTGCCGTTGGCATCTTTTTTTATTTATCAATCATTTTTTAATAATTTATTTTTCAGTCGAAAAACATTTGCGTGATCTTTTTCTTTGTTTCCTTTTAATTCTTTATTTTATCCTTTATAATTCCATTAAGTAAGATGATATAGTCCAGCGCCTTTATTCTTAATTGGATTAGTAGAGGTTTAAGTATTCGCCAACGACCATACCATGCTGAACACACCAGTTCTCGTCCGATCACTGAAGTTAAGCAGCATTGGGCGCGGTCAGTACTTGGATGGGTGACCGCTTGGGAACACCGCGTGCCGTTGGCATCTTTTTTTTATTTAACAATCATTTTTAAATAATTTATTTTTCAGTCGAAAAACATTTGCGTGATCTTTTTCTTCGTTTCCTTTTAATTCCTTGTTCTATCCTTTATAATTCCATTAAGTAAGACGATATAGCCCAGCTCCTTTATTCTTAAATGGATTAGTAGAGATTTAAGTATTCGTCAACGACCATACCATGCTGAACACACCAGTTCTCGTCCGATCACTGAAGTTAAGCAGCATTGGGCGCGGTCAGTACTTGGATGGGTGACCGCTTGGGAACACCGCGTGCCGTTGGCATCTTTTTTTATTTATCAATCATTTTTTAATAATTTATTTTTCAGTCGAAAAACATTTGCGTGATCTTTTTCTTTGTTTCCTTTTAATTCTTTATTTTATCCTTTATAATTCCATTAAGTAAGATGATATAGTCCAGCGCCTTTATTCTTAATTGGATTAGTAGAGGTTTAAGTATTCGCCAACGACCATACCATGCTGAACACACCAGTTCTCGTCCGATCACTGAAGTTAAGCAGCATTGGGCGCGGTCAGTACTTGGATGGGTGACCGCTTGGGAACACCGCGTGCCGTTGGCATCTTTTTTTTATTTAACAATCATTTTTAAATAATTTATTTTTCAGTCGAAAAACATTTGCGTGATCTTTTTCTTCGTTTCCTTTTAATTCCTTGTTCTATCCTTTATAATTCCATTAAGTAAGACGATATAGCCCAGCTCCTTTATTCTTAAATGGATTAGTAGAGATTTAAGTATTCGTCAACGACCATACCATGCTGAACACACCAGTTCTCGTCCGATCACTGAAGTTAAGCAGCATTGGGCGCGGTCAGTACTTGGATGGGTGACCGCTTGGGAACACCGCGTGCCGTTGGCATCTTTTTTTATTTATCAATCATTTTTTAATAATTTATTTTTCAGTCGAAAAACATTTGCGTGATCTTTTTCTTTGTTTCCTTTTAATTCTTTATTTTATCCTTTATAATTCCATTAAGTAAGATGATATAGTCCAGCGCCTTTATTCTTAATTGGATTAGTAGAGGTTTAAGTATTCGCCAACGACCATACCATGCTGAACACACCAGTTCTCGTCCGATCACTGAAGTTAAGCAGCATTGGGCGCGGTCAGTACTTGGATGGGTGACCGCTTGGGAACACCGCGTGCCGTTGGCATCTTTTTTTTTATTTAACAATCATTTTTAATCATTTATTTTTTACTCGTAAAATATTTGCGTTTTCTTTTTCTTCGTTTCCTTTTAATTCTTTGTTTACACGTTTATCGAATACGTTTCTTATCGTTCAATCACAAATGTATCGAAAGATAATTGTATATAAAATTTGAAGTTCGAGAAAATTCGCTAATAAACGAATTATCTCGAACAATTAAAAATGTAGAGCATAAATGTATCGCGTTTAAAACCCAGGCAGCGAGACCACAAGGAATGACCAATTAATTAAAACGATGACCCTCGGCTAGTAGGATAATGGTTTATCGGTCCGGCATAGCAGTGATGCGAAGATACCGTCGGGTAATATTCGTTTTTTTTGTCGATGTTTTATAAAAAATAAACAACGTCGAACATCGAGTAATCGATTTTGAGAAACATAAAAAATCGATTATTTGTTAAAAAAAAAAACATCGGTGTTCGATTAATCGACAAAAATTGCCCATCTCTACTACGTATAGAAGTCCATTCATTTTTCGATTTCCTCAATTGACATAAAATGACCGTCACGTGACTGTCATTTTCGTGTTGTCGAATTACGTGAACTTCAATGTTGATCATTTTTGCTGAACGTCAGAAATATGGTCAAATTATGTCAAAACAGCTATATAATAACACAATGATAGTTCTTTTATTATTGGTCACAAATATATCGTAATTTTTTAAAAAGATAACCCTAAGAATTTTTCGAGAAGTTCGTGAAGATTTGCGAATCCGCGAATTGTTTTCGAACAGAAAAAAATGTGGAATATAAATTGCTGCGAGACCACAAGAAATGACCAATTAGAACGAGGATCCTTGGCTAATAGGATGATGGCTTATCGGTCGGTATAACAGGGATCCCAGCCGCCGCTGCTGATCTCAATGCACTGGTACAATTTATTACATCGTGCACGATAATTAACTACTACCAAATCTTTTTATTGGATTACCAATGGACATTGAACGTTCGTGCGTCGATTAAGACGCCGTAGAACAAAAGCGGTTAAGAATTATCTGTTTTATCGACCATAAAGGCTAGTCCATATGACTATCCGGTGCGGGCTACCGGAATTTCTAGATTTTGGCTTTTTGCGGAAACTAGAGACCACCAAATGTTTTAATTAGGATATTCTTGACCACCAAACGATTGCGCATCGATTGGTCACCGATTGAATCAAATGCATAAAAAAAAAATGTCGGCTAACTTCACGGGCTAATTTCGATTAATTAATTAAAAACGAATGGTTGACCACCAAATGCTCTAATTAGTCCACCAATGACCACCAATCGACCACCAATCGATAGCATTATTTGAAATCAGATTCATTCAAACTTCCGGGCTATCTTTGTATAGGTATTTATATAACTCAGCCGGTAATACAGAGCGCCATCCTTCCAGCACAACAAACTCCAAGCCCGATTCAGAAATTGCGACGCCTACCCGTCGACATAACTGCCCATACGCCTCTGTGAAAGGTAGCTTACGCTTAGAGATGTACTCTGACGGTCAGAAACGGCGTCTATATAGTTGCACAGTGACGGTCACTGACGGTCACTGCACATCTATATAGTTGCACAGTGACGGTCAGAAACGGCATCTGTATAGTTGCACAGTGACGGTCACTGACGGTCACTGCACATCTCTACTTACGCTACACTTGGCCGTATGGTTATACCCGCATATATCAGTGCGCCAACCGGAGCCAGCCCCAAACCTGAGAAGAAGAAGAAGAAGAAGAAGAAGAAGAAGAAGAGAAAAAACAACATCAAGCGCGGTGTTGTATTTAAATAACCGAGGAACATTCCATCGATTACAAACATCGTGCAAATATGTCTGTAAGTACTGAAAATTTTTGGCATTTTACTGCGGAATACGACTCTCGGTACTACGAATGACAGACTAACGATCAATTTGTTTTGTATTTCCAGGCAGCGAAACAGGTAATAAAGGATCGAACGTTGATTAACCTAAAATTTTCATGCTGCGCTATGACCGGCCAATGTTTTTCTCGCAGCCGCAAAATGCCCACGGCGATCACAAGGAGAAGAAGAGGAAGGAGAGTATCTTAGATCTGTCCAAGTATCTCGAGAAAAATATACGGGTCAAGTTTGCCGGAGGTCGAGAAACCGCTGGAATTCTCAAGGGATACGATCCGCTCCTCAACCTCGTGCTTGACAACACTACGGAATACCTCAGAGGTACATTTTTTTCACTCAAAAAATTATTCGCTGTGTCTAGAGTCACACGAAACTTTTTATATCACTGCGTGCGAGAAATCTCGCACTAGTGAAATAAAATTGTATACGAAACTCATGCTAGAAACTTTTTCTCAACTTGTGTGATTGCAGCACTCGCCTTCGGCTCGTGCTGCAAACTCACACTCGTGAGAAAAACTTTCATTGCACTTGTATCGTTATATACTATTATGGTTCATTTAAAAAGTGTCTTTTACATTATCCGTCCAGAAAGTCTGGATAACCGAGTGGGTCAGGAATTTTTTCAGTTTTTTCGGATATTATTCGTCCAGATACATTTCTTTAATGAATTTACAAGTTTTGATGGACAAATAATCGTATGTTATTCATCTAGATATGCTTTTTCAAAGGTTTTTTCGGATTACCCGGACGTATCCAGATGAAAAACATCCGGATATGTTTTACGCAAGATTTGTACCTCTTCCCGGACGATTAATCGGGCGTTATTCGTCTGGATAGGTTTTTAGCCATGTTCATCTTTTCCCGGTTGATTAATTGTATGTTATTTGTCTGGATGAAAACCAGAATTTCGCATATGCCGGACCAATAACATACAGTTATTTGTCCGGTTTCCGGACGCAGAGCCACAGCTTGTAGTTTTTTACTAACATCACACAAAATTCTCGCGCTGATCAAAGTTAAGAGAATCTTTTTAAAAATCTGTAAAAATGCTGCGACTCTAGACATGATGAAAAAATTATTTCATGCCGTCAGTAGACATTTCACTCAATGAGCAGCAACGTGCCTACTGTGTAACGTGAGAAGCAAAGTCGCACATTGCACACTCGTGACATAAAATTGATTTCAGAAGATCCATTATTTTGTTGTTTTTTTTTTCTAGATCCCGACGACCCTTACAAACTGAACCAGGGCACAAGAATGTTGGGTCTCGTGGTGTGTCGAGGTACCTCGGTAGTACTAATCTGTCCAGTCGACGGTATGGAATCCATCCAAAATCCCTTCATTCAACAAGACGGTTAAAATAATTATAGGATTAAATCTCCTTCAGAGATCTCAACATGTATCTGTCAATTTACGATAAGTAATTAAACGGTTTTCTTTCTTTTTTCAATGATATAATTGTTTTTTTTTAAACAATTATGGGATTAAATCTCCCCCAGAGATCACAACATTTATCTGTCAATTTACGATAATTAATTAAACGGTTTTCTTTTTATTTTCAATGATCAAACAAACAGGCGTTTTCGTAAAATCTCTTTAATCTTGCTTCTTGGAAATAAATATTTTCCGTACTCGTGAGTACGGAAAGTGTCTTAGCCTCCTCGCGATGGATGTTATGAGTTTGTAAAATTACAAAAACTATACTAGAATACTGTACTAAGAATACAATAAGCCCGTTGGTAAAAATTATGTTGAAGTTCGTATCGTTGGAAAGCAACGAAAATAAAAAATATATATTTATATTTTAATGAAACCAACGGATCGTCGTGGGTATAAAAAGTTATTATAACGATTGATGTTTATAATAACTTTTTAGAATCGCTAGAATAATTTTCGAATCGTTGGACAAATGTTTTAACAAATTGCATCGTTGCATTCCAACGATGCAAACTTCAACATCATTGGTAAACGCGGCCATTAAATCACCGGTAATATTCACAATATTGAAATTTATAAGACGAAGTGAAAGTTTGCTCGCGATTGGCGCGTCCAACTTGTCGTTTCAACTGGAACGTGCCGTCGGGGGCACGTCTAATCCGTGCCGAATTCGTTTCTGAGCCAGGGATACTGCTTGGGGCACTCGAAGCACGTCTGCAGATACCTGTAAGACTTGAGAACTCGGCTGGGCAGCTTGCAAGAACTCGGCAGGTCGCAGGCGACTTCGTACGGCTCGAACTGTCGCCCGCGGCACTGCCAAGCCTCGAAGTGCCCGAGATCTCTCAGCGGTGTCGGCTTTTTCATCCACTCGAGCACCTGCTGACTCGTGACGAAGTATACGTCGGGAAGTCGCAGAAGATCGTCGAGAAATTTCTGCAACACATAAAACAAAATTCAAGCGCGCGGAATCGGACATCCGCTATTGGTGCGCACGGCCCACGACGAGTTAGGATAAAGTCACCGGTGAATGAACGGAAAAGCAGAACGATTTGTTTATCATGAATTTTTATAAAAAGCAATACTTTCGAATTATTTGCGAAAATTTTAACGAAAGACAGAATGTCAAAATATGTGAAACAGCTAAAGAATGCAAAGTATATGAGGCATTCGATACCAAATCGACCAGGCTGTGGCCCTCGACCTCATGGATTTGCTTCATAATTTTTTATATGATTCTTCTAACCCAAAATAACATTCATGACTTTTTGCAAAATTTTCAAATCAAATTTGTGTATGCTATAACTTTTTTTGAAAAATGTCTGGAGCCGTAATTTAAAAATCTGAAAAAATTCTCAAAAATCTTGTATCAAAAATAAACATTTTTGGCACTAATTTGGTGATGTCCGGAATTTTTCTTTCTCTTGCTTGGAGCTTTTTTAACATTTTATTTTTAATTTTAATTTTATTTTTGAATTATATCCGTTGAAATAATTAAAACACAAAAATAAAATATTGAAAAAAAATTCGAATTAAAGGGATGAAAAATCCTGAACAACATCAAATTAGTGCCAAAAATGTTTATGTTTTACGTCGGATTTTTTAGAACTTTTTCAGATTTTTTAATTATGGCCCTCAAAATGTTTGAAAAAAAATTATAGCATACTCAAATTTGGTTTAATTCTTTTTAATTTTTTTTTGTCGTGACTGTTATTTTGAATCCGAAGAATCATTTAAAAAATTATGAAGCAATTCCGCGAGGTCGAGGGTCACGGCCGAGGCGATTTGGTATGGAATGCCCATATACAAATAAATGCTAAAAGCCAAAAATCCGAAAAACACCAGTAAATGAATTCTCATAAAATCTCAAAAAGCTGTTGTTCATTCACTAGTGGCTGTGCAATTACTGCATGCAGTGCATGCGGCCTATTAGCCGCCAATGTCATCGAACTCACGGTAAACGCGTAGAGATTAGCCGGATCCTCGAACCAAGCGGCGTGAAAGTGAAGACCGAGCGGCGCGCGATTCGTAATGTAATGCCTTTTAAAGTTCAGCATCAGCATCTTGTAGATCTCTTCGCCGGACATATTTTGCGCGCAAGCCTCGACAGTAGCGCATGTGTATTCCTGCAATGTCGAGGATAACAAGCCGATTATTTTTAGTACTTTTTTAGCGATCGCAGAGAAAGCGACTGGCGATTAGAATTATGTTGAAGGTTGAATCGTTGGAAAGTAACGAAAATAAAAAAAATAAAATAAAAAAAATTGTTCTAATGAACCCAAAGGATCGTAGTAGGTATGAAACATTTTTTTTTAACGGTTAATTGTTATAATAACTTTTCAGAATCGCTAGCATTATTTTAAAAACGCTAACATTCTTTTAAGGAGGAATATACTTCTGGAAACGAAAAAAAAAGGTAATTTCCGAGAATTTTTTCAGAGAAACTATTGGAACTATCGGATCGGAATTTTTTCTAGTTAAAAACATACTTTTTCAATAATGTTTTCAATTTTTTGCATTTAAAAAAGTTGCAAATTTGCGGAGTACTTTAGTCGTGTACGGAGCGTCGTAAAATAAACTGGTACCCAAAATATCTCGAAAACCACTAAACCGATTAACTTGACATTTTTTGTGGTTATTCTTAGTGGCGATTCTTAGTTTTTTTTGTGCAAAATACGGAAAAATTTTGTCTTGAAAATCGCTACTTTAAATCGAAGTAGCCGCCATTTTGTCAAAAATTGATTATTTTTTAAATCGGCTATGACGAAGACTAGATAATAGTATCTATTTTAATATCCTATTTGATTTTTTCGTCTCAGATGAATTTTGACGAAACGCCACTGGGTACGGTTTTTTTTACATCGCTTCGTACACGACTCAAGTACTCCGTCAATTTGCACCTTTTTAAATGAAAAAAATTGAAAACATTCTTCAAAAAGTATGTAACTAGAAAGAACTCCGATCCGATAGTTCCAATAGTTCCCTTAAAAAAATTCTCGAAAATTGCCGTTTTTTTTTTTTTTTCGTTTCCAGGTGTATATCTCCCTTTACAAACGCTAGAACATTTTTTTTATTTTTTTTTTTTTTCGTCGCACTCCAATGATGCAAAGTTCAACATCATCGATTAGAGGCCCGAATGTTCGTACCCCGGATATGAGCTCGTTGAGAGGAATTTCCCAGAGACCGGGATACGCCCGAGTCGGACATAGTTGACCTGGACCGACGCACTCGTGGGGCGATTTGTAGTCGAGAGTGTAAGGCCATACCGGCGGATCCGTGTATGGCGCAATCATCGACGAGTCGTAGACAAATCCGAACTCGGACATCATGAGAAACTGACGATTCCATCCGACCCGCAGAAACGGTACCCTCAAGCCTTCCGTAAGATTTTCGCAAATTAATATTCACTCGTAATCAGCGATGTCAGCGGGTCGTTACTTTTAAACACACACTTTCTTCATTTATCCTGTAATTTGCTTATTATTAACCCCTTCAACGGCAGACAAAATCGTGCGCACATTTTGTATCTCTTATATTGAGTCTGCTATTTTTTGTTTCTGAATTTTGAGTTCGGATTCGTAATCAGCGACCCTTAAAGCCCCCGAGTACCAAATTTCACGAAAATCAATCAAGCCGATCGGAAAATAATTGGATAATAATCGGGAAATGCATGCGCCATATGGCGTCATTGCCGCTGAAGGGGTTAAAAGATTAGCAAAGGTGGCCTACGCATTATGTAACTCAATGTTTCAACTTCACATAAAATCCTTGAACACACATTTTTGGTCTTGAATTTAATGAAAAAATACATAAAAAGTAAATGTAATGAGTAACGAGTAACGATGAAAGTAGCGATCGTTAATTTCCTCGTTACACATACTTTTTATAATTTTTTTCATGAAATTTATTGCTAAAACTGTCTCTCAAGGGTTTTCTATAAAGTAAAAACATTGAGTTATATAACGTATATGCCACCTTTACTAAACATTTAATAATAAGCAAATTATAGGATCAATTTTAAAAAGTATGTTTTTAGAAGTAACGAACAGCTGACATCTCTGCTCGTTATATTCATTATGTTGAAATTTGCATCTTTGGAATGCAACGAAAGAAAAAAATACAATTATTCTATCGATTCTAAAAAGTTATCATAATGATCAATCGTTATCATAACTTTTTATACCCAATACGATTCATTGGGTTCATTGGAATAATTAAAAAATATATATTTCCGTTGCTTTCCAACGATTCAACATAATTAATATTCATTCATTGGCTCCGCCGAATTGTCTAAACGTATTTCACCTTTTATGTCTTCTAATCGCACAGCTCCGTATTTATTGATGATATTGGCAATCCCGACCATTTCGTCGAACCAATCCTCGATGGTGGCGTTTCTCGACCACCATTCCTCGGGTCCGCGGTGTCTAAAACACACAAAAGGCCACGTACGTTGAGAGCGCACCGAGAGGGGATTTCTTCATTCTTCGTTTTATAAGGTCATCGCTTACGTGACCGAGTGAGCAGCGATTTCGTGACCGGCGTTCCATAAAAACTGAACGTCACGATAATTCGTGTACTGATGGCTCACGTAGAAAGTACCTCGGATCGGACATCCATTCGCGTTTTTACGATCATCGCTGAAGAGCTCTATAAAAAAAAATTGAGCTTACAATTACTACCGTTATTTAATTTTTTTAGATGATGGTAAAAGCTGCGTCACTTCGTGAGTCGTTTTAAGTAGTTATATAAAGTCAGGAGACCAAAAAATAATTTTTTTTTGTTTGTTTTTCCCCCCTGAGAAGACCTTTGATCGTATTAACGTCAAAATGATTACATATATTATGGTAACTTTTAACTGTATTTGAATATTTTTTATTTGTAAAAATAATGACTTTTGAAGCTGTTATCGCCGATCTCCGGGAGCTCCTCTTTTTTGTGGGGAGCAGGATATCTCTGCACTGAATAATCCAAAATAAGAAAACGAAATATATTTAGTTAATATAAGGTATTAACTTGTGTTTGATCGAAGGAATAAGCAAAGCATTGATTTTTAACAAAATAAAGTGGCTTTTCAAAACAAAAACATCGATTTGCTATCAAAATGTTTGCCTTAAATTGTCCATAAAATGGAAAACCTTTATCGGCGAGAAAAAACCTTTCACCAATTACTAATATATTTATAAAACTTGTGGAAAAATTCGAGGCCCATCAATTGATCCGTTTTCGAGAAACCTTGCTCACCGATTTTTTAGAGGTGTTCACGGAAATCGGCTATAGCAACGTTAAAAATAATTATTTTTATAAATAAAAAAGATTTAAATCAAGTTAAAAATTGGCGTAATAAAAAATGTTAAAATCCGGTTAAAAATGGTCGTGTATACATTTTTACGTTGATAAGTTGAAAGGTCTTTTGAGGAAAAATGAAAAAAGAAGCCGATTTTTGTTGACCTTCTGACGGTATGTAACCCCTCAAGCGAAGCCTCGATCATAACCGAGATTACGCGCAATTACGGACGATCGACTCACTCGTGTAAAGATCGAAATTCTCGGCGTTAACGGCATCGTCGAAGGTGATCGTTATCATCTGCGGAACGTCGGAGATCGATAAATTTCCCGGTATCTGTTTGCCGTCGCTGGAGCACCAGCAATTGGGAAGCTGACATTTCCAGGGTTCGCATTCGCCGGCCGCATTGGGATCGCTTTTGTCGTCTGTAAATCCAGATCAATGGGAGCCAAGTTAATCGTGGAAAACGGCACATTTTGTGAATTTTTTTTCACGACACGGCTAAAATCTATTTATTAAAACCAATGGTACATTAAACTATAACATTCGAAGAATATTGTGTAATATTTTCATGACGAAATATTAAAAAATACGGCAATGGCAGCATTTATTCGGAAGCGTCTCGGAAAAAAGTAGAATTGCGGTGCCTCTCATAACTCGTTGCTGGATCATCCGAAATAAAAGAACCAAAGTTCTTTCGTTAGATAATCGCTTTCTCCAGGTAACACGCCCCGGGGGTTTTTCGAAATTTCAATTTTTCACTTTTTGGGAACACTTTGAAGGGAAAAACGCGATTTTTGCCAAAAATAAACAACTAATTTGTTGATGCAAAATAAAAGAATATTAAAAAATTCGAAAAAAAAACTCTCCGGCGTTACCTCGTAAATTATGTATAGAAATACTGTCCGAAACTTGGAAAGGATCGGTGCAGTAGTTTTGACGATATGAGGGGCACCGACTTTGAAAACGCGAGTTGTGGGAAAAACGCTTTAAAGTCGCGCTCGGCCCGGGCAGGTATAAAAAAAACTCATAACGTCGTCAATTTTGCTCCGACCGACTTGAAATTTTTACACAATATTCTTGAGATATTATGCATTCAGTTAAGGTAGCTATACCGCTACGTACTAGTCAAATCAGTGCTAAATTTTTAAAAGCGTTTTTATAATTCCTGGTTGTTTAATAAATTGTTCCGAGGTGTTACTAACGTTACAGCATTAGTTCTTAATAGGCAAATTCATACAAAGCCATAATTCGAATAGAAAGACGACTAATATATGCAAATTACCAATGTCATGTTTTTTTCGCGGAGTTTTTTACAAGAATAAACCGTAATAATAGGTCAATTATGACGAACGATAGCTCATTTTTATTATTGGAAGACCCTTTATCGATTGACCGTCCAGATTTTTGATAGTACGAGTAGTTCAAAAGTTGCAGCCATTTGTTTATCGCCTGGTAGGTTAGGATAGGGTATCAAAATGGCTGTATCTTTTGAACTATTGATACTATAAAAAATCTGGACGGTCAATCGATAAAGGGTCTTCCAATAATAAAAATGAGCTATCGTTCGTCATAATTGACCTATTATTATGGTTTATTCTAGTAAAAGACTCCGCGAAAAAACATGACATTGGGAATTTGCATATATTAGTCGCCTTTCTATTCGAATTATGGCTTTGAACGTATTTGCCTATTACGAACTAAAGCTGTAACGTCAGTAACACTTCGAAACAATTTATTAAACAACCAGGAATTGTAAAAACGCTTTTAAAAATTTAGCACTGATTTGACTAGTACGTAGCGGTATAGCTACCTTTAAAAAAAAAAAAAAAAAAAAAAAAAACATCGGACATTTTTTTTTAATACCCTTCCTCGCCCTTAAGTAAACCAGAAGGAATCTGCATTATTGCCGGGTAAAAAAATGGAACTGTCTTACCGCACCATCCTTCGTCGGAACCGTCGGGACAGTCGGCGCTGCCGTCGCAGAAATAATTATTCGGTAGACAAGTTCCATCCCCACAAGCCAGAGTGTCCTCCTCGCACTCGCCTTTATCCAGCAGAGGCTTCGGCGGTTGTTCCTCTAAAAAAGACTTTTCAAAATTTAAGTCAACCTTCGCAGTGAACCAGCGTAATTTTTTAATCGCCACTCTTCGCCACTCCAATTTGCATACCCGAAGTTACGTCGCAATTGTCGACGTTGGGCTTGAAGTCGCATATCTGGCGGGAGACGTCGAACAGCAGGCCCTCCGAGCATTTGAACTCGAATACATCGTTATCTAAACATTTAATTATTTATTTAACTAAAACATTTTTTTTTTTTTTTTTTTTTTTTTTTTTTCAATTAACTAAATACTAAGCTTGACACCCGCAAACTACGGGTTTCGTTACACAGAGTTTTCCTCGCATTCGCATAATAATACGTTTTCTAAAATCCACGTTGTATTTATTTCGAGCACGAGAAAATTACGTCTCCGCGCAAAGTCGTCGCGTACGCTTAAGTGCGTGGAACGGGAACGCGCGTGGCGCATGTAACGGAAAAGTTGCGCGTCGCGACGCGGACCGAGTCTTCTGTTTAAGGTAGTGCCTGCGAGTAGTATCGACTTCGCATAAGTTTTAGTAAAATGACAGGGAATTGCAGACAGTTTTGGATGATATAAAAATCTGAGGAGATTCATTTTACATAATACTAATACGAAAATGTTATTAACACATTGATAATTGATACATTTAAAAAAATTGATCGGTAGATCCTCCGAAACCCTAACTTTTTTTGATTAAAATAATTCGTTAACTTTTTTGAATACGTATGAATTTTGGCAAATTTTTTTATTTGCTTTGAATTCTGGGATTTTTTTTCGTGTAAAAAAATGCATACGTTTTCAGAAAAATGAATGAATTATTATCATAAAAAAAAAGTTTGGGTTTCGAAGGATCTGTCAAACATTTATTTTGTATCAATTTGTTAATATCATTGTGAAATGATTATGTTGCGCAAATAATCTTTTGAGCGATTTTAATATGTTTGATTTTTAATAGATTTTTATATTATCGAAAAGTGTTTGCAATCCCCTCTCAGTCGTGCGAAATTCATGCGAATTAAGCATTACTCGACTACCTTAAGAGTGCGTTTTGCGGGGCACGCGGGTCGCGCTGGGCGGAATGTTCGTCGCGTAATGACGTACAACCGGCCAGGGGGTGATTGCTTGTGTAACAGAACCATTTCTGGAGTTCCGTCCCTCGGGGCTCAATTCATTTGCACAGCACGAGTGGCCAAACGGCGCTTGGATTTCACTCTTACTTGTACATTTAATTAATTTTAGCGTATAACGAACGACTCACGACGACCTTTTTGTTCAGCAGCCAGAAATGAATAAACTTTACCTTCAGTGAATTTTTAGAAGTGAATACACTGTACCTTCAGTTCAGTTTCAGGAGTGAATAAACTGTACCTTAAGTTCATTCTCAGAAGTGACTAAACTTTACCTTTAGTTCAGTTTCAGAAGTGAATAAAGTTCAAAGGTGAATAAACTGTATCTACAGTTTAGTTTCAGAATTTGAATAAAATTTACTTTCAGTTCATTTTGAGAATGTGAATAAACTTTACCTTCATTTCTGTTTCAGAAGTGAATAAACTTTACCTTCATTTCATTATCAGAATGTGAATAAAGTTTACCTTCATTTCATTTTCCGAATGTGAATAAACTTTACATTCAGTTCATTTTCAGAATGTTAATAAAGTTTACCTTCAGTTCATTTTCAGAAGTGAACAAACTTTATCATTAGTTCAGCTTCAGAAGAGAATGAACTTTGTCTTCAGTTCCGTTTTAGAAGTGAATACCTTCACTTCATTTTCAGAAGTTAATAAACTTTGCTTCTAGTTCAGCTTCAGAAGATAATAAACTGTACCTCCAGTTCAGCTTCAGAAGAGAATAAACTTTACCTTCAGTTCATTTTAAGAATGTGAATAAACTTTACCTAGGCAGAGATAATACTTGGCGCACTCGGAAGGCGACCAGACAGCGTGAGCCGGAGTATTTGGATTCCGGTAGAACTTGCTGTCCTCGATACACGGCGCCTGGCTCGCAGTTTCTTTTCCCCTCGCGGTCGTGATTCCTGCGCACACAGATCAGAATTCACCAGTCACAAGCCACCAAACATCCGCTTAATAAAAAAAAAATAAAAACGCAAAAAAAAAAACACGAAATTCCGTCGCGGCAATTTCTCGACTTTCGATATTATTCAACGCGTATAACGCATCGTCGGAGATGAATTTTCCGATCACTTTCTCGCGTCTCGCTGCGCGCGATCGGCGGAAAATTGCGCGCCGAACGCACTCGCGATGCAACGATAATAATGATAACAGCGACCGATAATGACGTTACGATGCGGTGAATCCGAGAGAAACGGTTCGCATATATATATATCAACATCGCAAGTTTTCACTTCGCACCGCGGGAGGAAGTGAAACTTCCGGTATGTTTGTCTGTGTCGAGCGCAGCACTTTTTCTTCGGCGTTTCGTCGATTCGCGTCGATTCATGATTATAGGGTAGATGTACCGTTAGTGGCCACTGTACCTTTTGTAGCCATTTTTATTATTTTATTCTTCAAATTATTTCTTCCTCACAATTGCACGTTGATTTTTTTTATGCACTTCAATTCACTGAATGACCTATCCGACGATTCTTTTATTCGGTTAAATGTTTTGATTTATTGCTTTGAATGTGATGGTCAAAATTGGCCCTAATATGGCCAAAAAAGGTACGTCTACCCTAGTCGTGTTATCGTCGTCGCGTGTTTTTTCGCCGGTGAGTCGCGCGTATGTGTCACGTGACCCCGGTGGGCTTACCAGGATGAAGCACGAGTATCGCGAGTAGCACGGAATCCAGCAGCCGTGGCTCCTGCATCTCGCATTGAGCGCAGTTTCGTCTCGTGTCTCGACCTGGCGGCTCGCACTTTCGAACTGATCGGCTCTCCCACCGAAAGCCCACCTTATATGATGAGTAGCCGGTTTCGCGGCGCGCGGAGCCACCGTCCGTTCTTCTATCTTTCCCACCGGCTAATTTCACTTGCTGCCCGTCGTCGATCGGCGAAATGTGGATCATCGCGCGGCTGCTCGCCTCGCGCGCACCGCTTTAGGGTAAATGTACTGGCCACTGTACCTATTGTGGCCATTTTTATTAATTTTTTCTTGCATTTTTTTTTTTTTTTTTTTTTTTTTTTTTCATAAAAACGTGGGGACGTTTTGAACAAATTCATATAAATTCACCGATTGATCTACTCGATATTCTTTTATTATGCTATTAAATGTGTTGTTTTAATCCTTTAGATGTGATGGCCACAATCGGCCCTAAAGTGGCCAAAAACGGTACGTCTACCACATTGTCCTTCGTCGCCGCTCTGCGACGAAGTTCTTCAGTTTTTCTAGCATTTTTTCAGTTACATCGCCACAATATATATATTGCACGGCTTATAGGTGCTTCACATATCAGTTCAGGTGAGGTGAAACGTCCACGAATGCGAGTGAGGTTGGAAATGATTTTCAGAACATTAAGGTAGTTCTGTTGCTTCACAGTCACTTCGTATAAGTTTTCGAAAAATGAAAGGGAATTTCAGACGATTCTAGATAATATGAAAATATGAAAAAAAAAACATGCATATTAAAGCTGCGGGAAAGATTAATTTGGCATAATAATAATTCCAAAATGTTATTAACAAGTTGATGAAAAATAAAATTGGTTAACAAATCTTCTGAGAACTTAATTTTTTTGTTTCGATGAAAATGATTCGTCCATCTTTCGGAATACGTACGAACTTGAAAAAAAAATGCTTTGTTTTGAAATTTATGATTTTTCGCATGTAAAAAACAAAGAATTAAAAGCGGAGAAAACAAGTAAAAATGCATTCGTAGTATCAGAAAAATGAACGAATCATTTTCATCGAAACACAAAATTTAGGTTATCGGAAGTTTTGGTCAACAATCTTATTTTTCATCAGTTTGTTAATAACATGTTGGAATTATTATTGTGCCAAATTATTCTTCTCAGAACCTTTAATACGCATGATTTTTTCAAATTTTTATATTATCGAGAAATGCTTGCCATTCCCTCTCATTTTTCAGAAACTCATGCGAAGTGAGCGTGAATCGACAGAACTACCTTAATTCATGGAATCAAGAGACACATCAGGAAAAATAAAAGTTTTACATCATTGAGAATTGAAAAGGGAACGATCTGAAACTTTTATTTTTCCTACTATGTGTCTAGTTTCCGTGAATGATTGTTTACAGTTTTTATTACCGACTGAGTAGGTAGTAGGTAGTTAGTTTCACAATAAACATGTAAAAAAAAATGCACAAAGACTAGACACGTATTAGGAAAAATAAAAGCATTGAGTAAATCGTTCTGTAATTATTTTTCTGCTGCGAAAAATAAACGAATTAAAAAAAAATCTTTCGTCGTCGCGGAAGGTAAGAAGCTCGACGACCGTCTGCCGGTTCGGCGAGTGCGACTCCTCCTTCCCGCCTTGTTCTTATAAGGTAAACGTACCAATGGCGGGACAGGTCCCAGTTGCGGGACACTAAGAAGATATTTGTAAATAATAAGAGTTTGATGGACAACATATAAAATGTATCTCTTACAATAGCATCTGTTATATATCATTGACGCACATGAAAAAGTTTTACATTTTTCATCGTCAATTGAATATTTGCATCAAAAGTATTTTTGCGCCCACGCCAACATTTGTCTCCAAACTGGGGCGAGACTGTCATCTTGATAAGGATGTTGGGTTATGTGGCAGCTACTTGGATAACGAGAGCGTAAGAATATCGCAAGGATTTCGCGATAACATATAAACCGTCACCATACATATAAAACATGTTTCAGCAATTGTCCCCAGGCACATGAATTAAAATTTACATATTTCTAGTGGTACGTACGTTTGATGTCCCGCCATCGGGACATGCACAAAAATGGATGTCCCGACACGGGTACATGTGCACTTTTCAGCATTTTACTCAATAAATATATTTAAAAACATCCGAAACATGTTTATTCTATGGTTTTCGGGAACAAGAAACTCCAACCTTGCGATTCGCTACCGCTATTTTCTAAAATAATCAATATAAGCGGACGAAAATTGACATAAAAAACAGACATTGTCTTAAACGTCCCGCCATTGGTACGTTTACCTTATGTCCTCGTCTTCCTGCGCTCGAGTCGTGGCGCCTCTCGACGGCCAATGACCGTGTGACCGCAATCGAAATTACATTCACGGCGAAAGCGTTTTGAGTTCGATAGATGCCGCGCACTTATTCCGTTTCTGAGTTCCGCCGCTCGCAGCTGAGTGTTTCGCTCGTGCTTATCGCTGTGTAGGAAATACGCGCGACGAATTATACAGACGCAATTGAGAGACGTTCTGCTTGTCTTATTTAGGAACTCGAGGACCATACACGGTTTCACTTCGATGCTTCGGACCGTCCGAAGATGAGAAGGACAAATGTAGGTCAAACTATAAAGCAAAATGATTTTTTTACGAAAAACAAATCTCTTTTCCCATTCCGGAAAGACGAGTAGTAAAGAGAAAGAAAGAGAGAAAGAAGTTTCTCTTCGGCAAGAATTCATTCGACACTTTTGTACAACGATAAATTGAATGAAAATTTGTATGAAATTGTTCATTGTTGAGAATCCGTAATTTTGATAAAAATCGATATTTTACTTATTACTTCAATTGAAGATCAGATAGTACCTTATGTTATGTAACTAAATATTTTTTGTTTCATCATTTGGGATGATTCAGTTCAGGAGATATCTTGCTCTCTGCAAGACGCTTTTTTTAGAAGTGCTTCCGGAGATCGGCGACAGCAGCTTTAAAAATCATTATTTTTACGAATAAAAATTATACAAATTATGTAGAGAGTTACCCCAATATATGTAGATAATTTTTTTTATTGATAAATTGAAACGTTGTTTGATAAAAAATTCTTGAAAAATCGTTGATTTCGGCCTCCTGGCTATAACCCCTTAAGGGGCTATGCTATTGTAGAGGCCGAAAAAAGGCTGTTTTGGGGATTTTTTTGTAGGTATGACTTCGTTGCTACGGACCAGACGGCCTTGTACTAAAATTCGTAAACCGAGTTCTTAGAGTTTTTTCCCGGCCATCTTTTGGGACATTATTTTTAAGGGCATGTGAAACACGGGCCGCCGAAAACCTTCGGATGCGGTTTGTCGCGAATTATGAATCAAATCGAAAATTGAAATACAGACGCCAGTAATGTGAATCTCATGTATAAATTAGTCAGAATTATTATAAAAAAAAAAAAAAATACAGAAAAAATTACAAAAAAAAAAAATTTTAAATAGATTAACCCCAGATTTTTTTTCTGTAAAAAAATTACAAAAGAAAATTTTTTTAAATAGATTAACCCCTGTAAAAAAATTACAGAAAAATTACAAAAAAAAAAATTACAATAAATCGATTACCCCCAGATTTTTTTTTTAATCAAAATTCTGACTATGTAATTCATTCACGCGATTCACATTACTGGCGTCTGTATTTCAATTTTTACTTCGATCCGTTCGTAATTACCGAAAAAAGCATATCCAAAATTTTAAGGTGAGCGTCGGTATTTCACATCGCCTTAAGGCCCTAAGGGACTATTTAAAACAAAACAAAAAAAAATTATTTTTCGAAAATTCTACGGTGGCATAACCCCTTGATGGGTCAATTACGTGTGTTCCAGTGAATGGGGAAGGACCCATTGTTGCACCTCGCCACTCGAGCTTCACGCGCAGCGCACGAATCGAGTTTATCGGCGTAACGCGCGTCGTATATATATATATGTATATCGTCGGGGTCTGCTGCATTGTTGCCGCGAAGAGCGACCACAGCAGCGACGCGCGCACGTTTCTCCATCGAAGTCGCTCGCGATGTTCCGCGCGTCGCTCTCTGTCCGCGATATCGAGCAGCAGCGGCAGCAGCAGCAGCGGCAGTGCCAGGTTCCGCGGACGTGTCGTCGTGTCTCTTATTCCCCCCACCCTCCACTCGTGCCTTTTCGAAAACGTTAACCTGCGACTTGTCATCGACGCGCCCGAGCGCAGTTATTCTCACCCCGGCGAGTATTTGTAATTATGAACATATGGCTTTTCCTGACAGAAGTATTGTTTATCGTCGGGACGGCGAGCGCGACATTGTCACCGCCCACCGACAAACACAGGAAAGATAAGGGCAGATACGAGAACCGGGTAAGTACTGTCAAAATTATTATTACTATTATTATTACTACTGTTCCGGTTCCTACTACTACTATTACTATTATTATTATAACTATTACAATATTAATTCGTCTCAAAATGATCAATGATCATGTTTTCTTCTTTTTTTTGTAAATGATTAGTAACTCGTGTTTTTTAAGCAGAAAGGTTAATCAAAATGTCATTTGGTGATGCGAAACCTCAAAAGTTTGGATATCATTGAGGAATCCAGACTTCTATTATAATTATTATTATTTCAGCAGTAACACATCTTAAAATACAGTGGACGCTCTCACATGTTACTTAATGCGGACCCAGTAACCTAAGTGAAGGACCAATCACGTTCACGAAGCAGCACGCCTGCTCCAATGAGAACACTCGAATTGTCCCCACCACGTGCCCACGTAAACTAGCTGAAGGTAACATGTGAGAGCTTCCAGTGTAGTTATATTTTTGTCTTTTTTAATAATTTGCACCTTGTGTTTTGTAAGCAGAAAGGTTGATCAAAATGTCATTTGGTGATGCGAAACTTCAAAAGTTTGGATATCATCAAGGAATCCAGACTCCTATTATAACAATTATTATTTTAGCAGTGACATATCTTAAAATTGTCATTTTTTGTTTTTTTAATAATTTGCAACTCGTGTTTTTTAAACAGAAAGGACCAGTCGAGCAAAATGTCTTCGACAGAGGTTTGGTGGTGCGAGAGCCCAAAACATTGGATATCATCAAGGAATCCGGACTCTATTACAAGGATACAAAGGAGAGACAATTTGCAGGAGAAGTTTTGGGCTACATTACACCTGTAAGTTGTTTGCGTACAGCTGCGAGGTTATGGGATTAGAAAATGATAGGGTACAGTACCGGTTTTGGCCACCTTTGGTCCAGTTGTGGCCACCAACTTCGAAAGGGCAGAATTATTTGTAATGTTAAAACGAAACAAAATTGTATGGATAATGTTCTTAACTTTTATGGATACTTTCCAAGTTTCAACATGAAAATACAGGAAAACAATAATTTGACGTGAATTATAGTGAAAGTGGCCACAACTGGTACAGTGGCCACGACCAGCATTTCCGTGGAAAATGTATGTCTCATCCCTGCCATTTGTTTCCAGTGGAACAACGAGGGTCTGGAAGTAGCCAAAACATTCCATGGAAAACTCACCTCCGTCTCACCCGTATGGTTCACATTTCCCAATGGCAATGTGAAAAAATTTCAGCTGCCTACGCACGACGTGCAGAAGAAATGGCTGAAGGAGATAAAAGCGGCGAACAGTGCGAATCACACTGTGAAAAGTCAGTAATGTTTTTCATGCAAAGATTTTTCGCGTGACACAAAATGTAATTTTTGCATCACTGTTAAAGTCACAAAAAGTACAAAATTTTCGTGACTTAGCTATTTGCAAAAGTCTCGCAAAATTTACGTGGCTTATAGTTGTTCGTGTGAGTCATGCTGATTAAAGTTAAGAGAATCTTTTAAAAAAACCGTAAAAATTCCGTACTAAAGTGAAAAAATTCGCTCTAGTACTACATATAGTGTTTTTAGAGGAAAAAAGCGTTATAAGAATTTTGCGTGACTTTAAAATAACTATAATTCACAATATTGAAAATATAAAATATTACCAATATCTTTATATTTTCTGAAACTAATAATATGGAATATTGAAAATAACTATAAATCACGAGAATGTTGTGATTATGGCAAAAAACTAAAAGTCACGTAGACTTTGTGTGACTTCAATGATGATAAAAGTCACGTTTACCTGATTCGCGAGACTTCAGACACGGCGAAGATTTTTTAGTGTTGGTATTTTTTTTTAACGTAACCGATATCGTGTTTCAGTTCTGCCAAGAGTTTTGTTTGAGCAATGGACGCCGGAGGAAATTGTCGCTCTTAACGGGGACAACAACAAGAAAAGTCAATTAGTAGCTGTGCTCGCCGACACTGCAAAAGTATATATTTGTTTCTTTTTTCATTCAACTTATTCGTACAATTTATATATTTTTGTATCTAATTTTGCGTGAAAACATTTTCAGTCCTTCCAATTCCGTGGCTTCGTGCTCGAGATATGGAATCAATTTGTCTTCACAGGAGTAAACATGAAAGTAGTTGTATCGCTAATTAAATCGTTAGGAAAGCGGCTGAGGAATAAGAATCTGGAGGTGATTTTAGCCATCCCACCTGCTCGAGGGTAAGCAATCGCGGATCTTAAAATTTACCGTTAAGTATATTATATAGCTCAATACTAGTTAAGTGAGTGCCGGTTTTTTTAAAATAATTTAGACATAGCTTGTAGCATCTACTGATTATTTATTATAGTGATTTGTCTTGTCAGGTATGTTCTTGACCTGGAAAAATGTAATTGCAATCGATTTGCAAAAATATTGACCAATTTTCGCAAACTTTCGAAAGGGTACTTTTCGATCCGTTTTTTTAAACAATAAACCGTGTTCTTTGCTCGATTTGGATGTTTCACGGCTCATTGCCTTCCTTGGAAGATGCTTTACGAATTTGCCTCATGAATACAATGTAATAATTTCCGTAGAACAATTACAGCTGTTACTTTACACAAGATTTTTGTACATGAATAAACAAAAGGTTGTCATTTTTAAACGGAGAATTTTATAAATTATTTGCGAGGCGAATTCATAAATCATCTTTCAAGAAAGACAATGAGACGTAAAACATCCAAATTGAACAAAAAACACGGTTTATCCTTTGAAAAAACTGAATGAAAATGACCTTTTTAAAAGTTTGCGTAGATCGGTTAATATTTATGCAAATCCGTTGCAATTAAATTTTTCCCAGGTTAAGAACATACCTGGCAATACAAATCACTATTCAAAATAATCAACATATACTTAAAACTATGCAAACTTTTTCTTTTAGTGTCAGCACTCATTTGACTAGTGTGGAGTTGTATAAAATCCTTAAAGGAATTTTGCGCGAAATTATTTGCCACAAGCTTCGCTTTCGTTCTGATTTCAGCCCGGAAGCGCAAATATTTTCGCAAGCTTATTTCGAAGAGTTGTCGCCGCACATTAATGCCTTTTCGTTAATGACCTACGACTACTCGAGCGTTCAACGCCCCGGACCGAACAGTCCGCTCGAGTGGGCTCGCGAATGCGTCGAGAAGTTGGTTCCCGACGACGACGATCCTCGACGAGCCCAGATTCTTATGGGAATCAATTTCTACGGCAATAACTTTACGCCGGACGGCGGCGGTCCGATTCTCGGCTCGCAGTATTTGAAGCTGCTGGAAAATTTCAAGGGAAAGATTCAGTGGGACGACAGGAGCAAAGAACACTTCTTCGAGTCCAAGTGAGTTTAGAACGAAACTTCAATCTGGCAGTGGTGGAAGCTTTGGATGCGTTGCTATTGAATTTCGTTATGGTGGTGAAGATTTCGGCAAAGGAACGGTCCACGAAAAAAAAAAACCAAAGTAACGTTTTGACTCACATCCGAGTCCTCGGAAATTTATTTCCATCTTTACCATCGTTACAGTTTTGTTGAACATTGGGACATAAACGCGTTAATTAAATGTACTCTTATTATTTCAAAGAAAAAAAGGCCATTAATGTTAATAACACTTTTTAATACGTATTGGTGAGTCACTTGTTAACATTAAGGATGTTACACAGCTCCACATTAGTCAAATGAGTGCTGATTTAAAACAATATTTTGTACACAGTTTTATGCATCTGTTGAATACTTTGAATGGTGGTTTCGATTGGTATGTTCTTGACCTGGGAAAAATGTAAATGCATAGGATTTGCAAAAATATTAACCGATTTACGCAAACTTTCGAAAAGGTACTTTTCGTTCAGTTTTTTTTAAAGAATGAACCGTGTTTTTTGTTTGATTTGGATGTTTCACGGCTCATTGTCTTTTTTGAAAGATGCTTTATGAATTTGCCACACAAATAATTTATAACATTCTTCGTTTAAAAATGACAACCTTTTGTTTACCCATCTACAAAAATCTTTTGTAAACAAACCGTTGTATTTTTTCAACGGAAATTGTCACAAATTATTTATGACACAAATTCTTAAAGCATCTTCTAAGGAAGACAATGAGCCGTGAAACATCCAAATCGAGCAAAAACACAGTTTATGCTTTAAAAAAACGAAAGGTAGCTTTTCGAAAGTTTGCGAAAATTGGTCAATATTTTTGCAAATCCATTGCAATTAATTTTTTTCCTGGTTAAGAACATACCTGACAATACAAATCACCATTAAAAATAATCAACAAATGCTTAAAATTATTTATACATTATTTTAAAAAACCAGCACTCATTTGACTAGTGTGGAGCTGTATAACATCCTTAAGGGGGGGGGGGGGGGGGGGGGGGGGTAGGGTTAATTCGTGCAAAAATGGCACGTTTTTGTGAATTTTTTTCTGACGACACTGTTAAAATCTATTCAATAAGACCAATTGTACATCAAAGTATAACATTCGAAGAATATTGTGTAATTTTTTCATGAAGAAATATTTAAAAATACAGCAATGGCGGCATTTACTCGGAAGCGTCTCGGAAAAAAGTAGAATTGCGGTGCCCATCAGAACTCGGTACTGGATCATCCGAAATTAAAAAACCAAAGTTCATTTGTTAGGTAATTGTTTTCCCCAGGTAACGCGGAAGAGTTTTTTTTCGAAATTTTGATTTTTCAATTTTTGGGAACACTTTAAAGGGAAAAACGCGATTTTTCGGGAAAAAAATCGGCTATTTTGCTATTGTAAAATAAAAAATATTAATAAATTCGAAAAAAACTCTTCCGCGTTACCTCGTAAAACATGTACAGAAAAAGTATGCAAAAATTCAAAAGGATCGGTGCAGTAGTTTTGACGGTACGATGGGCACCGACTTTGAAAACGTGAGTTGTGGGAAAAACGCTTTAAAGTCGCGCTCGGGCCGCGAAGGTACAGCAATCCGCGAGTGTAAAAATATTCATAACGTCGTCAATTTTGCTCCGATTGACTTGAAAATTTGACACAATATTCTTGAGGTATTATGCATTCAGTAAAAAATATAAAAGAAAAATGCCAAAAAAAAAATTTTAATACCCTACCCCCCCCCTTAATGAACGTTTTTTTTTACTTTGAAATAATAAGGGTACATTTTATTAACACGTTTATATCACAGTCTTCAACAGAGTCGTAATTGTATTTATAGAAGATGGATATCAATTGAGTTTCGTTTGTTTTCAGAACCTCCATTGGTAACGGTTACGTCTTCTATCCGACGCTGTATTCCATAAAACATCGTCTGGATCTCGCGAGAGAAATGGGCACCGGAATATCGATCTGGGAACTCGGCCAGGGTCTCAATTATTTCTACGATCTGTTTTAAGCGTCATCCTCCGCCGGTCGGCGAAGCTCCGAACGATCCCGTAACTACGTAAAACTTCCGATGTGATATTAAAGTAGTCTTACGCTAAGGCAGGAATAATGATGACACTACGGACAATTTTATTTTGTGTAGAATTATTGAGAACTTTCCATACGAAACACGTATTGGTCTCAATAACGAATTCGTCATTAAAGTGCCCCGAAACGTATTTTCGCTTCATCGTTTCTTATATTCTCCTCATCCTTGTGGAATTAAGTGATCCATGATCTATCATAGTTACTATTAATAGTAAAAGTTTCTCCTTGCTTTCCTATAAGTCACTTCATGGGTAAGAAAAAATATACATTAAAAAAAAATGCAATTACATTCTCGACCCTCATTTTTTTATCATAAAAAAGAAAAGACAAACAATATACATAAACACCGCGCATTTCTTTTTCACGCGAAAAATTCCGAACTTACCGATGTATGATACAAACATCACCTATTTTTTTTCTCTATATATTTAAATCCGATACGAATTATTTGTACGATTGCATATGAGGCATTCCATGCCAAATCGACCAGGCTATGACCCTTGACCTCGCGGAATTGATTCATAACTTTTTTAATGATTCTTCTAACTCAAAATAATAGTCATGATTTTTTTTTTTATTTTTAAACCAAATTTGAGTATGCTATAACTTTTTTTCAAAAGTTTCTGGAGCCGCAATTAAAGAATCTGCAAAAATCTGGTATCAAAAATGAAAATTTTCTGCACTATTTTGGTGATGTCCGGGATTTTTCTTCCTCTTGCTTGGAGCTTTTTTACATTTTTTTAATTTTTATTTTAATAAAAAATTATATCCGTTGAAATAATCAAAATAGAAAAATAAAATATTATAAAAAATTCGAATTAAAAGGAAGAAAAATCCTGGACAACATCAAATGAGTGCCAAAAATGTTCATATTCTGTCGGATTTTTTCAGATTTTTTAATTACGGCCCTCAAAATGATTGAAAAAAAATTATAGCATATTCAAATATTTGGTTTAAAAATCATGACTGTGATTTTGAGTCAGAATAATCATTTAAAAAATAATGAACCAATTCGACGAGGTCGAGAGTCACGGCAGGCTCGATTTGGTATGGAATGCCACATATGTGTCGCATTTTTGCGCATAATCTGAAAATGTCACAATTGAGCGAAGCTCCCGATGCGCGTGACAATAACGTGTTACAATTGTGTTTTTACAATTTTTATTTACGCAGATAAATACGTAAGTTCACGTGGCTCGCAGGACAGCACCGCCGGTGAGATCGTCGCACTTGTCGTTGAAGTGACGAGCGACGTATCGCTGGTTGCAACCCTTGTCGATTATCGTCGTCGGCTTTACGTCGGTTGCCTCCCGTCCTTTGAACGTCATCATGGACTGCGGCCCTTGGATGACGTGGTACATGACGGCCCAGCAGAGTTTCGCCGGTATCAAACTTTAACAATCGGAGCATCGAGAGCGACGAGTGAGCGATCGAGTCGATCAGCGGGAAAACATTTGATTTTACGAATGAATGAGATAAAATTAGTGCATTACGCTACAAGGGAGGGAAGTGCAGCTTTTAACCGAGGGTGAAGTCTGATTCAGAAATTCGAACGAGGTGAAAAGTTGCACTCCTCCCAGCGTACTATACTTTTCTTCCGATTTTACTAAAAAAATAACCACATTTCGTGTGTGCAACGACGACGGAAAATTAGCTGATTTTTAAAAAATGACGATATGCATACGTAGTGCGATTGTCATTTCTCCCGCCGGGCAGGAATGAGCTGATTACATCCCTAGAGAGGTAATAAAACTCGACTGCTCATCCCTGCTTAAAGTATCCCATTCATCCCTACTGAAACTGATAGAATCCGATTGACCTTGAATCGGAAGGAATATGCTCAATAAGAGACAAGTTTTCTCTCCATTTGAAAGCGAATAAGAATTCACGTGATTGAATAGGCAACTCAACTTAATGGGATCGTATTGTTATCGCCCATTGAAAAATGAATTCAATCGGTATCGTCGCATTAAGTAATCAATACATTTGAATCGGGTTTTTGTCCAAGAAGTTTCCAATTCAACAACGGTTTTCCTATACAAAATATGTATTAGTTTTAATCGGTAAATTCTTACTTGAGGACTCTATTAAGTTTTATCGGAAGATTCCATTTACATGGCGAACCATTCAATCGATACTAGCTGAACGAATTGGAACGATTCTGGCGGTTTGTCTATCTATCTATCGGAATCGCTTCTGTGGATTGGAAATTCCTTGGACAAAAACACATATAATTCCCATTGCTTTATATTGATCGGTTTCAATAAGATTTTCTAAGCAGGGATGCATGAGTCATTTGTCAAACTTGACCAATATTCCGCCTGTGTTGCGGAAATGTGCGAAAAGAGATTTTTTTTAGCGGAGTCGGGAGCAAAACGTACCTTTTGAGTGGCAGAAGATATTTCGCCCACGCTGGCAGCGTAACGTTCACTTGATCGGTCAGTATACCCGAGACGACCTCTTCGGCGACGTAATCAGGCTCGAGCATTGGCGTCAATCTGTAACATTCGGTAACAATAATGCGAATGTTGCCATACGACAATTTTCGCAACTTCGTAGAAATAAAAGTAGCCCAACTCGCCTCGGTTTGACTCCGTTGAACATGCCGGTGTTGATTAGGTAAGGACACACGAGTGTCGCCTTTATCCCGTCGTATCCGTGAGCCTGGCAATTAGATAAATTGTGGGTTACGAACGAGCAAGAAAGTACAGCTCGCTATCCGCTCGCGTCAGATATAGCTACGTTCTTACCCTGAGTTCGGTAAGGAGACTCTCGTGAAACCCGATTGCCGCAAACTTTGTTGCAGAATAGTCGGTGCAATTGTACGTGCCCAGGAGACCAGCCACGCTGGCGATCGTCACTATGTGACCATGATTTTCCTTCATCATATCCTTCATGAATGCTTTGACGATCTGCAATGCCGAAAATATAAATACATGTTGTTTTTTTTTTCATTTGTTTGTCAGGAGTTTAGGGTGAAGGCACCAGAAAATGAACAGTCACCAGTGAATGAACAACAGCGTTTTTCAGAGTCCATGACCAATTATGACGACTTGGCTGAACATTAGATCCCTAATTTGTTAATTTTTGAGCCATCCACTGCGATTATTTTGTCGCTGAAGCTTATTTTCGATCAAAACTGCAGGTTAGATTGGCTCGTTCATTTACTGGTGTTTTTCGATTTTTGGCTTTTAGTATTTATTTTTATATATTTTGCGATAAAAATACGAGATTTTTTTAGCTGTTTCACGTATTTTGACGTTCTGGTCAACGGTTAAAATTTTCGCAAACAATTTTTAAATATTGCATTTCATGAAAACTCATGATAAGCAAATCTTTCTGCTTAACCGTTCATTCACTGGTGACTTTACCCTATAATTCAACGGAAATAGCGCGCCGGTCGTTCACCCACCCAGTAGTGAGATAGAATGTTCACTTTGAACGTTTTCTCGATCTCGTAGTCGGGCAATTCCATGAAAGTTCTGCCGCAAACGTATCCGGCGTTGTTCACCAACACCGCGACCTACGACAGAGACAAAAAATTGATAAATTCACAGTATATTGACATTTGCACGTGAAAACGTAATTTAGGCGAAAACAAAGTTGTACCTAAATCCTCAGTCATTTATCAGATATAGTTAACAGTACAATAACAATGCCTAGTGATTCTAAAATAGACTGTAAACTTTTGAATAGCTGAAAGAATACTCGAATAATATTAACATGAAATAATATGAAAGCGAAAATAAATTTTCGCTTTAATATTGAAAGAATTAGTGGGAAAAATGGGAGAAAAATGTAATGCATTCATTATTTCTCCCATTTTTTCAACAACTCTGGGCGATAACTAGACCAAATTTAATAGGCGTTTCTGTACTTTTTTTTTTTTTTTTTTTTTTTTTTTTTTTTTTTTTCCCCAGAATGTGAGTGTCTACACATTCGCGCGTCACCAGTCATTTTATCAACGGGAATTTTTACTACATCAATTTTCTCGTCATATACGCGATGTGTTCAGGCTTTCAAAAAGGTTGGAAAGCACAACTTTTCACATTGCTTCCACATTAATTTCTATTTTTCAGAAAGCCACCGCCATGAGGAAGTATATTTATTAATGTTGGCTTTTTTAAAGCCTGCAACGTTTTTGCGGAGAGAAATTTCGAAAATTGAAATTTCATAAAAATTCCAAATGCAGTAAAATGCGAACCACTTTATCAATCATCGACAAATTTGGTACGTAGCACTGTATGTTACTTTTCGTCTGTCAAATTTTTCAGTTGATTTGATGAGATTCAACGTAATTTAGAGATTTTTTTGTTTATTCGAAATTCCCTACAATCTGAACCGTTTCACCGATGTCGTCGAAATTCAGTACTAAACAACATTAAACGTATCTTTATTTATAAAAAACCGAAATTAATGAAAACAAAGCTTCGTGTACGAGGAAGCGAAATAAAAAGTGGAGCATACAACTTACGTTGCCGACCTCGATCTTCACGGTTTTTGCGACTCTGTAGACTTCCTCGCGATCGGTGATATCGCAAACGTAACCGGTGCACTTGCCACCGGCTTCCGTTATCTCTTTGACCGTTTCGCGTAAGCCTGAAAGAATGAAATTCTCGTTAGCCAATAATGCGACGGGCAGGATTTATGTGAAAGCTCTTTGCGCGAACGACTACAACGTTGCGTGACACACCGAGCGGGAGGGCACGCGAGTTCGTGCGAGCTGTACCTGTCCAATTGCGCTGCAATCAAGTCGCGCTCTCGCGCAGAGAGGAAACTTTCATGAGCGCAAATAGAGAACCTAGAGAACCACAGATAGCACTTAGAAGACCACCTGTTCCCGCGCGGTGACTATAAATTCGTCGTGGAATGTTTCTCAAACGAGGACAACGCGAGAACGGTACGTGAAAAAAAAAACGAAAAAAAAAAAAAAAAAATGCATGTACTATGCATAGTCCTTTTTAGGTAGTCACGTTTTGAAAAAACGCGCAAAAGTGCCTAGCGACTGAATTACGTTTTTGCAGGGAAATGTTAATATAATTTGAATTTATTCACTTTTTTACGGCGGATTTCTTAAGCATAGCCAGACACATATTCTTGGTGTAACAGAATATAGAAATTTCATTATTAAGGAGGGTCGAGCGCTTCAATGATATCTGGAAACATATGCTGATTTTTTTTTACGCATATATATGAACGGTCTAAGGTTGACTACAAAGTTTGAATGTGCTCATCTTCAATGTTTTGGAGAAATATTTTTTGAAATTTTCACCATTTAACATTGATTCTTATGGCAGATTGAAATAAAGGTTTGTAGGGACAATTTATGTGGAAAAGCTGCAAACAAATTATTGAAAGCTGTGAAGAATGTTCTTAAGAACTTCTGTAAAAAAACGTAGATGCGTGTTCTTAACCGTTAATTAATAACAAGCAATTGTGTTGCCGGATATGCAGTTTCCTTAGGTTTTCGTCGCGGCATCTCTGTCGCATATTGCTTATTATTAATTAACGGTGAAGAACACGTGTCTACATTTTTTTTACAGAACATCTTAACAGTATTCTTCATAGTTTTCAATAATTTGTTTGCAGGTTTTCCACATAAATTACCCCTAGAAATATTAAAATACACTTTTTTTCAATCTGTCATAAGAATCAATGTTACATGGTGAAAATTAAAAACAAAAATATTTGTCCAAACGGTGAAGATATTTCTCCAAACTTTGTAGTCATACTTAGACCGTCCATATTCATGCGTAAAAAGAAATCAGCATACGTTTCATTGACGCGCTCGACCCTCCTTAAGGGGCTGCTGGAGTAGATTTTTTTTACCGACAGTGGTCGGTAAAACTTGAATTCCGCAATTTACGCTTTACGTCGTTATAACGCTACAGATATACTTCAAATTTGACAGAGCTGTTATATGAACAACAACGGTTCGGCGTAGATGCGATTTTCAGTCGAAAACTAACAAGAAATAGGAAAAATTGTATATTTGTAAATCTCCGAAAACCAATATGGCCGTTTGAAATGTCAACGACGCATTTGTTGTAAGATATAATCGTTTAAGGAATTCAAACGTGCCAAATCCGCATCCACGCCAATTCTTTGATGTTTTCTGAATATTTCAGAACTGGTGAAATGTCGATTATAGAAACTGAATCCACGTAAAGCGTAAACTGCGTGCACGTGTTTTTGGTTAAACTTTCAGCCGATAAAGAAGATCTCTATCTGCTCAAAATATACGATTTTTCTATTCCTTGTTAGTTTTCGACCACAAATCGAATCTACGCCGAACCGTTGTTGTTCATATAACATCTCTGTCAAATTTGAAGCATATCTGTGGCGTTATAACGACGTAAAGCGTAAATTGCGGAATTCTAGTTTTACCGACCAATGTCGGTAAAAAAATCTACTCCAGCAGCCCCTTAAGTGTATTTAGTTGTGCATCATATTCCACGCGACTCCATTTTCGTAGAACCGTGGAAGTAACTGACGATCCTTTGACATTTGCGAGCTACACTTTTCTTTTCTCAACTGCAGGTTTTTAATTATATCCTTGGGTTTTTTATGGTTTTTATTTAACAATATAATTACACGCGCCTTGCATGTTATTCTTTTAATGCATCGTTCCACGCGATATAATTTTTGTAGATACCTCTGTAAAAATGATCCCTGAGCCCCTAAAAAGCAAACCGGTTGCTATGGAACAAAAACGAAGTGAAAAATTACGCTGAAGCAATAAGCAATGAGGCAACTACACAATTGCGACTACATTTGCGTGCACATTTCAGGGTTCGGATACGGTTACCGTCAGTAATCATAGTTAAAACCGAAGAACAACTATACACTGTTAAAAATCCATACACTGTTAAAAATCCCGTGTTAAAAACAACACCAAGACGGTGTCTATATAGGTCCACACCAATCATGGTGTTAATTAGCGGTGTTAACGCAGTCTGAAATACCGACTTTCACCTCAAAAAGTCAGCAGTGCCGTTTTTCGCGAATTATCAACGGATCGAAGCAAAAATTGAATTACAGTCGCTAGTAATGTGAATGTCGTTAATGAATTAGTTAGAATTTTGATTTTCGAAAATAAAAATTACAGATCAATTACCCGGTAGAGGAATCTGTAATGAAAAAGTCAATTTTTTTCATCAATTTTTTGATAAAAACTGAGAAAACCGACTAATTTATTGACGAGATAATAAAAAATCACACATGATACTTGCATTCATGCCTTTAAAGCGAAAAGTATTATAATGTTTCGTCGGTAACACAGGAAAAATTTAACAAAACGGCTGGTGTTAATTTAACACCGTAAAAAGTGTTAATATTAACACTGTAATAAGTAACACCAGGAAAAAGTTCATACCAGCAGCGTTTGACACCGTAGATTTTTAACTGTGTAACAATCCTGCATAGAAATTCCGATTAAAACACATAGAAACACCGATCAAATGGGCAAAATTCCGATTGAAAAATAATCGTTTCTAATAGGATTCAATTGGATTTTGGATTTTTCTTTTATTGGTTCTAATCGGATCGTTTAACCAGACAACTGTTGCGCTGTCGATTACGTTTCGATTGTGTTACGGTAATGAAATTAAAAATGAACCATGCAATGAGGGTTGTTTCTAAGTGAAAACAAACCAGTAATCGACGGTAGCTCCTTCGACTTTGCCGAGTTGGACACTTTTTCGTCTCCTCTAAAGCGGAATTTGAATGAATCTCGGTGGGAATTTGTTCCTTAGGACTTTCGTAAAACGCCGAAGCGTGACGAGAATATCCGCCAGGAAGTGCGCGCAGGGTGCTTACGTGCGGTAGGAACAATACACGAGACACGTACCTGATTTGTTGATATCCCAGATAATGACGTGCGCGCCGAGCATAGCTAATTTCATAGCAATCAATCTTCCGATACCACTGGCACCTCCGGTCACCAGGGCCACCTCGCCCCTTATGTCTTTGCTTCGAAATCGTCGAGGTATCAGAGCCAGAATCAGGGCTTCGGTGATGTACACCACAGCCAGCCACGAGAACGTCAGCAGGTCGTAGAGGAACGTCAGACCTTCTCTCAAGTCCATCTTGATTCGCGAATCGTTGATTCTCGTTGGATTCTGTCGGCGAAAGTGAAATTTCGTTATTAAGGGGTTACACACGCAGCAAGGATACCGAAAAAAGGAATGATTTTTCAGGAATGTTTTATTATAAGACATTTTAATTTGTTGACATAAAAATGTATCTACATGTATCTTCAACATTTTTTTATTATTTATAAAAAAGAAAAATGAAATAATTAAACAATAACTTTGGATAGAAATGCATAAGTATATCGACGAGGTATAGATGTTATAATAACAACAAAAATGTATTTGTATGTTTCAGAGAGATAGAGGAGCTTGAGGCTGCGCGCAAATGAGAAGAAAAAAGTTCACAACTGCATCACTTTACTACGACTTCGTTAATTGAAATTTTGTAATCATTTGTTTCATTTTTATATTTTCTTAATACTTCAATAAACTACGTTTAAGGAGGTTGGAGCGCTACGCACTAGTCAAATGAGTGTTAATTTTTTAAAAGCGTTTACACAAATTTTATGAATCAATTGGCTATAGTTTATGGTGATTAGTAATATAAAAATATATATTCTTCTGGATTTTCATAAATATAAACCGATTTACGGAAACTTTTGAAAAGGTAATTTTCATTCAGTTTTTTTAAAGAGTAAACCGTGTTTTTTGTTCGATTTTGATTTATCGCGGCTCATTCTTTTCCTTGAGAGATGCTTTACGCATTGACCGTCTAAATGTTTGATAGTATTCACCGTTTAAACATTATAGTCTTTTGTTTGTCCATCGACGAAATTTTTTCGTAAACGAACATTTGTAATTTTCAAATGGTAAATCCTGTCGAATATCTAGACAGTGAATACGTAAAGCATCTCTCAAGGAAGAGAATGAGCCGTGATAAATAAAAATCGAACAAAAAACAAGGTTTGTTCTTTGAAAAAAACTGAATGAAAATTACCTTTTCAAAAGTTTCCGCAAATCGGTCAATATTTATGCAAATCCGTTGCAATTAAATTTTTCCCTGGTCATGAAAATACCTGGCAATACGAATCACCATTAAAAATAATTGACAGGTGCTTAAAACTGTGTGTAAATTATTTATAAAATCAGCACTTTTTTTTACTAGTCTGGGGCGCTCCACACTGTAAGTTTCTTATAGTGTGGAGCGCCATCTTTACACTTTAAGTTTCAGATACGAATGTTCTATAGTATCTTCGATGAAAATTCCTGAAGTTCCCATCGACTTTTGGTCATCTATATATGCCTCCTTAAGGGGCTGCTGGAGTAGATTTTTCTACCGACTGGTCGGTAAAAAAGTACGGTTTCGTAGTTTACGGTATACGTCGTTATTGAATTACAAAAATGTCTCAAATTACACAGGATTATTATATCAATGTACGTGCATCGGCGTAGATTCTCGTTTTTTGTATGGGATGCCTGGAAGTATTTATATAATACGAAAAAGGTGGCAGTTGACAGTTCTAGCGGCCATATTGGTTTTCGATAGGCTTACAAATTTACGATTTTCTTTGTTTTTCAAGCGTTTTCACCCAAAATTCGAGTCTACGCCGATGCACCTATGTTGATATTATAATCTTGTACAATATTTGAGACATTTTTGTAATACAATAACGACGTAAACCGTAAACTACGAAACCGTACTTTTTTACCGACCGGTCGGTAAAAAAATCTACTCCAGCAGCACCTTAGTACAATCGTGATAAAATTGCATTGATGCATCCGCCGATTAGAGACATTCGCGCTGGGAGAGTTCAACGATCCCGCGAAACCGCGAATTCGTTGGCTCGCAGTTCAGTGAAAGTTTCGGAGCAGCTCGGGGAAGGATGAAAGGTTCGCGCGCGAAAACCAACATCGCTGTGTTATTATCCTGGGGCTTCGTGAGATACGAACGGATGCGCGCGTGAGTTGCAGGAAAAGCGATAAATTTCTATGGATGATAAGTCGCTGACAGGGGAGAGTTATCGAAGTCGTCGGGCGTCATTGACGGTGAGAAAGAATCGTTCGGTGCGAATTGATGGGACGAGATAAATGCAACTTTTCATCGCACGGCAGGATGACAAATCCTTATTGAGATTTAAATTGTAATTGATTAACCGTGTAATTTTGTAATATATGGATGTAGCAGTGATATTGTTCGTTGTTTTGTCGTACAGATAAAATAATTCAAAACGAAAGAGCTAATCAAACATAATTTTTTATTTGTTTATTTACGAAGTCTCATTCTCCGGATTCACGGCGAAAACAAATTAAGTTGGACGAAGACAAATATTTTTCAGCGCATCTGACGAAACCGGCTTTTCTGGATTTTTATTGAGTTTTTTTCCACGGCGAACTGGACGAACGGTCATTGCGGTTGGACGAAAGAGTGTATATGGATGTTATACAGCTCCACACTAGTCAAATGAGTGCTGACTTTAAAAAATAATTTTTGCATCGTTTTAAGTATCTGTTGATTATTTTTAATGGTGATTTGTATTGCCAGGTAGGCTTAACCTGGGAAGAATTTAATTGCAACGGATTTGCATAAATATTAACTGATTTACGTTGACTTTTGAAAAGGTAATTTTCATTAAGTTTTTTTCAAAGAATAAACCGTGTTTCTTGTTCGATTTGGATGTTTTACGTCTCATTGTCTTTCTTGAAAGATGATTTACGAATTTTCCTCGCAAATAATTTATAACATTCTCCGTTTAAAAATGACAACTTTTTGTTTACGCATCTACAAAAGTATTTTGTAAACTACCAGCTGTAATTTTTCTACGGAAATTGTTACAAATTATTTATGAGGCAAATTCGTAGAGCATCTTCTAAGGAAGGTAATGAGTCGTGAAACATCCAAAACGAGCAAAAAACACGGTTTATTTTTTAAAACAAATGGAGCGAAAAGTACCTTTTCGAAAGTTTGCGTAAATTATTTTGAAAATAGAAATCGCCATGAAAAATAAATAGATGCTTAAAACTTTCTATTTTTTTTTTTTTTTTTTTTTTTTTTTTTTTTTTTTTTTCAATCAGCACCCATTTAACATAGTGTGGAGCTGTATAATATCCTTAATCAGAAATAGAAAAATCGTTGTGGCGGTAGCCAGCAGCCGCTCGAGGTAAATAGAAGGTTGGACGACACCGAACGGCAATAAATAAACGATTGAAAGATATCCCCGGATCGAGGGAATCACGTATGCACCGCAATGCATTCTATTCGAGCCTAGAATTGCAATAGTCGTTCCACTTATTACAAAATCAGCGCCAAGCGCGCGGACAATTGTTTGAAATTGAATCTGGCGTCGTGTTCTCAAAAATGTTGGAGAGTATTTTAAGATTTCAGCTCGATTGATAAAGTCGTTCTTTAGGTATCTAAGTTTGAATTTCACATGACACGAACATTTTTTCTAAACTATTTTTCTCGACATTTTTGCCCATTCTGAGTGTCCAGCCATGAAAATCTCGGAAAAGAAATGGTTCACCAAAATACAGTTTCCTCTATGAGAAAGTAAAACATTTTTTTAAACCAGTTTTCTCGGCATTTTAACCCATTCTGAGTGTCCCCCCATGAAAATATTTAAAAAAAAAAGTTTATCAAAATACAGTTTCCTCTATGAGAAAGTAAAACATTTTTTTAAACCAGTTTTCTCGGCATTTTAACCCATTCTGAGTGTTCAGCTATGAAAATATTAAAAAAAAAATGTTTACCAAAATACAGTTTCCTCTATGAGAAAGTAAAACACTTTTTTAAACCAGTTTCTCGGCATTTAACCCATTCTGAGTGTCCACCCATGAAAATATAAAAAAAAAAAGTTTATCAAAATATAGTTTCCTCTATGAGAAAGTAAAACATTTTTATAAACCAGTTTTCTCGGCATTTTAACCCATTTTGAGTGTTCAGCTATGAAAATATTTAAAAAAAAATTGTTCACAAAAATACAGCTTCCTCTATGAGAAAGTAAAACATTTGTTCCTAAACCACTTTTCTCGACATTTTAGCCCATTCTGAGTGGCCTGACATGAAAATCTCGCAGAAAAGTTTTTCACCGAAACAAAGTCTCCTCTGTGAGAAAGCAAAGCAGTCGTTTCACGCTCGTACGAAATTTCGCGACCCGCAGTCTCGTTGCAACTCTCGCGGACTTGCGAACCGGAACGCTTGCGCCGCAATCGCGCCGCGGCGTTTCGTGCGGCGATGCCGTTGCAAAAATAATTTAATTGTACATAAAAACTCTGTCGACGGTGACGAGGAATATCCGTTCCCATTTATCCGCGTGTACATTACGGTGTATTTTTTGTAGACAAAAAAAAAATAAATTGTCGGCAACTAAAACGCAAGGAAATCATTTTTTTCCAGGCTTATAACAATTTTGACCGTAGTCAAACGCAATGGAATTTATTAGCGTCCCAAATGAAAGAGGACGAAGAAATTTCGAATAAAAAATGCACGCAACTCAAAATCTTAGTTCGGTTACAGGATTTCTTTTCACTGCAACAAGTTACAACAAAGTGCAACAAAGTTTCGCCCGAATGTTCACTATACCTAATAATATTAAAAAAGTATCACTCAGTTAAATCACCTGTGATGTACAGATGAAAGAGGACAAAGAAATTTCAAATAAAAAATGCACCCAACTCAGAATGTTAGTTCGTTTACAGGATTTCTTTTCACTGCAACAAGCTACAACAGAGTGCAACAAAGTTAAGCCAGAATGCACACCTAATGAAAATAATAATACCTAATAAAAAAAAAAGTATCACTGAGTTAAATCACCTGTGATGTACAAATAAAAGACGACAACGAAATTTCGAATAAAAAATGCACCCAACTCAAAATGTTAGTTTGGTTACAGGATTTCTTTTCACTGCAACAAGTTACAACAAAGTGCAACAAAATTAAGCTAGAATGTGCACCTAACAAAAAAAATAATACCTAATAGAAAAAAGTATCACTGACTTAAATCACCTGTGATGCACAAATAAAAGACGACAAAGAAATTTCGAATAAAAATGCATCCAACTCAAAATGTTAGTTCAGTTACAGGATTTCTTTTCACTGCAACAAGTTACAACAAAGCGCAACAAAGTTTGCCCCGAATGTACACTATAATAATATCTTAAAAAAAACGTATCACTCAATCAAATCACCTGTTATGCACAAATAAAAGACGACAGAAAAATTTCGAATAAGAAATGCACCCAACTCAAAATGTTAGTTCAGTTACAGGCATTTTTGCTCTGCAACAAGTTACATCAAACTGCAATAAATTGTAGCCCGAATGTACACTATAATAACATATTAAAAAAAAAAAAGTATCACTCAATCAAATCACCTGTGATGCACAAATAAAAGAAGACAGAAAAATTTCGAATAAAAAATGCACCCAACTCAAAATGTTAGTTGAGTTACAGGTATTTTTGCACTGCAACAAGTTACAACAAAGCGCAACAAATTGTAGCCCGAATGTACACTATAATAACATATTTAAAAAAAAAAGTATCACTCAATCAAATCACCTGTGATGCACAAATAAAAGAAGACAGACAAATTTCGAATAAAAAATGCACCCAACTCAAAATGTTAGTTCAGTTACAGGTATTTTTGCACTGCAACAAGTTACAACAAAGCGCAACAAATTGTAGCCCGAATGTACACTATAATAACATATTTAAAAAAAAACGTATCACTCAATCAAATCACCTGTGATGCACAAATAAAAGAAGACAGAAAAATTTCGAATAAAAAATGCACCTAACTCAAAATGTTAGTTCAGTTACAGGCATTTTTGCTCTGCAACAAGTTACATCAAACTGCAATAAATTGTAGCCCGAATGTACACTATAATAACATATTTAAAAAAAAAGTATCACTCAATCAAATCACCTGTGATGCACAAATAAAAGAAGACAGAAAAATTTCGAATAAAAAATGCACCCAACTCAAAATGTTAGTTGAGTTACAGGTATTTTTGCACTGCAACAAGTTACAACAAAGCGCAACAAATTGTAGCCCGAATGTACACTATAATAACATATTTAAAAAAAAAAGTATCACTCAATCAAATCACCTGTGATGCACAAATAAAAGAAGACAGACAAATTTCGAATAAAAAATGCACCCAACTCAAAATGTTAGTTCAGTTACAGGTATTTTTGCACTGCAACAAGTTACAACAAAGCGCAACAAATTGTAGCCCGAATGTACACTATAATAACATATTTAAAAAAAAACGTATCACTCAATCAAATCACCTGTGATGCACAAATAAAAGAAGACAGAAAAATTTCGAATAAAAAATGCACCTAACTCAAAATGTTAGTTCAGTTACAGGCATTTTTGCTCTGCAACAAGTTACATCAAACTGCAATAAATTGTAGCCCGAATGTACACTATAATAACATATTTTAAAAAAAAGTATCACTCAATCAAATCACCTGTGATGCACAAATAAAAGAAGACAGAAAAATTTCGAATAAAAAATGCACCCAACTCAAAATGTTAGTTGAGTTACAGGTATTTTTGCACTGCAACAAGTTACAACAAAGCGCAACAAATTGTAGCCCGAATGTACACTATAATAACATATTTAAAAAAAAAAGTATCACTCAATCAAATCACCTGTGATGCACAAATAAAAGAAGACAGACAAATTTCGAATAAAAAATGCACCCAACTCAAAATGTTAGTTCAGTTACAGGTATTTTTGCACTGCAACAAGTTACAACAAAGCGCAACAAATTGTAGCCCGAATGTACACTATAATAACATATTTAAAAAAAAACGTATCACTCAATCAAATCACCTGTGATGCACAAATAAAAGAAGACAGAAAAATTTCGAATAAAAAATGCACCTAACTCAAAATGTTAGTTCAGTTACAGGCATTTTTGCTCTGCAACAAGTTACATCAAACTGCAATAAATTGTAGCCCGAATGTACACTATAATAACATATTTAAAAAAAAAAGTATCACTCAATCAAATCACCTGTGATGCACAAATAAAAGAAGACAGAAAAATTTCGAATAAAAAATGCACCCAACTCAAAATGTTAGTTCAGTTACAGGTATTTTTGCTCTGCAACAAGTTACATCAAGCTGCAACAAAGTTTGGCCCAAATGTACACTATAATAATATTTTTAAAAAATCACTCAGTTAAATCACCTTTGAAGCACTGTAATTCTCGTATTCGATCGCTATCAAGTATCGTAATAATAATTCTGTTAATCACGATCACTGCAGCGTAACGATATGACAGTCACGTTAAACCGGGAGCGAGTTCCGCGGGGGCCGAGTCCGCGAGCACCGGGCGAGCGACGAATATTGACTCCGGTTCTCCGCGGCTGTCGCGCAACTTTTCAAACACCGAATCCCGCGCGCGCCGACCGTTCGAAGACGTCGGCCACGTTGATGAAGACTTTGCGAGATCCTCGAAGACGTCGACGACGACGACGACGACGGCGAAGTACAGCGGCCGCCACAGAAACGCGCGGCGAGGAGAAAGAGCCGCAACGGTCGCGTCGGTATCGTGCAACTGCGATCAGAGAAATTCAGCCTCGCTTCGAAAGTAACGTCGGCTGCTACTCGTCCCTTCCCAGGCGATGATGTGTGCTCAAAACCTTCCCTCGGCCGAGACGGAGAAAATAGGCAGGTATAAGATAGGCGTCGAGATGTTTGCCCGGTCGCACAACTTTGTAGACTGCACACGTTTCCCGTTCGTCTTTGCCTATTTGCCCCGTTGAGGCAGTTCGGTTGCTTCACGCTCACTTCGCATAAGTTTTCGAAAAATGAGAGGTAATTTTCAACACTTCTCGATAATATGAAAATCGGAAAAAAAATTATGCATATTACAGGTACGATTTTTCGTACTTATAATACGCATAATTTTTTTTCCGATTATTTTGGCATTATAATTATTCCAAAATTTTATTAAAAAATTGATGAGAAATAAAATTGTTTAACAAATCTTCCGACAATTTAATTTTTTGTTTCGATGAAATTATTAGTTTATTTTTCGGAATACGGATGAATTTTTTCAAATTTTTTTCTTTGCTACGAATTTGTCATTTTTCCAATGCAAAAAAACGAAAAATTCCGAGCTAAGAAAAAAATGTGAAAAAATTCCTACGTGTTCAGAAAAAGAAGCAATCATTTTCATCGAAACAAAAAAATTCGATTGTTGGAAGATTTGTTGAACAATTTTATTTTTCATCAATTTGTTGATAACATTTTGGAATAATTATAATGCCAAATTAATCTTCTCAGCACCTATAATATGCATGATTTTTTTCAGATTTTTTTATTATCGAGAAGTGTCAGCAATTACCTCTCGTTTTTCGAAAACTTATGCGAAGTGAGGATAAAGCGACGGAACTACCTTAAGCGCGAAAACACCCGGTGACCGTTGTGCCTTGCGTCTATACGAAACCTGACTGAATTGCAAAATCGCGTTCTTGCCGCAAAATCGGTTCCGCGATATCCTACTTAGCAATTCCGAATAAAGCCTATAGAAGCCGAACAAATGGGCAGAATTCCGATTGAAAAAGAATCGCTTCTAATAGGATTCAATTGGATTTGTTCGTCCGTTTCATTGGTTCCAATCGGATCGTTTAACCAGGATAACGACGTGCGATTTTTGCCACGCAGCGCAAAATATTCATCTTATTTTTCGTCCGGCTGACCGTGAAAAAATATTACGTCTCGCTGGTCTCCGAAAAATGTGCTGATTTAATCAGCCACCGAAATGTCGCTGCTTTGGCCTCGCGTTTTTATTTTTACTGTTGTTGTGTAGCGCACTGTTTACGTCTGTAGGTATAGTGCACAGCAGCGGAAGTGAACGCCGAATATATTTCGATGCACCGTTGCCGAGTCCTCACAATGCACAAGAGCAAGAGCACAACTTTCTACTGCATTCACCGCAGCGCAGTGCGCGAACCGCTGAACAACGAGCCATCCTAAAGAGTTTTCTAACAACCTTGCGGTTCCGTCATTAACACTACCGAACTGTTCAATTCGACGGACGGTCATGTCGAACACAATACACAACTTTGGAGAAAACCGATATTGCGCAGTATCGTTGAAATCACTGCGACTGTCGAAGTGACCATTGGAATAACACTCAATACACGTTGTCTTTTGTGAAAAAGAAAGTTTTGGAGGTGGTTGAAATTTTGGATGAATTTAGATATTTTTTAGTCGCTGGATCCAAGTTAAGGTCACTGTCAAAGTGACCATAGAAATAACGCTCAATAGAAGTTGTCTTTTGCGCAAAAGAAAGTTTTGGAAATGGTTGAAATGATCATCGAAATAACTAAACGAAAAAATTTGTTAGATACTTTTTCGTCGCTGGAACTAAGGTAAGGTCATTGTTAAAGTGACCATAAAAATAACGCTCAACAGAAGTTGTCTATTTAGGAAAAGGAAGTTTTGGAAATGGTTGAAATGACCATCGAAATAACTAAACCAAAAGAATCTGACAAATACTTTTTCGTCGCTGGAACCAAAATACCGAGATCATAGATAATACCATAGATGAGACCATAATTAATACCATAGGTGAGACCATAATGAATACCATAGGTGAGACCATAAATAATACCATAGATAAGACCATAAATAATTTATCATTAAAACGACTCCACTGTCAAAAGATGGCGTTATGACGATAATTTATTGCGTTATTGGTTCGAGTGACGAAAAAGTAACTTTCAGGCTCTTTTGGTTTGGTTATGTCAAAGGCAATTTTGACCATTTACGAATGTTTTTCTTTTGTGCGAAAATCAACTTCTATTGAGCGTTATTTTTATTGTCACTTTGACAGTTTTGTTTAGGAAAAGACTAAAAATGATAGGCAATATTCGTATGAAATCTTATAATATTGTATATATATAGCATCACTTGGGCAACGAAGCCTTGAGTGTAGCTCGGTTATTTACCGCCTATTTTACCGGACCGGTTGTAGCCGAAATATTCCAGACCCTTTGCTTTCGAAACTCACATTGGTGTGAATCTGACTCACACGTCTTTCGGGTCATCACGAGCGTCGACCTCGCGTGATTCAGAAATCGATAGCTCCTAGTCGTAAAATATCTAGCACTAGCGAATGACAAAATTATCTTTACATTTTTTTTACCATTTTGAAGTCTTACAACCGACGGAATTCGAGTGGAAAATTATGTTCGTAAATGCGGAAAAGGCCTTGTATGAATGATGTTGAGGTTTGCATTGTTGGACTGGAAAGAAAAAAAAATAAGAAAGAAATTATTCTAACGATTCTAAAAAGTTATTATAACGATCGATCGTTATAATAACTTTTTATACCCAGTACGAGTTGGATTCATTGGAATAACTTTTTATTTTACATTCGTTGCTATTTCTAACGATGCAAACTTCAACATAATTCGGATGGTTCAGTAAGCGACAATTTCTAGGCGTAAAAAATGTAGCACTGTCAATTGACAAAATTATCTTTAACATTTTTTTGGCCATTTTGAAGTCATATAGCCGACGGAATACGAGTGGAAAATTTTGCTCGCAAATGCGGAAAAGGCGATTGTGTGGTTTACTGTTCGAGTGTCATCGAGTGAAAGGATGCTTCGAGCATTGATCTTAAGTCGGTCAGCTATCTCCAGCGGTGGCAGCTTTAAACACGGTTTGTGGGTACTTTGGTGTATATTTCAAATGAGAGAGAAAGAGAGAGTGAACGCCCATGCGTGGAGCTAATCACACTGTGTATTTCAATTGTTTCGGGAAACCTGTGTAAGTTTTGGGGGCTTGTGGAGGCGTGATCACCAAGAAGGTGGCATTGTGTCATTAAGCGACCCTTGGAAAAAATGGCCCACGAAAAAAAACCTCTAATTTTTTACTTAACCGATATTGTACAAATATACAAATACAATACAATATGTACCCTTTGTATACAAATTTCCTTGGACAATTCGCAAACTTATGCAATACATAAAGGTCAGACAATATACGTATTACGTCAAATAAAATAAAATAAGATAGATAGATAGATATTTTTATTTTGCATATGCGTGAATACAGAGATTCATAATGCAGGGGAATCCGTAATAACATCGGTAATAACATTTGTATGAACATTCGAATGAATATAACATAAGTAAAATAGGAGAGGAGAAATTATATATTACGGCTAAAATAAAATGCAATGAGAAACTCTTAAATTAATTACTTAACAGCTATGTCCTAAGCTTGAAACAATTAGACACAAAATAGTAGCTGGAATGCCAGCCAAATCGTTACGGCCTAACAGATAAAATAAAATAAAATAAAATAAAATATACAGGGTGATTCAGAATGTTTTTTTCCACCCATGGGTATTTGGTAGATAATCATGTCCCGAGCAAAGTTACTTAAGCGTTTTTCGAAATTCGCAATATTTATTTATAAATAAGCATTAACGAATTTGAATAACTGGACCAATCGGAGCAGTAGAATTTGGCGCGCTCGAGTGTTTGGTATCAATTGATATCGTTTTACGGAGATTTGGCAACTTCAGTCGATATCGAACATTCGTGCGCGCCAAATTCTGCTTCTCCGATTGGTTCAGTTATTCAAAATACTCTGGTATCTATAGCGGGAAATGTATAGCGCAATTTGTACACACTTTTCCGAAATCGATATTTTTTTCTGCGTCCTTTTTATCCACCGGCCATTTTTCTCCGTCCATTTCTTTGTGATACCAGCATAAACACCGAGAGTGGCTTTGTGTCATTAAGGGATCGTCACAGTGTGACCCTCCGAAAAATCAATGATTTTCGCGAATTTTTTTTGTTAAGTTGTAATGAACTAATTGGTCTGTTTTTTTTTTTTTAATAAATAAGTACATCCTTGAAGAATACAAAATGATTTTTTTTATGTGCATTTTTTTAATAATAATAAATTGTTTAAAAATTGTTTAATTGTTTAAATAGCTCGTGTAAAAAAAAAGGTCCTGCATTATGTCCACGATTGCGGCCGCAATTTTGATCTGAACCAAGAATTTCAAAAAGATTATTAATCTGTAGGAAATTCGCTACCGCGCTATGAGAGCTTTCTTTTTTTTGAAATTTGACAAAATGGCGGCGGTTTGAACGAAAATAATCGAATTTAGCCCTTTTTTTCGACAGTTTTTCGTAAAAAAAAATAGGAAGATTTAATAAATAAATAAAAAGCTCTCATAGCGCGATAGAGAATGACGTCAGAAATGATCTCTCAAAATTTGAAATCGATATCGTCATAACTCTTCATTTGAGAGTGGACACCGTTTTGAAAGACAACATTCCGAGAAAAGTGCGTTTAAAGTTTGCACACGCCACTGTCACGCTGCAATCCCTTTCTCTAAGAAAGGCTGTAGCGACCGAAATAATTCGAATTTCGATAAAAAAATTTAACAGAATGTTTATAACCGATACTATACAATAATGAAAAAAAAAAAAAAAAATCGATTTTTTTTTATTTCACACTGTGACGATCCCTTAAGCGAGTCATACGAGGCTGCAGCGTCGACGAACGAACCTGAAGAGCAGTCACGAACCAACGAGGATACGCGTTTGCGAACGACGATTGTGATTCCGAATAGAGCGCGGGTTGTGACAAAAGAAAAGAGAGACGAGCACGCGCGCTAGCACACGACAAGCTTCATTTGAATGTTCAAAGACACCTCGCGCGCGGGCATTCGTCATCCTCTTTGGCTCTGCAGCTTGCGGTGCACCCAAACGAGTCTGCGGCTTGCAGAATAATGTTTTTATCCTTGACTGTTGACCATTTCAGTAGCTGTTTTGTAGATACTTATTGAGATGGAGCGTTGAAGGAGACTCACAAATTAATTACTACGTATTTTTTAATAGGTGTAAACTAATTAACAACTTGGAAGTTTTCACTTTGCATCGAATTTCGATTCTTTTTCGCTGACTTATCTGCCGATTATTTCTAATGAAAATTGAAAACATACTTGAAAGTGTATGTTTTCAACTACAAAAACCCCGATTTCATAATTCAATTAGTTTTCCTGGAAAAAATTCTCGGAATGTACAGTTTTGTTTTTCTCGTTCCTAGGTGATGATTCCCTTTCAATAATTAATAAAAAAATTTGCAAAAATGAGTCTGCCGCTTGCAGAATAATGCTTTCATCCTTGACTGTTGACCATTTTAGTAGCTGCTTTGCAGATACTTATAGAGATGGAGCGTTGAAGGAGACTCACAAATTAATTACTACGTATTTTTTAATAGGTGTAAACTAATTAACAACTTGGAAGTTTTCACTTTGCATCGAATTTCAATTCTCTTTCGCTGACTTATCTGCCGATTATTTCTAATGAAAATTGAAAATATACTTGAAAGTGTATGTTTTCAACTACAAAAACCCCGATTTCATAATTCAATTAGTTTTCCTGGAAAAAATTCTCGGAATGTACAGTTTTGTTTTTCTCGTTTCTAGGTGATGATTCCCTTTCAATAATTAATAAAAATTTTGCAAAAATGAGTCTGCTGCTTGCAGAATAATGCTTTCATCCTTGACTGTTGACCATTTTAGTAGCTGCTTTGCAGATACTTATAGAGATGGAGCGTTGAAGGAGACACACAAATTAATTACTAAGTATTTTTTAATAGGTGTAAACTAATTGACAACTTGAAAGTTTTCACTTTGCATCGAATTTCGATTCTCTTTCGCTGACTTATCTGCCGATTATTTCTAATGAAAATTGAAAATATACTTGAAAGTGTATGTTTTCAACTACAAAAACCCCGATTTCATAATTCAATTAGTTTTCCTGGAAAAAATTCTCGGAATGTACAGTTTTGTTTTTCTCGTTTCTAGGTGATGATTCCCTTTCAATAATTAATAAAAATTTTGCAAAAATGAGTCTGCCGCTTGCAGAATAATGCTTTCATCCTTGACTGTCGACCATTTCAGTAGCTGTTTTGTAGATACTTATTGAGATGGAGCGTTGAAGGAGACGCACAAATTAATTAACACGTATTTTTTTTTAAGTGGAAACTAATTAGCAACTTGAAAAATTCCACTTCGCATCAAACTTCGATATTTTTTCGCTGACTTATCTGCCGATTATTTCTAACGAAATTTCTAAGGAAATTAACGCATTTAGACATGGACGTCGTGTTTTCGCAAATAGGGGAATCGTTCGGCACGAAATTATGTAATATAGCTATTTTATTACGAGAAACGACAAACTCGTTTGGCTGCATGAATCGTAACGTGTGGTGTCTTTAATAGTTTCTTTAGCTGGTTTTACAGTGTGGATTATTTATTTTTATATCAGAGTATTTATTTTTATATCCTGTTTGTTTTTTTTTGTTTCCGATGATTTTCGAGGAAACGAAGTTTTCAACACTTTTTAAATTAAAAAAAAAAACGAAAATATACTTGAAAGTGTATGTTTTCAACTACAAAAACCCTGATTTAATAACTCCAAATAGTTTCCCTGGAATAAAATTCTCGAAAATTACCGTTTTTTTTCTCGATTCTAGATGATGATTCCCCTTAAGTAATTAATTAAAATGACCGTGAAACTTGAAAATGTCACGGCTAATCAATTTTGTTAGTACCGAAAGATTCGTTCCCACGAAAAAAAAAAAAAAAAAAAAAAAAATTATTCGTTACGAAACCGAAGTCAGACCACGAAAATAATCAAGGCTGCATCGACTTTCGAAACTGTGTACACTGCGACGACCCCATTCAAGGTCACGGTCTCCTACTCGTCGTCGCTTCGGTTCAGTCACTTCTCAGGACGCGCCGCTCGCACAAACCGGTATCTCCATCTGTCGTCGAGACGACGAGTGCTTTCTCCGTTTTGTGGCGATTGCAAAGGAAACCTGCAATGCCAGCGATATTTGGTGCAGTGAAGATTCCTTTACACTGTTAAAAATCCGGTGTTAAAAACAACACCAAGTCGGTGTCTATATAGGTCCACACCAATCGCGGTGATAATGAGCGGTGTTAACTGAGTCTGAAATACCGACTTTCACCTCAAAAAGTCAGAAGTGCCGTGTTTCGCGAATTATCAACGGATCGAAGCAAAAATTGAAATACAGTCGCCTGTAATGTGAGTCTAGTTAATGAATTAGTCAGAATTTTGATTTTCGAAAATAAAAATTACAGATCAATTACCCGGTAGAGGAATCTGTAATGAAAAAATCGATTGTTTCATCAATTTTTCGATAAAAACTGAGAAAAGCGACTAATTCATTCACGAGATAATACAAAATCACACATGATACGTGCATTCATGCCTTTAAAGCGAAAAGTATTATAATGTTTCGTCGGTAACACAGGAAAAATTTAACGAAACGGCTGGTGTTAATTTAACACCGTAAAAAGTGTTACTATTAACACTGTAATAAGTAACACTAGGAAAAAGTCCACACCAGCAGCATTTGACACCGCAGATTTTTAACAGTGTATTCTCGCATCGTGCTAAAGTAATCGAAGCGTACAGAGATCATGACTACCCTGGTGGATCCGAAGAACATTGCGATAACTACAAATTAATCTCTTGCTATACGAAAAACAAACTATAAAATTATCACTGAGAAAAACAAAATTACTTGAAATTGAATGTACATGTACTGGAAGTTTCCATTCATAAATTGGTATAGTAAAATTTACTATCCAAGTGCGGTCACATTTATTTTTGGTACAGTAATTTTTATAATTTGCTTTTATTTTAGTGTAAAAGTACTTTATTTTATTTTTTTATTTACTCTAATTTTATTGCAAAGGTAACTTAATTTTATATTACAATTGTACATTACATTTACTTGACGAGTTTATGGATTCAAACTTCCAGTCTTTTCTGACAGTGATTCTGAAGTAACCGAAAACCACGTGGCAACTATGCAATGTCTACAGCTGTTGACATCGGTTATCATTATCAATATCCGTTGGTTTTACAAACGTACTTAACCAGCTGATAGCGACTTTAGGATTTACGATTTTAACGTAGTTACTTTTAGTTCCATAACGACTGTTACTCTGTCGGTAACGGTTCGGTTGTGTTACGGTAATGAAACTGAAAATCAACCATGCCCTTGATAACACCAAATGGTCCATTTGTGAGCATCTATATAGTGTACTAAAGTCCCCTACTTGCGTTTCCATTTTCACGCTTATAATGTCCAAAGAAGCAATCGTTATTGAATGTTAATTTTAGCATCACGCTTGTAAAAGTTAGACTGATCATTGAAAAGGGCACTTTTAGGGTCCTATATGGCAACTATGCATGACCTTCTATCCGGCATTATCAGGCAATGTAAACTCCATTTAATTAATCGTCAAACATTAAAGGTGGCATGTAGTGTCCGCACCGCGGGAATGATCTGGGAACCGGTGGTAGGTCTTTCGGTTCGCCAACTTGGAACACCACCGCCATTCCCATCAATATATGGGTTTCAACGTGACAGTGGAGAAGCCAGTACCCTGAAAAATAATTGAAAAGAATGCGATATAACAACAGTGAGAAAAAAATAGTGGGAAAACCGAAGCTAATTTTTGGACCGGAATATTAATTACCCGGACTGTCGGCAAGAAACCGTATAATCGAGTAACCATTATAGGTCACAACGAAGGTGTCCTTGGCAGGCAACATCGCCACGCGTCTGCCGGGCGTTTCCGGATCGCCATTGTCACCCTCGTTGAGGGTATCGTACATCGGATATCTGTTGAGTTTGCCCTGTCTATCGAGTTCTTCGATAATGCTGATGTTTACACGTTCGTAGTTGTGAAAAGCGCCGTCTCCCCCACCAAATATGTAAAACGGTTGTCCGTGCAAATGGAACGGATGCAGCATATTCGGAACTTGAGCTGGAATTAGTATTTTTTTTTATTCTTTCAGATCATCCACGATTGCGTTACTGCTTTTTTTTCATACTCCGCAAAAAAAATCCCCATTTTGTGCCCACAACCCAAATGAAAATATTTGTATGTAAAATATATGTCGCCCCAAAGTTCTATATATGTTGCATATTAAAATATATAAAAATATATGACATATATTTCACATATAAATATTTCCATGTGGGTATCCATATGGAGAAAGAACCCTTTCCAGTAAACACTCAGTAACAATTACGTTGCATTAACATTTCCTACTCAGCAATGTAACGGTTATATAAAACCGTTGTGTGAAAATCACATAGCTGAGTAGGCAATTGTAATATAACTGCGACGTAATTGTTACTCTGTGTTTACTGAGTTATTTTTTACAAATGACATACGCATGCGCAGTCTGGTTTTATAACGTCCTTGAAAGTTAATCAGCTTATTCCTGACCGGCGGGAGTAATGATATTTGTACTACGCATGCGTATTCGTTATTTTTGTTAAAAATGAGCTAATTTTCCGTCCTCGTTGCACACACGAAATGTGATTATTTTTTAGTCGCATCGGGAGAAAAGTATAAATTTCGTTAAAATAACAATCACATAGCTGAGTAGGAAATTGTAATATAACTGCGACGTAATTGTTACTCTGTGTTTACTGGGTTATTTTTTACAAATGACATACGCATGCGCAGTCTGGTTTTATAACGTCCTTGAAAGTTAATCAGCTTATTCCTGACCGGCGGGAGTAATGATATTTGTACTACGCATGCGTATTCGTTATTTTTGTTAAAAATGAGCTAATTTTCCGTCCTCGTTGCACACACGAAATGTGATTCTTTTTTAGTCGCATCGGGAGAAAAGTATAAATTTCGTTAAAATAACCCTATTTTGTATCAGCAACGACGGCGAATAATCGCTTATTCTTAGCAACTAACTTACGCATGCGTGTCGTCCTTTGTTAGAAACGAGCTAATTTTCCGTCTTTGTTGCCATACAAAATGTAGTCATTTTTGTAGCGAAATCAAAAGAATGACATTATGCCACAAGGATGGGAAGTGCAACTTTTCAACGAACATGAAATTTGCTTGAGAAATTCATACGGGGTGAAAAGCTGCACTTCGCCCTCTTTTGTGGCATAACGTACTAGAGTAGATGCATCGTTAGTTGCCACTGTACCCATTGTGGCAATTTTTATTATTTCAATCTTCAAATTATTTTTTCCCCATAACTTCATGTTGATGTTTCGAACACGTTTATATAAATTCACCGATTCGTCGACTAGAAGTTTTTTTTATGCCATTAAATGTGTTTTCTCCCGACTCCACTGAAATAACCCCATTTCGCGTCCGCAACGCGGGCGGAAAATAGCTCATTTTTGACAAATGACTCACGCATGCGAAATACGATTTCATTTCCTCCCTAGGGAGGAAATCGGCTTATTCCTGCCCGGCGGGAGAAATGAAAATCGCATTACGCATGCGGATCGTCATTTGTTAAAAATAACCTAATTTCCGTCCCCGTTGCACACGCGAAATGGAGTTATTTTGCAGTGAAATCGGGAGAAAAGTATACAACGCTACATGGGAGGGATGCAACTTTTCACCTCGTGTGAATTTCTGCCCTCGCTTCGCTCGGGCATCAAACTTCACACTCGGTGAAAAGTTGCACTTCCCTCCCTTGTAGCGTAATGTACTATTTTTTCGTTCCTTTGAAAGTGACGGCCACAATCGGCCCAAAGGTGTAGCCTAAAATTGTACGTCTACCTTACTGTTGTTTCGTTCTCACCTCTATCAATGAGGATCAGTTCCACGACGGAGTTAAGCGGAATTTTTTCGACGTGCACGCATTCGCACGACGAAGTGTCTCTGCACTTCGTTTCCATATCCGCGATGGAGCAAATTTGACTTTCGGGAATGTCCGATCGTTGGGTGAGAAGTGGCGACGATGGAAAGTCGTTCGAGATAGATCCTATTGGTGCTGTCACACCAGCCACCCGAGGACTGTCATCGATTGCTAATAAATCGTATTTGCATTGTATCCACAACTGATCATGATAACGTAGTCAAGAGTTAAGCGAATTCGGAAATTACCGAAGTATTTCTGGTATTGACCGGGTTGAAAAAGACTCTGCGCCGAATAAACGTGAAAGCCAAAGGGTAAGAAGAGCTTTACATCCGGTTCGTCCTTGAGAAGCGCGCGTGGAACCGGCCTCGCGTTTTTCTGATTACTTATACAGCTCACTCGATCGTTAACTTCGGGTCCGTAGCAGTGAACGTTCAATTGGTTGAGAACCTGTAAAAATAATCGCGTGAAAATTCCTCCACTGACATATTGACAAGCGTTTTTGCACTCGTGTTCCGGAATTCTTTTTTTTTTTTTATTTCCATTTTTAGTGCTTACAACTCCGGCCGGAAGGCCAGGATCGTAAGTCAGCTTCGACCGTTGTGGCGCAGCGAGCAACGCAGAATCGTAACGGAAAACGGCAAATTGTTGAAGTCTTCTCTCGCTGCATTTTCCCATTCCACGAAGTTGAATCCAGTAATTGTTGGGTGTTTTATCGGTGTTAATAACGAAATCATATCGTTCGCCTGCGAAGAGATATAAATTAAATTCAATTAAGTTAAATGACCAAAAATGAGTAGATTTGATGACCATTTTTTTTAACCAGAGTTCGTGGTGATGCTGTCGACGGTGAAAGGCGCGTAGGGTTCGCCGTCGCTGGCGATGATGGTAAGCCTGTGTCCTCCAATGGTCAACTGGACCGGACACTTTAAGTTCAATGCGTTGATCAGCCGGAATCGGTAACGTCTGCCGGGCCTGACTATAAAAGTGGCCAAGGGAGTATTGGTCGTGTTTCCGCTGACGGGATCCTGCGATAATTATAAAACCATTAACCAATAACCCCTTAAGCGGCAGACGCAATAGTGCGCACATTTTTTATCTGCCATATTGGGTCTGCCATTTTTTACTTCTGAATTTGGCGTTCAGATTCGTAATCAGCGACCCCAAAAACCCTCGAGTACCAAATTTCACGAAAATCAATGAAGCCGATCGGAAAATAATCGGAAAAAATCTGACGCCAAATGGCGTCAATGCCGCCGAAAGGGTTAACTTCCCAAAGCCATTGAACTGTAATCTCAAGAAAATTCAAACTGACCGTCCACTGGCCCAGCCCATTGATGAGAAGATTGTCCGGCATTTGATCGCTTTCGCGAACAAGATTGCCCGGATGATGATCGGCCGCAGAGGCGTGAAAAATGTCCGTGAGGAAGATGACGTTGTCCGTATTGTCAAGGTCCCACAAGTTGTTGTTCGGCTCCAGCCGTTTGGGTTCCCGAACGATCAACGGCCCAACGAGACCATCACCCTTGTGGAGACCGGTGTGTGCGTGCCAGTAATGCGTCCCCGAATTCTCAGCCTTCCACTGGTACCTGAAGGTCGTGCCGTCCAGAATCGGACACTGGGTGACGTACGGGACTCCATCGTAGTACGGATATCGTCTCTGATAGATTCCGTGCCAGTGAATCGTTATGGCGTTGCCGGGAACCTTGTTTACCACGTCAATGACGACGTTGTCGTTCTTGCAGACCATTATCGCGGGTCCCGGGTACATACGATTGGCCACGATCATTCCGGACCTCTCGAAACCGTCGGTCAACAGGCATTGACAGTCCGCGGTGACCTTGGTCGCTGAGCTTGGACGGCACAAGTCGCAAGCTCGGTTCATTGTCCCGTAGTACTCGAGTGTGAAGGTGTAATAACACGTCTTGGGCGGTTCGCCCTCTCGACAGGGTCGAGCACATTCCTCGGGTGATGATATTTTTGGTTGAACCTTCGGCGCAGATGGTGGTTCCTCGTATATTGGATGTTTGTGGTCGTGGTGGTGGTGAAAGTCGTGCTGGCGATAAAACTCGGGGTAATGCTCGTGGGGTTCATTGTTCAGCCATTCAGTACTCCGAGTCCCGCTGACGAGGCTCAGAACAAGCACGACGTGGGCGGTGAAGAGCTTCATCGTTACTACTCGAGCGCAGATATCCGGCTCAGTTTATATGCGGGGACAATCGTGCTTTTCGCATCGTAAGGTGGGCTATCAATTTCCGCGTTTATTTATTCGATAATTATGATTTATTGAAAATTGGCGCGTGCAGATAATGGAATATGTCGTGTTTTCAGCCCGGAAGCTACGCAGCAATGAAAAGCCGATCCTCTTTCTGGTTTAGAAGCCGGGGAAGCCCCCTGGTGACCCGCAGACGCTCGCCTGACAAAGAACCAACACGGTTTTTGACCAGGAAGGTCGTCAACGGATGTGGCGTAAGAGGTGAGAAGGCTGCCCTAGCAATCTCAACAACCACCGTTTTACCGTAAAATCGACCGGGTGGTTTTTTGCAACAAAAAAACCGAAAGTTGGTCGTAACTACCGTAAAAACGGCTGCCCTAAAAAATGTTATGCGGTTGTTTTTTTCGATTCAACATGGACAACCGAAAAAACAACCGAATAACATTTTTGGGCGGTTGTTTTTGCGGTGGTTACGACCGATTTCCGGCTTATTTTTTAAGAACAAACCACCCGGTTGTTTGACGGTGGTTTTTACGGTAAATCTGCTGGAAACGATGGTGGTCAAGATTGCTAGGGTGGTGAGCGCAGCAAATCTTCGGACCCTACAATAACTGGAAAGGCTGTCTTATTTTTAATCGGATCGGGAGAAAAGTATACATTTCTCTCACTTGTAGCATAATGTACTATTTTATTCCTTTGAATGAATGTGACGGCCACAATCGGCCGTAAGGTAGCTAAAAACTTTAGGATTTACGGTTTTAACGTAGTTACTTTTAGTTCCATAATGATCGTTACTCTGTCGGCAACGTTGCGATAGTGTTATGGTAATGAAACTGAAAATCAGCCATGCCCCTGATAACACCAAATGGTCCATTTGTGAGCATTTAGTGCACTAAAGTCCCCTTCTTGTGTTTCCATTTTCACGCTTATAATGTCCAAAATGCAATCGTTATTGAATGCATTATGCTTGTAAAAGTTAGACTGATCATTGAAAAAGAACCTTTTAGGGTCCTATATGGGAACTATGCATGACCTTCCATCCGGTGTTATCAGGGAACGTAAACTCCATTTAATTAATCCTCAAACATTAAAGGTGGCATGTAGTGTCCGCACCGCGGGAATGACCTGGGAACCGGTGGTAGGTCTTCCGGTTCGCCAACCTGAAACACCACTGCCATTCCCACTAGTGTATGGAATTCAAAGTGACAGTGGAAGAGCCAGTATCCTGAAAAATAATAAAAAAGAATGCGCGATAACAAGAGTGAGGAAAAAAACAGTGGGGAAATACGAAGCTAATTTTTGGACCGGAATTTTAATTACCCGGATTATCGGCAAGAAACCGTATGATCGAGTAACCATTATTGGGCACAGCGAAGGTGTCCTTGGCAGGCAACATTGCCGCGCGTCTGCCGGGCGTTTCCGGGTCGCCATTGTCACCCTCGTTGAGGGTATCGTACATCGGATGTCTGTTGAGTTTGCCCTGTCTGTCGAGTTCTTGGATAATGCTGATGTTTATATGTTCGTAGCTGTGAAAACCGCCGTCTCCCTCGCCGAACATATAAAACGGTTGTCCGTGCAAATGAAACGGATGCGACAGATTCGCAATTTGTGCTGGAATTGGTATTTATTTGTTATTTTTTTAGATCCTTCGTGGTTTTTCTCCCGAATCTGCTAAAATAATTCTATTTCGTGCCCGTAACGCGAGCGGAAAGTTGCTTATTTTCGACAAATGGCTTATGCATGTGCAATCCGGTTTCATTACTTTCTTACGCTGCTTAGAAAATCTTATTGAAACCGATAAAAATAAAGCAATGGGGATGATATGTGTGTTTTTGTCCAAGGAATTCCCGATTCATAGAAGCGATTCCGATAGATAGATAGGCAAACCGCCAGAATCATTCCAATTCGTTGCGCTAGTATCGATTGAATGGTTCGCCATGTAAATGGAATCTTCCGATAAAACTTAATAAAATCCTCAAGTATGAATTCTCAAGTATGAATCAAGTACGAATAAGATCCTCAAATATGAATCAAGAATTTACCGATTAAAACTAATACATATTTTGTATAGGAAAACCGTTGTTGAATTGGACATTTCTGTACAAAAAACCGTTTCAAATTTATTGATTACTTAATGCGACGATACCGATTGAATTTATTGTTGAATTGGGCGATAACAATGCAATCCCATTAAGTTGAGTTACCTATTCAATCACGTTATTTTTTATTCGCTTTCAATTGGAGAGAAAACTTGTCTCTTGTTGAGCATATTTATTCCGATTCAAGGTCAATCGGATTTTATCAGTTTTGGTACGGGTTAGCGGGATACTTTAAGCAGGGTAGAGAGGTAATCGGCACATTCCTGTCCGGCGGGAGTAATGATATACGTACTACTTGCTTGCGTCTCATCATTTTTTAGAAACGAGCCAATTTAGCGTTGATGTTGCACATACGAAATGTGGTTATTTTTTTACCAAAATCAGAAGAATAGCATTATGCCACAAGGGTAATGCGGGTAATGCAACTTTTCAACAAACATGAAATTTACTTGAGAAATTCATACGGTGTGAAAAATTGCACTTCTCCCTCTTTTGCGGTGTAACGTACTAGGATAGATGCACCATTATTGACCACTGGACCTATTGTTGCAATTTTTATTATTTTAATCTTCAAATTATTTTTTTCTCCATAACTGCATGTTGGCGTTTCAAACAAATTCATATAAATCCACCGATTCAGCGACTCGATGTTTTTTTTGTGCCATTAAATGTGTGTTTTTTTTAATTCCTTTGAATGTAACGGCTACACTGTTAAAAATCCGGTGTTAAAAACAACACCAAGACGGTGTCTATATAGGTCCACACCAATCACGGTGTTAATTAGCGGTGTTACCGCAGACTGAAATACCGACTTTCACCTCAAAAAGTCAGAAGTGCCGTTTTTCGCGAATTATCAACGGATCGAAGCAAAAATTGAAATACAGTCGCCAGTAATGTGAGTCTCGTTAATGAATTAGTCAAAATTTTGATTTTCGAAAATAAAAATTACAGATCAATTACCCGGTAGAGGAATCTGCAATGAAAAAGTCAATTTTTTTCTTCAATTTTTCGATAAAAACTGAGAAAAGCGACTAATTCATTCACAAGATAATAAAAAATCACACATGATACTTGCATTCATGCTTTTAAAGCGAAAAGTATTATAATGTTTCGTCGGTAACACAGGAAAAATTTAACGAAACGGATGGTGTTAATTTTACACCGTAAAAAGTGTTACTATTAACACTGTAATAAGTAACACTAGGAAAAAGTCCACACCAGTAGCGTTTGACACCGCAGATTTTTAACAGTGTACCGTCGTCCGTAAGATAGCCAAAAACTGTACGTCTACCTTATTGTCGTTTCGTACTCACCTTCATCGACGAGGATCAGTTCCACAACGGAGTTAAGAGGAATTTTTTCGACGTGCACGCATTCGCACGGCGAAGTCCCTCTGCACTTCGTTTCCATATCCGCAACGGAGCATATTTGGCTTTCGGGAATGTCGAATCGTTGGGTGAGAAGTGGCGACGATGGAAAGACGTTCGAGATTCGTCCTATCATACCAGCCGACTGATCAGTGCCAGCGACTGCAAGGAAATCGTACTTGCATTGTAACCACAGCTGATCATGATAACGTAGCCAAGAGTTCAACGAAATCGGTAATTACCGAGGTATTTCTGGTATTGACCGGGTTGAAAAATACTCTGCGCCGAATAGGTGTGAAAGCCAAAGGGCAAGAAGAGCTTTACATCTGGCTTGTCCTTCAGAAGCACGCGTGGAACTGGCCTCGCGTTTTTCTGATTATTTATACAGCTCACTTTGTCGTTAACTTCGGGTCCGTAGCAGTGAACGTTCAATTGGTTGAGAACCTGTAAAAATTATCGCCTGAAAATTCCGCCACCGACATACTTACGAGCGTTTTGCACTCATGTTCCGGAATTCTGATTTGTTTTTTTTTATTTTATTTTCATTTTTAGTGCTTACGACTCCGGACGGAAGGCCACGATCGTAAGTTAGGGTCGACCGTTGTGGCGCAGCGCGCAACGCAGAATCGTAACGGAGAACGGCAAATTGTTGGAGTCTCCTCTCGCCGCATAGTCCCGTTCCACGAAGTTGAATCCAGTAATTGTTGGGTGTTTTATCGGTGGTAATAACGAAATCATATCGCTCGGCTGCGAAGAGATATAAATTAAATTCAATTACATGAAATGGCCGGAAATGAGTAGATTTGATGACTATTTTTTTGTACCAGAGAACGTGGTGATGCTGTCGACGGTGAAAGGCGCGAAGGGTTCGCCGTCGCTGGCGATGACGGTCAGCCTGTGTCCTCCAATGGTCAACTGAACAGGACACGTCAAGCTCATAGCGTTGATCAACCGGAATCGGTAACGTCTGCCGGGCCTGACTATAAAAGTCGCCAGGGGCGTATTGGTCGTGTTTCCGCTGTCGGGGTCCTGCCATAATTATGAAACCATCAATCAATAACTCCTTAAACGACAGACGCAATAGTGCGCACATTGTTTATCTGCCATATTGGATCCGCCATTTTTTATTCCTGAGTTTTGCGTTCAGATTTGTAATCAGCGACCCCGAAAAAAACCCTGAGTACCAAATTTCACGAAAATCAATCGAGCCGATCGGAAAATAATTGGTAAAAATCTGACGCCAAATTGCGTCAATGTCGCCGAAGGGCTTAACTTCCCAAGGTCCATTCAACTGTAATCTCAAGAAAATTCAAACTGACCGTCCACTGGCCCATCCCATTGATGAGAATATTATCCGGCACTTGACCTGTGGCTCGAACAAGATTCCCCGGGAAATGGTCGGCCGAAGAGGCGTGGAAAATGTCCGTGAGGAAGATGACGTTGTCCGTATTGTCAAAGTCCCACAAGTTGTTGTTCGGCTCCAGCCGTTTGGGTTCCCGAACGATCAATGGCCCAACGAGACCATCACCCTTGTGGAGACCGGTGTGAGCGTGCCAGAAGTGCGTCCCCGAATTCTCAGCCTTCCACTGGTACCTGAAGGTCGTGCCGTCCAGAATCGGACACTGGGTGACGTACGGGACTCCGTCGTAGTACGGATATCTTCTCTGATAGATACCGTGCCAGTGAATCGTTATGGCGTTGCCGGGAACCTTGTTCACCACGTCGATGACGACGTTGTCGTTCGTGCAGACCATTATCGCGGGTCCCGGGTACATACGATTGGCCACGATCATTCCGGACCTCTCGAAACCGTCGGCCAACAGGCATTGACAGTCCGCGGTGACCTTGGACGCTGAGCTTTGACGGCACAAGTCGCAGGCTCGGTTCATTGTCCCGTAGTACTCGAGTGTGAAGGTGTAGTAACACGTCTTGGGCGGTTCGCCCTCTCGACAGGATCGAGCACATTCCTCGGGTGATGATATTTTTGGTTGAACCTTCGGCGGAGATGGTGGCTTCTTGTTTATTGGATTTTCGCGATCGTGGTGGTGGTGAAAGTCGTGTTGGCGATGAAACTCGGGGTCATGCTTGAAGGGTTCATTGTTCAGCCAGGAAGGAACAAACGTCTTCAGACCGCTCAGAGTTCCTTCTATACGATCTGTCAGCCATTTAGTACTCCGAGTCCCGCTGACGAGGCTCAGAACAAGCACGACGTGGGCGGTGAAGAGCTTCATTGTTACTACTCGAGCGCAAATATCCGGCTCAGTTTATATGCGGGACAATCGTGCTTTTCGGATCGTAAGGTGAGCTATCAATTTCCGCGTTTATTTGCTCGATATTTATGATTTATTGAAAATTGGCGCGTGGAGAAAAATGGAGTATGTCGTGTTTTCGGCCCGGAAGCTATGCAGCAATGAAAAGCCAATCCTGGTTCGATCAGACGTCGTTGCGATATTCGCATCTTCTTAATAAGATTCACGTTGCACGTGGATTTTATTGAGAACACAAGGTTTTGTTAGTTTATTTGGTGCAGAACTCGATATTTATTTGTCTCTGCTGACATTAGTCAAAGCGAACTCTTTGATCTTAAAAAATCAAGGGAGGCGTATACGGTCCACATTTTGGGAAGCCTTGGGGGATTGGTGGTAGATCCGTGGGCTCACCAACATGGAATATCGTCATCATTCCCATCACAGCATGGATCTCAAAGTGACAGTGGAAGAGCCAATAACCTGGAGAACAATACCCTGCTTAGAAAATCTTATTGAAACCGATAAAAATAAAGCAATGGGAATGATATGTGTTTTTTGTCCAAGGAATTTCCGATTCTCAGAAGCGATTCCGATAGATAGATAGGCATACACCCAGAATCGTTATAATTCGTTCTGCTAGTATCGATAGAGAGACCCCTTATCTCTCTACTTTGACATTTTTTTTAATCAAATTTTTTTTTGTGCATTTTTCGAAAGTTTATATATTTTAAAGTATTATCTGAAAATGTCAGAAAGATCAGAGCATTCTAAAGGTATTTTCCATACGTTGAACGCTACCTGAGCGCGTTTTTCTATATTTATCGTATATCGCTAAAACTTTAAACGCGTTTTTCTCGAAACAACGTTTTCGAAGCACTTGTTGAAAAAATCTCAGGAACTACTGATCGGATCCTTATGAAATATTAACCACATATGCTGGACACTTATCGCTATATCCTTTACCAGAATTATTGCAAAATTCGAATTTTTACTATTTTTGTTGGGCAAAAAACATGCAAAAAAAACATCATTTTTCAATTTTTTTTCTTTTGCCCGCCATTTTGTTATTTTCGCCTATACTTGAAGAATTCTGGTAGGGGATATAGCCATACTGAACCTAAACCATTTAATTTTTTTTATTCGGATCGGCCATTGTTGAGATTTTTTCAACAGTGCACACCTACCTACTTTTTGCGGACTCCTGTTTACCTGGCATTTTTACACTAAAAAATTAGCTAAAATCAATGTTTCTTTTGTAATTTATAAATGCCTTTGTTAAGCCCAACACGTTTTATATCGCTAAACATAACAGTATTCTCAAAAAAAAATTGATAAAAATAGCGTTTTTTCCATGCATCCAAAGTAGAGAGACCCCTTAAATGGTTCGCTGTGTAAATGGAATCTTCCGATCAAACTTAATGGAATCCTCAAGTGAGAATTTACCGATTAAAACTAATACATATTTTGTATAGGATAACCGTTGTTGAATCGGAAATTTCTTGGACAAAAAACCGATTCAAATTTATTGATTACTTAGTGCGACGATAGTAATTGAATTCATTTTTGAATTAGGCGATAACAATACAATCCCATTAAGTTGAGTTGCCTATTCAATCACGTCAATTCTTATTCGCTTTCAATTTGGGAAAATACTTGTCTCTTATCGAGCATATTCATTCCGATTCAACGTCAATCGAATTCTATCGGTTTCCAGTAGCGATGAATAGGATTAAGCAGGGTTGAGAAGATTGCAAAAGAATTGGAATAAAATTGGGCGAGAGATATTCTTTTTAATAAGTGAGAGTTTTCATTACCAGGATTTTGGGCGAAAAATCGTATGATCGAGTATCCATTGTTGGGCACGGCAAAGGTATCCTTAGCTGGCAACTTTGGAGGCACTTTCTCCGGTGTTGGATTGCTTACATCGTTGTGATCTTCGTCCTTACTAGTCATCCGATGTCTATTCAATTTACCTTGGTTCTCGAGCCGCTTAACGATGTCGACGCTTATACGTTTTACCCCATGTAAATCGGCGTTTCCTTCGCCAAACAAGTAGAACGGTTGTCCGTGCAAATGGAAGGGATGCGACAGATTCACAACTTGCGCTGAAAATGTCATTAAGAGGTTAAATGGGTTTCAAAATTTCATAAAATCGTTTTTTTCTTTTTTTGTCTTATTAAACAAGACAATATGTCTAGAAAATTTTCCCGAAATTTCAAATCGATCCGAGTAAAATTCTAAGAAATAGAACCTTCGAAAGTCACGCCCGCCTAACCACCCACCTAGCTCTTCAAAACTTTAATCGCGTTTTTCTCGAAACTCTATTTTTGAAGTCGGTCGACACGATTCCTTGAAAAGTTACGAACCGATCTTGTTCAAATGTTGCATACTTCTTTAAAACAACATTGTCTAGTACTTGAACGAAGGGTTTCTTTTTTTTTTCATTATTACAACTTACTTTACAAGGCAACACATGGTGAAAATCTGACGAAAAAATGGGATCTTTTGTTCACAACTCCGCCAAAAATTCAAATTAAAAATTTTTCTTTTTTCCTTTGTTCAAGCACGAAATCTATTTATGTACTAACGGAATATTTTTGGTTTTTTTATTTTCGATGAACTAGTTCAGAGTTATCGTATCCACGGCGAGAGCACTTTTTTTTTTAGGGCAGGGAAATGAGCTCTAGGCGACTGAATTTTCCAAATTTTGAAACGAAAATTTCCCAAAGTACTCGTGAAATATGTATATTTGATATGATAAATTGTTTAAATAAAATATTTCATCAGACATATATTTTTGTTTAATTAGTAAAAATACCCGTTTTTAATCCTCTGAAACCTCTGATGTAATCATTTTTTAATTTCATTCATTTTAAATTATAGTATAATACTATGATTTACCGATCGTAGGTGCCTGTTATTTTTACCTTCATCGACGAGGATGATTTCCACAACTGAGTTCAGAGGAATCTTCTCGATGTGCACGCATTCGCATGGTTCCGAGCTGTCGCTGCACTTTTTGTCCTTATCAGCGATGGAGCAGATCTTGTTATTTGGGATGTCGCCTCGTTGGCTCAGCAGTGGCGACGCTGGATAGCTGTGCGAGATATTTCCCATCATAGCGACTGATTCGGAAGCTCCAGCGACTGTTGACAAACAATAATTGCATCATCTCCTTCATCGTACAATCAAGACAATCTCTGGTTTATGAAGATCAAGCTAATGGAAAATTGACAAGTAGAACTTTGCACATTGCTCTTTTATTACTATTTTTCACAACGCCACCTCCATGAGGAAGCATGTTTATTAATTTTGGTTTTCTCATAAAGTTTTGTGAAAAATGGAAATAAATGTTCTACTTTGCAACTTTTTTGTGGAAGTCAGAACATGTCTAAATTTTGTTTGAAAATTCGGAATGGCCTAAAATCCGAGCTTGGCATAAATCGTCGAACTTTTACGAAAGTTAGAGCGACCAAGAAACTCAACAACAAGAAAAGTACATGAAAACAAAATTTTCTGTATGAGGAAGCAAAATTACCGTGATATTTTAGGTATCGCCCAGGTTGAAACAGATCCCAGGGATTGTAGACATTGAAGCCGAAGTTCATGAAGATCTGTACGTCCGCCTTCTTCTTCAAAATCGGAAGGGGAACTGCGTTGGCATTCGACTGTTCACTCAGACAACGGACATTCGTCTTATCTTTCTCTTCGAAACAGTGAACGTTCAACGGATTGAGTACCTGAAAGAGTCGTTCTAAAATTATACCGCTAATTATGTTTGATGCGTTTGCATGAGCATTCGAGTTTCAGTATTGACAAAAATCCTTACAACTCCAGCATGGAGGCCACCATCGAACGACAGACACGAACGTGTTAGGGGTTCTGGTGCTGATTTGTAATGAAGAACAGCGAATTGTTGCATTTTACGATTGATGCATGGTCCTTGGGCTCGAAGTTGAATCCAGTAATTGCCGGGCTTTTGATCGGCGTTGAGAACGAAATCGTAACGTTCAGCTGCGGAGCAGAATATATATTAGAAATTATGTACATTATTTACAGGAGTTAATCGGTACCTCGCGGACAGTCCAACCGTAACTTTGGGTTAGACTTTGGTCGATTTCGAATAACTAACCGAAGAACCAACCGGTCAATCAGTTGACCAAATTAACCGTTATTATACAACTATCAGCTATATAATCTACAAAATATTATCTATATAATAACATTAACTATATAATCCATATATCGACTATACAACTATCAGAGAGATGGATTTCTGGACGACTTCTATGAATCAGCCATAATACTAATCGTTATACACACTCTCGAAGTTGATTAGCTGCGTGTATAAGGGTTAGTATTGCGGTTAATTCCTAGAAACTGTCCAAAAAACATCCCTCAGATGGTTGGATTAACGGTTACCGTAGTACACCAATTTACCGGTTGGTTTTTTGGTCGGTTTTGGGTTGACGAAAACGCGAAGGGTATCTGGGGGTTATTATTTACCGGCAAAACTGACGATACTGTTAACTTCAAAAGGCTCAAGCGGTTGGCCGTCACTCGCGATTATCTTGACCCTGTGACCTTGGATAGTCATTTGAACCGGACACGTTAAGCCACAGCCGTTTATAAGTCGGAATCTGTATCGTTTGCCAGCCTCGACTTCGAAGCGAGCGTAAGACGAGTTGGTAGTCTCGCCAGTGTCGGGATCCTGCGATCAGTATGAAAGAGCTAACGTCGGGTAAAGTATGAGAAAATCAGAAAAAAGGTATCAGAAAAATCCAAATACGTCGATTAGATTCATCGATTGCTCGTTCCGACGTAAAATCCAACCATGATCCATACCCTGCTTAGAAAATCTTATTGAAACCGATAAAAATAAAGCAATGGGAATGATATGTGTTTTTTTGTCCAACGAATTTCCGATTCACAGAAGCGATTCCGATAGACAGATATAGGCAAACCGCCAGAATCGTTCCAATTCGTTCCGCTAGTATCGATCGAATGGTTCGCCATGTAAATGGAATCTTCCGATAAAACTTAGGAGAATCCTCAAGAAAGAATTCACCGAATAAAACTAATACATATTTTGTATAGGAAAACCGTTGTTGAATTGGAAATTTCTTTTACGAAAACCAATTCAAGTTTATTGATTACTTAATGCGACGATACCGATTGAATTAATTTTTTAATTAATTGAATTGTTATCGCCTGATTGAATTAATTTTTTAATTAATTCAATCGGGCGATAACAATACAATCCCATTAAGTTGAGTTGCCTATTCAATCACGTTATTTCTTATTCGCTTTCAATTGGAGAGAAAACTTGTCTCTTATTGAGCATATTCATTCCGATTCAAGGTCAATCGGATTCTATCAGTTTCAGTAGGAACGAATGGGATACTTTAAGCAGGGTACTCACCGTCCATTGGCCCATTCCATTGATGAGAAAATTGTCAGGCTCTTGACCGGGCTCGCGATTGAAATTCCCTGGAAAATGATCAGCCGACGATCTGTGGAACAAGTCCGTGAGGAAGATGACGTTGTTGATGTTGTCAAGGTCCCACAAATGAGAGTTGGGTTCGGTTGATTTCGGCTCCCGAATGATGAGCGGCCCCATGAGACCCTCGCCCTTGTGGAGACCCGTGTGAGCATGCCACAAATGGGTTCCCGAGTTCTCGGCCTTCCACTGATACCTGAAGGTTGAACCCTCTTGAATCGGACACTGAGTTACGAAAGGGGCACCGTCGGAATATTGATAATTCTTCTGATAGATTCCATGCCAATGAACGGTTATAGCGTTGCCGGTCACGAGGTTTTGCACGTCCACCACGACGTTGTCGTTCTGACAGACCATCACTCCGGGTCCAGGGTACATCCGGTTCACCACGATCAGTCCGGATTTCTCGTAACCGTCGCCTTCGATGCATTGACAGTCGGGGGTGACTCTAGAATCGGCAGTTTGACGACACAAGCTGCAGGCTCGCGTCATTGTCGAGTAATATTCGACTACGAAAGGGAAGTAACATGTCTTCGGGGGTTCGCCTTCTACGCACGTTCTGGCACATTCGTCGGGCGTTGATATCGGTGTATCGCCAATTTGGCTGCCAAATATGTTCTTTACACGGCTCATGGCGAATCCTATGCCATCGTCACCGCGAGACCCGATCGCGAGACTCAAGAAAAATACAGCACCTACGGTGAAGAGCTTCATCGTGACTCAGCTTACGAATGTCTCGACAATTCGCTTTTTATGCAACGACGTTCGTGATTTTTTTAATCGTTATCACGAATTGTTTGAGATTTCAAGTTTTCTGCAAGTCGTTACCTCGGGTTTATGATTGGTGAATATTTTTTTTCATTTCAGCAAGTATTGCTGACAATCGAGAGCATAGCAAGAAAAAATATAATCAATGTTGTAGAATTTAGAAATAATACAATATTTTGATACACGTGCCTTGATGATAAAAAAAACTGTATGCACGAAAACGAAGTTTTCGTCGTGAGCAACCGAACAGCCGTTTACACGCGTAAAAATGTTATCACCAGGAAAGAATTATTTTAGTGCGACACGTGTGGTGGTGATTTCGTTTTTATAGGGTTGAACGTCATTTCACAGTTTTGCGCAGGAAAAACGTCAAATGCAAACTGTTAACTTACTGCGAAAAAAAAAGAAAAACCAGTTTTTAAGTTGACCGTTAAAATACATTCAATTGCCATTTTTTACTTGTAATTTTTATGGTTCGCGATAATGTTTACATAGATTCAAGAAGATTTATACTAGTTTCGTATTGATCAATTGTAGTAATTATTATTGTCTACTATAGGTGGCACGAAGTTTCCACATTGCGGGTATCCTCTGGGCACCGGTGGCAGATCACGCGGCTCGCCGATGTGAAAAATGGCCACCATTCCTACCGCCAAGTGAAACTCGAAATGACAGTGGAAGAGCCAGTAACCTGGAAGATAAAGACAACGGAAAGTGAAATACAAAAACAGCTGAAAAAAATGTCGCAGATGGTCCGTCAATTCCCTAGCGGAACCGAGTGAAACGTCATTTTTTGGTTTCTTCACGGTCATTTACAGGTTACTGTCATTCTGAGGTCCCTTTTTAGTTACTTTTTGGTTGCTTCACTGTAAAAGAACCGTAAAATAACTGCAAAATGTCCACTGAACGGCCGTCGCCATGGAACAAAAAATAACCTGACAGCAACTACACAGTGACCAATGTTTGCAACGAAAAGAAAACCTCAGAGTAACGCAGAAGCAACAGACAGTTCGTTAAAAGTCGTTTTTCGGTTATTTAAAGGTCACCCTGGGTTCAACTGGGATCACTTTCTAGTTTAACCCGACGATCACTAAGGTGCCTCTGTGTTATTTTGGAGTTATTTTTTTGTTCTATAGTGACTGGTGACTTTTCGGTTATTCTGCAGTTCTTATGATCTGCTAGGATTACCAGGATAACCAGGAGGGAGCTAGGATTACCAGGATTACCAGGAGGAGAGCCAGCAACCTGGAAGATAAAGACAACGAAAAGTGAAATACAAAAGCAACTGAAAAAAATGTCGCAGATGGTCCGTCAATTCCCTAGCGGACCCGAGTAAAACGTCATTTTTTGGTTTCTTCACGGTCATTTACAGATTACTGTCATTCTGAGGTTCCTTTTTAGTTACTTTTTGGTTGCTTCACTGTAAAAGAACCGTAAAAGAACTGCAAAATGTCCACTGAACGACCGTCGCCATGGAACAAAAAATAACCTGACAGCAACTACGCAGTGACCAATGTTTGCAACCAAAAGCAAACCTCAAAGTAACGCAGAAGCAACAGACAGTTCGTTAGAAGTCGTTTTTCAGTTATTTAAAGGTCACCCTGGGTTCAACTGGGATCACTTTCTAGTTTAACCCGACGATCACTAAGGTGCCTCTGTGTTATTTTGGAGTTATTTTTTTGTTCTATAGTGACTGGTGACTTTTTGGTTATTTTGCAGTTCTTATGATCTGCTAGGATTACCAGGATAACCAGGAGGGAGCTAGGATTACCAGGATTACCAAAAGGAGAGCCAGTAACCTGGAAGATAAAGACAACGGAAAGTGAAATACAAAAGCAGCTGAAAAAAATGTCGCAGATGGTCCGTCAGTTCCCTAGCGGACCCGAGTAAAACGTCATTTTTTGGTTTCTTCACGGTCATTTACAGGTTACTGTCATTCTGAGGTCCCTTTTTAGTTACTTTTTGGTTGCTTCACTGTAAAAGAACCGTAAAATAACTGCAAAATGTCCACTGAACGACCGTCGCCATGGAACAAAAAATAACCTGACAGCAACTACACAGTGACCAATGTTTGCAACCAAAAGCAAACCTCAGAGTAACGCAGAAGCAACAGACAGTGCGTTAAAAGTCGTTTTTCGGTTATTTAAAGGTCACCCTGGGTTCAACTGGGATCACTTTGTAGTTTAACCCGACGATCACTAAGGTGCCTCTGTGTTATTTTGGAGTTATTTTTTTGTTCTATAGTGACTGGTGACTTTTCGGTTATTCTGCAGTTCTTATGATCTGCTAGGATTACCAGGATTGTTGGCGATGAATCGGACGATCGTAAAACCGTTGTTGGGAACGGCATAGGTGTCCTTAGCAGGTGGATTGACCAGATTTCTTCTTATCTGTCCCCTCGAATCAAGTTCTCTGGCATTGGCTAAACTCATCCTCGATATGTTGTAATAGTCTCCGGTTCCCTCGCCAACAAGATAGAAGGCGTGTCCGTGCAAGTGGAATGGATGCGAAAGATCCTCAATTTTAGCTGCAAGTGGGTCATGTCTTCATTGATAACGTAAAATCCACAAAAACGAAAAAAATGATTTTGCATTCCGCACGTACTATCATCAACGAGAACGATTTCCACAACGGCATTGAGAGGAATTTTTTCCACGTGTATGCAAGGACATGGAGCTGGTCCTTGGCACCTCGGTGGAAGGTTCGTCGAGGAACATATTTGTTCATAAGGTATGTCTCTCGCTTGAGTCATCAGTGGTGACGGTGGAAAGACATTTGTGATGTTGCCCAAAAATGCAACAGTCTCTTCTCCGGCGACTGTAGTCAATTAATGAGATTACAATCCCTGGTTGAACGATCCGATTAGAACCGATAAAACGGACAATAATCCAATTGAATCCTATTAGAACCGATTATTTTTCAATCGGAATTTTGTCCATTTGATCGGTTCCTATATGTTTTAATCGGAATTTCTAAGCAGAGATGATTCAACTGTGGCTAATTCAGTGGTGAAGAAAATAGCTGAGAACATTCGTACCGAGAAACCTTTGGTATGTGCCCGGTTCGAAAATATCGGTGGTCACGTAATCGTAAAAACCGAACGAGAGATAAAGCCGAACATCAGGTTCGCCCCTGACTATCCGGTCAGGCACGCGATTCGCATTCTTCAGCTGGGTCAGACAGACCACGTTGGATGGACTTGACGCTCCATTGCACCGAACGTTTAATTCATCGAAAACCTGGAATAACGATTGTCGTTCTAGATTAAAGCTGTAAAAAATTTAGCTTTTGATTTATCCAGGCAGACTCGTAAAGCCCCATTAATTCATGAGATATAGTTTACAGTGCAACTCGTTTTGTAATAATCATTTCATAATATTATTGTGATAAAAAAATACAATGTAAACATATCGAAGAAATAATGAATGCGTTACTTTCTTAATGCATTGCATTTTTCATCCATTTTTTCCACTATTTCTTCCAATACTAAAGTGAAATAGTACTTTGTGATACAAGGGCGAGAAAGCGGCCTTTACGCGCGGAGGTTAGGAAGCGGCGCACTCGCCAAATCGAGTGCTACAACGACACGAGCTGCGAAGCCGAGTGTTGTTTGTAGCACGAGAGGAGGCGAGTGCACTGCTTCCTAACCTCCGCGCGTAAAGGCCGCTTTATCGCCCATGTATCACATACTACTTTTTGTAACGAATGTCAACGTGATGTCGCACATCTTCGTGCCTGCAAAGCGTGCGTGAGATCATCTTGTAGATAGTTTCACGCACGCCAATGTGTGCGTGAAGTAATGTAGATAACTTCACGTACCAGATGGCGTACGTGAAATTATCTACGTTGACATGAGCATAATACGCGATCTCACGCACGCTTTGCGGGCACGAAACGTGCGACATTACGTGCATGAGTTACAAAATAGTACTTTGTGATACAAGGGCGAGAAAGCGGCCATTACGCGCGGAGGTTAGGAAGCGGCGCACTCGCCAAATCGAGTGCTACAACGGCACGAGGCGAAGCCGAGTGTTGTTTGTAGCACGAGAGGAGGCGAGTGCACTGCTTCCTAACCTCCGCGGGATGGCCGCTTTGTCGCCCATGTATCACATACTACTTTTTGTAACGAATGTCAACGTGATGTCGCACATCTTCGTGCCTGCAAAGCGTGCGTGAGATCATCTTGCAGATAGTTTCACGCACGCCTATGTGTGCGTGAAGTAATGTAGATAACTTCACGTACCAGATAGCGTACGTGAAATTATCTACGTTGACATGAGCATAATACGCGATCTCACGCACGCTTTGCGGGCACGAAACGTGCGACATTACGTGCATGAGTTACAAAAATTAGTATTTTTTTTCAGCAGCTTAAATGTTTACACACTATTTTATAATCACTACAAATTGTTATTACGAAATCGTAATTACAAAATAAATTGTACTGTAAACTATATCTCATGACTTAATGGGGATTTACTAATCTCTATTCAGGATACCCAGTAAACACAAAGTAACAATTACGTCGCAGTTATATTACAATTACAAGGGTTTTACATTTCATATAACCGTTACATTGATGAGTAGGAAATCGTAATGTAACTGCAACGTAATTGTTACTGTGTGTTTGTTGGGTACTTACCACTCCGAGGTTGAGCGCAGCGTCGAATGTTGGCATTTGAAGCTGAGGCTCGACACTCGCAGACTCGTACCGAAGAATGGCTAATTGCTGAAGTTTCTTAGGATTGCATTGCCCAATGCCGCGAACTTGAATCCAGTAACTACCGACTGTCTGGTTGGCATTGACGACGAAATCGTACCTTTCGGCTAAAAAGCAAGGAAGAAATGTCGATCAATGGGGTTGAAATTGATCCAAATCGATCAAGCGAGCGATCGATCGATTGATTGATCGATCGATTGATGGGGTTTAAATTGAATGGTAATTTAACAATTATAATTTACCGGCAAAGGAGGTGATGGTGTTAACAGTTGCAGGCACCAGGGGTTCACCATCGCTGGCGATGATCGTGAGGTCATGACCTTGAATGGTCAATTGGACCGGACATGTCAAGCCGCAAGCGTTGATCAGGCGGAATCGATGGCGGAAGCCACGCTGAACGGTAAAAACGGCCAAAGGTGTCGTCGTGGTATTTCCGAACATGGGATTCTGCCAATCAATATTTGCGGTATGAACAACAGTTGCCAGGAGGCGGAAACTACCAATTGGGAATTATCGAGAAACAAAACAAATACTTACTGTCCATCGACCCTTTCCATTGATGAGAAAATTGTCGGGCCATTGTCTGGGCTTTCGAATGAGGGTGCCTGGGAAATGGTCAGTCGAGGCACCGTGAGTCCAGTCTGTGATGTAGATTATGTTCTCCAGATTGTCGTAGTCCCAAGAATCACTGTTCACTTCCATATTTTTCGGCTGCCTTATGATGACCGCTCCCTCGAGGCCCTCGCCTTTGTTGAAGGGTGACACGTCAAAATAACTCGATGCAAAAATAACACACGTCAAAATAACATGCAAAAATGACACACGACAAAATAACCTGCCGACAAAATAACACACGAAAAAATAACACTCGGTATATAATCATCCGCGACAAAGTTCTTTGAATATTTTCCGCTGTAGATTAAAATCATAATAGATATTTTCCGCTGTAGTTGACAAACTTTACGGGTATTTTTAGTTGTATTTAAAAATGTCTATGAATATTTTCCGCTGTAGATGAGAAACATGTAGATATTTTCCGCTGTAGATGAATCAAACATGGATATTTTCCAAAAAAAAAAAATTGAGACTCGACTAATTGTTCAATTATCAATGTTTATCTATTGTTAATGGTTTTCGGTCGATTTTCCGATACCATCTGTTATTTTGATTCAGTATTGTTTTTTACAGTTATTTTGACATATATTATTTTTTTCGTCTGATTATTCTGTCGTTGTGTTATTTTGGCATGGTACCTTTGTGAAGACCGCTGTGAGCGTGCCAAAAGTGTGTTCCCGGATTGTTCGCCCTCCACTGGTATCTGAAGGTCGAATCCTCGACGATTGGACACTGAGTGACGTACGGAATTCCATCGGCGTATTGATAGCCCTGCTGCCAGATTCCGTGCCAATGGATGGTTATCGCGTTACCGGGTAGACGATTCTCCACGTCGACCACCACGTAGTCACCCTGGCAGACCATAATCGCTGGTCCCGGGTACATCCGGTTGGCTGTGATCAAGCCAGCCTTCTCGTAACCGTCGCCCTCGATGCACTGACAGTCGTCGATGAGTCTCGTTGTCGAGTTCGAGCGACACAAGTTGCAGGCTCTCGAGAGAGTGACGAAAAATTCTATCGTGAAGTGATAGTAACACGTTCGCGGTGCTTCGCCCCTTCTGCAGGTTCGAGCGCACTCTTCGGGGCCTGAGAGCCTTGGGCTTCGTGAATATCTGGACCCATCGTATCCCTGCGAATATCCGGACCCATCGTATCCCCGTGAATATCCGGACCCATCGTATCCCCGTGAATATCTGGACCCATCGTATCCCCGTGAATATCTGGACCCATCGTATCCCCGTGAATATCCGGGCCCACTGTATCCCCGTGAATCTTCGGAACAGTCGGGGTCGTTATAATCTGTAACGAAGCAACGAAGTCAATGACTGTCGACACGTCGCAGTCGTGGCGAACGACGGTGTCACGTCTCAATAACACTAAACTGTGTTAACATTTGCAAACTCAACATATAAATTCAACATTGCTGATGTCAACACAGTTTTTTCCAACAAAACAATTCCAACAATGATAATGACAGCATATTGTTACGGACGACCGAAATGAAGACACCGATATTTGTTTGTGGGGCGGATATTATTGTTTATAAATGCTCTTTCTAATAATCTCGATCGCGATCTTTAACACGTCAGTGTGCTGTCAATCTCATTGTCAAAAAGTCAGTCATCTATTCTTTTGTCTATTGTCATATATCATGTGTTCTTGTAATAGTCAGCTAAATCCGTTACAACGTATAAAAAACAACACGGTTATCCATAATTGATAAGGTGATCTCGTATTACTTGAATGACAACAATTAACAATGAGAATTTCAACATATCCAAAACACGCCGTTTTATTTTTAATTTCCGCTTTAGTATGATAAAAATGAATAGTTACAAGTATTATATAATTTAAAAAACCGAATGTGAATGGACACAGCCAATTTTTCCAATTCGTTTTAATTCAAAACGAACTTAAAAGCTTGTCTACACAGTATACTTTACTTTATTTCCGCTTTAGTATGATAAAAACACTTCTAAAGCGGAAATTTTAGTATGTATAGTGAAGTTTGCGTTTTAGTATGATCAAAATTAAGTTACAAGTATCGCAATTAAAAAAAAAACGAATGTGAATGGACATTTTGGGCTTGACATGGTTGAGTATACGTGTGTTGAACTGTTGTGTGTTGAAATAACCCTTGTTGAAGTGACGTGTTGAATTGACGTTGTGTCATTGAGACATGTAACCCGAACAACCTGTACTTACCGCAAGCTCTGATCGAGACAATCAGAGCTATTGTCGTAAACACTGTCAAAAGTCTCATTGCGACTGCGTTCTTGGAAGCCCGAGCTTTCTAATTTCAAGCCAATTTTGTTGGCGACAATCGTTGACGCACTGTCAATATTTGCAAGTGCGCTTCGATAGGCTCAGAGGAGCGTTTTGCCTTTATCAATAGGTCTAACAACATTTCTGGGAAACCCCCTTCTGCCTTTGACGTTTCTATCGCTTACTATTCTTATTTACGACTAATGAGAGATACTGTTGTAGTTCGCTTTCTGAACTACCTATGTCAAGATTTGGCCCCTGGAGTAAACACGTCAATAGACAACTGTCATGATGAATAATTGATGTTGTTTTGCGTTGGCCAGGAACTTGTAATACGCGGAGCGACAATGTAAATGTTCGCAAATAGTGTGCAAATTAAACGTGCTTGTGTTGCCTACTCAATGACCGAGGTGTTTTCGAAGAAGTAGATAATGAATAAGGAGATTAAACCGTTCAACTGGTGGCTATCTAATCGCGCCAATATTTTCCATCGCATGGATAGTACCCTGTTTTTATCACCAAACGGGGCAACTACGAGGACAAAAGCGCTGGTCTACGCGCAAGTCGGTTAATTTCCGGTGCACCGCCACGTGAAGAAAGCCATGACATTGGAACTACAGGAAAGTTCACTGGATTTTCGAAAATTACAAGTTGTTTTTCTGTTCCGCAAATAATGTAATCATCGAAAAAATGCAAATGTGCGCCAGTAAACCTTTGTGTTCGACACGTGAACCATTAGTTGACGAAGACAAATGTCAACTGTGTAGACCTTGGCATTGAATAGGTCTTTAAGGGGGAATGTCTTTTTTTCTGTGAAATTTACGGCATTTTTGTGAATTTCTAGTGAAAAAAAACTATACAACGTATCAATGCGAAGTTTGGCCTGGTGTTTTATTTGTATTTTCTGTACGCATAAAAAAAAACATTGGACCAATTTAGAACTGTAAGTTTCGACGCAACAGGTAGTTAGATGAAGCAGATTCCAAACCCGGATGGTTCGAAACGGGTCGTCTATCTATATCAAGCTGTCTGTGGTTTCCGAAAGAAGGTCCTGCCGCTGTTTCAGATGATTTCTGGAAAGCACGACGCCTTGACACACGACGACCTTAGCGTATTGGATGTGAGAGTGGTTGCGTTCTGGGGGGTTATGCCCAGAGATGCCAGCTGGTCGTTACTTTTAAACACACACTTTTCTTTATTTATCCTATAATTTGTTTATTATTAAACGTTTAGCAAAGGTGGCCTACGCGTTATGTAACTCAATGTTTTCACTTCACATAAAATTCTTAAAACACATTTTTGGCCTTGAATTTAATGAAAAAATATGTAATAAGTAAATGTAACGAGTAACGAGTAACGATGAAAGTAGGGATCGTTACTTTTGCTCGTCTCATATACTTTTTATTATTTTTTTCATGAAATTTATTGCAAAAAATGTCTCTTAAGGATTTTTTATAAAGTAAAAACATTGAGTTATATAACATATATGCCACCTTTACTAAACTTTTAATAATAAGCAAATTAAAGGATCAATTTAAAAAAGTATGTTTTTAGAAGTAACGAACAGCTGACATCTCTGGTTATGCCCAAAGATATTCGAGGTGCCTTCGAGATGGTTCATTTCGCGCTGTCTGAATTTGTTCAGATGCTAGCAAGGACTGGTGCAACGGCGAAATTGTACAAAGAGCGAGGATCTTAGTTAAGTACTAAGTACTACTACGAAAACAATCAATAGAATATTAGACTGCACGACAAACATTTCGCATCTCTAGGAAAAGTTTATCCTCCGTGACGTATGGTCTGTGGAAAAATCTCTTGGATGTGCCGATGTCTCGACAAGATCACGAAGACTTTACCAGTTCTACACCTGAATCCACTCCCAATGTACCAGAGTGGCATGACAGGTCTACAAGAAGCAGTCAATGTGTAAGCCAAGGAGCACACGCGTTTGTTTTTGATGTCAGAGTAAGAACATCACGAAATGTTCATCAGTCGGCAGCCACATAATGCTAAACATCGAAGATTCGGGGTACGGCACTGCTGTCAACTCCCCGAACAGATCCAGCGACCGGCCGAATAACCGAAGAAACGACCGGTCGTTAAATGCAAAAAAAAACTGTTCAAGAGGCGAACGACCAAGAAAACGACCAGCAAAAAATAATTTCAATGGTCGTTTTCTTGGTCGTTTGCCTCTTTTGAACAGGTTTTTTTTTGCATTTAACGACCGGCCGTTTCATCGCTCGTTTTTTGGACTTTTTAGGTCGTTTTCGAGGTCGCTGGGATTGCTAGGGTCGGAACGGTTATCCGTATTGTAGACGACAATTTACCCTCGAAGAAATTCCGGATAAGCTGGTTTACTGCGAACATTCGTAGAAATTCGTTTCCGCAATTGTTCACGCTGGCTGTCATTATTTCGCATCTGTAAAGCGGGTTGCCGACAGATGGGAAGAGCACAATGACCTGCGGAACCGAGTCGTAGCAGTTTCTACGCAAATCCTTCTGCAGCGACACAACACCCACGCTTTATTTTATGTAAAAATCTCAAACATAGTTAAGTAGAAATCCGGCTCGAAAAATGTGGTCCGTGCGATCTCGCAATATCTTTCGTTTGTCTGACACCCTAGGACAGTCGTGCAGAGGATCGACTCAAAGTCCCTTTTGCTCCTAAACAGCGCTTCGTTTATTAAAAAAGTAAAAAGGAAGAGGAAATCCCAAAAAAAATAGTCATTCATTTGTGACGCGTGAGTCTAGCGGCCTATATCTATACCTATTAGCAAAAAATTTGCAAAAAATAAGATTTCTTCAAATGGGGGAGGAGGTTCACATAGCTCCCGCAAAACTTTCAGGAGTAACAAATACAAAATCAATTGACAGCGATCTATTCATGTCCTGATCAGTCGCCGGTGTTTTCAAACATTCTGGGATAGATACCAAGTCGTCCATTGCATTTTTTGCTTATGTCCATTGTCAAAACTGAATTAAAGCGTTCTATTGCTTCAGACTGCTTCTTGCACATTAATTAGAATTCTGGTAGCAGAGGCGGCTCAAAGTTTCCACATTTTGGGAAGCCTTCGGGAGGTTCTTTCACGTCACCCGCCTCACCGATATGGAATATCGTGACCATTCCCGTAGCTAAGTGAAACTCAAGGTGGCAATGAAACAGCCAGTAGCCTGAAATTAAGACAAGTGAACAAGTCAGTAAATCGTCAGGAAGAATAAACTGGTAATCAGAATTGATCTTTTAATTACCAGGATTATTGGCCAAAAACCGAATGACCGTAAATCCACTGTTCGGTACGGGAAAGGTGTCCTTGCCAGGTGGATTCGTCAGTTGTCTCTTGATCAAGCCTCTATCGTCAAGACTTTGCAACACTGGTATTGTGAAATTCTGTATGTTATACTGTTCCCTCGATCCGCCACCGACAACGTAGAACGCGTGTCCATGCAAGTGGAATGGATGCGACAGATGCGCAATCCCAACTGCAATTAGATTATGACTTGTTTGATTGAACACAACACTTCCGGGTACAATCGTGAACCAATTGTAACTCCAGCAATCTTGACCACCGTCGTTTCCAGTTGATTCACTCTAAAAACCACCGTCAGATAACCCGGTGATTTTTTGCAAAAAATAAACCGGAAATCGGTCGTAACGACCGCGAAAACAACCGCCCTAAAAATGTTATTCGGTTGTTTTTTCGGTTGTCCATGGTAAATCGAAAAAAAAAAACGACCGCGTAACATTTTTTAGGGTAGTCGTTTTTACGGTCCTTACGACCAACTTTTGATTTTTTTGTTGCAAAAAACCACCTTGTGGTTTTTACGGTAAAACGGTGGTTGTTCAGATTGCTAGGAAACCGTGAAGCACACGCACCCTCATCGACGAGAATGAGTTCCACGACGGAATTCAGAGGAATTTTCTCAACGTGAGTACACGGACAGGGTCCAGGTCCTGTGCACGTCGACGGAATATTATTGGCAGAGCAGATTGATGCATCAGGTATATCTTGTCGTTGAGAGAGTAGCGGCGACGCCGGGAAAACCATGGTGATGTTGCCGACGTAACCAATCCCATTTGAAGTCGGTGGTCCTGAAACGACTGTACGAAAACAGTTATCAGTAAAAGAGAACACAAAGCATAGAAACAATAGGCAGTTGATAACAGTAATTAACCCTTTCGGCAGCATTGACTGATTTTTTCCGATTATTTTCCGATCGGCTTGATTGATTTTCGGGAAATTTTGTACTTAAGGGGAGATATACACCTGGAAACGAAAAAAGGTAATTTTCGAGCATTTTTTTCAGGGAAACTATTGGAACTATCGGATCGGAGTTTTTTCTAGTTAAAAACATACTTTTTCAAGAATGTTTTCAATCTTTTGCATTTACAAAGGTTGCAAATTTACGAAGTACTTAAGTCGTATACGGAGCATCATAAAATAAACTGGTACCCGAAATATCTCAAAAACCACTGAGCCGGTTAACTTGAAATTTTTTGTGGTTATTGTATACATAATTATGTAGTCTTTGCCACAAGATTTTTTTTGCGATTCTTAGCTTTTTTTGTACAAAATACGAACAAATTGTCTTGAAAATCGCTACTTTGAATCGAAGTGGCCGCCATTTTGTCAAAAATCGATATTCTTTGAATCGGCTATGACAAAGACTAAATAATAGTATCTATCTTAATATCCTATTTGATTTTTTCGTCTCAGATAAATTTTGACGAAACGCCACTGGGTACGGTTTTTTTACGACGCTCCGTACACGACTCAAGTACTCCGTTAATTTGCAACTTTGTTAAATGAAAAAAATTGAAAACATTCTTGAAAAAGCATGTTTTTAACTAGAAAAAACTCCGATCCGATAGTTTAAATAGTTCCCTAAAAAAAATTCTCGAAAATTACCTTTTTTTCGTTTCCAAGTGTATATCTCCCCTTAAGGGTTTTTGGGGCCGCTGATTACAAATCAGACGAATCCGGTCTGAACGCAAACTCAAATTTCAGAAATAAAAAATGGCGAAGCCAATATGGCAGATAAAACATGTGCGCAATATTTCGTCCGCCGCCGAAGGGGTTAATTAGCTCACGCGTTAGTTACCGAGAACCGTTTTGTATGTGCCAGGTTTGTAGACATTTTCTATCTCCTGATCATAATACGCAAATACCACATACATCTTGATGTCGGGATTTTGCTTGGCAATCACTTTGGGAAACGGTCTGGAGCTCCTTAGTTGACTGAAGCACAAAGACTCAGGTAGATCCGACGGATCGTCGCAGTGCACATTCAAATCGTTGAAGACCTACAAACGTTTGCACAAGAATTAGATGGGCACAATTAGACAAAAGTATAGCCTGGTTGTATATTTAGAAGCATTTCCACTTACAAGTCCACTGTTAAGGGGAGCATCGTAGGTAGGTGCCTGATCCTGCGGTTCAGCTGGTCCAGTTTCGTAACGAAGATAGGCCAATTGCTGAAGCCTCACGACCTCCTCGCATTCCCCGATACTGCGGAACTGAATCCAGTAAGTGCCGATACTTTGGGTCGCGTTGAGAACAAAATCGTAACGCTCAGCTAGAAGGAACATAAATGACGATTGTACACATTTTAAGGGGTAAACAATGACGACGGAGCTTAGCCAGCGTGGGAGACTAACCCCTTGTGTTTTTTTTTTGCGAAAAAATGTTTGATTCACGGTTGTTTGCCCGAAAAATAAACAGCGTAATGTCAGTTTCCCAACGACCAATCAGAGGTCGAATAAATCGACAACAATGTTTTCCCATGAACGTTTTTAAAAGAGAGACTACCCTCGCAGATCCAGAGAGTGGCTAAATAACCATAAAAACAACCAGGTTAATTTCTGCCCAAAATCAACGGTCATTCGTGGTTCGGAATAACCATCTTATGAATTTCGTAACCGGGTTAACCGTACCGAATGACCAGCCCAACAACTGCCCCAGAAACATCCGGTTGTTGGGATGGTTATTCGGTATGGTTAACACCATTACAAAGATCGTGGGACGGCCGTCGGGATGGTCATTCAATATGATTAATGCAATAAAACTCAAGGGACGGTTATTTCGAAGCATCGATTACCGTTGTTTTTGGGCAAAAACTAACCAGGTTGTTTTAATAGTCATTTTGTATGGTTTCAACGAAAACTAACTGGTTGTCGAACCTGCTAGGGTAGGGTCACCACGGTCGCTGTCGCACGCGAGCGGAATTTAGTTAGCGCTGCAGCGTTATGACTAATCAGAGTACGAATAGTTTGGCAACAATACGAAACTCGAGCTTCGATAGCAAAACTTGTGAGTCGATAAATAATCTCACCAAAAACTTCTTAGGGGAACCCTATAGAATCCTATACACCATGAAACCACTACAAAACACCATGTTCACACCGGTTTCCCACTAGTGGAAAAATGCCGGCTTGCCCACCGCCGTTTTTGTTATTTCCACGATGATTCCCACCGCCGTACGGTGGGAAGCACCGTGAAAATTACTAAAATAGCGGTGGGCAAGACACCGTACGGTGGGAATTACCGTGGAAATTACTAAAATGGCGGTGAGCAAGACGGCAGTTTCCCACTAGTGGGAAACCGGTGGTTCCGTTGTGTAGTGGATTCGCTAGGGAAGAACCACTCAAACATACGTTCCTTGTGCCTCCCTGACTTACCAGCGGAAGAAGTGATCGTCGTCACATCGGCAGGTACTAAAGGTTCACCGTCGCTTTCAATGAGCGTAACATTGTGTCCCTGTATAGTCATTTGAACAGGACAGGCCATGATGCAGGCATTAATGAGACGAAACCGATAACGCAAGCCCTGCTGAACAGTAAAAGTAGCCAATGGCGTTGTCGTCGTATGTCCGGTTACGGGATCCTGCATCAATCATCAAACAATTATCGGGTCTGCTTCACGCATCGGCCAGAGTTAAGGCGATGCTGGGGTAGATTTTTTTACCGACTGGTCGGTAAAAATGTACGGTTTCGTAGTTTACAGAATTCGTTGTTATTTTGGTACAAATATGTCGCAAATTGCACAGGATTATAATATCAACATAGGCGCATCGGCGTCCACTTTTATTTCTCGAATGTGATTCTCAAAACTTTGTATATAATACAAAATAGGTGGCAGTTGAAAGGTCGAGCGGCCATATTGGTTTTTGATAGGTTTACAAATTTACGATTTTCTTTAACATTGAAACGCTTCACCCAAAATTCGAGTGGATGCCGATGCGCCTATGTTGATATCATAATCCTGTGCAATTTCAGACATATTTGTAATACAATAACCACGAATTTTGTAAACTATGAAACCGAACTTTTTTACCGACCGGTCGATAAGAAAATCTTCTCCAGCATTCCCTTGAAAGTCAACGGAATTACGACTCACTCTCCATCGACCCATTCCATTGACGAGATAATTGTCGGGCCATTGTCTGGGGTTGCGTTTTATTGTGCCCGGAAAATGTTCGGCAGAGCTGCCATGGAAATAGTCCGATAAATACACAATATAGTCGATGGAATCGATGTCATAGAGGTCGCTATTTATCTGCGTTGCTTTAGGCTCACGAATGATCAATGGTCCCGAAAGGCCTTCGCCCTTATGGAGACCAGTATGGGCGTGCCAAAAATGAGTACCACTGTTTTTGGCCTTCCATTGATACCGGTAAAGCGAGCCTTCTATTATCGGACACTGAGTCACATATGGTATTCCGTCGTCGTATTGGTAACCGTGCTGGAACATTCCGTGCCAATGAATAGTGATGGCGTTGCCAGGAACTCGGTTGTCTAGGTCGACGACAACGTTGTCGTTGAGGCACACAACCACCGTGGGTCCTGGAAACATCCTGTTGGCTGTAATCAGTCCACCTCTCTCGTAACCATCGGCCAGGATACATTGACAGTCGTCGGACAGTTTTATCGTCTTGTTCGAGGGGCATCCGGGCAAACGACAGGCTTCTCCCATGGTGGCGTAATATTCGACTGTCCACTTGTAGTAGCAGGTTTTCGGCTCTTCGCCTGGGCGACATTCGCGAGCGCAATCTTCTGGAGTCGATAAGACTCGAGTGAGATTGCTGGAAGTCGACTCATTGTTCGTTGATTCGTCGGAGGGATTAGATGAGTCGTAGGAATCAGAGGAATCGAAGGAATCGGATGGGTCAGATGAGTCAGTTAAGTCAGAGGAATCAGTGGAATCGGAGGAATCGGATGGGTCAGATGAGTCAGTTAAGTCCGAGGAATCAGTGGAATCGGAGGAATCGGATGGGTCAGATGAGTCAGTTAAGTCAGAGGAATCAGTGGAATCGGAGGAATCAGATAAGTCAGAGGAATCAGTGGAATCGGAGGAATCAAATAAGTCCAATGAATCCGTGGAATCGGAGGAATCAGATAAGTCAGAGGAATCAGTGGAATCGGAGGAATCAAATAAGTCCAATGAATCCGTGGAATCGGAGGAATCAAATAAGTCAGAGGAATCAGAGGAATCTGCAATAAAAAAAAGTTTGCTCATAAAATGCGAGACAATTGAAAATTATAACCTGAATGAGAGACTCGATTATATTGATTAATTACTTACTTTGAGCCGCTGCGTTGAAAGCTAGAGCTAACACTGCACATGTGACCAAGAATTTCATGGTGACTGCGATCGAAGGAACATTTCCTCTTAATTTACTTAGGCTCAAAGACTTTGTAAGCTTTAATTTTGAATGTAATTAGCGCCCGGATAAACCTTTTTGTTTATTCTGACGCTTTGCACAGTATTATTGCCACCGCTACTGATAATGATTCACATATTTCAAGATAGTGTCAGGTATTGACGGAAGTTACATTGTTTTATAAAGTAGTTTCCTTGTTTAACGCAAATTACAGTTAATGGCTGTATGGAAATTAATAGACGTGAAATATTCGCTAAGTATTCGCTCCGTGCGTCAGTGTGCTGTAGCGTGCCTGACGGAACAGCAGCGCCAATGGTGACAAAGTGTCGAATTTTTGGACGGACAATAATCAGTACTTGATTTTGAGATGCTGTTACAGAACATGGATAATAAGCGAAAAAAATAAATAAATTGTGGCTTGCCGTTATGCAAAAAAGTTTACCGCTCGTGTATTACACGCCCAAACCCTGTTTTTATTATCAGTGATTCATGTCAATGTTCACCTAACCTACAAATAGATTGAAGAACGAATTAAAACAGTGCATTGGAACTGTTCTGTAAAGGAAAGATTAAAAGAAATCAGTGTAGTGATGATAGAACTTAACTTAGACAAAATAATTAAATGTCGATAATCTCTCTTTTTTATTATAATAATTCTGAAAGCATGCAATCCTATGTACATCAATGTACACGGTCCGTCCAAAAACGCCAAATTTCGACTTGTGGCGCCACTTGGCTTGACGCACGGAGCGAATATATGCTACAAATATTTTATATGGTTGACATATACTAGGCTAAGCGTACACGATGGCGCGCATGCCTGAGGCACTTTTGCGCTGCTGCGCTCTTATAAAGCTTTAAAAGGATAAATCGAGGCCACGATTTTTTTTTTTTTTTTTTTTTTTTTTTTTTTTTTCAAAATATCGACCTTAATAGTACATTACGCTACAAGGGAGGGAAGTGCAACTTTTCACCGAGTGTGAAGTTTGATGCCCGAGCGAAGCGAGGGCAGAAATTCACACGAGGTGAAAAGTTGCGTACTATACTTTTCTCCCGATTTCACTGCAAAATAACTCCATTTCGCGTGTGCAACGGGGACGGAAAATTAGGTTATTTTTAACAAATGACGATCCGCATGCGTAATGCGATTTTCATTTCTCCCGCCGGGCAGGAATAAGCCGTTTTCCTCCCCAGGGAGGAAATGAAATCGTATTTCGCATGCGTGAGTCATTTGTCAAAAATGAGCTATTTTCCGCCCGCGTTGCGGACACGAAATGGGGTTATTTCAGTGGAGTCGGGAGAAAACCTATATTTTCATTTTTAAGTCGCATATTCTACCCTGGAAAACAATTGTTTCAACTCTTTTTTAGTGGAGTAAAGAAACGATAGGATAGATGTACCATTAGTGGCCATTGTACCAATTGTGGCCGTTTTCGTTGTTATTCCTCAAAATAATTGTTTCCCATAATTCTATGTAAATGTTTTAAACGAATTCTTATAAATCCACTGAAGGATCTACTCTTCGTTTTTTTTAACCGATTGAATATTTTGTTTTATTCCTTTGAATGTAATGGCCATAATCGGCCCTAAAGTGGCCAAAAACGATACGTTTACCTTATTTGACAGAACTGTCAACGTTCACACGTACAAATAAACTTGGACGAGTCTGAGAGTCTCGGCCAATCACTGCACGAATAAGCTGCTAGCCATGCTTTCCGTTACCCAGGAACTTTTTAAAATAGGGATTCCGCGTATGATTGACATATCTGTTGGCACTTTTAGAATAATTTTTTTTAGTAACTGCATACATCTTCAGCGTATTTCCTGGCCACTGGCCTTTCTTTTTAGCTCGAACGATACTACTGACATTCAATAACTGTTTACTAAATAAATATTTACTCCCCGTTTCCTATGTTGTCGTTTATGAAATATCGTTCCAATAGTCCGCAAACTGGCTACCCGGAGCGCTAGTTGTCGTCGACGTGCACATAGCGAATACTTCAAGCATATATTTCACCTTCATTTATTTACATACGGGTTTACACATAGGATCTTAAACAATGGGTTATTCGACACGTTTATTCGGCAATTCTTCACTAAATGAGCCACGTCAAATGAGAGACACCACGAGTATAATGATGTTGGCCTAGGAAAAACTCGGCACTACCTGTTAACTGGAAAAAGCAACAAGGATGTTTTTCCGTCTAATGGAATGGAAACGTCTATCTTATCTTGTTGCATCCTGATTAGTGCATTTTGTCAGTTAAATTCACACTTACTTTTCCCTGTACAAACTTCATTCAGTTTATTTTTAACCTTCCGCGGTCACCGCGGGGTCAAATTGACCCCAAATTGACCCGTAACTACTGTGTAAATCAAATCTCCGAATGGTGTGACCGCGAAGGGATAATAGGGTAGGAGTACCGTTTTTGGCCATCTTAGTACCCTTTGTGGCCATCAACTTGTTACATTTGTGGCCACACTTATTACACACAGATTACGGTGATGGCCGCAAATGATGCAAAGTGCTTTGCACTTATTTATTACAGAATTATATATTTTAAGCACTGCATATCTACTACTAAAAAGTGCGTAATTCGCGCCAACGTGACCATTGTTGTCGGTATAACTCGGCCTCTGATTGGTCGAGGGCCGTGATGACCGGCAGTTCGTTGTTTAACAGCGCGAGATTTGACAGTTTGTCATTATGAGCGCTGCAGCGCTGCTTAACCTCCGGTCGCGCGCGTAAGCGCGCGTATTTGCTTCCTAGTCTACTACTAAAAAGTGCGTAATTCGCGCCAACGTGACCATTGTTGTCGGTATAACTCGGCCTCTGATTGGTCGAGGTCCGTGACGACCGACTGTTTTTGTTTAACAGCGCGAGATTTGACAGTTTGTCGTAATGAGCGCTGCAGCGCTGTCTAACCTCCGGTCGTGCGCGTAAGCGCGCGTATTTGCTTCCTAGTCTACTACTAAAAAGTGCGTAATTCGCGCCAACGTGACCATTGTTGTCGGTATAACTCGGCCTCCGATTGGTCGAGGGCCGTGACGACCGACAGTTTTTGTTTAACAGCGCGAGATTTGACAGTTTCTCGTGATGAGCACTGCAGCACTGTTTAACCTACGGTGACCCCGATTTGGGCGGTTTTCGGCCCGGCGGCCAGATCTACGATTTCTGACAAACTGTTCGGCAAAATTTTTTTTTTTTTTCAAAATCAACTAAAGAAGGATTTTAACCGGTGTTTTCAGGGGTAGAATATGCGACTTGAGAACGATGGTATCGGTTAAAAGTCGATATTTTGAAAAAATAAATTTCGTGACCCCGATTTGGGCGGTTTTCGGCCCGGCGGCCAGATCTACGATTTCTGACAAACTGTTCGGCAACATTTTTTTTTTTTTTCAAAATCAACTAAAGAAGGATCTTAACCGGTGTTTTCAGGGGTAGAATATGCGACTTGAGAACGATGGTATCGGTTAAAAGTCGATATTTTGAAAAAATAAATTTCGTGACCCCGATTTGGGCGGTTTTCGGCCCGGTGGCCAGATCTACGATTTCTGACAAGCTGTCCAGCCAAAATTTTTTTTTTTCGAAATCAACTAAAAAAGGGTTTTAACCAGTGTTTTCAGGGGTAGAATATGCGACTTGAGAACGATAGTATAGGTTAAAAGTCGATATTTTGAAAAAATAAATTTCGTGACCCCGATTTGGACGGTTTTCGGCCCGGCGGCCAGATCTACGATTTCTGACAAACTGTTCGGCCAATTTTTTTTTTTTTCAAAATCAACTAAAGAAGGATTTTAACCGGTGTTTTCAGGGGTAGAATATGCGACTTGAGAACGATGGTATCGGTTAAAAGTCGATATTTTGAAAAAATAAATTTCGTGACCCCGATTTGGGCGGTTTTCGGCCCGGCGGCCAGATCTACGATTTCTGACAAACTGTTCGGCCAACATTTTTTTTTTTCAAAATCAACTAAAAAAGGGTTTTAACCGGTGTTTTCAGGGGTAGAATATGCGACTTGAGAACGATGGTATCGGTTAAAAGTCGATATTTTGAAAAAATAAATTTCGTGACCCCGATTTGGGCGGTTTTCGGCCCGGCGGCCAGATCTACGATTTCTGACAAACTGTTCGGCAACATTTTTTTTTTTTTTCAAAATCAACTAAAGAAGGATTTTAACCGGTGTTTTCAGGGGTAGAATATGCGACTTGAGAACGATGGTATCGGTTAAAAGTCGATATTTTGAAAAAATAAATTTCGTGACCCCGATTTGGGCGGTTTTCGGCCCGGTGGCCAGATCTACGATTTCTGACAAGCTGTCCAGCCAAAATTTTTTTTTTTCGAAATCAACTAAAAAAGGGTTTTAACCAGTGTTTTCAGGGGTAGAATATGCGACTTGAGAACGATAGTATAGGTTAAAAGTCGATATTTTGAAAAAATAAATTTCGTGACCCCGATTTGGACGGTTTTCGGCCCGGCGGCCAGATCTACGATTTCTGACAAACTGTTCGGCCAATTTTTTTTTTTTTCAAAATCAACTAAAGAAGGATTTTAACCGGTGTTTTCAGGGGTAGAATATGCGACTTGAGAACGATGGTATATCTCTCTATCTCTATCTCTCTATCTCTATCTCTCTATCTCTATCTCTCTATCTCTATCTCTCTATCTCTATCTCTCTATCTCTATCTCTCTATCTCTATCTCTATCTCTCTATCTCTATCTCTCTATCTCTATCTCTCTATCTCTATCTCTCTATCTCTATCTCTCTATCTCTATCTCTCTATCTCTATCTCTCTATCTCTATCTCTCTATCTCTATCTCTCTATCTCTATCTCTCTATCTCTATCTCTCTATCTCTATCTCTCTATCTCTATCTCTCTATCTCTATCTCTCTATCTCTATCTCTCTATCTCTATCTCTCTATCTCTATCTCTCTATCTCTATCTCTCTATCTCTATCTCTCTATCTCTATCTCTCTATCTCTATCTCTCTATCTCTATCTCTCCATCTCTATCTCTCTATCTCTATCTCTCTATCTCTATCTCTCTATCTCTATCTCTCTATCTCTCTATCTCTCTATCTCTATCTCTCTATCTCTATCTCTCTATCTCTATCTCTCTATCTCTATCTCTCTATCTCTATCTCTCTATCTCTATCTCTCTATCTCTATCTCTCTATCTCTATCTCTCTATCTCTCTATCTCTATCTCTCTATCTCTCTATCTCTATCTCTCTATCTCTATCTCTCTATCTCTCTATCTCTCTATCTCTATCTCTCTATCTCTATCTCTCTATCTCTATCTCTCTATCTCTCTATCTCTCTATCTCTCTATCTCTCTATCTCTCTATCTCTCTATCTCTCTATCTCTCTATCTCTCTATCTCTCTATCTCTCTATCTCTCTATCTCTCTATCTCTCTATCTCTCTATCTCTCTATCTCTCTATCTCTCTATCTCTCTATCTCTCTATCTCTCTATCTCTCTATCTCTCTATCTCTCTATCTCTCTATCTCTCTATCTCTCTATCTCTCTATCTCTCTATCTCTCTATCTCTCTATCTCTCTATCTCTCTATCTCTCTATCTCTCTATCTCTCTATCTCTCTATCTCTCTATCTCTCTATCTCTCTATCTCTCTATCTCTCTATCTCTCTATCTCTCTATCTCTCTATCTCTCTATCTCTCTATCTCTCTATCTCTCTATCTCTCTATCTCTCTATCTCTCTATCTCTCTATCTCTCTATCTCTCTATCTCTCTATCTCTCTATCTCTCTATCTCTCTATCTCTCTATCTCTCTATCTCTCTATCTCTCTATCTCTCTATCTCTCTATCTCTCTATCTCTCTATCTCTCTATCTCTCTATCTCTCTATCTCTCTATCTCTCTATCTCTCTATCTCTCTATCTCTCTATCTCTCTATCTCTCTATCTCTCTATCTCTCTATCTCTCTATCTCTCTATCTCTCTATCTCTCTATCTCTCTATCTCTCTATCTCTCTATCTCTCTATCTCTCTATCTCTCTATCTCTCTATCTCTCTATCTCTCTATCTCTCTATCTCTCTATCTCTCTATCTCTCTATCTCTCTATCTCTCTATCTCTCTATCTCTCTATCTCTCTATCTCTCTATCTCTCTATCTCTCTATCTCTCTATCTCTCTATCTCTCTATCTCTCTATCTCTCTATCTCTCTATCTCTCTATCTCTCTATCTCTCTATCTCTCTATCTCTCTATCTCTCTATCTCTCTATCTCTCTATCTCTCTATCTCTCTATCTCTCTATCTCTCTATCTCTCTATCTCTCTATCTCTCTATCTCTCTATCTCTCTATCTCTCTATCTCTCTATCTCTCTATCTCTCTATCTCTCTATCTCTCTATCTCTCTATCTCTCTATCTCTCTATCTCTCTATCTCTCTATCTCTCTATCTCTCTATCTCTCTATCTCTCTATCTCTCTATCTCTCTATCTCTCTATCTCTCTATCTCTCTATCTCTCTATCTCTCTATCTCTCTATCTCTCTATCTCTCTATCTCTCTATCTCTCTATCTCTCTATCTCTCTATCTCTCTATCTCTCTATCTCTCTATCTCTCTATCTCTCTATCTCTCTATCTCTCTATCTCTCTATCTCTCTATCTCTCTATCTCTCTATCTCTCTATCTCTCTATCTCTCTATCTCTCTATCTCTCTATCTCTCTATCTCTCTATCTCTCTATCTCTCTATCTCTCTATCTCTCTATCTCTCTATCTCTCTATCTCTCTATCTCTCTATCTCTCTATCTCTCTATCTCTCTATCTCTCTATCTCTCTATCTCTCTATCTCTCTATCTCTCTATCTCTCTATCTCTCTATCTCTCTATCTCTCTATCTCTCTATCTCTCTATCTCTCTATCTCTCTATCTCTCTATCTCTCTATCTCTCTATCTCTCTATCTCTCTATCTCTCTATCTCTCTATCTCTCTATCTCTCTATCTCTCTATCTCTCTATCTCTCTATCTCTCTATCTCTCTATCTCTCTATCTCTCTATCTCTCTATCTCTCTATCTCTCTATCTCTCTATCTCTCTATCTCTCTATCTCTCTATCTCTCTATCTCTCTATCTCTCTATCTCTCTATCTCTCTATCTCTCTATCTCTCTATCTCTCTATCTCTCTATCTCTCTATCTCTCTATCTCTCTATCTCTCTATCTCTCTATCTCTCTATCTCTCTATCTCTCTATCTCTCTATCTCTCTATCTCTCTATCTCTCTATCTCTCTATCTCTCTATCTCTCTATCTCTCTATCTCTCTATCTCTCTATCTCTCTATCTCTCTATCTCTCTATCTCTCTATCTCTCTATCTCTCTATCTCTCTATCTCTCTATCTCTCTATCTCTCTATCTCTCTATCTCTCTATCTCTCTATCTCTCTATCTCTCTATCTCTCTATCTCTCTATCTCTCTATCTCTCTATCTCTCTATCTCTCTATCTCTCTATCTCTCTATCTCTCTATCTCTCTATCTCTCTATCTCTCTATCTCTCTATCTCTCTATCTCTCTATCTCTCTATCTCTCTATCTCTCTATCTCTCTATCTCTCTATCTCTCTATCTCTCTATCTCTCTATCTCTCTATCTCTCTATCTCTCTATCTCTCTATCTCTCTATCTCTCTATCTCTCTATCTCTCTATCTCTCTATCTCTCTATCTCTCTATCTCTCTATCTCTCTATCTCTCTATCTCTCTATCTCTCTATCTCTCTATCTCTCTATCTCTCTATCTCTCTATCTCTCTATCTCTCTATCTCTCTATCTCTCTATCTCTATATCTCTCTATCTCTATATCTCTCTATCTCTCTATCTCTCTATCTCTCTATATCTCTATATCTCTATATCTCTATATCTCTATCTCTATATCTCTATCTCTATATCTCTATCTCTATATCTCTATCTCTATATCTCTATCTCTATATCTCTATCTCTATATCTCTATCTCTATATCTCTATCTCTCTATCTCTCTATCTCTCTATCTCTCTATCTCTCTATCTCTCTATCTCTCTATCTCTCTATCTCTCTATCTCTCTATCTCTCTATCTCTCTATCTCTCTATCTCTCTATCTCTCTATCTCTCTATCTCTATATCTCTCTATCTCTATCTCTATATCTCTATCTCTATATCTCTATCTCTATATCTCCATCTCTATATCTCCATCTCTATATCTCCATCTCTATATCTCCATCTCTATATCTCCATCTCTATATCTCCATCTCTATATCTCCATCTCTATATCTCCATCTCTATATCTCCATCTCTATATCTCCATCTCTATATCTCCATCTCTATATCTCCATCTCTATATCTCCATCTCTATATCTCCATCTCTATATCTCCATCTCTATATCTCCATCTCTATATCTCCATCTCTATATCTCCATCTCTATATCTCCATCTCTATATCTCCATCTCTATATCTCCATCTCTATATCTCCATCTCTATATCTCCATCTCTATATCTCCATCTCTATATCTCCATCTCTATATCTCCATCTCTATATCTCCATCTCTATATCTCCATCTCTATATCTCCATCTCTATATCTCCATCTCTATATCTCCATCTCTATATCTCCATCTCTATATCTCCATCTCTATATCTCCATCTCTATATCTCCATCTCTATATCTCCATCTCTATATCTCCATCTCTATATCTCCATCTCTATATCTCCATCTCTATATCTCCATCTCTATATCTCCATCTCTATATCTCCATCTCTATATCTCCATCTCTATATCTCCATCTCTATATCTCCATCTCTATATCTCCATCTCTATATCTCCATCTCTATATCTCCATCTCTATATCTCCATCTCTATATCTCCATCTCTATATCTCCATCTCTATATCTCCATCTCTATATCTCCATCTCTATATCTCCATCTCTATATCTCCATCTCTATATCTCCATCTCTATATCTCCATCTCTATATCTCCATCTCTATATCTCCATCTCTATATCTCCATCTCTATATCTCCATCTCTATATCTCCATCTCTATATCTCCATCTCTATATCTCCATCTCTATATCTCCATCTCTATATCTCCATCTCTATATCTCCATCTCTATATCTCCATCTCTATATCTCCATCTCTATATCTCCATCTCTATATCTCCATCTCTATATCTCCATCTCTATATCTCCATCTCTATATCTCCATCTCTATATCTCCATCTCTATATCTCCATCTCTATATCTCCATCTCTATATCTCCATCTCTATATCTCCATCTCTATATCTCCATCTCTATATCTCCATCTCTATATCTCCATCTCTATATCTCCATCTCTATATCTCCATCTCTATATCTCCATCTCTATATCTCCATCTCTATATCTCCATCTCTATATCTCCATCTCTATATCTCCATCTCTATATCTCCATCTCTATATCTCCATCTCTATATCTCCATCTCTATATCTCCATCTCTATATCTCCATCTCTATATCTCCATCTCTATATCTCCATCTCTATATCTCCATCTCTATATCTCCATCTCTATATCTCCATCTCTATATCTCCATCTCTATATCTCCATCTCTATATCTCCATCTCTATATCTCCATCTCTATATCTCCATCTCTATATCTCCATCTCTATATCTCCATCTCTATATCTCCATCTCTATATCTCCATCTCTATATCTCCATCTCTATATCTCCATCTCTATATCTCCATCTCTATATCTCCATCTCTATATCTCCATCTCTATATCTCCATCTCTATATCTCCATCTCTATATCTCCATCTCTATATCTCCATCTCTATATCTCCATCTCTATATCTCCATCTCTATATCTCCATCTCTATATCTCCATCTCTATATCTCCATCTCTATATCTCCATCTCTATATCTCCATCTCTATATCTCCATCTCTATATCTCCATCTCTATATCTCCATCTCTATATCTCCATCTCTATATCTCCATCTCTATATCTCCATCTCTATATCTCCATCTCTATATCTCCATCTCTATATCTCCATCTCTATATCTCCATCTCTATATCTCCATCTCTATATCTCCATCTCTATATCTCCATCTCTATATCTCCATCTCTATATCTCCATCTCTATATCTCCATCTCTATATCTCCATCTCTATATCTCTATCTCTATATCTCTATCTCTATATCTCTATCTCTATATCTCTATCTCTATATCTCTATCTCTATATCTCTATCTCTATATCTCTATCTCTATATCTCTATCTCTATATCTCTATCTCTATATCTCTATCTCTATATCTCTATCTCTATATCTCCTATCTCTATATCTCTATCTCTATATCTCTATCTCTATATCTCTATCTCTATATCTCTATCTCTATATCTCTATCTCTATATCTCTATCTCTATATCTCTATCTCCTATATCTCTATCTCTATATCTCTATCTCTATATCTCTATCCCTATATCTCTATCTCTATATCTCTATCTCTATATCTCTATCCCTATATCTCTATCCCTATATCTCTATCCTATATCTCTATCCCTATATCTCTATCCCTATATCTCTATCCCTATATCTCTATCCCTATATCTCTATCCCTATATCTCTATCCCTATATCTCTATCCCTATATCTCTATCCCTATATCTCTATCCCTATATCTCTATCCCTATATCTCTATCCCTATATCTCTATCCCTATATCTCTATCCCTATATCTCTATCCCTATATCTCTATCCCTATATCTCTATCCCTATATCTCTATCCCTATATCTCTATCCTATATCTCTATCCCTATATCTCTATCCCTATATCTCTATCCCTATATCTCTATCCCTATATCTCTATCCCTATATCTCTATCCCTATATCTCTATCCCTATATCTCTATCCCTATATCTCTATCCTCTATATCTCTATCTCCTATATCTCTATCCTCTATATCTCTATCTCTATATCTCTATCTCTCTATATCTCTATCTCTCTATATCTCTATCTCTCTATATCTCTATCTCTCTATATCTCTATCCTCTATATCTCTATCTCTCTATATCTCTATCTCTCTATATCTCTATCTCTCTATATCTCTATCTCTCTATATCTCTATCTCTCTATATCTCTATCTCTCTATATCTCTATCTCTCTATATCTCTATCTCTCTATATCTCTATCTCTCTATATCTCTATCTCTCTATATCTCTATCTCTCTATATCTCTATCTCTCTATATCTCTATCTCTCTATATCTCTATCTCTCTATCTCTCTATATCTCTATCTCTCTATATCTCTATCTCTCTATATCTCTATCTCTCTATATCTCTATCTCTCTATATCTCTATCTCTCTATATCTCTATCTCTATATCTCTATCTCTATATCTCTATCTCTATATCTCTATCTCTATATCTCTATCTCTATATCTCTATCTCTATATCTCTATCTCTATATCTCTATCTCTATATCTCTATCTCTATATCTCTATCTCTATATCTCTATCTCTATATCTCTATCTCTATATCTCTATCTCTATATCTCTATCTCTATATCTCTATCTCTATATCTCTATCTCTATCTCTATATCTCTATATCTCTATATCTCTATATCTCTATATCTCTATATCTCTATATCTCTATATCTCTATATCTCTATATCTCTATATCTCTATATCTCTATATCTCTATATCTCTATCTCTCTATCTATATCTCTATCTCTCTATATCTCTATATCTCTATATCTCTATATCTCTATATCTCTATCTCTATATCTCTATCTCTCTATATCTCTATATCTCTATATCTCTATCTCTATATCTCTATCTCTATATCTCTATCTCTATATCTCTATCTCTATATCTCTATCTCTATATCTCTATCTCTATATCTCTATCTCTATATCTCTATCTCTATATCTCTATCTCTATATCTCTATCTCTATATCTCTATCTCTATATCTCTATCTCTATATCTCTATCTCTATATCTCTATCTCTATATCTCTATCTCTATATCTCTATCTCTATATCTCTATCTCTATATCTCTATCTCTATATCTCTATCTCTATATCTCTATCTCTATATCTCTATCTCTATATCTCTATCTCTATATCTCTATCTCTATATCTCTATCCCTATATCTCTATCCCTATATCTCTATCCCTATATCTCTATCCTATATCTCTATCCCTATATCTCTATCCCTATATCTCTATCCTATATCTCTATCCTATATCTCTATCCCTATATCTCTATCCCTATATCTCTATCCCTATATCTCTATCCCTATATCTCTATCCTATATCTCTATCCCTATATCTCTATCCCTATATCTCTATCCCTATATCTCTATCCCTATATCTCTATCCCTATATCTCTATCCTATATCTCTATCCCTATATCTCTATCCCTATATCTCTATCCTATATCTCTATCCCTATATCTCTATCCCTATATCTCTATCCCTATATCTCTATCCCTATATCTCTATCCCTATATCTCTATCCCTATATCTCTATCCCTATATCTCTATCCCTATATCTCTATCCCTATATCTCTATCCCTATATCTCTATCCCTATATCTCTATCCCTATATCTCTATCCCTATATCTCTATCCCTATATCTCTATCCCTATATCTCTATCCCTATATCTCTATCCCTATATCTCTATCCCTATATCTCTATCCCTATATCTCTATCCCTATATCTCTATCCCTATATCTCTATCCCTATATCTCTATCCCTATATCTCTATCCCTATATCTCTATCCCTATATCTCTATCCCTATATCTCTATCCCTATATCTCTATCCCTATATCTCTATCCCTATATCTCTATCTCCTATATCTCTATCTCTCTATATCTCTATCTCTCTATATCTCTATCTCTCTATATCTCTATCTCTCTATATCTCTATCTCTCTATATCTCTATCTCTCTATATCTCTATCTCTCTATATCTCTATCTCTCTATATCTCTATCTCTCTATATCTCTATCTCTCTATATCTCTATCTCTCTATATCTCTATCTCTCTATATCTCTATCTCTCTATATCTCTATCTCTCTATATCTCTATCTCTCTATATCTCTATCTCTCTATATCTCTATCTCTCTATATCTCTATCTCTCTATATCTCTATCTCTCTATATCTCTATCTCTCTATATCTCTATCTCTCTATATCTCTATCTCTCTATATCTCTATCTCTCTATATCTCTATCTCTCTATATCTCTATCTCTCTATATCTCTATCTCTCTATATCTCTATCTCTCTATATCTCTATCTCTCTATATCTCTATCTCTCTATATCTCTATCTCTCTATATCTCTATCTCTCTATATCTCTATCTCTCTATATCTCTATCTCTCTATATCTCTATCTCTCTATATCTCTATCTCTCTATATCTCTATCTCTCTATATCTCTATCTCTCTATATCTCTATCTCTCTATATCTCTATCTCTCTATATCTCTATCTCTCTATATCTCTATCTCTCTATATCTCTATCTCTCTATATCTCTATCTCTCTATATCTCTATCTCTCTATATCTCTATCTCTCTATATCTCTATCTCTCTATATCTCTATCTCTCTATATCTCTATCTCTCTATATCTCTATCTCTCTATATCTCTATCTCTCTATATCTCTATCTCTATATCTCTATCTCTATATCTCTATATCTCTATATCTCTATCTCTCTATATCTCTATCTCTCTATATCTCTATATCTCTATATCTCTATCTCTATATCTCTATATCTCTATATCTCTATCTCTATATCTCTATCTCTATATCTCTATCTCTATATCTCTATCTCTATATCTCTATCTCTATATCTCTATCTCTATATCTCTATCTCTATATCTCTATCTCTATATCTCTATCTCTATATCTCTATCTCTATATCTCTATCTCTATCTCTATATCTCTATATCTCTATATCTCTATATCTCTATATCTCTATATCTCTATATCTCTATATCTCTATATCTCTATATCTCTATATCTCTATATCTCTATATCTCTATATCTCTATCTCTCTATATCTCTATCTCTATCTCTATATCTCTATATCTCTATATCTCTATATCTCTATATCTCTATCTCTATATCTCTATCTCTCTATATCTCTATATCTCTATATCTCTATCTCTATATCTCTATCTCTATATCTCTATCTCTATATCTCTATCTCTATATCTCTATCTCTATATCTCTATCTCTATATCTCTATCTCTATATCTCTATCTCTATATCTCTATCTCTATATCTCTATCTCTATATCTCTATCTCTATATCTCTATCTCTATATCTCTATCTCTATATCTCTATCTCTATATCTCTATCTCTATATCTCTATCTCTATATCTCTATCTCTATATCTCTATCTCTATATCTCTATCTCTATATCTCTATCTCTATATCTCTATCTCTATATCTCTATCTCTATATCTCTATCTCTATATCTCTATCTCTATATCTCTATCTCTATATCTCTATCTCTATATCTCTATCTCTATATCTCTATCTCTATATCTCTATCCTATATCTCTATCCCTATATCTCTATCCCTATATCTCTATCCCTATATCTCTATCCCTATATCTCTATCCCTATATCTCTATCCCTATATCTCTATCCCTATATCTCTATCCCTATATCTCTATCCCTATATCTCTATCCCTATATCTCTATCCCTATATCTCTATCCCTATATCTCTATCCCTATATCTCTATCCCTATATCTCTATCCCTATATCTCTATCCCTATATCTCTATCCCTATATCTCTATCCCTATATCTCTATCCCTATATCTCTATCCCTATATCTCTATCCCTATATCTCTATCCCTATATCTCTATCCCTATATCTCTATCCCTATATCTCTATCCCTATATCTCTATCCCTATATCTCTATCCCTATATCTCTATCCCTATATCTCTATCCCTATATCTCTATCCCTATATCTCTATCCCTATATCTCTATCCCTATATCTCTATCCCTATATCTCTATCCCTATATCTCTATCCCTATATCTCTATCTCTATATCTCTATCTCTCTATATCTCTATCTCTCTATATCTCTATCTCTCTATATCTCTATCTCTCTATATCTCTATCTCTCTATATCTCTATCTCTCTATATCTCTATCTCTATATCTCTATCTCTATATCTCTATCTCTATATCTCTATCTCTATATCTCTATCTCTATATCTCTATCTCTATATCTCTATCTCTCTATATCTCTATATCTCTATATCTCTATATCTCTATATCTCTATATCTCTATATCTCTATCTCTATATCTCTATCTCTATATCTCTATCTCTATATCTCTATCTCTATATCTCTATCTCTATATCTCTATCTCTATATCTCTATCTCTATATCTCTATCTCTATATCTCTATCTCTATATCTCTATCTCTATATCTCTATCTCTATATCTCT